>CM022298.1:688823758-689486943 GCA_011799875.1 Thinopyrum elongatum | reverse complement strand
CCCCCCCATCTGGATCGGGCGCAGGCCCGATCCCGTCCGCCTCGTCGTCGACGCCGCCCGACGACACCGCCCCGGATCACCGTCGCCGTTGCCTCCTCGCCCTCCTCCCCCTCGCCAGCGCCGACGCTGCTCGTCCCCCTCGCCGACGACCGCGCCCGTGCGCTCGCCCCGACTGCGCCGACCGTGCCCCGACGCGCCCGACCGCGCCCCGTCTCCGCCTCGTCGCCGACGCCTCACCGGACCCCGTCGCCGTCATCCCCGGCCGCCTCCTCGAGCCCATTGCCCCGACCCTGCATCCGCGGTGAGGGCCACGCCCTCCCTCTCTCTCTATTGCCGCCGTCGCCCCACACCGCTGGCACCGCCTCGCCGCTGCCGCCCGCGCTCGGCCCCGCACCTCGCTCACTCCAGTCGCTCGCTGCGCTCGTCCCTCCAGAGCCGAACGCGCGCGCGCGCCCGTCCGCCACTCGCGCCACCGCGCGCTGCCGCACTGCTGCCGCTGCTCGCGCTCGCCCCTGCCCGTCGCCGCGCGCACGCGCTCGCGTCGCCGCGCCGCCGACCCGCGCCCGCGGACCCCCCCTCCCCTGCTGCAGCTCGCTGCGGTGGCCGCCGGTGCCCTGCTGCGCCCCGTCCCGCGGCTGGCCTGGGCGAGCGCCCTGTCGGGCGGGCTGGCGCCCGTCGCCCGGGTCCGTTCGCCCGCGCCCGCTAAGGCCCCCAGGGCCTATGACAGTGGGGGCCCACCCCCAGAACATTTTAATAAAAAGAAAATAAAAATAAAAATAATAAAAATAAATAAATAATTAGTTAATTAATTAGTTAATTAATCCTGATTAGGTTAATTTAATTAACTAATTAGTGTTAATTAAACAGTAATATAATTAGTTAACCCTAATTAATTTAACAGTCTATGACAGGTGGGACCCACCCTGTCAGGACGCGTGCTGACGTCAGCATGATGTCATGCTGACGTCATCGCATCACTGTTTCGGATAATGTTGAATTAAATAATTAATTAAAATTCCAGAAATTAATAAAAACTTTAGAAAATCATATCTTTTAAACCGTAACTCCGATGAAAATATTTTATACATGAAACTTGCTCAGAACGACGATACGAACCCGGATACGCCCTCGGTATCTCCGTCAGACGCCCGCAGCTATGAGAACGTTGAACAATTAGACCGATTTCGATAAATGAATAGTGTCCAACTTTAATTAAATAAATCCGAATAAATTCCTAAATTAACTAAATCGCTTAGTTAGGCTGTATATCACCCCGGCATATCATTTAGACATGTCATGCATCCCTGTTGCATTATTGCCGTGTGTTTACTGTTTCTTACCCCTCTTCTCTTCGGTAGACTACGAGACCGACGCAGCTGCTGGTGCCCCGACCGACTACGTTGTTGACGACCCCTACTTGCCAGAGCAACCAGGCAAGCCCCCCCCTTGATCACCAGATATCGCCTATTCTCCTCTATACTGCTTGCATTAGAGTAGTGTAGCATGATACTGCTTTCGGTTAATCCTATTCTGCTGCATAGCCTGTCACTGTTGCTACATCTGTTGATACCTTACCTGCAATCCTAAATGCCTAGTGTAGGATGCTAGTTTATCATCATTGGCCCTGCATTCTTGTCAGTCTGCCTTGCTATACTATCGGGCCGTGATCACTCGGGAGGTGATCACGGGTGTATACTATACATATATGCATACTATACAGATGGTGACTAAAGTCGGGTCGGCTCGAAGAGTACCCGCGAGTGATTCACGGATTGGGGGCTGAAAGGACCTTTGTCCCAACGGCCCTTTGAGTGGATCTTTGTGGCGGAGCGACAGGGTAGGTTGTGACCACCTAGGAGACAGGTGGGCCAGGCCCTGGTCGGCGTTCGCGTTTACTTCATAATAACCCGCTTAACGAGATTGGATATTTGATCTGAGTCTGGCCACTGGCCTATACACACTAACCAACTACGCGGGAGTAGTTATGGGTATCCCGGCGTCGTGGTATCAGCTGAAGCCTTCTTGACGTCAGCGACCGAGCGGCGCGCGCCGTGTTGGACCGCGCTAACGTAACCGCCGTGATCGTGTGGGTTGCTAGGTCTGCTCGCGGCCGCGTACGCAACGTGCAGGAGCGCACTGGGCGATGGGCCCAGACCCCAGAGTGCCTAGGATTAGTCCGGCGTGCTGACCTCTCTGTTGAGCCTAGGTGGGGCTGCGACGTGTGGATCTTCCGAGGCCGGGCATGACCCAGGAAAGTGTGTCCGGCCAAAGGGGATCGAGCGTGTTGGGGAATATGTGGTGCACCCCTGCAGGGAAGTTTATCTATTCGAATAGCCGTGTCCCTCGGTAAAAGGACGACCCGGAGTTGTATTCCGACCTCATGACAACTAGAAATGGATACTTAATAAAACACACCCTTACAAGTGACAGATATAGCCCGGTGGTCGCTCTCTCGCATGGTGGCGACGAGAGGATCGACGGGTAGGATTATGCTATACGTTGTTGTTTGGTTAACTTCCAACTAATCTCTTCTATTGCTTCAAGATGGAGGCTGCCAGAAGCGTAGTCTTCGACAGGACTAGCTATCCCCCTCTTATTCTGGCATTCTGCAGTTCAGTCCACCGATATTGCCTCTTTACACATATACCATGCATATGTAGTATAGATCCTTGCTTGCGAGTACTTTGGATGAGTACTCACGGTTGCTTTCCCCCTCCTTTTCCCCCCCTTTTCCCTTCTTGCTGGTTGTCGCAACCAGATGCTGGAGCCCAGGAGCCAGACGCCACCTACGACGACTACTACCACCAGGACGGAGCCTACTACTACGTCCAGGACGCCGACGACCAGGAGTAGTTAGGAGGATCCCAGGCAGGAGGCCCTGCGCCTGTTCGATCTGTTGTATCCCTGTTTGTGCTAGCCATCTTATGGCACCTTGTTTAACCTATGTCTGTACTCAGATATTGTTGCTTCCGCTGACTCGTCTATGATCGAGCATTTGTATTCGAGCCCTCGTGGCCCCTGGCTTGTATTATGATGCTTGTATGACTTATTTATGTTTTAGAGTTGTATTGTGATATCTTCCCGTGAGTCCCTGATCTTGATCGTACACGTTTGCGTGCATGATTAGTGTACGATCGAGCACCGGGGGCGCCACAATCTCATCTGTGTCGCCGGGCTATCTCCCCCGCGTCCTCCCCTCCGTCGCTGCCGGAGGAAGCCGCCGGGCGAAGCCCCGGCCGGCCGATGGCGGCGGCGGAGGACCACTTCCCTCCCGTGTCCAGATCATGTGAGGCAGGTCACCCATCGGCGCTGGGGCGCCTCTCCCAGATCTGGGTCACGACGACTCGCCTCCGGCGACGATACAAGGCGGCGGTGTGGTGGCGGGCGGAGGCGGCAAAGCTGCAGGGGACGTGGGAGTCCGGGTGGTGCGGGCCGCTGGGCGCGTCCGCGTGGTCACAGCGGCCATGGTTGCGTTGGCCGGCGGCTCGTCGATCTGGCAGCGGCGGAACGTGGCCGGTGGCGGCGGCGACGTTCGGCCTGGACCCCGGGGCGGCGGCCCTGGAAGGTGGCGGCAGGTGAAGCTCGGGCTGCCCGCGGCGGCATAGCGTGGTGTTGTCCCTGTCCAAGCGAATCTGCACCGGCGATCTGGTGGCTTGGTCTCCGGATTGGTTCGGATCAGAGACGGTGACGAGCGCGCGGGATCCCTCTCGACGGCTCTCACGGTTTGGAGAGGTGGGGCGGCAGCCCTCCTCCCAGGCTCCAGTGGTGGCACCCACAGGCAGTGGCCGGTGTGCCAAGGGCTCCGACGGTGGCAGTGCTGTTGCGGATGGTCGCCGGATCTAGGCGGCTAGATCTGGGGCTTTGAAGGCGGTCGAGACGGTGCACAGGCTGTCGGCTGGATTACTTGGGACAGATCCGGGTGAAAACCCAGTATTCGGCCGGTGGCCGGAGCCGGTGATGTCGACGCCCTTGCATCGTTTCCTTCTTGAAGGCATCATCGAGGTGAAGCTCCCAGCTCCTCCCGATACCTCCGGGGGAAACCCTTGATCAATTGATCGGATGATGGCGGCGCTCTCGTGTCGTTCCCTCCTTGGGGGCGTCATTCTTGGAGGTGTGCATTGGATCGAGGGGCCAGTGGACGGTTTTACTGTTTTACTGGTGGAGCGGCGTTTCTTGTTCGCATCGGCGATGTGGAGTCTCGGCGGCGTGGTGCAGCAGGGTCTCGACAACGGATGTGTGATGATGGACGCGCGTAGGGAGGTGGCGTTGTCTGACGTCGTGGTGGCGTCGACTGCAGGCCTGACAATTGATGCGTCGGTACATGCTCTGAAGATGGATCAGTGGAAGATGGCGGCGGCAGCCTCTGAGAGGGCGCCGAACCGGTGAGTGCCCCAGAGCAGGTGGCTTAGTTGGGGCCTCAGGTTTTAGATGTTTGGCATTGGTGCGAGGTCTGTTTGGTATTTGGCCCGGACTCTCGGCACCCCCTTCATCAGTTAGGTAGGAGTAGCGACAGATGTTGCGAAGATGGTGGCTTCAGACTTATTGATATATTTCTTTGTAAGGTCTTTGTGAATAATCAATAAAATGGCCGCATGCATCTTCCAGATGCAGAGGCCAGGGGTCGTCCTCCTTTTCTAAAAATATATATAATAGATTAGATCAGATTGCTGCTTGGAGAGGGCGGCGGCGGCTTCTCCAGCCTTCCTCCGACGAGGGTTACTACTACAGGAGGGAAGGAGAGGGGAGAGTGAGAAGGGAGGGAACAGGCCGTCACCTAAACACCGAGTTTGGGGGTAAAGGAGGGAATGGGCCAAACTTTTGGGCCCAAATTTCTCTCTCCAGTTAATTGGCTCGGTGGGATAAATCAGCCTTATAGCCGATAAATCGGTCTGACAGCCAGTTAATCCGCTAGACCAGTTAACGCGAAGGATATGCTGTTATCGCATCCGTGACCTATTGAATCAGGATTAACTGGCTGATTAACTTAAATATCGGCCAATATTTAAAGCAGTGACTAAAAGGTGACATGTTCAACAGTTAGGTGTAGAGGAGATGCGCATGTTGAGATGGATGTGTGGCCACACAAGAAAGGATCGGGTCTCGCCGCCGCGCCACATCTTGCAAAACAGAGTATGGTATGGTACGGCGCCATTGCAAAATCAGAGCTGCAATAGGGTTGACCCAGTGCTCCGATCCTCCACCCAATTCGACTCCTCAAACCGGGGGGCGTTTCTGCGCGATTGTTTTGTTGGTATTGCGAGCAGTGTGATTCGGTGGTAATCCATCCTTGCGCTGAATTTGGGCTTCATCATGCTAACTGAAGCTGTGAAGCACAGGTAGGTTGTAGGGGCTGTGAGGAAGTCGACGGGGATTAAGCTAGGATATACGTATTAATCAGTAACCCACCGATGTCAGATCTTTGGATCGACCACAGAGCAACTAGGCTGTAGACAGACACCGACGAACCTTATTTGCTTCACTAGCCTGACTGACGTGTTAGAGTACAGTGAAAGACTGGTGAAATAGGAACAGAGTTCAAATCGTGGTTCAACCGATGTGATTTTTGTTCTTCTTCACACCGTCGCCAGTCTGATGCCATGTTGTTTGCAGACTCGATTCCCCTGGTTCCTGATGCTGCATCTTTTGTTAGTTGCTCTTGCCCGTCGCCCCTACCTTTGATTATACTGGGATGGGATGGGATATCCAGAGTCAAAATAGTTGGCCCGTACTTGAATTTCTGTTATCTCAAAGTTGAGTGCGCTACATACTGAGGCAACGCGCGTGTGTGTGCTGACAGGTTGAGATGGGGAGAAGCAGAGGTGCAGACCACAGTTGCGTCCGACGGTTGCAGAATGAACCCTTTTCACGCCCCCCTCAGACCCTCGTACTCATCAGCCAGTGGCTCAGACGCCCAGCCCAGCTGTTTCGTTCTACATACTACTTGCATCCTTTTCTTTTTGCTCCTCAGCTTGTATTTGACTGGTCAACCTTGCAGCTTGTGCACTGATCAAGACGCAGGCGCCACACAGGCAGGCAGATGGGCATGAAGCATTCGTTTCTCCAGGTAATCTGATTCTCCGTCAGGTTTGCCTGGCTGCCTAGGCACTAACAACAAACTCCATCCTTTGTTTGGCTGGCTATCGCCCTAAGACCTGGTGCTGGTGGACCTCATTGTGATGGCTGGCTCCAGTAGCAGGCAGGCAGGCACGAGATGGAAACTAGTACCAGTTTGAGGAGGGAAGTAGCAAATTAGACATGGTTTCTTCCATCCTTTGCCTGCAGCTATCATCTACCAACTGTTTCTGTTTTTACGTGTACCAACTGTTACTTATTAACCTGTATGTATGTATGTATGTATGTATACCTCTTGTCTTTGTATTCCAGCTACGCACGGCTGTATACAACAAGAAAGAGACCTCAAGAAAGAAAATGCAGGCCACCACCCGAGCCACAAGTTCTAATTGAAGTGGCCGATTATCCATTGAGTCGGTAAGATTAGGAGGTAATCTTCACCACTAATTATTTTATTTTTATATATAGGTTGCCTGTTTTGATGGTGTGCATTCAAGATTGAAACTAGCGAGTAGCTTTTAACGTCTTCTCTTCTTTGCAGTATTCTCATGTTTCTTCTAGGAGAATGCTTTGCTTGTGTGGTTTGTCTAGTGTTCCTGTTTGTTTGTTTCTCGAGTTACAGGCGAGCTGTGGTTGGCCTAATGTTAGGAATGGAGGACTGGTAGGTTCGGCCTCTGCAAATTGCATACTATCATGATCTTTGTAATTTTTTGTTTAGTTATGTTTTAGTTGCTCTGCTCTATCTATGGTATATTTAGTAATTCTATATCTTATTCCATTATATTCTGACGGAACTAATGGTCTGCACACCACAAGGTGTTTTCACAAGATTCTTTATGATGATCTGGCAATTCGATATATTTTGCACATGCTATGTCATGTGGGGGCATAATTATCAGTGCCGTCCCCATGCTCAAGCTACATCAGCATCAGGGGCTGCTCATCTCCTAGTAGGTTATCTTGGTAGTTATTTTATTAGGTTATAAGTTGTTCCCAGTTAGCGGCAGCCTGTTAGCATATGATTCCCTGATCCTCAGGTAGAAGATGTTAATCTTCTTTGTTGCTCCGTCTATTTCCGCCACCTAGCTGCGGCAGGCAAAGATGGAGCATTACCTCTTTTGCTTGCTTATGTCCGACCCCATGACTGTATGTTTTACTTGTGCTTCCAGTATGTGGTTTTACAAAACGAAGTATCTTCTTGATTCAGTACTTGTATATTTTAGAGTGTAAATAGGTTGCCAGGCCAAACAACTGAGTTTATGCTTCACATATACCAGTTTCAGTTTGGAAGGTAAAGTCTGTAATCTTTATCCATGTGTGTGCCTTGCTTAGAGCATTGACCATACACGGGTATTTGTTTCACAGAATTGAGGTTACAATTGCTACATAATGGTACATTGTTTAAAATAAGATCATTCATATATTCTTAAACATAAGTTACTGAACATAAGGGTCGCTGCAGCATCATTGTTTATGTTAATCATAGGAAATAAGATATGCATTGTTTTGGTATTTCACATGCTATCTTAACATATTAAGCTGTCCTCTGTAGAAGATTGAACCAGTGAAATTTACATTCAATTCCTGTAAATTGTTAACAGATGCATCAACTTTCCAAGGAAGCATTTGTCTTTGTTTGTCAAATTATTCTTCTGCCTTTTTGGTTAGTCTATGGAACATATGAAAGCTGTTATAAGTTGAACATGGAGATTTTTCATCAACAACTCGAGGAATGGATTCATGCTGCTAGTTTTTCCATATTTTGGTGCTTGATAGAGCCTCGTAGGTTGATCTGATGCAAAATGGGATGGGCTGAGAGAAGAAGGTACAGAGTTTGTATCTTGCCTACTCTTTTTTCTTTTCTTGCAGGGCACTAGCATGTTCAGGTGGCTACGTTGTGTTAACCTCTCCTGTAGCTGGGAGCATATATGATAAATGAAGGAAGGGTACGGATCGGGTGATGCAGTACGTACGCATTAGATTTTACTAGAAACTTTGCAAGGCTAACCTGTGGACTAGTTTTGTTTTTTGCTCAAGTCTTTACAGGTTCGGATTCGTGGTAAGTGAATGATAAGGAAGTTGATGCTCGATTTTTTGGTGCCGCTAGCCAACATAAGAACCTGGCAGTCATTCTACCTTCCTTGGTCACATATCTCCATGTATTGTTCTCTTTTTTTGACATGATGTATTGTTCTTAACATTGTAAATGAAATGTAATTCGTGTCTTCCACACTGTTCAATACTTGTGCCGATCGATTGATAATGCTGGATCTAGCACAATTGGCATTTGGACTTTGTTATTGTGCCACTGTCTGTTCTGTATATGTGCTTTATTCGGTAAATTGCTCAAAACTGCAACATTAGATTTTATTTAATTACATGAAAAAGCCTGAAGTCATAAATGTCGGTTCCACATGTCAGCACGGGAAAGAAAAACTATTTCTAGTATGGAGGATCGAACCTAAGACCTCCTGGTCGCAGGTTGCCTAGCAGCGTGGTCTCATAGGGGTATGGTGTGTATGAGTGCGTGAATTTATGCTCGTGTACAGTGACGAATCTTGGAAGTAAATGAAGGAGGGGCTCAAAGTTTACTGTGTGTAGAAGAAGTCAAAAACTCCAAATTCTTTAGTGTAAATAAGGTCAAAATTTTGATATGAATACTAGTAATTTTCTTTTCTTTTTTTGTTGAGATGGAACACCCGTATTCCATTTAGGACACGGCTAGATCGCAAGTTACAACATCAGGGTAGTTTTCAAACCACACACACTTGGTGTCCATAGCTAACCTTGCACCCAAGGACACAAGAACATGCGCCTGCCTGTTACATTCATGGTGGACATGCACGACACACGCATGGATAAACTGAGTTTGGAGCTTCAGTTTAATACTCCCTCCGTCCCACAATATAAGAGCGTTTTTGACACTACACTAGTGTCAAAAACGCTCTTATATTATGGGACGGAGGGAGTAACTCTGAAGAGATTGGCCATCAGAAGTCACCGCATGTTGGAGCATCAGGCTAAAATCAGTTTTGAATACTAGTCTGCCAACTCCCATCTCATCTGCAAAGGTAATCGCCTGCAGTAGAGCCACTGCTTCAGCATGAAGTGCTTCTTCAGATAGACCATTATATTTGCAGAACCACTGAGCATCTCTCGATCTTCATTTCTGCGGATGAACCCCTAGCCACCGGTGCCCGATGCAGCGCAACATCTTTGTCTTTGTTGCATTTTAAATAAATACTCCGAAAATATTTGTCGGAGAAGAAACGGTGGAGCGCGAGACAACGGCACACGCCAAGCGTGGCAGCCGACCGTGCCCGACTCGACAACGGTACAACTTATTTTTTTTCTTTGTTGTGAATACAATACACCCTAGAGTCGGGCCTCGTCGTTTATAATATAAAAGATAAAAAGGACAGCGCGTGCCCATCGCCATCGCGCACCCGTCCTCTAGTCCAGTAAGTAGTAGCAGCCACACCCACCCTTGCCCTCCAAAGGTAAAGGCCGCACCGAGGGAAACCCTAGCCGCCATCGATTGATTGCCACGGCCACGGCGATGGAGGTCGAGGCGATGAGCAGTGCGCTCGCGGGGATCCAGATCCACACCAGTGACGGCGAGGGCGGTCGAATTCGTGGGAGGGAGAACGCCGGCGGCGCCAAGGCGACGAGGCCGCTCCGCCTCAAACTGGTCAAGACCAAGGCCCTGGTGAAGAAGAACCGAATCCGTCGCGATGAGAATCAACCGCCGACCCCAACACGGGACGAGGCGGTGGCGGAGGACCGAGAGAATCTGCGGCCGCCTCCGGCCCGAGACTGGCCAAAGGGGGACTTCAAGGAGGAGGACTCCATCACCATGTACCGTCGAACCTGGGAGAGAAGGTGGGCCGACCGTTTCGGTTCCTTCGACGACGAAAGTAAGAAACATCTCATCCATTCTATTTCTATACATACATATATCCCCACGGAATTACTTGTCGCTCATCGATTCTCTTTATATAGTGCTAGACTAGACACATCCGGTTGAGCCACAAGTAATTCCGGAGCTAGTGTATTCTAATCACATCTGAATTCCTTTCCTAATAAAAGAATAAAGAAAAATCTGGATTCCCCTGTGCCGTGTGATTTTTCTAGGGGCCACACCACACATTTTCAGTACAAGGATTAATCACACAAGGGATGATCTAGTCTATCCACGCAGGAAATTAAAGCAGTTTCTGTTGCTGCTCTTGTGGCTGATTGGGTGGCCGCCCAGCCACAAATCCAACCCATTTATCGGAGACCCTTTGCATTGCATCTTGCTAATGCTAGGGTTATAGCTATTGAAACTGGACTGCTGATTGGTCATCCTTAGCTGGTTCACTGCTCCAAACGCGGGTTCAATTGAACCCTGGTTCATTGAGAACAGAAAACTGACCGTTTGCTTAAAAAAAATAATGCCATCGTTTTGCCTGTTTAGCTAAGAAACTGTCTGTATTGTCTGTTTTTTTTACACGGAACAAGGCCGGTAAAGATCCTGGTTACAGTCTTTTCCTGTTCAACTGCTCATATGGTCTGGTTTTTTTTACTTCTGTATACAAATACCAACCCAATCCAACCACAGCAAAGTTCATGAATGAACCATTAATGTCTACTTTCTGGTGTATCTTGCTACTTAGCCGTTAGCCGTGTATACTGCTTTCCGATAAGAACAAGCTAGTACTGGTATTTCAGTACTTATCTGTCTTTCTTTGTACTGCAAGTATGTACCAATAACTTAATTTGGCTTCTTGCAGCGAGTATTGGTCCCATGTGCTACACATCTGAACCACCCACCCCGGAATACCTTTTCAGAGAACAGACTGTGCAGATCTTCTCCATCAGGGTCAGGGCCCCAACGGATGGTCTCAAGTGGCCGCTGCATGTCCATGGCTATGTCGCCACCAGAGACTCAATGGATCATAATCGCAACTATCTCTTCAGACGCACAAGGGATAACTGCCAAATCCTCACCCAGAAGGTAAGTGCCATCTACCAGTGTGTCTGTTTGTTTTACTGTCTTCGTTAATCTTGTATTTTTGGTCTCCTAATCTGCTACACTCTTGTAGACATATTTCTCATTCTTCTTTCCCCATGTTTCATTCAGAGTTCTAGGTAATCCATTAAGTTAAAATCCTAGTATCTTCTCTGTGCACACTCTTTTTATAAGTGGTGATCTGACTATGTTTTCCATCGGGTAGTAATTTCAGCATGCTGCTTTCGTGTACTAGAAACACCGTGTGTTTATGGATTAGGTGCATGTTAAGCTGACCAACATCTATGGTTTATCTAATTTCAACCTTGAACCACTTCTAAACAACCAAACACATAAGCATTGCTTTGAATCAGCCTTAGATTAATATTGTTTTGGTTAGTTGCATCTGTCCTTGTTTTGAAATAACAAGACATAATTCTACAAGTCTGTCGTCGATTGATTAATCAATGATAATGCTTGTGTTGCAGGATCCATTCTTGCTGCTAACGGGCCCATCCCGTGCGGTAGTGTACCTTGGTCCGATCACATTTGAAGTCCAGCTAAAAGTAAAGGGCGAAGGAGAGTCTGAAGATGAGATGCTGGCTTTCGGTGTCTTCTACTATGGCGATGGGAATGCTTGTGCACGCAAGCTCTCTATGTCTGTCCCCTACAAGCGGTGCACACTCGAGTATGAAGTGGCACTTCGGCCACGCTCGGTCGAGGCCACCATCAGTATCAAGGTCATTGATGGGTCATGGCCAGAGAACCACCATGGACAGGTCGTTGCCCTCACCTCCGGTGTGGATGGGAAGGTCATCCTGCTAGATGGAGAACTGCCCGTCGGTCCGGACGGCGCGATCGAGCTCTCAAGGTGGGTTGTTTCTGTGGATTTAAGAGAGAAACTGATAGTTGCTGTGGATACTTCCCTGTCCGGTTTTCTCGCGCAAGCCACCGCCGAATTCATGCCGGAGAACTCTGGTGTGAGCCGCCGCATTTGCGACCTCGGTTCCTGCAAGATTCAAGTCACCGTTGCTTGGTCCCTCTTTGTTATTGTTTTGTGAACAGACTCTGTTGGATGGTGTTTGGTGGTTGCTCGACCGCTGTGAAACACTAGATGGTGTGGGTAGCGTTTGGTGGTTGCTCGACCGCTGTTGAAACACTAGATTGCGTGGGTAGTGTTTGGTGGTTGCTCGACCGCTGTTGAAACACTAGATTGTGTGGGTAGTGTTTGGTGGTTGCTCGACCACTGTTGAAGTGTTTCGAAGCTGTCCAGCTCTGTCTGTTTAGCCGTTTTCAGTGGTAGTGTCCCTAAAGCTGTTGAACTGTTCCTGTATTATCGTGTCATGATACTCGTTGAGCGAGCTGATGTTAATTATGGTACTCAAACTTGTTATGTATTTGCTCATATCAGATGTGAACTTGCTTCTGTTGTACTGTAGGTATCATGTTGTATTCTAATATGTCATTGTGTGCCATTGTTTGGCAGTCACTTAGGAAGAGAAAAAAAAGGTAGGAAGTGGGTAAAGTGTAGGTGACAAGATGAACGGAAGCGCTGGAGCTGAAGCTGAATCTGCAGCTTTCCTGTGAAGCAGACTGAAACGCTGAAGTTGCAGCAGTTTGTATCAAGTACGGTACATAGTATTGTTTTCAGCTTCTTGTTACAAGCCCAGGGCTGTCCTTTCTTTCTGCACCAAAGTTCCCAGGAATGTTGTTGATTAGTACTTGTGATCAGTTCTGGTGGTTTCATGGAACCCAAAAAAGTTGAGGGGAACTGTAGCTCTCCTTGCAGCATGACTATTTCATTAAGCATCGGCATACCCGCTGCTTTGAAGTAAAAAAGAAACATTATCATGCTGATACATGTACTGCATGAAGAAGTCCAAAAAGGTGTTCTACTTTCGATTTCAAAATTGAGGCCACTGCCATGTACAGCAAGAGAAGAAGTTCGCAGATGTATTGGTGTGGGTGCTTGAGTGTGTACCTGATTGCCTGTCCTCACCTATCAAACCGTGGGATCATCGGGCCATGGGCAATTTTGCTCATATCCCATGTTCCCATAAGAGTTAAAACCCGCTAAGCTCTTACAGCCCTAAATCCTCTACCACACCTAACCTAGAAAAAGAATGAAAAGGCAACAAAATAGTGAGCTGGAAAGGTGAAAACTCTTGCTTCTGTGAGGAAGCCTACAACCAAAACCTAGTAAGAACTTGACCGACACCTGTTAGAAGCGTAGTCTTATGATGCCTCCTTACGGTGAAAGGAGCGATAAAAACATGAGCGTCGCCTGAAATTCACTGAACAATCATGGGATCCATGTATGGCTTCTGCAGAATTGTCGTCTGGAACAAGTGTTGATCTCTGATAGAACCGGAATTAGATATAAATGATGCTAATACTTTTGCTTTTAACCTGAATTTCACTGTCACGTTAATTCTTAAAACTGCTGGAAAACGCCATACAGGGAGCACAATGCATAGTTATTTAAAAGAATGCTTACTACATTTTATATCTGTCAACGGAGTAGCTTGATTTGCTAGATTAAAATACGTTTTTCTTCAAATTATTGATGTTTAGTAAAAAAGAAAAATCGTTCGCTAAAGAAGACTCCAACTTAAGTGAAGTGCTTTTGTCCATGCCTTGATTTATGTGCACACCTGCAAATGCTACAAGCACACAACTTAGATTAGAAATTTAGTTAGACCAGAGGACATACTGTGTGATGATAGACTAATAAGAACTTTAGGGAACAAACTTTTTTTTTTTTGATTTATCTGACCATGTGATGGGGCAATTCAGAACTTGAGCGCACGAACTCGGGGCTTGCAGAACTTGAGGGCACAAACTCTGGGCGTTCAAATGCAGAAGGCGAGACGGAGCACAGCAACTCCATTTGGATTTAGATTTCTTAAAGAGAAAATGAAGATTTTTTACTAGTCTCAGTAATGTAGCCGTGGGTACTTGACAAAAAAACCGACAATTTTAGAAACGATTTAGTAATATAAAAGCATACTCAGTTTTTACAATACGATATGCTCCCTCTGCCCCATGGGACGGAGGGAGTACATTATTATTCTGAAAAAAAATTAAATTTGTGAAGTTCCATACTAGTATTTCAATAGGCTACAGTTTGTGCGAATCCAAAAAAAAATATTGTACACCCACGCACGTCAAAGACAGAGAAGAGCTGGCCTGTCCAAGCAGCAGCAGCAGCTTTGATCGGCGCGCTATGCCCACCCACGCACGCAACCTCCCCTCCCCACCCTGCTGCTACTGCCTACTCTCACTCGTCCCATCTTCACCCGCCACCCAGCAACCAGCATTCCCCCGATGAGATTCCAAGCTCGCACCCATGCTATCGAGTATCGACCCTGGGTACAGACTAATCAGTCACAGTGACTCCGACACACCCCGCCCCCTTCCTCTCCCCAGCGGTCCAGTCTCCAGCCGTCCAGCGCGCCCCAAACCAAACCAAGCAGAGCGAGCGAGGGAGGGAGGGAGGGAGGGAGCGCTGGCCAAAAGCCCAAAATCCCGCTTGCATTCCACCAGTTCATTCAAAAGAAAAGAAAAAAAAAAAACTCGCTCGCAATTGGCAAAGCCTTCCCTTCTTCCGGAAGCCTCCCTGCTGCCGTGCCACGGCGAGCGCGAGAGGGAGAGGGGCCGCCCATGGCTGCGCCGTTCGTCTACACCCGCAGCTCCGGCAACGGCACCAGTACGGCCAGCCTCCCCCTCCTCCCCTTCTCTCTCTTCGACTCTCTCTCTCTCTCCGACCCTCGCTCTCTCTAAGTACGGGCGCTTTGTGTGTGTGTGTGTGTGTGTGCAGGCCAGGACGCGGCCATGCGGGCGGCGTTCGACGGCGACCTCCGGCGTCTCAGAGGTCAGCCTCCCCTCCCCCTCCGCCCCCTCCCATGTTCCTCACCTTTTCCCCGCCTCGCGAGGCCGTAATCTTTTCGGTCCGGTTAGGGTTTTGCTTCCGGCTGCCGTGCCGGTCGAATCCCCGGCGGCTACATGACATAATGTTGTTGAAAGATGATGCGAATGCCACCATTGCTCCTTAGTCGCACCAATTTGCAGGGCACTAGGAATGATCCCTCCCTTGTCAGCGTAATTTAATTTTCCGTTCCTCCTGCACTTGTGTGGAGCACTATGATGGTGGGCTGTCTTGTCATTATGCGGTATTCTAGCCAATTAAAGTGTAAAACTAGGTGTGTACTGTAATTGTTCTCTGAATTATGAAAACAAAAATTGTTCTCTGAATTATGAAAGCAAGCATTGTTCTCTGAATTGGGGCGGGGGGACCTGTTGGCGCAATTTTCTTTCTGCACTTGTGTGGAACACTGCTGTGATTGTCTTGTTAATTTGGTGTCAGCTCTCGCATTGTAGTCAATCAAAAGTGTACAATTTGGTGTATATAGTAATTATTCTCCGAATTATGATATCTTTTTGTGCGATTGTGGTCTTGTGGACCGTTCAAAGGGAAAGGCGAGTTATTGAGAATTTGGTTAAAACAAGTCCTTGCACGGGGCACATCTTACGACTTTACGATCAGATCACTATTCTTTTTGTCAAGTCTATGCACTGATTGACTGTGTGTCCAGGACGTGAACAAGTCCCTGGACTTGAGTGCAAATTGGAAGCCTTTAGGGTACCCTCCAGCCCTCTTTAGTTCAATCAAGTCAACTGAATTTCCAAAATCACAAATACAGTTCTGTTGATTGAACTAAGGAGGGATGAAGGGTACGCTAAAGCTCACCACTTTGCATGATTGCATCCCTGCTGGACTTAGTGAGGTTCCTGTCCATATATACAACACATCTGGGCTCCTTTTCTTTTGGTTGTCTGGCTAGTTATGATTTGGCAGTTTGATTCATCAGTGTATTGATACTTGGGTGTTTACTTTGTGAGAAAGGTACTGTAAAGAGCCTCGACGACCCAAGGGTGATCTTCTCTTTTGACATGGGTGGTGGCATTGGTGTGCTGCACATCGCAGCCGCCGGAGGGCATCTTGAGGTTTGCAAATACTTGGTGGAGGAACTTGGGGGAGATGTGAATGCTCCTGCTCCTGGAGTAGGAGGTCTTTCTCTAACTCTTCCTTCTTTTTCTACTAAAAATTGCCATTGTCTTGTCTATGTTTTGCACTATGAGATGTCTGAGTTGCATTGTTGCGCTTTTTGATTGCAGACTTTGCAGGTGTGACACCCTTTATGTCATCTGCTCAGTCTGGCGATGTTTCTACTGTGAAGTATTTGCTTGATCATGGTGGTGATCTAACAAAGTCAGATGCTAAAGGACGCACAGTTCTCCACCATGCGGCATGCATAGGTAGCTCTCTTGGCCCCTCACCCATGCAATTTGTTTTTGTATCACAAAGCGTATCTCTGTAGGACACTATGGGTATGGTTCCTTTACTCTAATAATATCGTAGAAGAAAAGTTTTGTGATCATTTTTCATATGGTTAATATAGATTTATAACTAGTCAAAGTTGGATAAATTTTGCCCATCTATGATTTACACCAGGGTGGTCATTATAGTAGTAGTTAGTTGCTGCTGTACACTTAGACGCGTAGCCACATGACTATTGCAATTATTTATTCACCACAGGAAGCTGTAAGGTCACCGAGTTCCTACTTTCAAAAGGAGTACCTGTTGGCATAGACTGTGGCCGTGGTACACCACTCCATCAAGCTGCTACTAATGAACAAGATAAAACAGTGAAGATTTTGTTGGAACACCATGCAGATGTATATAACTCTTACCATTTCTTATTTTTGTTTTCTAGATTTGATTTGCATAGATTGCTTGTTTTTATTTTGTCGGCTACTTGGACTGACAATTTATGGCAGCTCATAATCCAGTTCTTTGTTCCTTTGTATTTTATAACAATTATTACTCTTGGCAGCCTAACGCCACTGTCATCGGAAATTCGGAATTGGTACTGCCCTGATGGGTGCCCTTCTTTACCGTTCTTTGAAGTGCATGAAGCTGTTGATCAAGGCCAGTATTCTGTTTTCTATGTTCATTGCTATGCTCTACCATCTCAGACATGCTTTTGTGTCAATCTACATGGAGAGGGAGCCGTGAAACGTTCTATTCCACAATCCTTTTTACAGGGTGGTGCTGATGTCAATCGAGGGAGCTCCCTTCCGATGACTCCCTTAGTGTTCACTACAGGGTGGGGAGGCTATACAAACTTTGTGAAGTTTCTGTTAAAGGCAGGAGCGGATCCTAATATTCCCGATGCTGTATGTTCTCAATATTTTCTAGATGTATTCTATTGAGACCTGTACTGATATGAATTTAAGTTGCTTTTAGTCTTTTGACTGCGCCATGAAAGTTGTACCAAAATATTGCATGTGTAGGCAAAAGGTAGGTGTGTGAGCTCCCAGTTTAACGGTTTATATCAACGAATGCATATCACTGTTGTTGACCATTTCCTCTGCTTGAAAATATTTGATGCTCTAGTTTTGTCACAAGCCAAATTCTTTGAGTTTCATCAAATTATAGATAAATTTACCAACATCTACCAAACCAAATTGCACTTAAAGAAATTTGACTTAGGAGAAAACAATATCATCAAATATTTTGGAACGATGTAGCAAATTTTGGGTTCTTCTAGAACAACATGCTCTGTTCTGTGCAATAATGTATATTTGTATCCTTAGTCTGAAATGCTTTTGAATACGGTGGATGTTCTTGTATGGAGCCCACAAGGCCACAAGTACCCAAGATATAGATACGAGGTCGGTGCTTAACTTAACATTTGATGAGATACTGAGATCTCATAATGCAGCATTCAGGGTATCCACATTTATCAAATGTACTCATCCAGCAATCACCAAAATGATTTGAATTCGCTTAGGCTGCGTTTGGATGTATGTATTCAGCTTACTTTATGTTGTTTTCTTCATCCCAATCGTTGGTATTCGTTCATTTACTCTGAAGTGTCAAATTATATTTGTGCTTTCAATAATCGTAGAACAATTTTAAAATTCATATATAGATACTTTTCCCTATAGTTTTATCTATATAATTCATGGGGACTCGTAAAGGTTATGCCACTAAAAATCCATGTTACCTCTCAATCTCAACTATTGCTGAAATACCTGTTTTTAGTCCCTTGCTGAAGGAAGACCTTTTGGTATGCTGTAGGAGTATGTTGACTGTTTGAATTGCTACTAGAATTTAGAAATGCTTGCTGGGATGAATCCTGGTTGAAACATTTTGTACCAGTATTATGTCGACCCTGGTCCTCTCCCATGGTACTATAGTTTCCTATACGGTTTCATAATGTTCATATTCTTTTACTGCATTCTAGAGGGTCCTTTAATTATGTAGTTCATTTCAAAAGAGTTGACACTTTTCCTTTTGTTGCCCAGTATGGCAACTTACCAATAGAGCTTGCTGCTAAACGTGACTGCATGGAAGAAGTTGAAATGTTGTTTCCTTTGACTTCCCCAATACCAACTATCCCAAACTGGAGTATAGATGGAATCATCTCGCATGCAAAATTTGGAAGTGCAAAGCCACTGGTACGTTATTTATTGCTGTTGTGCCCTGTAGATAAAATTTACTTGAATTCCTGGTCATATTTTTTGTTCGCCAGTTCTGAATTTGTCCGTCAACTGTTATGACTTGGATTTACTATATATGCATGAGATCATCACATTTAAATAGTATCATGAATTTTTTATGGGTTTTTCTTTAGAGCATCACCTCGCCAAAACGATGAAATTGAAGTTGTTAAAGCTCTTGAGAACAAACTACCAATTCTAATTTGGAAGGACCAGATTAGGTCCCCTTATTTGTTGTCGGCTGTTCAATGGTTAAAAAAAACTTGGTTATTCAGTATCAATCCAATGAACTGCTGTAAACTGTTCGTTATGCGCAGCCTGTAAGATACAGAAATGCTTTACAAGCATAATGCTTGTACATAGTTCAAAGCATGGTTCCTTTATTGTGGATGTGAAGTTGTGAACTGTGAAATACACCCATGTATATGCTGTTTTAGTAACATATAGTAATAATTTGACATATTAATTCTAAATTACGTTGGACCTTTTCCTCTTGTGATTAAAATCTTGTTGTGTGAGTAACTGCTGCCTTTTGTTGTGTTGTGAGAAGTTAACATAATGTGCACTTTGCATTGCAGCATAAGCATATATATCTAGATACCAAGCTATGAAGAATGTGTAACAGAGTTGTGAAGTGTCTATTTTAATCGGAATGTCTTTGAAATGATGCTTCATTCCTACATTTTTTTCCCCATTATTTAATAATTCAGGATGGAAGGCAGCTTGAACAAACAAAAGCTACACTCAAGGCACATGCAGATCATTTATTCAGGCTGAAGGACTACAAGGTGGAATCAAAAGCATATGGTGTGGTAAGCCCCTTAAACCTTATCAAAAACATGGTGGCTTAGAAGTTTTTTTTCTATTAACAGGGAACCAATTGCAGAACAGTTTTCTAATATTGTTCTCTAGTTTCCTGCTTATTGGCTGTTAATTGCCATTATTAAGCATTTCTATCGGATTAATATTATTTTGCGGGACTAATTAACCTGCCATGATGAGATGATAATCATATAACCTGTTATGTTTGACCATAGGCAATAGATGTCGCGCCGAGTGCAACATTGTACGTGAACAGGAGTCTTTGCAAACTGCTGCTGGATGATGGTGAAGGTGCTCTGTCAGATGCTCTCAGATGCAGAATGCTGCGACCTAACTGGGTGAAAGCTTGCTACCGTCAGGCTGCAGCTCACATGCTACTCAAAGTGAGTTACTACATGTCCAGCTTGCCATTGTGTTTCCCTATTCTGCAGTCTATATAGTTGCTCATGTTCCTTTGTTTTGCTCTACATCTAGGAGTATAAACAAGCTTGTGATGCTCTCCTGGACGCTCAAAAGTTGGATCCTGGAAACATAGAGGTCGAGAGAGAGCTATGGTAATCTACTATCTTGTATTTATCTCTTTTGAGTATACGTCTTGCATGCATGAACGGCATATACTTCCATACTAATGGCCAGCAGCTGCACGCTGGACCAGCGTGCCGACTGGCGGGTGACATCCTTCCATATATCTGATGGTGCTGAGCTGAAATTTATTTCATTTTGGTTAACTCTGTACAGGAAGGCCAGGGAATTAATGAAAGCTCATGGTTAGGCTGACAAGTGAAGCATGCTTTGTTAGGGAAACACTCTTTTGGCTTGGATTAGAGTAGTTGATCAACTGAATGTGATGGTACTTATGTGACCAGAAGAAGGCTGGGGGTACCTAACTTAAAGTCTAACTCTAGAGTTGTTGAATTTCTAGAGTTCTTACAACTGCTACTTGTTGACTGCATGCTGAGAGGATTTGGTGTGAAAATGTGCTGTAAAACTTGTTGACTCGCATCACAAGTTTTATTACTGGATCTAGCACAAATACCCTATCTCTGTTGAATATTTGCTGAGTTTTCAGACATCAGTAGAGAAGAAAATGTGAAGCAGTACTACCCTCTCATTTGCATCTTCTACTCTCTGAACATGCATGACGAAGTTTCTGCTCAACAATGTTGCTCGCTTACTGCTTCTCTGAACAATCATGTGCTTTAGTCTACATGTTGATCATTTCAATTGTAATACATTTATGTGCACTGTCATTTGTCATGAGTTTGATCGGAAATCTTCACTCAATCTAGAGGCCTTGTATGAAAACGGAGAGATTCCAAAGAAATTCAGAAGAATGTGACAAACTCCTAATCTAGAGGAGTAAATAAATATCTAGAGGTCAGGGACAGACTCTAGGTTCGAAACAGGATGTCTACAAGTCGCTTTATTACTCTACATCTCTCTAGAGCTAATTAAACACATGACATGGGTTTATTCTTGCCCTGTCAAAGCCATTTTAGGCTCTCCAAAATGTGCAGGTTAGCACATTCTTGTTGATGAGTGGTAAATTAAATTTCTAGTTGTGGAAGAAAAAAAAAGTAGCTGAAGTAAATATCTTTCATCAAATATATTCTCAAATTTTATTTATTTGGTATCGCGAAGGTTGATGTGTTTTCTATAAATGGTCAATGTAAATGTATTTAAAAAATATATATTTTGAATGTGCTCACTTATTTTGAAATAGAAGGGCTTGAGATTGGGCCGCGACCAGCCTGCCTCCAACATTTGGCCCAACCCTAAGCAGGCACGAGCTCACTCGCTAGCCACTACCGCCTCCACTCCTCGACCTCGCCACTTCGCCGGCCAATCGCCGGCCATGTCAAATCGCCGTGTCTCGCCGCCGGACCCGTTCATCGGCGTCAGCATGGAGCGGTTGGAGGCCAGCCTGGAGAGCGACGGCTTCGGACCCGGGATGCTGGGGCCCGGCATGGACATGGTGAGGACCATCGTCCAATGCTCCCTCCCCATGCCGCCCGTCTCCCCCGCCGCCCCTCTCTCGCTCGCCGGCGCGGCCTGGGTCCCCGGCGGCGCCGACCTCATCAGCGCCCTCCCCGACCGGCTCCTCCGCGACATCATCTCCCGCCTCCCCGCCGCGGACGGCGCGCGCACCGCGGCGCTCGCCTCGCGCTGGCGCCACCTCTGGCGCTCGGCGCCCCTCGTCGTCGCCGACACCCACTTCCTCCCGATCCCGAACGGACGGCCGCTCGCGCCCGGCGTCGGCGAGGAGGACTCGCCCGGGGTCGCCGACCTCGTCACCCGCGTGCTCGCGGCGCACCCGGGGCCCTTCCGCTGCGTCCACCTCACCGGCACCACCATGGACGCGCACCGTGGCGAGATCGCGCGCTGGCTCGACGTCCTCGCCGCCAAGGGCGTCCAAGAGCTCGCCTTTATCAACCGCCCGTGGCCGCTCGACATCCGCCTCCCCGCCACGCTCTTCCGCTGCGCCCCCCTCACCCGCCTCTTCCTCAGCGCCTGGAGGCTCCCGGACACGGCCGCCGTCCCGCGCTCCGCCGCCTTCCCCAACCTCCGGGAGCTCGGCCTCTCCGTTGTCGCCATGGAGGACCGCGACCTCGCCTTCCTGCTCGACAGAAGCCCCGTCCTGGAGACCCTCACCATCATTCTGTCACAGGTCTCAGTGCGCCTCCGCCTCGTCAGCCACAGCGTGCGCTGCGTCCAGCTCTGCTATTCCATCCTGGCGGAGGTCTTGGTGGTGGATGCCCCTCGCCTGGAGAGCCTCTTGCAGTCATGGGGCCTTGGCAGTAAAGTCCCAGAGGTGCTGCAGGGTTAAGATTGTCCATGCGCCCAACCTGCGTGTTATTGGATACCTTCAGCCAGGAGAGCATGACTTGGAGATTGGCAACACCGCTATCAAGGTCATTACATTGTACATTTGGCAATAACAATGTGTGCCATGCCATCCAAAATATGATCTTAATTAGCATATCTTCCACATTTGAATTGCAGGCTGGGACTAAGTTGAGCACCAGCACCAGCACCCTTGTCCCGAGTGTCAAGATCCTGGCCTTGGAACTTAAATTCCAAGTCCGCAGTGACCTCAAGAAAGTGCCCAACATCCTCCGATGTTTTGCCAACGTCGAGGTGCTCCATATCCAGGTATTTAAAGATCATTTTACATTCCCACTATCTATATACGTAGCGTGCTTAGCTAGATTAATTGCTTTATGATCCAATTTCACACCTTTTTTTGTTGCAGTCCGAAAAGGCTTGCGAGGAGCCTACTGGCAAGGTGGGTCTCAAGTTTTGGCTGGAGGGCGGTCCTATAACGTGTATCCGGCAGCAATTGAAGAAATTGATATTCCGTGAGTTCCGAGGGTCGACAAATGAAGTTGCTTTCCTCAAGTTCGTCTCCGAGAAGGCTCGGGTGCTGGAGAAGATGGTGGTTGTGGTCTACTTGTCTTCGGGGGTTGATTTGAGTGCCATACTGAAGCCTCTGACTTCTGCAAAATGGGCAAATGAAGCTTGCAAACTCCAAGTATACAAGAGCATATACAGTGATGGGTCACGTCCAGTTTATGGCGTCCGGCTGGCATCTGAGGTTTCGCCCGCTGACCCTTTTGACTTGAAAGACTATTATGAATCGCTGCTCTAAGGTTAATAATTAGTACTCCCTTTGTCCGAAAAAGCTTGTTCCAAACTTTTTCTTCAAATGAATGTATCTAGCACTAACTTGATGCTAGATATATCCATTTGTGGGACAAGCTTTT
This sequence comes from Thinopyrum elongatum, assembly GCA_011799875.1. Classification (NCBI taxonomy): domain Eukaryota; kingdom Viridiplantae; phylum Streptophyta; class Magnoliopsida; order Poales; family Poaceae; genus Thinopyrum; species Thinopyrum elongatum. The sequence goes on along the minus strand of CM022298.1, from coordinate 689,463,723 downwards.
CCGGACGGAGGGAGTAGCACAGTTCCTCTTTTAGAATACTGCTGGCAACAGCTGGTATCTATCCATATTCATGGCATTTCTCTAGCAAGTTGCTTCCTTGACGTTACATCGAAAAACTTGTTCTAAATATGTAGCAGTAACAGTATCCTACTACTGAATGTTCATGTTCCTTGGAATGTTGGCACTGTCTTTAGCTTATTATTCCATTTGCTGCTCGTGTATCCTAAATCCTGATTATTTAGTGTGGTCATTTAGCATATTATTCCATTGGCTACAAATTCCTTCCATGTACCTTCTTGCTGTTGATGGATATCATGGAATTGACTTCATTACGAACTTAGTGGGGTTATAGTGGCACTGGCCACATCAAGGGTTTTCACCATTTTATGTGGACCCGCAGGAGTGTCCATTTTCAGTAATGACCATTGATTCTCTGTGATGTGTTTCCCGAGTAATTTCAGTTTAATCACGTGCCTCCAATATTATCCATATTTGCCCACCTTTGTCATTGTTGTGGTAGATTACCAGCAAACGCCACCTTTCATTGTGGTGTATCTTCAAATCACATAGGTTTATTGATCGATCCAACTAAATTACTTGATTCTCTTGTGTTCTTTGTCATTGAAAGATCTGCCTTTACACTGAAATTAGACAAATAATATGACTGTCAACTTGTACTCCTGTCAACCCTGGACTCCCTCCTCCTCCTGGAAGAGTTGATATGACTGCTGGTGTTCAGCCGGAGCCTGTGCTTGCCCGTGCTTCCATTGGCATTGGAAATTTTCCTGGAGCGGGTACAACTCTGAAGAACAAACTGTTGCCACTGCTTCCGTTAGCTTGAAAGACTCTGATGTTGGCATCGTCAATGCTACTCCCTCCGTCCCATAATATAAGAGTAGTGTTTAGGAGACCAGAGTGTCTGAAAAAGGTGATCATAGAGGATCTGCACCTTCTCCGACCACCGCTGTCCTCTCCAGCTATTGCAGGTAACTCGGCTGGCATTGCTTTTGCCATTGTTTCCACACCGCCCTGAGGGTCTTTAATGCTCTTCATGCAGGATCTACTCCCGTAGCTGCTCTGATTACTTCCTCTTCTGGGCCCGAACTGACAGAAGTCTTACACTACGCTCTAGGAGTTTTTGCCGAGCCTCACTTCTTATACCCTCTGAAGAAAATGCAAGTGAACTCGTCCATCAAATCTCTGCGCGCTGTTTCTTGGACCCTCAAACATGAAATGAAGATTTCTGAAGTTGGGCTGGCCCAAACGTGGATGGACATCTCTCCTCAGTACCGCTTACCTGTGCCTAATCTCAGAGCCCAAGTGATCAATGAAGGCATCAACTGAAGACTGCTATTTTTGGATCCTCTGCAGGTTCATGATATCGTGTTAGTTTTTCGTTTACCAATCGTTGCCCATCATTAGCTTAGGCCTCTTATCTTTTGTTTAAATCTTCGCTAATGTTAATGCCCACACGTGTGGCACGAAGCAACATGGCCCAAACACCTCCATTACCATCCATTTTGCCACGTCAAAACAGATGACATCAGCGGGAATCTTTTTGGTTTTCGGCTTAAAATTGTTTTATCTCCTAATTAAAAAATCTAATTAAAAATCCGTTTTCACCATTAAATCCGTCTCGACGAGATCTTCAAAACTAGATCTCATGTTGATATGTTTCGACGAATTTTTTTTTGCCAAAAGTTGCCATGACATGTTTTATCTATTTTTTTCTTCTAGATTTAAAGCTACAGTGTATTTTCAACTACTTTTTACAGCAATTTTTATTAATTGACCATGAAATTTTTTAGTAATTAACCACGACAAATTTAATGCATGGATCATGGCAATTTTTAGTAATCCATCATGGCAAATTTAGTTTATAGATCATTGCAGTTTTAGTTTATAGAGTGACATTGACAGACTTGGATCCTGGCTTCTTGTACTTGTTTGGGCACTTATTTGCCCAGTGTTCCTCTGAACCACAAGTAAAGCAGCCATATCTCTTTTTGTCTTTCTTCTTACCCTTCTTAAAGGTAGTATTCTGTTGGACAGAGTTCTTTCCCTTGAACTTGTGGGAATTCTTCTGCCTTGAAGACGTTGGTAGCTCCATTCAGACAGGCATGATTTGTCATCAGTTTGCACATTGAAATGGCACATGGAGCCGGATTAACCAGCGTATCTTTTTGTGCAGTTCCACTGAAATCAAACAATGTCTTGCGTAGCATGGTGGATTTCGTATTTATATGTTGCAAGGCATTGAACACGTTGGCAGCTCCATTCAAGTAGATAGTCCGGTGGCTCAAGGTGACGACGAATGATTAGAGAACCATTCGATGTATTGTGCATGATGAAGTATTATGGAGGACACGAACCATCTGAACATTTTGTGCAGTTCCACTAAAATCAAACTGAGCATCCCTGTCTGCATAAATACAGAAAAAACATGATGAATATAATAGTGGTACTAGTTGATTAAACATACGCTTACAACTATAATCATCTTCATTATCTTAACAGGAAAAGATAGCAATACAATAGCTTGAATTAAACATTTATTCAAAACAATACAACAATATAAGTAGCACTACATAACAAAGCACAATCATGTGGATGAAGGCCGATACTGACCTCGTGTGTTACAGCTGCGTCGGCAACTGACTTGGTCATACCTTTCCTTGTGGAGTGATTTTTGCACTACACATGTTGTTGAGTTGCCCATGCTCTCTGCAGACTAGTCATGTCTGTTGGAAATATGCCCTAGAGGCAATAATAAATTGGTTATTATTATATTTCCTTGTTCATGATAATTGTTTATTATCCATGCTAGAATTGTATTGATAGGAAACTCAGATACATGTGTGGATACATAGACAACACCATGTCCCTAGTGAGCCTCTAGTTGACTGGCTCGTTGATCAATAGATGGTTACGGTTTCCTGACCATGGACATTGGATGTCATTGATAACGGGATCACATCATTAGGAGAATGATGTGATGGACAAGACCCAATCCTAAGCCTAGCACAAGATCGTGTAGTTCGTATGCTAAAGCTTTTCTAATGTCAAGTATCTTTTCCTTAGACCATGAGATTGTGCAACTCCCGGATACCGTAGGAATGCTTTGGGTGTACCAAACGTCACAACGTAACTGGGTGGCTATAAAGGTGCACTACGGGTATCTCCGAAAGTGTCTGTTGGGTTGGCACGAATCGAGACTGGGATTTGTCACTCCGTGTGATGGAGAGGTATCTCTGGGCCCACTCGGTAGGACATCATCATAATGTGCACAATGTGATCAAGGAGTTGATCACGGGATGATGTGTTACGGAACGAGTAAAGAGACTTGCCAGTAACGAGATTGAACAAGGTATCGGGATACCGACGATCGAATCTCGGGCAAGTACTATACCGGTAGACAAAGGGAATTGTATACGGGATTGATTGAATCCTTGACATAGTGGTTCATCCGATGAGATCATCGTGGAACATGTGGGAGCCAACATGGGTATCCAGATCCCGCTGTTGGTTATTAGCCGGAGAGATGTCTCGGTCATGTCTACATGTCTCCCGAGCCCGTAGGGTCTACACACTTAAGGTTCGATGACGCTAGGGTTATAGGGAAAGTATGTACGCGGTTACCGAATGTTGTTCGGAGTCCCGGATGAGATCCCGGACGTCACGAGGAGTACCGGAATGGTCCGGAGGTAAAGATTGATATATAGGAAGTGAGGATTTGGCCACCGGAAGTGTTCCGGGCATCACCGGTAGTGTACCGGGACCACCGGAAGGGTCCGGGGGTCCACCGGGAGGGGCCACCAGCCCCGGAGGCTTGCGTGGGCCAATAGTGGGAAGGGACCAGCCCCTAGGTGGGCTGGGGCGCCTCCCACCAAGGCCCAAGGCGCCTCTAAGAGGAGGAGGGGGCAAACCCTAGGGCAGATGGGCCCTAAGGCCCACCCTGGTGCGCCTCCCCTCTCTCCCCTCCTTTTGGCCGCCACCTAGATGGGATCTGGGGGCTGCCGCCACCCCTAGGGAGGGAACCCTAGGTGGGGGCGCAGCCCCTCCCCTCCCCCTATATATACTTGAGGTCTAGGGGGCTGCCCAACACATGAATTGTTCTCTCCCTCGGTGCAGCCCTACCTCTCTCCCTCCTCGTCTCTTGTAGTGCTTGGCGAAGCCCTGCTGGAGTTCCGCGCTCCTCCACCACCACCACGCCGTCGTGCTGCTGCTGGACGGAGTCTTCCCCAACCTCTCCTTCTTCCCTTTGCTGGATCAAGGCGTGGGAGACGTCACCGGGCTGCACGTGTGTTGAACGCGGAGGCGCCGTTGTTCGGCGCTTAGATCGGAATCAACCGCGATCTGAATCGCTACGAGTACGACTCCTTCATCCGTGTTCTTGCAACGCTTCCGCTTAGCGATCTACAAGGGTATGTAGATGCACTCCCCTCTCCCTCGTTGCTAGATTACTCCATAGATTGATCTTGGTGATGCGTAGAAAAATTTTGATTTCTGCTACGATCCCCAACAGTGGCATCATGAGCTAGGTCTATGCGTAGTTTCTTGCACGAGTAAAACACAAAGTAGTTGTGGGCGTCGATTTGTCAATTCTCTTGCCGTTACTAGTCTTATCTTGATTCGGCGGCATCGTGGGATGAAGCGGCCCGGACCGACCTTACACGTACTCTTACGTGAGACTGGTTTCACCGATTGACATGCACTAGTTGCATAAGGTGGCTAGCGGGTGTCTGTCTCTCCCACTTTAGTCGGATCGGATTCGATGAAAAGGGTCCTTATGAAGGGTAAATAGAAATTGGCATATCACGTTGTGGTTTTGGCGTAGGTAAGAAACGTTCTTGCTAGAAACCTATAGCAGCCACGTAAAATTTGCAACAACAATTAGAGACGTCTAACTTGTTCCGTGTGATGTGATATGGCCAAAAGGATGTGATGAATGATATATGTGATGTATGAGATTGATCATGTTCTTGTAATAGGAATCACGACCTGCATGTCAATGAAATCGCCATGTAATTACTTTACTTTATTGCTAACCGTTAGCCGTAGTAGTAGAAGTAATAGTTGGCGAGACAACTTCATGAAGACACGATGATGGAGATCATGATGATGGAGATCATGGTGTCATGCCGGTGACGATGATGATCATGGAGCCCCGAAGATGGAGATCAAAAGGAGCGAAGTGATAATGGCCATATCATGTCACTATTTTGATTGCATGTGATGTTTATCATGTTTTTACATCTTATTTGCTCAGAATGACGGTAGCATATATAAGATGATCCCTCGCTAAAATTTCAAGAAAGTGTTCCCCCTAACTGTGCACCGTTGCGAAGGTTCGTCGTTTCGAAGCACCACGTGTTGATCGGGTGTGATAGATTCTTACGTTCGAATACAACGGGTGTAAGCCAGATTTACACAGCAAAAACACTTAGGTTGACTTGACGAGCCTAGCATGTACAGACATGGCCTCGGAACACAAGAGACCGAAAGGTCGAACATGAGTCATATAGTAGATATGATCAACATGAGATGTTCACCGTTGATGACTAGCCCGTCTCGCGTGATGATCGGACACGGCCTAGTCGATTCGGATCATGTATCACTTAGATGACTAGAGGGATGTCTATCTGAGTGGGAGTTCATTAAATAATTAGATGAACTTAATTATCATGAACAATAGTCTAAGTTAACTTTGCAAATCATGTTGTACATCAATAGCTCGCTTTGTAGCTCCCTGTTTAATACGATCCTAGAGAAAGACTAAGTTGAAAGACATTGTAAGCAATGATGCGGACTAGGTCCGTTGTCTGAGGAGTGTCCTCACTGCTACACAGAAGGCTTATGTCTTTAATGCACCGCTCGATGTGCAAACCCCTACAACGTCGTCTGTGGATGTTGTGAACACCTGACAGACACGTCCTGATGACTACTTGATAGTTTAGTGCACCATACTTCACGGCTTAGAATCGGGATTCCAATGACGTTTTGAACGCCATAGAACATATGAGATGTTCCAAGAGCTGAAATTGGGATTTCAGGCTCATGCCCGTGTTGAGAGGTATGAGACCTCTGACAAGCTCTTTTGCCTACAAGATGGAGGAGAATAGCTCAACTAATGGGCATGTGCTCAGAATGTCTGGGTGCTACAATCACTTGAATCAAGTGGGAGTTAATCTTCCAGATAAGATAGTGGTTGACGGAGTTCTCTAGACACTATCACCAAGTTACTAGAACTTCGTGATGAACTATGACTTGCAAGGGATGTAGATGATCCCGGAGCTATTCGCGGTGCTTAAAACCGCAAAAGGTAGAAATCAAGAAGGAGCATCAAGTGTTGATGGTTTAACAAGACCACTAGTTTCAAGGAGGGCAAGGGCTAGAAGGGAAACTTCATGAATGGCAAACCAGTTGTCGCTTCAGTGAAGTACCCAAGGTTGAACCCAAACCCGAGACCGAGTGCTTCCATTGTAAGGGGAACAGTCACTAGTAGCGGAACTACTCCAAATACATGGTAGATAAGAAGGCTGACAACTTCAAACAAAGTATATATGTGTTATTGATGTGTACCTTACTAGTACTCCTAGTAGCACCTGGGTATTGGATACCGGTTCAGTTGCCATTATTGGTGATTTGAAGCAAAAGCTACGGACTAAACGGAGACTGGCTGAGGGCGAGGTGACGATGTGTGTTGGAAGTGTTTCCAAGGTTGATAAGATCACCATCGCACGCTCCATCTACTTTCAAGATTAGTGTTGAACCTAGATAAATGTTATCGGGTGTCTACGTTGAGCATGAATATGATTAGATCATGTTCATTGCAATACGATTATTCATTTAAGACAGAGAATAATGGTTATTGCGTTTACATGAATAATACCTTTCATGGTCATGCACCCTATGTGAATGGTTCATTGAATCTCGGTCATAGTAATACACATGTTCATAATATTGACGCCAAAAGATGCAGAGTTAGTAATGATAGTACCACTTTCTTGTGGCACTGCCGCTAAGGTCATTTTGGGATAAAATGCATGAAGAAACTCCATGCTGATGGATGTTTGGAGTCACTTGATTTTGAATCGCTTGACACATGCGAGCCATGCCTCTTGGGCAGGATGACTAAGACACCGTTTTAGGTACAATGAAACGGGCAAGTGACTTGTTGGAAATCGTGCATGCTGATGTGTGTGATCCAATGAGAATTGAGGCGTGCGGTGGATATCGTTATTTTCTCATCTTCACTGACGATTTGAGTAGATATGGGAATATTTACTTAATGAAGCACAAGTCTGAAACGTTTGAAAAGTTCAAGCAATTCAGAGTGAAGTTAAGAATCATCATAACAATCAAACTCCTACGATCTGATCGAGGGAGAATTTCTGAGTTTTGGCAATCACTTAAGACATTGTGGAATAGTTTCACAGTTGAAGTCACCTGGAACACCACAGAGTAATGGTGTGTCCAGACGTCGTAATCGAACCTTATGAGATATGGTGCGATCTGCGATGTCTCTTACTGATCTACCGCTATCATTTTGGGGTTATGCGTTAGAGACAGCTGCATTCACTTTAGATAGGGCACCATCTAAGTCCGTTGAGATGACGCCGTATGAACATTGGTTTGGCCAGAAACCAAAGTTGTCGTTTTCTTAATGTTTGGGGCTGCGATGCTTATGGCTTCAACCGGAAAAAGCTCGAACCCAAAGCGGACAAATACATCTTCATAGGATACCCAAAGGTAACAGTTGGGTATACCTTCTATCTCAGATCCGAGGGCAAAGTGTTTGTCGCTATGAACAGGTCCTTTCTCGAAAAGGTGTTTCTCTTGAAAGAATTGAGTGGAGGGAAGATGGAACTTGATGAGGTTGTCGAACCTTTACGTCAACCGGAGAGTAGTGCAACACAGAAAGATGTTTCTGTGGAACCTACGTCTGTTGAAGAGGAAGTTAATGATGGTGATCATGAAGCTTCGGATCAAGTTGCTATCAAACCTCGTAGGCTGACAAGGATATGTACTACTACTGATTAGTACGGTAATCCTGTCTTAGATGTCATGTTGTTAGACAACGATGAACCTACGAGCTATGGAGAAGCGATGGTGGGCCCGTATTCCGACAAATGGTTAGAGGCCATGAAATCCGAGATAGGATCCATGTATCAGAACAAAGTATGGACTTTGGTGGACTTGCCCGATGATCGGCAAGCCATTGAGAATAAATGGATCTTTAAGAAGAAGACGGACGTGGACGGTAATTTCACCGTCTGTGAAGCTCGACTTGTGGCAAAGAGTTTTCCACAAGTTCAAGGAGTTGACTACGATGAGATCTTCTCACCCGTAGCAATGCTTAAGTCCGTCGGAATCATGTTAGCATTAGCTGCATTTTTTCGATTATGAAATCTAGCAGATGGATGTCAAAACAAGTTTCCTTACCATTTTTCGTGAGGAAAGGTTGTATGTGATACAACCAGAAAGGTTTTGTCGATCCTAAGGATGCTAAAAGGTATGCTAGTTCCAGCGATCCTTCCATGGACTAGAGCAAACATCTCGAAGTCGGAATATACGCTTTGATGAGGTGATCAAAGATTTTGGGTTTATACAAAGTTTGCAAGAAACTTGTATTTACAAGAAAGTGAGTGGGAGCACTACAACATTTCTGATAAGTATATGTGATTGACATATTGTTGATCCGAAATGATGTGGAATTTCTGGAAAGCATAAACGGTTGTTTGAAGAGTGATTTTAAAGGAAGACCTGGATAAAGCTGCTTACATATTGGGCATCAAGATCTATAGAGATAGATCAAGACGCTTGGTGATACTTTCAAAAGGAACACACACCTTTTGACATGATTTTGAAGGAGTTCAAAATAGATCAGTCAAAGAAGGAGTTCTTACCTGAGTTGTAAGGTGTGAAGTTGAGTAAGACTCAAAGCTTGACCACGGCAGAAGAAAGAGAAAGGACGAGGGTCATCCCCTATGCCTTAGCCATAGGCTCTGTACAGTATGCCTTGTTGTGTACCGCACCTGATGTGTGCTTTGCCACGTGTCTAGTAAAGGGGTACAAGAGTGATCCAGGAGTGGATCACTGGACAGCGGTCAAAATTATCCTTAGAGGAATAAGGAAATGTTTCTCGGTTATGGAGGTGATAAAGAGTTCGACGCAAAGAGTAACGTCGATGCAAGCTTTTACATCTATCCGGATGACTATGAGTAGAAAAACCGGATATGTATAGTGGAGCAACCATTTGGAATAGCTCCAAGTGGAACATGGTAGCAGCATCTACAATATGACGGAGAGTTTTGCGAAGTACATAAGGATCTGAATGTTGCAGACCCATTGACTACAACCTCTCTCACAAGCATAACATGATCAAACCCAGAACTCATTGAGTGTTAATCACATAGTGATGTGAACTAGATTATTGACTCTAGTAAACTCTTTGGATGTTAGTCACATGGCGATGTGACCTGTAAGTGTTAATCACATAGCGATGTGAACTAGATTATTGACTCTAGTGCAAGTGGGAGACTGTTGGAAATATGCCCTAGAGGCAATAATAAATTGGTTATTATTATATTTCCTTGTTCATGATAATTGTTTATTATCCATGCTAGAATTGTATTGATAGGAAACTCAGATACATGTGTGGATACATAGACAACACCATGTCCCTAGTGAGCCTCTAGTTGACTGGCTCGTTGATCAATAGATGGTTACGGTTTCCTGACCATGGACATTGGATGTCATTGATAACGGGATCACATCATTAGGAGAATGATGTGATGGACAAGACCCAATCCTAAGCCTAGCACAAGATCGTGTAGTTCGTATGCTAAAGCTTTTCTAATGTCAAGTATCTTTTCCTTAGACCATGAGATTGTGCAACTCCCGGATACCGTAGGAATGCTTTGGGTGTACCAAACGTCACAACGTAACTGGGTGGCTATAAAGGTGCACTACGGGTATCTCCGAAAGTGTCTGTTGGGTTGGCACGAATCGAGACTGGGATTTGTCACTCCGTGTGATGGAGAGGTATCTCTGGGCCCACTCGGTAGGACATCATCATAATGTGCACAATGTGATCAAGGAGTTGATCACGGGATGATGTGTTACGGAACGAGTAAAGAGACTTGCCAGTAACGAGATTGAACAAGGTATCGGGATACCGACGATCGAATCTCGGGCAAGTACTATACCGGTAGACAAAGGGAATTGTATACGGGATTGATTGAATCCTTGACATAGTGGTTCATCCGATGAGATCATCGTGGAACATGTGGGAGCCAACATGGGTATCCAGATCCCGCTGTTGGTTATTAGCCGGAGAGATGTCTCGGTCATGTCTACATGTCTCCCGAGCCCGTAGGGTCTACACACTTAAGGTTCGATGACGCTAGGGTTATAGGGAAAGTATGTACGCGGTTACCGAATGTTGTTCGGAGTCCCGGATGAGATCCCGGACGTCACGAGGAGTACCGGAATGGTCCGGAGGTAAAGATTGATATATAGGAAGTGAGGATTTGGCCACCGGAAGTGTTCCGGGCATCACCGGTAGTGTACCGGGACCACCGGAAGGGTCCGGGGGTCCACCGGGAGGGGCCACCAGCCCCGGAGGCTTGCGTGGGCCAATAGTGGGAAGGGACCAGCCCCTAGGTGGGCTGGGGCGCCTCCCACCAAGGCCCAAGGCGCCTCTAAGAGGAGGAGGGGGCAAACCCTAGGGCAGATGGGCCCTAAGGCCCACCCTGGTGCGCCTCCCCTCTCTCCCCCCCTTTTGGCCGCCACCTAGATGGGATCTGGGGGCTGCCGCCACCCCTAGGGAGGGAACCCTAGGTGGGGGCGCAGCCCCTCCCCTCCCCCTATATATACTTGAGGTCTAGGGGGCTGCCCAACACATGAATTGTTCTCTCCCTCGGTGCAGCCCTACCTCTCTCCCTCCTCGTCTCTTGTAGTGCTTGGCGAAGCCCTGCTGGAGTTCCGCGCTCCTCCACCACCACCACGCCGTCGTGCTGCTGCTGGACGGAGTCTTCCCCAACCTCTCCTTCTTCCCTTTGCTGGATCAAGGCGTGGGAGACGTCACCGGGCTGCACGTGTGTTGAACGCGGAGGCGCCGTTGTTCGGCGCTTAGATCGGAATCAACCGCGATCTGAATCGCTACGAGTACGACTCCTTCATCCGTGTTCTTGCAACGCTTCCGCTTAGCGATCTACAAGGGTATGTAGATGCACTCCCCTCTCCCTCGTTGCTAGATTACTCCATAGATTGATCTTGGTGATGCGTAGAAAATTTTTGATTTCTGCTACGATCCCCAACAATGTCACCAGCGTCTACTAATACTCTGTAAAGCTTCTCGATCATTCCTTGTGTAATGTAGCGCAAGCAGTGGCTGCTTCTTTCTGCAAAGTGGAAAGACCAACTGGGCCCAATAATGCAACAGTTTGCCTTAAACACATTGGCTCCTTTTCTGCAGTTCAACTAAAATCAAAGTCGAAATAGAACCGAGCAGAAGTTTTGATATCCCTGTATGCAACAATAGGTATAAGGAAAACAATTACTGAGAAATAACGGTTGATGACTTATACTCCCAGAAGAAAAAACATCTACCTTATCTTAATGGGAAATAAAGCAGGAGAGTAGCAATTCTCAAATAGTGTGATTCATTCATATTAACTGAGATATTATCTTAACAATGCCCTGTTTCAACATGTATAAAGAACGACAAAGCAGAAAAGTACCATTCCTAAAACAATGCGACTGATTCATATTAACAGAGACATTATCTTAACAATACCTTGGTTAAACATGTAGAAAGAATTACAAAGCAGGATAGTACCATTTGTAAAACACTGTAACTGATATATAATAACAGAGACATTATCTCAACAATACATTTCTTAAACATGTACTCCGGCCGATCCCTAACAGAAATGGTACTCCCGCCGATCCCTAACAAGTGTTGCAGTTTTGAACTAAGATTTAGTAGTTAATTCTGAGAGTGGCATTGCTTAATTTTACCAGTGGCCTTAGATTAACAAAAAGCATAAACAGTTCCAGGGGAGAGTGGGCGCAACAACACCATGTGCTCCCATCTACTTATAAAGGGGGTGATGCAGAGTTTGTTGTAACAAAGCAACAAGCATCATGTCTGGGTTGGTCCCATTTTTGTTCACTTAATGGGAAAAGACAGCAATTCAATAGCTTCAATTCAACATTTATTTAAAATAGTACCAAAGCACACTGCACGATCATGTGGATGAAGGCAGGTACTGACCTTTCATGACGTAGTCAAGATCACCTACGAATCTGCCAATATGAATAGGAAATCCAGTCTCGTTTTGTGTAGTTCAACTAAATCAAGCAAAGTCGCCGGTATGACATTTAAGTTCGCTATAGCAACAAGTTGAATAGATATCCCTATTTTAACAGAGGCAAAAAAGAAAACAATTACTGGCCAATAAAACGGTTGTATGGGACAAAAATAAGCATCTAACTTATCTTGATGGAAAACAAAGTAGGACAGTAGCATTTCTAAAACGGTTGCATTGATTCATATTAACAGAGACATTCTCTTAAAACAACATTCATTAAAAATGTAATTTACTTTTAACAGTGGCATTGCTTCAATTTTCCAGCGGCATTCTTAGATTAACAATAGCAAAATAGTTGTATGGGACATGGGACATGGGACATGCCAGCACCATGTGCGTCCACACGTATAAATGGGTGATGCAGAGTATGTTGCCAAGTAGCATATCTGCGTTGGTCCCATATTTGTTCTCTTTGAACCTTTTTTCTATGTGAGGGCAGCAAATCTAGTCCTGCACAAACTACCCGGCCCCCCAGTTTCTTTCCTTTTTCAACAAAGAGATCGGTTCCTTACAGATGTGTGTACTGGGTTACCCCCTTTTTCCCTTTTCGACTAACAAAGCGGCTGTATAGCCAGTCTATACTACTTTCCCTCCCTCCTTTCCTCATTGAACCACGTTCTAGATTCATGCTCCACCCCACCCCACCCTTCTTTCCTCTTTGAACCAAGACCTAGATTCGACTACAGAATCAAAAAAGATCCGCATGCAGCTAGAGCAATGACGGTTTCAAAGAAAGTTATACCTTAGGGTCGTCGGGATGTGGCTAGGCGTGCGGCGGGAGGCCAGATCTGCCCACACTACGTACGGCAGCGAGGAAGAAGGCGTTGGTGGCCCTCCCGCACAGGCGCTGGGTGAAAGAGAACAGCGCAACCGGCAGTGGATTGCCTCCCTCGCCGAAGGCGACAGAGTAAACGCTGCACCTCCTCCCCTTCCCGGTGCGACGGGATCCGGACGGCTCCTTTGCCAGCTGTGAGGGGAGAGAGAGACAGAGGCCAACACAGTCTTGTTTAGATCTGGTGAAGAGAGTGAGAGACTGTGAATATAGCAAACCAGCGTGTATATATATATGTAGTGCGGCGAGAGTGTGGAGAGTGCAAACCCTAGCGAACAAGCGCTGAGGCTCCAGCTTATATAGTACTTATATAGTACTCGTGTATACTACTAATATATAGTGGAGTGTTTTTCTTTTTCTCTCCATAACAATCGTTTTAAATTGTGTAAGTACGAAACAAAACTCTTTATTTAATGTACCAGTGAAGAAAACTACTTACGATCAACTAACGATCCACGCGTCCTGGTCGCACTTCCTGTCCTTCACGTGCGGTACACTACCCTCCGTTAAGTGAACAACCACACACGCGCCAAATTATTGGAAAGGTGTGAGAGTGTGTACAAATAAAGAATTTTAATTTCAATTATCGGAAAGGTTTGAGAGTATGTGCAGTTTGCCCTCTCTCAATAATTATGGTTTGGTGTGTTCGGCCTAAACTTGGTCAAACTTTACAAAGTTTGACTTCAGTCAAATCTAATATGCAGAGTAAATAAAAATGGAGGGCTACTACGTCCATCCGGGTTTTTAGTCCACACCATATTTTTAATCAAAGTCTGACCACATATTTAGTTAATAACTGGACAAATAAAATTACAGGGGAGCTGAAGACAAAGTTGTGAGAAGGCTTAGAAATGAATACAAAACTTATGCTCTTAGTACCAACGTAGATGCTTCTTCGAGAAAACATTTAGTTCATAGCCAATGGTGTGATAAAATTGCACCAACGTGAAAGACGACTGCGTCTCCAACGTAACCAAGGTGAACTAATGAAGGATATCATCTTTGTGGGTAACAAGCAAAGAGCACTGATGGAAGACAGCTTGTTTTTCATCGAAAATCGATCAGCTTCACCAACCGATGCAACCATGAGACGCAACCATGAGCATCGATAGGTCATCGTGGTGATGCATCATCCATTTGGCATCAAGTTTGGGTGAGGCACCAATGAAGTTCGACAAATCCTCACTGTGGTCTGTTTCTTCTCGGTAATCAAGCTCGAGGAAGGAAGAACCACGTGGCAGAGGACAGTGAGGCGAAACAACAATGGCCTTCCAATTTTGTGCAGTTCCACTAAAACTGAGGAAGACATGCCCGGGTATGGAGATACGCATCGCTGTTTGCAAAAATATAAAAAGGGATATAGTGTTGTTACTTTGTTTTGGCAGTGGTACAAGATTAACAGCGACATCTCAATTGTCAATAAGAATTAATGAAAAGTACACCAATAAATAGAAGCATCATGATTATCTTGATGGGAACTAAACCAGGATACCCGAGAAAAAAAGCAGGACAGAAGCATTTATCGACGCCTCTGGATTGACATCAACATTACTTAAAAGGGACGTCACTTTAACATGGGCATTGCTTCATTTAACCAGTGATAGTATTAGATTAGCAGCAGCAATAGGAGCATATGGACAATGACCGCACAACCACCATGTACTTTTTGTCGAGAAAACATGTATACCTCCACCGAGGCATAAACCAGGACAACTTTTCGAGTGGCCTTTCCTCTATAATAGTAAAAAATAGGTGATGTTGGACTAGCCGACGAACCCTAGCTACTGTACATGGGGAGCTGGGGAGTAGTGGCATAGAAGAAAACCCGCATGCAGCGACCTGGGGAGCTGGACCAGTACAATGAAGCATGAAATCCAAAAGATGTTATAACTCAGGTGGGCGAGATGTCGCTTAGGCGGGCGGGCAGGATCTGCCCACACGACGGCAGCGAACAAGGGCGCGGAGGACCTTCGTCTGCGCCAGCGCCGGCTCAGAGAGGGCGGTGCACATCGGCTTCCTCCATCGCCGATGGCGACAACGTTAACGCTGCACCTCCTCACCTCCCGCAGCGGACGGGATTCGGCCGGATCTGTGACCACCGGTGAGGAGAGAGATAGAGTGGACACTGTCATCTTGTTTAGATATGGAGAGAGTGAGAGAGCGAGATGCGAGAAACCCTATCAAACAAGAGGTTATATATACAATGGAGTAAAAAAATCTCTCCATAGCAGTGGTTTTAAATAGAGTACGCGCGTTCCCAGAAAAAAGAAACAAAAACTGGCGGACAAATCTTTTTTTAACGTACCAAGAAAGAAAACTCGATCAAAAACACGCCCCCGCTTCCAGGTCGCAGTTTGTATCGCTCACGTGTGGTCCCCGACCCTCCATTATTAAGTGAACAAATTAAAGGGTAAAATTATTATGGACGTAAGCTGCCTCTTCGTGTACAAATGCGCTCCATCGTGTACTCGCGGGGTATCTCGGAGGCAGAATGAGTACGTGTACATTTCTTCTTGTACGTCGTACTCCATTAATCTCACTTCATATTGTTTCCCACTCCTATGATATTCCTATCCTAGGAACAAAATGAGGCGGTACTAAGTTTGTGTGTGTGTAGGGAGAACGAGACATCGATGGTGTGTACGAGTAGTCGCGAGAGTCCTCGCGCACACACACATAGACATAGACATGCATATCCGTGTTTACGTAAAATTCCATCTCCATCTCCATCTCCAATCATATTTGTCCAATTAGCACATTATTTACGTTATTAATTATATACGCAGCAATATTTACGTACAACATCTCTTGTTTGCGGGCGTCCGGACCACTGCCACGTCCGCTCCTGACCGCCCTGGCCAATCCGAACCCTCTTCATCACCCGCGCGTGCTTCCCGCCCGAAACGGTCAGTGCCGCATTCATGACCGGCCAGAGCGGACGCGACCTCTCACTGGCGCCGGCATTGAAGCGCCGCACCGGCCGAGAGAGCGCCGCCCGCGCCGATTCCCGGTGTACGCGACTGCTCCGCATTCAAAGGTCGCCACGGCCGGCCACAACATGCATGTAAAAAGTTCTTGGGAGTCCGTGCTATAGCTAGCTGTCCTCCCCCTCCTCGTGAATCTCTTCCTGTAGTGCTAGTACTCCATGGCGCGATCCATCGACAAGCAGGCGGGAAAGTTATCATATACTTGGTTTGCGGTGAGTGGCATGCCGAGCGACCGTGTGGGGTGGAGCCATGGAGGAGGGTGAGACACGAACGCGACAGACGTGATTTAACCATTGGTTTTGCTCGATGGCGCGATCCAACGAAACGAAACGTTGGTTTCCAAAAGAATACTGTACTACATGAGAGAGATAGAGTGGTGGTTTGCTTCTTTCGTCCAATAACTATACCGGGTCTATGTGATTTGGCAGCTCATTTGTCACTATTACTATTGCGGTAGAGCGTCGTAGAGCGCCTGCACTCTTATTTATTTATTCTGTGATAAAACTAATTTTCTCCACTCTTACACCGGAGGAGTACGAAACACAGCATCCCAGTGACTACATGGCCCACCTCCCACTATCACCATATTCCTTGGACATCGTGCGACACCTCCGGTCCTTTTTTCTTTGTGTAGTAGTACATTTTACCACATGACCCACCATACACTCTCACATACTACCTCCGTCCCCTATGTAATTTATGCATGATACTAGTATATGATACTCCCCACTATGAGTAGCCCTATACGCATACAAAAAGGACCGGAGGGAGTACGAAGCTTTATGATTTTGTTTCATGTATGTATCCTGACTCCAAGGTTGCCCCGTTACAACATTCCATCAAATACAAAGGAAAACTAACACGCATGCTGATGCATCTCAATGATTCACACATCATAGCCAATATTTACTTCACAACTAAAGACAAAAGTTGTGAGAGTGTGTACAAAAAAAACTACTGATGGTGTCACTACGACGTAAACCCTAAACCCTAAACATGATTTAATTTCCTGGCTAGGTAGAACCTATCGAAGGAAAGACGGCTGGCACCCTCGGATCATACGATGCTTTTGTGCAGTTCCACTAAAATCGAGCTGAACATCCCTGTTGGCAAAGATATTGAAGAAGTGTGATTAGAATAATAGTACTGGCACTAGTTCATGAGACATAAACTCATCACAAATAGAAGCCGGTAGAAGTAGAGAAAGATCCACATGGAGATGGAGCTACGTGGGGAGCTGCGGCAGTGGAGCAAGCCGGCTCCAAAAGGAAGTTGTACCTGGGACGTCGGGCTGTAGCTAGAAGGGCGGTTGGGAGGCGGCATCAGCCCATACCACGGGACCCCCGATCGGGACGCACCGATAGTGGGTTTTCTCCCTCGCCGCTGTCGACCGCGTCTACGCAGAACATCGTCCCATTCCCCCAGCGGCGGGATCAGGCCGGATCTGTTACCAGCGGTGTGGCCACCGTCGTTCTATGCTTGTGAAGAGAGCAACCTAAGCAAGCAGGCTTATACCTTAGGCTCCTACTAGTGTATATATAGTGGAGCGGTTTTTCTTTTTCTCTCCATATCAATCATTTTATATTGCGTACGTGCCATTGAAGAGTGAAATGATGGTTGCTTCTTCCGACTAACTTACTGTGTGATTTGACTGCTCCTGAGTGGCCCCTACACGTACTCCCCCTACGTGTATGACCGTTCCTGAGTCTCACTTGTACTTATCTCTATTTTCTTGCATGACACGTAGACATGATGCGCATAGAGGAATTTTGTTACTGCACGTTGTTACGTAGTACTACTAGTACTACCTCCGTCCTGGCTTATTGGTCCCCTTTGTACTCAATTCATGGGATCGTTTTCCTCAAAAAATTATCTTTACCAACGTATTAATATCTGGAATGCATGCGTGAACAACGAATGATTAAACCTTACATGCACCGTTTTGACAAAGCATTGACTTAGGAACATGTGAATGTGAGGGACTACAACCTCGTGCATGCATGCAACAGTCACACATACACATGGACGCAAAAATGCACGCGACGCCCTAATGCATGCATGTCCGAGCACACGACGGAACACACACGGTCACTCTCAAATGCTCAACCTACACGTGCATGCACACACATACTTAGCCAGGGTGAGCTAGTGACCGTATAAACACCGGAAAATGTATATATTGACCGCAATGAGCGTATTATGAAGTCCACTGACCCTATTTTTACAAATATACAGTGACAGACAGTGTATTTATCTCGTTTCAAATTAAGCCATATTAACCGAAAAGGAGGTAGTATGGACTAGCATTACTTTGCTGTGTCCCGTCAACTTGTCGAACGAGGAGAAGCTTGCAGGACGGGAGAAGCTTGCGCGTGGTGGTTCGCAGGACAAGGAGAAACTTTTGACTAATGCAAGCTCTCCCTCGCTCAGGCGGTGGACATGCAACAGTTAATTCGGTGTCAGATTGCCAGAAGCATACACTGTACTAGTACTATTATTGTTTGACTACCCGAAGAGGCGAACAACCAAGCGCAAAGTTTACTACTCCGAGTACTAGTATTACGTAGTACTACTAGTACTACTATACAGGTATGTACTACTAGGAACTGGATGGTAGAGCGTCTGCACTCTTATTTTATTTTAATCTGTGATAAAGCAATCTTCAACACAATTGGTTCTCTTCGAGGGTTCTCGCATGTGATAATGGAAGTTGATTGCATGGAACACTCGCCACAATTCTCGCTTACTTCTGGTTCCTATCCTGTTAGAAATAGGAGCGCTTGGTAATATTTTCTCCTTTTTTGTTATTCAGCATGTAAACAGGTCAGCAAACCTTGCGGCGCATCTTTGTGCGAACCGTGCTTGCTGCACTTTCAATGTGACCGAGAGCTGGCTTGATGAAACACCTTGCTTCCTCCTTCTTTTTTTGCGGGGTACCTCGCTTCCTAGTAACCAGTCTCTTGGCTGATCGTCCTAAGAATGCTTATATATGAATAAAGCTCTCTCATTTACCCGCAAAAAAGATTAAGCCATATTAACCAGAAAGGAGGGAGTATGGACTAGCACTACTTTTTGGTGTGTCCCGTCAACTCGCAGAACGAGGAGAAGCTTGCAGGACAAGGTGAAGCTCGCTTACGCCCTCTCCGTCTACCTCAAGCCTGGAGGCTCGCAGGACGACGAGAAGCTTTTGACTAATGCAACCTACCCTCGCCCAGGCGGTGGACGTGCAGCAGTTCATTCGGTGTCAGATTGCCAGAGGCATACACTGTAGTACCATCATTGTTCGACTTCCCGAAGAGGCAAAGAGCCAAGCGTAAGGTTTAGTAGTACGAGTAGTACTACTACTAACATACAGGTACTAGAAACCGCATGGTGGAGCGTCTGTACTCTTATTTTAATTTAATCTCTGATAAAGTACATATTTATTCGGGAGAAGTGCGGAAAACGGCAGCCCAATAGTACTATTAAAAAACATCAAACATGTAATGATGATATCGATCAACCATGCTCGAATATATCTTGGCCTCCGTGTGAGGCCGTCTGTGTGTTCTCGCTCCTCGTCACTCTCAAGGAACGGCGGGTTGGCCATTTTGCCGTCAATTAAGATCGGTTTGCTCACACTCCGGTTCCACATGTCAGTGATATACCAAGAGGAAGTGCGTTGACCGACTGGCCATACACGTACTTGGTTTTGCACCTTCATACTACTCCCTCCGTCACAGTTTACAGGGCGCGCTTCATTCTCATGCATTTCTCTCCATGCATTTCCACCACTAGAGAGATTTTAGACGCATTTGGTTTAATGCTCAATTAATTAGGGCGTGGTAACCGCAATCAAGTCCACAATTTTCTCTCGATGTAGGTGTGTACGCGGAGTGGAGTAAGTGCATGCATGTGTGTACCCGGGGTGGAAGCACTGCATGCATGTGTGTACGCATTATTTCCTCTAGTAATAGACGCCGTGCTATAACTACCAATGCTATTTTTCAGGCCGGCCGCTAGTCGCCTTGGTCTCAGAGATTGTTGAAGCGCGCTCTATAAACAGTGACGGAGGGAGTAGTATGAGCGGATTCAAAGAAGAGCGTATTGATGGTTGCTTCTTCCGAGCAACTTACAGTGGGAAAGGTGGGGCTTATGATTTGACTGCTCATTACTCACTATTAGTGCGGCGCAACGACTGGACTGAGTCTCCCATGCGGTTGTGCACTACTCCCTCCGTTCTTAAATATTTGTCTTTCTAGAGATTTCAACGAGTGACTACATACAAAGCAAAATGAGTGAATCTACACTCTAAAATATGTCCATTTGAAATTTCTAAAAAGACAAATATTTAGGAACGGAGGGAGTATAATTTTGTGCATGGCATATGGACCCGGATGCTGAAGAGGCTTCTGACAATACTATCAAGCTTCCAGCATTTGTTGACATAATTGACGTACTATTCAAATAATTTTCCAGCGACATGAAATTGTACAATGCTCTGAGCTTTCAGCTTTTGTTTCGTGTGTCTTGCCATCCATGCTCTTTCGGAAAAAGTAAAAAACTAACTTCCTTGCTAATGCATCTCAATGATTAGCAGATCAGAGCTAATATTTACATCACAACTGAAGACAAAGTTGTGAGAAGGTGTTAAATTAAAATTGATCCATGCTTTCATTGGCAGCAACTTCCCCCCAGCTCTGTCTAAATCAACAAGGCATGTTGGGAAAAAAAGTAGCTGTCAGGAGCATGCAATATTCTGATCATTTTGTGCAGTTCCACTAAAATAGAGCTGAGCATCCCTGTTCCAAAGATATTAAGTGTGATTACAATAATAGAGGACTGTTGATGAAACAATAAACACACAAATAGAAGCCGGTCACCTTTGCAGTCTCTCTTAAGACTAAGTAGCTGGAGAAGATTAAGCAAATAGTTGGAGAAGATTAGGCTCGGAGTTGGATGAGGAGGATAGAGCAAAACCAATCTCCCTTTGTGCTGTCGCACTGAAATGTAGAGACGTTGCCCGTGTGACATTTTAGTACAACTGCACAAAACACTCTTAAGAAAAAAGTGATTTGTGCAGTTCATCAAAAGGTCGCAATAGCAACGAGGAGAAATGGATAGCCCTGTTTGCAAAAAAGAGGTAGAAAGGAAACAATTACTGTCCAATAACAGTTGATGACTGATACGTCCATTTTGCATCATGCTTTTATATTGATATTTATAGCATTATGGGCTGTTATTACATATTATATCACAATACTTATGACTTTTCTCTCTTATTTTATAAGGTTTACATGAAGAGGGAGAATGCCGGCAGCTGGAATTCTGGACTGAAAAAGGAGCAAATATTAGAGACCTATTCTGCACAACTCCAAAAGTCCTGAAACTTCACGAAGAATATTTTTGGAATATATAAAAATTATTGGGCGAAGAAAGCACCAGAGGGGGGCCACCTGCCATCCACAAGGGTGGAGGGCGCGCCCTGCCCCCTGGGCGCGCCCTCCGGTCTTGTGGGCCACCTGGCAGGCCCCCGACGTTCATCTTCTGCTATATGGTGTGTTTTGACCTGGAAAAAATAAGAAGGAAGCTTTCGGGATGAAGCGCCGCCGTCTCGAGGCGGAACTTGGGCAGAACCAATCTAGGGCTCCGGCGAAACTGTTCTGCCGGGGAAACTTCCCTCCGGGAGGGGGAAATCGAAGCCATCGTCATCACCAATGATCCTCTCATCGAGAGGGGGTCAATCTCCATCAACATCTTCACCAGCACCATCTCCTCTCAAACCCTAGTTCATCTTTTGTATCCGATCTTTGTCTCAAAACCTCAGATTGGTACCTGTGGGTTGCTAGTAGTGTTGATTATTCCTTGTAGTTGATGCTAGTTGGTTTATCCGGTGGAAGATTATATTTTTAGATCCTTAATGATAATTAATACTCCTCTGATCTTGAACATGAACATGCTTTGTGAGTAGTTACGTTTGTTCCTGAGGACATGGGAGAAGTCTTGTTATAAGTAATCATGTGAATTTGGTATTTGTTTGATATTTTGATGAGATGTATGTTGTCTTTCCTCTAGTGGTGTTATGTGAACGTCGACTACATGACACTTCACCATTGTTTGGGCCTAGGGGAAGGCATTGGGAAGTAATAAGTAGATTATGCGTTGCTAGAGTGACAGAAGCTTAAACCCTAGTTTATGCGTTGCTTCGTAAGGGGCAGATTTGGATCCATATGTTTCATGCTATGGTTAGGTTTACCTTAATTCTTCTTTCATAGTTGCGGATGCTTGCGAGGGGGGTTAATCATAAGTGGGAGGCTTGTCCAAGGAAGGACAGCACCCAAGCACCGGTCCACCCACATATCAAATGATCAAAGTAACGAATACGAATCATATGAGCATGATGAAAACTAGCTTGATAACAATTCCCATGTATCCTCGGGAGTGCTTTGCTTTATATAAGAGTTCATCCAGGCTTGTCCTTTGCTACAAAAAGGATTGGGCCACCTTGCTGCACCTTGTTTACTTTTGTTACTTGTTGCTCGTTATGAATTATCTTATCACACAACTATCTGTTACCGATAATTTCAGTGCTTGCAGATAATACCTTGCTGAAAACTGCTTGTCATTTCCTTCTGCTCCTCGTTGGGTTCGACACTCTTACTTATCGAAAGGACTATGATAGATCCCCTATACTTGTGGGTCATCAAGACTCTTTTCTGGCGCCGTTGCCGGGTGATACGTCTCCAACGTATCTATAATTTTTGATTGTTCCATGCTATTATATTATTATTCTTGGATGTTTTACAATCATTTTATTTCATTTTTTGGTACTAACCTATTAACATAGTGCCAAGTGCCAGTTGCTGTTTTTGCATGTTTTTTACATCGCAGGAAATCAAAACCAAACGGAGTCCAAACGCAGCGAAACTTTTTGTGAAATTTTTATGGACCAGAAGACACCCAATGGGCCAGAGAAGCACCTGGGGGGGGGGGGAGGGTGCCCCAAGGGGGCCACAACCCACCAGGGCGTGCCTGGAGGCCCAGACGCGCCCAGGTGGGTTGTGCCCACCTCGGTGGCCTCCCGAACCGCCTCTTTACTCTATAAATACCCAAATATTCCAGAAACCCTAGGGAAGTCGACGAAAATCAATTCCATCCGCCGCAAGTTCCAGAACCATCAGATCCAATCTAGACACCATCACAGAGGGGTTCATCATGTCCATTGGTGCCTCTCCGATGATGCGTGAGTAGTTCTTTGTAGACCTACGGGTCCGTAGTTAGTAGCTAGATGGCTTCCTCTCTCTCTTTTGATTCTCAATACAATGGTCTCTTGGAGATCTATTTGATGTAACTCTTTTTGCGGTGTGTTTGTTGGGATCCGATGAACTTTGAGTTTATGATCAGATCTATATTTTTATCCATGAAAGTTATTTGAGTCTTCTTTGATCTCTTATATGCATGATTGCTTATAGCATCGTATTTCTTCTTCGATATTTGGGTTTTGTTTGGCCAACTTGATCTATTTATCTTGCAATGGGAAGAGGTGCTTTGTGATGGGTTCGATCTTACGGTGCTTGATCCCAGTGACAGAAGGGGAACCGACACGTATGTATCATTGCTATTAAGGATAACAAGATAGGGTCTATTTATACATAAATAGATCTTGTCTACATCATGTCATCGTTCTTATTGCATTACTCCGTTTCTCCATGAACTTAATACACTAGATGCATGCTGGATAGCGGTCGATGTGTGGAGTAATAGTAGTAGATGCAGGCAGGAGTCGGTCTACTAATCTTGGACGTGATGCCTATACAATGATCATTGCCTGGATATCATCATGATTATTTGAAGTTCTATCAATTGCCCAACAGTAATTCGTTTACCCACCGTTTGCTATTTTTCTCGAGAGAAGCCACTAGTGAAACCTACGGCCCCCGGGTCTCTTCTTTATTATATTTGCCTTCACGATCTATTTTTATTTGGTTTTATTTTTCAGATCTATTAAACCAAAAACCCAAAAATACCTTGCTGCACTTTATTTTAATTTTCTTTTATTCGAGATCTATTTATCCAGTCTATCATATTTTTATCCCATCAACTCGCCAATTTCTTGCGCCGTTACCCGAAAGGGATTGACAACCCCTTTAATACGTCGGGTTGCGAGTATTTGTTTTTGTGTGCAGGTGCCGTTCACGTAGTGTTGCGTGGTTCTCCTACTGGTTCGATAACCTTGGTCTCATCACTGAGGGAAATACCTACCGTTGCTGTGCTGCATCATCCATTCCTCTTTGGGGAAATACCGACGTAGTTCTAGCAGACATCACCGGGGAGTGAAGCGCCTTTGGTAAGGAAACATTTATATAGTGTGCTGAAATTTACTGTCACTTGTTACTATGGAAAATAATCCTTTGAGGGGCTTGTTCGGGGTATCTTCACCTCGACCGGAAGAGCAAAGAGTTGCTCCTCAACCTACTGCACCTACTGAAAATATTTATTATGAAATTCCTTTGGGTACGATAAAGAAACTGCTAGCTAATCCTTATGCAGGAGATGGAACATTACATCCTGATATGCACCTAATCTATGTGGATGAAGTTTGTGGATTATTTAAGCTTGCAGGTATGCCCGAGGATGTTGT
This sequence comes from Thinopyrum elongatum, assembly GCA_011799875.1. Classification (NCBI taxonomy): domain Eukaryota; kingdom Viridiplantae; phylum Streptophyta; class Magnoliopsida; order Poales; family Poaceae; genus Thinopyrum; species Thinopyrum elongatum. The sequence continues at coordinate 689,438,904 of CM022298.1, read as the reverse complement.
CAAGAAGAAGGTCTTCCCTTTATCTTTGAAGGGAAAGGCATTGACATGGTATAGGCTATGTGATAATATTGGATCATGGAACTACAACCGATTGAAATTGGAATTTCATCAGAAGTTTTATCCTATGCATCTGGTTCATCGTGATCGGAATTATATATACAATTTTTGGCCTCGTGAAGGAGAAAGTATCGCTCAAGCTTGGGGGAGGCTTAAGTCAATGTTATATTCATGCCCCAATCATGAGCTCTCAAGAGAAATTATTATTCAAAATTTTTATGCTCGGCTTTTTCATAATGATTGATCCATGCTTGATACTTCTTGTACTGGTTCATTTATGAAGAAGGATATTGAATTCAAATGGGACTTATTGGAGAGAATTAAACGCAACTCTGAAGATTGGGAACTCGACGAAGGTAAGGAGTTAGGTATAAACCTTAAGTTTGATTGTGTTAAATCTTTTATGGATACCGATGCTTTTCATGATTTTAGCACTAAATATGGACTTGACTCTGAGATAGTAGCTTCTTTCTGTGAATCCTTTGCTACTCATGTTGATCTCCCTAAGGAGAAGTGGTTTAAATATCATCCTCCCATTGAAGTGAAAGTAGTAGAACCTATTAAAGTTGAAGAAGAAACTATTACTTATAATGTTTATCCTATTGTTCCTACTGCTTATATTGAGAAACCACCTTTTCCTGCAAGAATAAAGGATCATGCTAAAGCTTCAACTGTGGTTTGTAAGAGTTATACTAGAATACCTACACCTCCTGAACAAATTAAAGTTGAACCTAGTATTGCTATGGTTAAAGATCTCTTGGTTGATAATATTGAAGGGCATGTTATTTATTTCTGTGATGAAGCTGCTAGAATTGCTAAACCTGATATTAAAGATAAACATAGACCTGTTGTTGGCATGCCTGTTGTTTCTGTTAAAATTGGAGATCATTGTTATCATGGCTTATGTGATGTGGGTGCTAGTGTGAGTGCAATTCCTTTTACTCTATATGAAGAAATTATGAATGATATTGCACCTGCTGAGATAGAAGATATTGATGTTACTATTAAGCTTGCCAATAGAGATACTATTTCACCAATTGGGATTGTTAGAGATGTTGAAGTCTTGTGTGGGAAAATAAAATACCCTACTGATTTTCTTGTTCTTGGTTCCCCACAAGATGATTTTTGTCCCATTATATTTGGTAGACCTTTCTTGAATAATGTTAATGCTAAGATAGACTGTGAGAAAGATATTGTTACTGTTGGTTTAGGGGATATGTCTCATGATTTTAATTTCTCTAAATTTCGTAGACAACCCCATGATGAAGAATTACCTAGTAAGGATGAAATTATTGGTCTTGCTTCTATTGCTGTGCCTACTACTGATTCTTTACAACAATATTTGCTAGATCATGAAAATGATATGTTTATGAATGAAAGAAGGAAAATAGATGAAATATTCTTTAATCAAGGGCCTGTTTTGAAACACATTTTGCCTGTTGAAATCCTTGGGGATCCTCCTCCACCCAAGGGTGATCCCGTGTTTGAGCTTAAACAATTACCTGATACTTTGAAATATGCTTATCTCGATGAAAAGAAGATATATCATGTTATTATTAGTGCTAACCTTTCAGAGCATGAAGAAAAGAAATTATTGAAAACTCTAAAGAAGCACCGTGCCGCTATTGGATATACTCTTGATGATCTTAAGGGCATTAGTCCCACTCTATGTCAGCACGAAATTAATTTGGAGCATGATGCTAAACCAGTCGTTGATCACCAACGATGGTTAAATCCTAAGATGAAGGAAGTGGTAAGAAATGAAATACTAAAGCTTCTGGAGGCAGGTATAATTTATCCTATTGCTGATAGTAGATGGGTAAGTCTCGTTCACTGTGTCCCTAAGAAGGGAGGTATTATTATTGTTCCTAATGATAAGAATGAATTGATTCCACAAAGAATTGTTACAGGTTATAGAATGGTAATTGATTTTTGCAAATTAAACAAAGCTACTAGAAAAGACCATTACCCTCTACCTTTTATTGATCAAATGCTAGAAAGACTATCCAAACATACACATTTTTGCTTTCTAGATGGTTATTCTGGTTTTTCTCAAATACCTGTGTCAAAAGATGATCAGGAGAAGACCACTTTTACTTGCCCTTTTGGTACTTTTGCTTATAGACGTATGCCTTTTGGTTTATGCAATGCACCTGCTACCTTCCAAAGATGTATGACTGCTATATTCTCTGATTTTTGTGAAAAGATTGTTGAGGTTTTCATGGATGATTTCTCCGTTTACGGAACTTCTTTTGATGATTGCTTAAGCAACCTTGATCGAGTTTTGCAGAGATGTGAAGAAACTAATCTTGTCTTGAATTGGGAGAAGTGCCACTTTATGGTTAATGAAGGTATTGTCTTGGGGCATAAAATTTCTGAAAGAGGTGTTGAAGTTGATAAAGCTAAAGTAGATGCTATTGAAAAGATGCCGTGTCCTAAAGATATCAAAGGTATAAGAAGTTTCCTTGGTCATGCTGGTTTCTATAGGAGGTTTATTAAAGACTTCTCTAAAATTTCTAGGCCTCTCACTAATCTCTTGCAAAAAGATGTTCCTTTTGTTTTTGATGGTGATTGTGTAGAAGCATTTGAAATACTTAAGAAAGCCTTGATTTCTGCACCTATTGTTCAGCCGCCTGACTGGAATTTACCCTTTGAAATTATGTGTGATGCTAGTGATTATGCTATTGGTGCTGTTCTAGGACAAAGAGTTGATAAGAAATTGAATATTATTCATTATGCTAGTAAAACTCTAGACAGTGCCCAGAGAAATTATGCTACTAGTGAAAAAGAACTTTTAGCAGTTGTATTTGCTTGTGATAAGTTCAGATCTTATATTGTTGATTCCAAAGTAACTGTTCACATTGATCTTGCTGCTATTAAATATCTTATGGAAAAGAAAGATGCTAAACCTAGACTTATTAGATGGGTTCTCTTGCTACAAGAATTTGATTTGCATATTATTGATAGAAAGGAAGCTGAGAACCGCGTTGCAGACAACTTTTCTAGGTTAGAGAATGTTCTTGATGACCCACTGCCTATTGATGATAGCTTTCCTGATGAACAATTAGCTGTCATAAATGCTTCTCGTAATACTCCATGGTATGCTGATTATGCTAATTACATTGTTGCTAAATTTATACCACCTAGTTTCACATACCAGCAAAAGAAAAAGTTTTTCTATGATTTAAGACATTACTTTTGGGATGACCCACACCTTTATAAAGGAGGAGTAGATGGTGTTATTGGACGTTGTGTACCTGAGCATGAACAGGAACAGATCCTACGCAAGTGCCACTCCGAGTCTTACGGAGGACACCACGTTGGAGATAGAACTGCACACAAGGTATTGCAATCCGGTTTTTATTGGCCTACTCTCTTCAAGGATGCTCGTAAGTTTGTCTTGTCTTGTGATGAATGCTAGAGAATTGGCAATGTTAGTAGACGTCAGGAAATGCCTATGAATTATTCACTTGTTATTGAACCATTTGATGTTTGGGGCTTTGATTATATGGGACCTTTTCCTTCCTCTAATGGGTATACACATATTTTAGTTGCTGTTGATTACGTTACTAAGTGGGTACAAGCTATTCCAACTAGTAGTGCTGATCATAACAATTCTATTAAGATGCTTAAAAAAGTTATTTTTTCGAGGTTTGGAGTCCCTAGATATTTAATGACTGATGGTGGTTCACATTTTATTCATGGTGCTTTCTGTGAAATGCTTGCTAAGTATGATGTTAACCATAGAATTGCATCTCCTTATCATCCTCAGTCTAGTGGTCAAGTAGAATTGAGCAATAGAGAGATTAAATTAATTCTGCAAAAGACTGTTAATAGATCTAGAAAGAATTGGTCTAAGAAACTTGATGATGCATTATGGGCTTATAGAACTGCTTATAAAAACCCTATGGGTATGTCTCCATATAAAATGGTTTATGGAAAAGCATGTCACTTACCTCTCAAACTAGAACATAAGGCATATTGGGCTATTAAAGAGCTCAATTATGATTTCAAACTTGCCGGTGAGAAGAGGTTATTTGACATTAGCTCACTTGATGAATGGAGAACCCAAGCCTATGAAAATGCCAAGTTGTTTAAAGAAAAGGTTAAAAGATGGCATGATAAGAGGATACAAAAGCGTGAGTTTAATGTAGGTGATCATGTTTTGCTATACAACTCTCGTTTAAGATTTTTTGCAGGAAAGCTTCTCTCTAAATGGGAAGGTCCTTACATTATTGAGGAGGTCTATCGTTCCGGTGCCATAAAAATCAATAACGCCGAAGGCACAAATCCGAAGGTGGTAAACGGTCAAAGAATCAAACATTATATCTCAGGTACTCCCATAAATGTTGAGACCAATATAATTGACACCGTAACACTGGAGGAGTACATAAGGGACACTTTCCAGAACGTTTCAGACTCTGAAAGGGAATAGGTATGTGGTACGGTAAGTAAACCATTCCAAAACGTTTCCAATAGCAAATTTTCTCCGCTTTGGAATATTTAAAAAATTAGGGAAATTAAAAGTAGTCCGAAGAGCGCACGAGGCATCCACAAGGGTGGAGGGCGCGCCCTACCCCCTGGGTGCGCCCCCCTACCTTGTGGCCACCTCGTGTGCCCTCTGGACTCTGTTTTCTTGCACAGTACTTCTTTTGGTCGGTAAAAATTCATTATATAATCTCCCGAAGGTTTTGACCACCGTACCACGGCAAAATCCCCTGCTTTCATTTTGAGCTGTTTCTGCAGCAGATTTAGAGCAATATGTCGTCCCAAGATTCATGTAGCTAATTGCATTGCAGACCCCAAGGCCTATGGGGATTTGGAGCATTATGGTTGGACCACGGAGGAAGAAGAAGACTATGATCTGGAAGGAAAGGAAGAGACAAGTTTCGATGAAGAGGAAGTCCCACTACCCCAACCTGGGGACATGCACGTGGAGTTTAAAAAGTCAAGTCTCCCGAACAAAGCAAAGAAACCAAAGATCGAGTTTATCCCTTTTAGTCTTTTGCAGGAGAACAAGCAAGAATTATGCAGAAGGATATTAACACTAGAACAGGAGATCGGTGAGGTGAAGGAGGAAAATTCCACCCTCAAGCGTAAGCTGAGGAAAAAGGGCAAGCCTACATCATCAACAACTCCACCATCACCACCTTCGAAGAAAGAGACATAAACACATGGGTATGGGCACTCCCCTTGGCTACCGCCAAGCTTGGGGGAGGTGCCCCGGTATCATATCACCATCTCACCTTTATCTTTATCATTTTTTCTTAGTTCGATCCTTTTGGTTATATTTTGATCTAGTAGAATAAAGTTTTAGTATGATCTAACCTTGAGTTTTGCTTTATGATCCCTATCTATGTAATCGAGTCCCTGAGTTATATATAATAAAGAGTAGTTTCGAGTTGAGGGCTTTGCTATCTTGCTATGATCCTGAGGGAATTAAATAAAAGAAAGGAATAAAAAGAAATAAAAAGATCATATATTAATCTTATGGAGAGTAATGACTTCACATATAAAGAGTATGATGAATAAAAGTTGTTGGGAGTTGACAAACATAGTTTTGGTCATTGTTGCAATTAATAGGAAGTAATAAAGAAAGAGAGGCTTCACATATAAATATACTATCTTGGACATCTTTTGTAATTATGAGCACTCATTAAAATATGACATGCTAAAAAGTTGATGTTGGACAAGGAAGACAACATAATGGGTTATGTTTTCTTATATCCGAATAGAAGTTATATTGTCATGGATCCTCCAACATGTTGAGCTTGCTTTTCCCTCTCATGCTAGCCAAATTCTTTGCACCAAGTAGAGATACTACTTGTGCTTCCAAACATCCCTTAAACCAGTTTTGCCATGAGAGTCCACCATACCTACCTATGGATTGAGTAAGATCCTTCAAGTAAGTTGTCATTGGTGCAAGCAATAAAAATTGCTCTCTAAATATGTATGATCTATTGGTGTGAAGAAAATAAACTTTATACGAACTTGTGATATGGAAGAAATAAAAGCGACAGACTGCATAATAAAGTTCTTTATCACAAGCGGCAATATAAAGTGACGTTCTTTTGCATCAAGATTTTGTACATCCAACCATAAAAGCGCATGACAACCTCTGCTTCCCTCTGCGAAGGGCCTATCTTTTACTTTTATCTTCTACCCTTATACAAGAGTCATGGTGATCATCACCTTTCCTTTTTTACACCTTTTCTTTGGCAAGCACTATGTGTTGGAGAGATCCGGATATATATACCCACTCGGATGTAGGTTATCATAAAGTATTATTGTTGACATTACCCTTGAGGTAAAAGGTTGGGAGGCGAAACTATAAGCCCCTATCTTTCTCTGTGTCCGATTGAAACTTTGAACCCATAAGTATCGCGTGAGTGTTAGCAATTGTGAAAGACTAAATGATAGTTGAGTATGTGGACTTGCTGAAAAGCTCTTATACTGACTCTTTTCGAAGTTATGATAAATTGCAATTGCTTCAATGACCGAGATCATAGTTTGTTAGTTTTCAATGAAGTTTCTGATTCATGCTCTACCTTGTGAATGAATTGTTACTTTAGCATAAGAGATTATATGACAATATATGTTGCTATTCTAAAGATGATCATGATGCCCTCATGTCCGTATTTTATATTATCGACACCTCTATCTCTAAACATGTGGACATATTTTTCGATTTCGGCTTTCGCTTGAGGACAAGCGAGGTCTAAGCTTGGGGGAGTTGATACGTCCATTTTGCATCATGCTTTTATATTGATATTTATTGCATTATGGGCTGTTATTACACATTATATCACAATACTTATGCCTTTTCTCTCTTATTTTATAAGGTTTACATGAAGAGGGAGAATGCCGGCAGCTGGAATTCTGGACTGGAAAAGGAGCAAATATTAGAGACCTATTCTACACAACTCCAAAAGTCCTGAAACTTCACGAAGAATATTTTTGGAATATATAAAAAATATTGGGCAAAGAAAGCACCAGAGGGGGCCACCTGCCATCCACAAGGGTGGAGGGCGCGCCCTACCCCCCTGGCGCGCCCTCCGGTCTTGTGGGCCACCAGGCAGGCCCCCGATGCACATCTTCTGCTATATGGTGTGTTTTGACCTGGAAAAAAAAGAAGGAAGCTTTCGGGACGAAGCGCCGCCGTCTCGAGGCGGAACTTGGGCAGAACCAATCTAGGGCTCCGGCGGAGCTGTTCTGCCGGGGAAACTTCCCTCCGGGAGGGGGAAATCAAAGCCATCGTCATCACCAACGATCCTCTCATCGAGAGGGGGTCAATCTCCATCAACATCTTCACCAGCACCATCTCCTCTCAAACCCTAGTTCATCTCTTGTATCCGATCTTTGTCTCAAAACCTCAGATTGGTACCTATGGGTTGCTAGTAGTGTTGATTACTCCTTGTAGTTGATGCTAGTTGGTTTATTCGGTGGAAGATTATATTTTCAGATCCTTAATGTTAATTAATACTCCTCTGATCTTGAATATGAACATGCTTTGTGAGTAGTTACGTTTGTTCCCGAGGACATGGAAGAAGTCTTGTTATAAGTAATCATGTGAATTTGGTATTCGTTCGATATTTTGATGAGATGTATGTTGTCTTTCATCTAGTGGTGTTATGTGAACGTCGACTACATGACACTTCACCATTGTTTGGGCCTAGGGGAAGGCATTGGGAAGTAATAAGTAGATGATGGGTTACTAGAGTGACAGAAGCTTAAACCCTAGTTATGCGTTGCTTCGTAAGGGGCTGATTTGGATCCATATGTTTCATGCTATGGTTAGGTTTACCTTAATTCTTCTTTCGTAGTTGCGGATGCTTGCGAGGGGGGTTAATCATAAGTGGGAGGCTTGTCCAAGGAAGGACAGCACCCAAGCACTGGTCCACCCACATATCAAATTATCAAAGTAACGAACGCGAATCATATGAGCATGATGAAAACTAGCTTGATAACAATTCCCATGTGTCCTCGGGAGCGTTTTGCTTTATATAAGAGTTCGTCCAGGCTTGTCCTTTGCTACAAAAAGGATTGGGCCACCTTGCTGCACCTTGTTTACTTTTGTTACTTGTTACCCGTTACGAATTATCTTATCACACAACTATCTGTTACCGATAATTTCAGTACTTGCAGAGAATACCTTGCTGAAAACCGCTTGTCATTTCCTTCTGCTCCTTGTTGGGTTCGACACTCTTACTTATCGAAAGGACTACGATAGATCCCCTATACTTGTGGGTCATCAATGACACATACAACGACAAAAAAGAAGCATATTCCTTGTCCTAAGGGAAGATAATAGCACGGTTGTGTTTATCTAAAACGGTGTGAGGACGAGATTGTAATATGGAAAGTACGCCGGACGAGCTATGTTTTGGGCAAAGAACTAGGGAAGATCCACATGCAAGATTTTCCTCATGCAGCGACGTGGGAAGATGGGCAGTGGAGCAAGGCCGGAGGGGATACCTGGGGGTCGTCGGGATGTAACTAGGAGGGCGGCGGCGGGCGGGATCTGCCCATACTGCGGCAACGAGCAAGTGGTATAGGCCCTACCGTGCTGGAGCTTGGTCAGAGAGAACGGCGGGTATCGCAGATCGGGACGTGCTGCATCAGCGCCGTCGAACAGAGAGACGATGCACATCCTCCCTTTCCGCCGGCAGACGGGATGCCGCCGGATCAGTGACCAATGGTGAGAGAGAGAGAGGCCACCGCCGCCTTGTTTGAGATACTCTGAAGAGAGACAAACCCTGCAGGCAGGCTCCATTGTATATAGTGGAGCGGACTACATTTTTCTCCATAAAAATCATTTTTTATTCTATGTACGTGCCATTGAGCGATATAACTTTATTTAAAAATAACGCGCCAATGCATCAAGTCAAACTTTGTTTCGTGCACGCGTGGTACATGATCTCCGTAGGTAAACAACCGCTACACGCGCTCAAATTATCACGTGGGCTGCCATTTCGTACAGAAATGAGCTCCACCGTGTACCTGCACGGGTGTGGCTGGGCACGAAGCATGAGTACGTGCACCTATTCTCTTCGTGTACGTACACCACCTACGTGGGTTTGTGTGAGAGAGATACAAACATAGAGAGATACAGTGTGTGGGTTCGTGAGTGTTTTTTGGGGGGGGGGGTGTGAGAGATAGACAGGGAATATGTGTCGATGATATTTCAATCAAAAAATGTAACATATGCAATGTGTGTGAAACAGAGGCCTGGATATATCATATATATAGAGGGGGCGATCCACAAGAAGAGAGTGGAGGTATCATCGGCGTGAGGTATCCATAGAATCAAAGAGAGGGATGATGTGTGTGTGTGTGCGCGTGATCGATAAAGAGTGCCATCGAATTTGTGTGTGCCCACGTCAAAGATATAGGGTGGCTGGCCTATTGGAATGTTAGAGGGGACAGGTGCAGTTTGTCTCTGTGGCATGGATACCTACCTACAACGCTCGACTATCGGTGTGTGTGTGTGTGTGGGGGGGGGGGTGGAGGGGTGGGGGCAGAGACCTAACTATAGAGGTACAATGGCTGGTATATGTGTGGAGGAGGAGAGAGACCTACCTTATGTATTGAGGGAGATCGATCGACATCCATGCATATGTGTAGGAGAGGAATAAGGTTGGGAGAGAGACAAAGCTAGAGTGTCGGAGGGGTGGGTGGTGGAGTTGCTTCTCACAAATGGTGGGAGAGGCTTGCTAGACAAACGGAGCGCACACCTGCAATATCAATAAGAGAGGGGATGCCTGCCTGTCTGTGCACGTGCATGTGAGAGATGGGTCAGGAGGCATGCACGAATGATGAGGGGGGACGATATGGCTGTGGTAAGGAGACGTAACTGCATAGGAAGATCAATCGTCCTTTGTTGGAGAAAGGAGAGACATAACTTGTGAGGTACATCGATCGATGCGTGGGGAAAAATAGTTAAAGGCGACCTAGGTATATGTAGGGAGATCGATTGGTATACATGCATGTATGTGTTAGAAGCAAATAAGGCCCGGAGAGAAGGATAGAGAGAGTGGGATGCAGCTGGGAGGTGGTAAGAGAGGCATACTATATCGAGGGGGAAGGAGTGTGCGAGTACGAGATCGATGAAAAGAGGGGCGGGAGTGAGGCATGGACGGTGAGAAGAGAAGAGGGAAAGCTTGTGTTTGTGGTAGGCACACCTGGCTAGAGAGGCATATCGATCGGTGTGTGCCGGAAAGAAGGAGCTGCGGGGCCTACACACACCGTGGGTGAACGACCTAAAGTGAAATGACGAATTTGTGCGATGGAGCTAGAGAATGCTGAGGGAGGGTGAGAGGGAGGCGGGCGTGTGCATGCACGAGAGAAAGTTAGCGCTAGCTACAAAGATAAGAGGATTGTGTGGGTGTAAAAGATGAATAGAGATCAGAATTCATTATAAAAGTGAATTCGGATATTTGAAGAATTTATCATAATGTTTTAAACCGACGCATGTGTGAATATATATAATGGTGATACGCATGGTGTGGTTATGAACATGTTATACTACATATAATATATTTTATATATAAAAACAGAATTGGTGATGATGGTGTGCCTGCCATCCTGCAATATAGGCCATCCGATTTATATCTAACGGATAGGAAGGAAACTATGGCAATTTTGCAAAAAGATACCCACACCCCTCTCCACATTTGCAAATAAGGCCTTCCCTCGTTCATCCTTTTCTCCCACAAAATAAAATACTCATACAAATGCATCTTGATGTTCAGTGCAACGCATGGGCATCTTGCTAGTACTACATATAATATATAGAACATTGATTATAATTTGTGATAATGTGTGGCTTTTGCAGCTCAGGGCTAAATACTTGTCATAATGTAGGGGGCGGGGCACTATACTTTGTGTGATAAACACAGTGTACGTATGGAACATGGTTTAGATTATGAAGATCTAGTTAGTACATCAAATGTACTATTATTTGGAATCAACATCAAGTGTATTCAAAATTTTGAATTTGAGTTCATATAGTACACATAGTTCATATCTATCTCTATAGTAATCATGTGGTGTGTTGTTAAGATAATACACGAATGATGGTTTAAGTTGGCAACAATCATGATTGTAGATTCTTATTCAAATAGAGAAACGAATTCAAATTTAGTTCGAATTGCAGCGGTAGTATAGACATTTGGAATGCACTAAAATGTTGGTATGAGTAGGTTACATGCATTATACAGCCAGCGAAAATTTTTAATTGGACATAACATGGATTCATAGTTTTGAATAGCAATTGTACAGTAAAACGGGACAAGGTTCTCTCTTTGTGTGGTGTGAATAGTTTTATTTTTTTCGTTTTTTTTGTTGAGGGAAGTGCAAATTGATTTGGTACGTACAATATTACACGTTAGGCTTGTCCCTAAAATTGAACCCGCGCCTTGTTATTTCCCGAAAATTCAGATATCATGCTCCCAAAACTCGCGCCTTCACAACCCGCGCCTTGCTATCCCAAAATTACAACGCGCGCGAAAACTCCATCCAGCTGCCAAATCCTGACACGCGAAATCCCCCTTCTAACCCTGAGCCAAAAGGGCCGCTAGTTCAAATCGGTGGGGTACTTTTGTAACACACCCTACATTTTGGACAAGCGCGTCCCTAAGTCATGGTTCCTCCTCCCATCGCCTCCTTTTCGCCATTCGAAATCCCAGGCATCCATAACCTCTCTGCTCCAGCCGCGAAACCCCACCCTCCTCCATCCGCCACCTCACCGCTGCCCAGCCGGAGCCTCTTCCCCGACGACGTCGTCCACCGCAACAGCTCGACGTCCCTCATCCACCTCCCTGGATGAGGATCCGTCGTCGATCTCGTCGTCCCGCCGGTTCAGCCGCCCTGTCCTCCACCTCCAAGGAGCTACTCCGACGATCGCCTCGTCTATCGCAGCTGCTCCATCCCCACAGCGCCGCCTTAACCTGCTCCACCGGAACCGCAGCATACTCACCGACTCCTCGGACGAAGCCGAGGCCTACTCGGCGCCACCAAAGAGGTTGTACACTGATAACCCACAAGTATAGGGGATCGCAATAGTTTTTGAGGGTAGAGTATTCAACCCAAATTTATTGATTCGACACAAGGGGAGCCAAAGAATATTCTCAATTATTAGCAGCTGAGTTGTCAATTCAACCACACCTGAAAGACTTAATATCTACAGCAAAGTATTTAGTAGCAAAGTAGTATGGAAGTAACGGTAACGGTGGCAAAAGTAACAGTAGCAGTTTCGTAGCAATTGTAAAAGTGGCAACGGCAAAGTAACGAAGCAAAGATCAATATGTGAAAAACTCGTAGGCAATGGATCAATGATGGATAATTATGTCGGATGGCATTCATCATGCAACATTTATAACCTAGGATGACACAGAACTAGCTCCAATTCATCAATATAATGTAGGCATGTATTCAGAATATAGTCATACGTGCTTATGGAAAAGAACTTGCATGACATCTTTTGTCCTACCCTCCCGTGGCAGCGGGGTCCTAATGGAAACTAAGGGATATTAAGGCCTTCTTTTAATAGAGAACCGGACCAAAGCATTAGCACTTAGTGAATACATGAACTCCTCAAACTACGGTAATCACCGGAAAGAATCCCAATTATTGTCACCTTGGGGTATGCAGATCATAACTCGTAATAGGTGTCTACAACTTGCAAGATAGGATCAAGAACACAAATATATTCATGAAAACATAGTAGGTTCAGATCTGAAATCATGGCACTCGGGCCCTAGTGACAAGCATTAAGCATAGCAAAGTCATAGCAACATCAATCTCATAACATAGTGGATACTATGGATCAAACCCTAACAAAACTAACTCGATTACATGATAAATCTCATCCAACCCATCATCGTCCAGCAAGCCTATGATGGAATTACTCACGCACGGCGGTGAGCATCATGAAATTGGTGATGGAGGAAGGTTGGTGATGATATGGCGACGGATTCCCCTCTCCGGAGCCCCGAACGGACTCCAGATCTGCCCTCCCGATGAAGAACAGGAGGTGGCGGCGGCTCCGTATCGTAAAACGCGATGAATCCTTCTCTTTGATTTTTTTTCTCCCCGAACGTGAATATATGGAGTTGGAGTTGAGGTCGGTGGAGGTCCAGGGGACCCACAAGGCAGGGGGTGCGCCCTAGGGGGGCGCCCTCCACCCTTGTGGATAGCCGGTGGGTCCCCCTCTGTTGATTCTTTCGCCAATATTTTTTATTTATTCCAAAAATATTCTGCGTGAAGTTTCAGGTCATTCCGAGAACTTTTATTTCTGCACAAAAATAACACCATGGCAATTCTGCTGAAAACAGCGTCAGTCCGGGTTAGTTCCATTCAAATCATGCAAATTAGAGTCCAAAATAAGGGCAAAAGAGTTTGGAAAAGTAGATACGATGGAGACGTATCAACTCCCCCAAGCTTAACCCATTGCTTGTCCTCAAGCAATTCAGTTGACAAACTGAAAGTGATAAAGAAAAACTTTTACAAACTCTGTTTGATCTTGTTGTTGCAAATATGTAAAGCCAGCATTCAAGTTTTCAGCAAAGATTATGAACTAACCATATTCACAATAACATTTAGCTCTCACATTTACTCATATCAATGGCATAATCAACTAGCGAGTAATAATAATAAATCTCGGATGACAACACTTTTTCAAAACAATCATGATATAATATAACAAAATGGTATCTCGCTAGCCCTTTCTGAGACCGCAAAACATAAATGCAGAGCACCCCTGAAGATCAAGGACTGACTAGACATTGTAATTCATGGTAAAATAGATCCAGTCACAGTCATACTCAATATCGATTTATAGCAAAGCATACAAATGACAGTGGTGCTCTCTAACTGGTGCTTTTTATAAGAGGATGATGACTCAGCAATAAAAGTGAATAGATTGGCCCTTCGCAGAGGGAAGCACGGATTTGCAGAGGTGCCAGAGATCGAGTTTTTAAAACAGAGATGAATAATATTTTGAGCGGTATGCTTTCATTGTCAACATAACAACCAAGAGATCTCGGTATCTTCCATACTAGATACATTATAGGCGGTTCCCAAACAAAATGGTAAAGTTTATACTCCCCCACCACCAACAAGCACATTCCACGGCTGGTCCGAAACAACGGGTACCGTCCAACTAACAACAATCCTGGGGGATTTTTGTTTGAAGTTAAATTTTGATTTGATTTGAGCATGGAACTGGGCATCCCGGTTACCAGCCATTTTCTTGTGAATGATGAGTGGAGTCCACTCATCGTGAGAATAACCCACCTAGCATGGAAGATACTGACAGCCCCCAGTCGCTACATGAGCGATTCGGGCATACAAAACAGATTATCATTTGAAGGTTTAGAGTTTGGCACATGCAAATCTACTTGGAACGGCAGGTAAATACCGCATATAGGTAGGTATGGTGGACTCATATGGAACAACTTTGGGTTTATGGAAGTGGATGCACAAGCAGTATTCCCGCTTAGTATAAGTGAAGGCTAGAAAAAGACTGGGAAGCGACCAACTAGAGAGCGACAACAGTCATAAACATGCATTGAGATTAACCAACATTGAGTGCAAGCATGAGTAGGATATAGATCACCATGAACATAAATATCGTGGAGGCTATGTTGATTTTGTTTCAACTACATGCGTGAACATGCGCCAAGTCAAGCCACTCAAATCATTCAAAGGAGGATACCATCCTATCATATCATATCACAACCATTTTAAAAGCATGTTGGCACGCAAGGTAAACTATTATAAACTCCTAGCTAATTAAGCATGGCATGAGTAACTATAATCTCTAATTGTCATTGCAAACATGTTTCATTCATAATGGGTTGAATCAAGAACGATGAACTAATCATATTTACAAAAACAAGATAGGTCGAGTTCATACCAGCTTTTCCTCATCTCAATCATTTCAGCATATATCGTCATTATTGCCTTTCACTTGCACGACCAAACGGTGTGGGTAATAATAATAGTGCACGTGCATTGGACTAAGCTGGAATCTGCAAACATTTATTCAAAGGAGAAGACAAGGTAATATGGGCTCTTTGTTAGATCAACAATAATGCATACGAGAGCCACTCAACATTTTCATCGTGGTCTTCTCCTCTCGACCCCCAAAGAAAAGAAAAGAATTTCAAAGAAACACACTGAAATGTTTTTGGAGTTTTTGTTTTTCTGAAGGAAGTAAAACAAGAATGAGAAAAACTATTTACACGGGAAAGCTCCCAACAAGCAAAAGAAGAACGAGAAATCTTTTTGGGTTTTCTTTAATACTACTACTAAGTAAACATGGAAAGGAAATAAGCTACAACTAAATTTTTTGGTTTTTCTTAAGGATTTTCAAACACACAAGAAGAAAGCGAGAAAAAGAAATAAACTAGCATGGATAATACAATGAAAAAGTATGAACACCGACAACTGGAATGAGTGTGTGAACATGAATGTAATGTCGGTGAGAAATACGTACTCCGCCAAGCTTAGGCTTTTGGCCTAAGTTGGTCTACGCCCATGGATCAAAGTAGCCCTCTCCTGTGTACTGAGGAGGATCCTAGGGGTTCCACTGGTTAGCGAGCTCCTGCGGCTCCCACTGATAAATAGACTCCTGATACGGCTCAGGTGATGGTTCTGGCTCGTGAACTGGGGATCGCGTCCGCTCCCAGTATGCATAAATGTCCTCTTTGAAACCTGCATGAACCATAAATTGATCCAATGGCCATTCGCAAGGCCGTACTTGAGCTTCCCTTAGTGGTTCAAGGTCCGACTCACGTATCGCGAGCCTCGGTGCTTGCTTCCTCGAGGAACCACCTTGGTATATTTTCCTGAACATTTTTCCTCCTCTGAAAAATTTCTGAAATTTTAGTGACCCAAAATAAAAGTGAACCAAACTCAACAAAATTGATAGCAACTACTCATACAAGTGTCTAGAGGCTATATCATGCATCAAAACTACTTTGGACCATATAAATTTGATATGCAAGCTCAAGAACAGGGTCACCACAGCAGCAAAAATTTGCAATAAATAAAGCACTAGAATAAAAACTAATTGGACCTATGGAGGAGTCACATACCGAAGAACAATCCCCCAAAACAGTTTTGCAAATGGAGCTTTGCATAAGGAGATCAAAAATGGCAGCAAGATGAGCAAGAACACGGGTTTGAGAAACGGGATGATTTTTTCTGGAGCAAGACGAAGTGGATGGGTGCTGGAATAAGTGAGGGGGACCTACGTGGGACCCACAAGGCAGGGGGCGCGCCCGGGGGTAGGGCGCGCCCTCCACCCTTGTGGTCCACTGGTGCAGCCCCCTGGGGTGTTCTCAGTGCCAGAAATTCTAAAATATTCTATAAAAAATCATACTAAATTTTCAGGGCATTTGGAGAACTTTTATTTTTGGGACATTTTTTTATTGCACGGATAATTCAGAAAATAGACAGATAATACTATTTTTTCTTTATTTAATCTAAATAACAGAAAGTAAAAAGTAGGTACAGAAAGTTGTGCTTTCTAAATTCATCCACCTCATGCCCATCAAAAGGAATCCATTAACAAGGTTGATCAAGTCTCATTAACAAACTTCTTCCGAATGACATGAAACCGGAGAACTTTCGAATAACACTAGGTTACCTCAACGGGGATATGCATGTCCCCAACAATAAGAATATCATATTTCTTTTTGACAGTAGGAAGAGGGAATTCAAACCCTCCAATTGTAATAGTTCAAATTTTTCCAATAGAATTGGTACTATGAACTTGAGGTTGTTTCTTCGGAAAGTGTATCGTATGATCACTACCATTAACATGAAAAGTGGCATTGCCTTTGTTGCAATCAATAACAGCCCCTGCAGTATTCAAAAAGGGTCTACCAAGGATGATTGACATATTGTCGTCCTCGGGAATATCAAGAATAACAAAGTCCGTTAATATAGTAACATTTGCAACCACTATAGGCACATCCTCACAAATACCGATGGGTATAGCAGTTGATTTATCAGCCATTTGCAAAGAAATTTCAGTATGTGTCAACTTATTCAATTCAAGTCTACGATATAAAGAGAAAGGCATAACACTAACACCGGCTCGCAAATCACATAAAGAAGTTTTAACATAGTTTCTTTTAATGGAGCATGGTATAGTTGGTACTCCTGGATCTCCTAGTTTCTTTGGTATTCCACCCTTAAAAGTATAATTAGCAAGCATGGTGGAAATCTCAGCTTCCGATATCTTTCTTTTATTTGTAACAATATCTTTCATATACTTAGCATAAGGAGACATTTTCAGCATATCAGTCAAACGCATATGCAAAAAGATAGGTCTAATCATTTCAGCAAAGCGCTCAAAATCCTCATCATCCTTTTTCTTGGATGGTTTAGGAGGAAAGGGCATGGGTTTCTGAACCCATGGTTCTCTTTCTTTACCATGTTTCTGAGCAATGAAGTCTTTCTTATCATAACGTTTATTCTTTGATTGTGGGTTATCAAGATCAACAACAGGTTCTACCTCCACATCGTTATCATTACTAGGTTGAGCATCAACATGAACATCATCATTAACATTATCACTAGGTTCATGTTCATCACCATATTGTGTCTTAGCATCAGAAATAGAAATATCATTGGGATTCTCAGGTGTATCTATAATATGTTCACTAGAAGCATGCAAAGTCCTATCAGTTTTCTTTTTTCTTTTTATTATTAGGACTAGGTGCATAAGTATTAACTGTCTGAGAATCTTGCTCAACTCTCTTAGGATGGCCCTCAGGATACAGAGGTTCCTAGGTCATCTTACCACCTCTAGTCATAACCCTAACAACATTATCATTATTCTTACTATTCAACTCATTGAGCAAATCATCTTGTGCCTTAAGTACCTGTTCTACTTGAGTTTTAACCATGGAAGCATGCTTACTAATAAGCTTAATATCATTAATAGTTCTACTCATATAATCACCCAAGTAGTCAAGCATGTAAGCATTACGTTTCAATTGTGTACTAACATAAGAATTGAAGTTTCTTGTTTAACAATAAAATTATCAAACTCATCCAAGCATTGACTAGCAGACTTATTATGAGGAATATCACCTTCATCAAATCTATAAAGAGAATTTACCTCCACTACCTGTGTCGGGTTATCAAGACCATGTATTTCTTCAATAGGTGGTAAATTCTTAACATCTTCAGCTTTAATACCTTTTTCTTTCATAGATTTCTTTTCCTCTTGCATATCTTAAGGACTGAGAAATAGAATACCTCTCTTCTTCGGGGTTGGCTTCAGAGTTGATTCAGGAAGTGTCCAATCATTATCATTACTCAATATATTATTCAATAGCAATTCAGCTTGCTCAACAGTTCGTTCCATGAAAACACAACCAGCACAACTATCTAGGTGGTCCCTAGAAGCATCGGTTGGTCCATTATAAAAGATATCAAGTATTTCATTTTTCTTGAGAGGATGATCAGGCAAAGCATTAAGTAATTGGAGAAGCCTCCCCCAAGCTTGTGGGAGACTCTCTTCTTCAATTTGCACAAAGTTAAATATTTCCTTTAAAGAAGCTTGTTTCTTATGAGCAGGGAAATAATTTTCAGAGAAGTAGTAAATCATATCCTGGGGACTACGCACACAACCAGGAGCAAGAGAATTAAACCATAACTTAGCATCACCCTTTAACGAGAAAGGAAACAACTTAAGAATATAGTAATAGCAAAAAATTTCCTCATGAGCAAATAGGGTGGCTATATCATTCAATTTAGTAAGATGTGCCACAACAGTTTCAGATTCATAACCATGGAAAGGATCAGATTCAACCGAAGTAATTTACTCAGGATCAATAGAGAATTCATAATCGTTATCAGTAACAAAGATAGGTGAAGTAGCAAACTTAGGATCATATTGCATTCTAGCATTCAAAGACTTTTCTTTCAGCTTAGCTAACAGTTTCTTAAGATCATCTCTATCATTGCAAGCAAAAAAGTCCCTAGCAGTTTCTTCATCCATAATATAACCCTCAGGTACCTTAGGCAATTCATATCTAGGGGGAGAATCATAATTTTTAGTTTCAATAATATCATCAGTTTCAGAAATATCATCATCTTCAGCATAATCAATAGTTCTAACTCTAGCAAGATGTTCATCAAGTAATTCACCCAGTGGCACAGTTTTATCACGCAAAGTAGTAGCATCATAAGCATCATTCATAGTAGAAGTGGCATCATCAATAGCATGCGACATATCGGAATCAATAGCAGGTGTAGGTGTCGCAAGCTTACTCAAAACAGAAGGTGAATCAAGTGCAGAGCTAGATCGCAGTTCCTTACCTCCTCTCGTAGTAGAGGGATAGATCTTGGTTCTAGTATCTTTCAAATTCCACATAGTGATCAACAGATATAAATCCCAAGTGATTTAGAGAATAGAGCTATGCTCCTCGGCAACGGCGCCAGAAAAAGGTCTTGATAACCCACAAGTATAGGGGATCGCAACAGTTTTTTAGGGTAGAGTATTCAACCCAAATTTATAGATTCGACACATGGGGAGCCAAAGAATATTCTCAAGTATTAGCAGCTGAGTTGTCAATTCAAGCACACCTGAAAGACTTAATATCTTCAGCAAAGTATTTAGTAGCAAAGTAGTATGGAAGTAACGGTAACGGTGGCAAAAGTAACAGTAGCAGTTTCGTAGCAATTGTAAAAGTAGCACTGGCAAAGTAACAAAGCAAAGATCAATATGTGGAAAGCTCATAGGCAATGGATCAATGATGGATAATTATGTCGGATGGCATTCATCACGCAACAGTTATAACCTAGGGTGACACAGAACTAGCTCCAATTCATCAATATAATGTAGGCATGTATTCCGAATATAGTCATACGTGCTTATGGAAAAGAACTTGCATGACATCTTTTGTTCTACCCTCCCGTGGCAGCGGGGTACTAATGGAAACTAAGGGATATTAAGGCGATGACGACCCCGGCTTAATCATGCACTAACCATACACGCAAATGTACATGATCAAGCCTAAGGACTCACTTGAAGATATCACAACACAACTCTAAAACATAAATAAAGTCATACAAGCTTTATATTACAAGCTAGGGCCTCAAGGGCTCGAATAAATAGCTCGATGGTATACAAGCGTCAGCGGAAGCATTAGATATCTGGGTACAGATATTACAGAGAAACAGATAAGCCTTTAGAAAGGCGGGGCAAAAATAAAAGCTACGATCGAAAGGCGTAGGCCTCCTGCCTAGGACCCTCCGAACCTACTCCTGGTCGTCGGCAAGCTCGTAGAAGTAGCCACCCTCGTGGTAGTAGTGGTAGTCATCGGCGGGGGCAACGGTCTCAGGGGCTCCGCCATCTGGTTGCATCAAACGGATTTGGGGGAAAAAGAAAGCAAAGCAACCGTGAGTACTCATCCGAAGTACTCAGCAAGCAAGGAACTACACTACATATGCAACATTATCAAAGGGAGGCTGTATATGTGGACTGGGCTGCAGAAATGCCAGAATAGAGAGAAGGCCTAGTCCTATCGAAGACTAGCTTCTTCATCATCTTCAACGGTCTTGCAGCATTAGAAGAGTGCAGATTAGCATAAAGTAAAGTAGTAGTAGTGTCATCAACCTCGCCCAGAGATCCTTCCTCGACTCCTTGTGAGAAAGCAATCCCAGAGCCATACTATCCAGTTATCATCTCAAGTGTCAGGTTCTAGTTGTATCGATCGGGATACAACTCCGAGTGTCCGTTATCGTAGGACAGGCTATCGATAGATGTTTTCTTCCCTACAGGGGTGCACCAACTTACCCACCACACTCGCTTAACTCCGGCCGGACACACTTTTCTGGGTCATGCCTGGCCTCGGCTAAACGATACGCTGCAACCCGACCTAGACTTAATAGAGAGTTCAGCACGCCGGACTAAACCTATGCCCCAAGGGGTCTTGGGCCATCGCCCCGGGCATTGCGACCACAGCCGAAAGCAGACCTAGCCCCCTTAATACAAGCGCGGGCTTAACCAGTCCAATTCGGCGCGCGCCGCTCAGTTGCATGACGTCTATTAAGCTTCGGCTGATGTATACGACGTAGAACACCCATACTATGCCCACGTGATGGTTAGTGCTATCGGGCCAGAGGCCCCT
This sequence comes from Thinopyrum elongatum, assembly GCA_011799875.1. NCBI lineage: Eukaryota > Viridiplantae > Streptophyta > Magnoliopsida > Poales > Poaceae > Thinopyrum > Thinopyrum elongatum. The sequence continues at coordinate 689,417,692 of CM022298.1, read as the reverse complement.
CGGATCAAATATCCAAACCGTTAGTGGATTAGGAGCGCGCGATAACGAGCAGAGACTCACGATCGATGTGACCCCGTCACCCCGTCTCGAGGACTTGCGGCAAGGGCTAAGAATTCCCGGCCACGCCTCGTAATTATCTCGTGGGCACCTTCCAGGTCAACCCGACTTCACATCACTCGCAATTAAGCTCGCGCGGGTACCCCTCAGGGCCGACCCGTCTTTAGTAACATGGTTCAGTGTAAAGTCATAGTAACCATAGTAACCGTGTGTCTAACACCAAGGGGGAACCCTAAGGAATCACCCTCGATGGAATTCCACCCGATGTTATCGTCAAGGTGAACGAAGGAGGAATCACCCTTGAGGTCCACACTTGAGGAGTTACACGACAGCGTCGTTATCGGGGGTGGTGAATGAGGAATCACCCTCATTGACCACGACCGATTAACTAACCTACAAGGTTATCATCAGAAGTGCTGACGAGATATCACCCTCGACACTCGATGGTAACCTAGTAGTGTCGAGCAACTAAGGCGGAAGTGATGTGCGGTGCCAGGGCCTGGTTTTTGATCCCGTTGATCGGGTCTTCTGATAATCCAGCGGGGCAGTCGGGACAAAGTGGGGGTCTCTGATGGGTCTCTACCCAGCCTATGCTAAATAGTTTAGGATAAGCAGGTAGGTAACAACAGCAGGTTACAATAAATAGGCTATGCAGCAGAAATAGGATAACAATAACAGCAGCAACTTCTAATGCAGGCATAAGAGAGAGAGAAGAATAGGCGATATAGGTATGCTCAAAAGGGGGGTGCTTGCCTGGAAGCTCTGCGGCAAGGGTCTGGTCGTCAGGGGCATAGTCGTACTCCGGAGCGGCGTCTGCCTCGGGGACTACGTCGGAGTCAGGGTCTAACGAGAGAGAAGAGGGGGAGGAAACAGATAAATACACAGCAAACAATGCAACACAGAGCATGCTGTGCCTAGGATGCAGTACAGGGTTGCCTAAAGATGCATCTAAGTCATTTTAGATATTTTAGGATTAAAGTGGGATTTATTAACCGGTGTATATGCACTATTCATCTACCGGAAACGGGCGGAAAGTTGCGGGTTCACCTATGTAGAGGGTTCCCACATGGAAACAGACAACACGATTAGATTCGTCTCGTCATTCTGATCAACTTTCCTGTAGAAAGTTTTTTGATCCGAGCTACGGTTTATTTTCTATGATTTAAAAAAGTTTTAGCAATTTTCTGAATTCATTTAAATTAACAGAATTTCCAGAAAAGGAATATGACGTCAGGACGATGTCATGCTTGCGTCAGCAGTCGGCTGACCAGCTGACCAGGTCAAACTGACAGGTGGGGCCCACCTGTCAGCCACTGTGTTTCAACCAGTGAGTTAATTTAACTAAACAGAGGTAATTAGGGGGTGGGCCCCATGTGTCAGTGGCTATTAGGGTTAACTAATCAGTTTTTAAATAAAAAAAGTGATTAATTAAATTAGCTAAACGAAGGGGCCCACTGGTTAGTGACTATGCTGCCCAGTCAGCACAGTTGACCGAGGTCAACGGGTCAACTGGGCCCCCTGGGACCCACTGGCAGAGGCCCAGGGGTGGGCCCCACGCGACGCCAGCTCAGCGGAGCAGCCGGAGCTGCTCCGGCGAGCTCGCGCGCGGCGGCTGAACGCCGGAGATGGCCGGAAATCGTCTACGATGGATCGTTTGGCGCGTTTCTTGCAGCGTTCGAGCGAGGGCTCGATGCCGCATCATTCTGAGGCGGTGGCGCGGGCTAAAACGGCCGGAGTCGAGCGCTACGAGACACCGGCGGCGAGGTCTTTCGGGTGAGCTCCGAAAATGCCAAAACAAAGTGCGCGCAGGCGATTTAAAGCGTCGGGTCGCTTCACTGGAGTGCCCCGAGCATGATGAAGTGCTCGGACGGCCATGACAGCGACGGGAGCAGCAACGGTGAGTGGCAGGGCGGAGCTGAGCTCGGCCGTCCGTGGTGGCGACCATAGGCGCAGCAGAACGAGGGGGAGGCAGAGGGAGGAGGTGCGGTGCTCACCGGGCGGGCTCAAGGAGGCCCCTTGGGTGAACGGGAGCGCAGAGGAAGGCCGGGGTCGGCGGGATTCGTCGGTGGCCGAGGCAGACGGGGACGAAGCGGATCTGGCGCTGCTGTGCTCACCGACGCCCGTTCGTGGTCGGAGTGGAAGCAGTCGACGTCGGCGGAGTCGAGGGACACGGCGGTGAGGTGAGGCGAGGCGAGGCGAGTGGCCGCTGGATCGACGCGGCAGCGGCGGCGATGGCGATCGGCAGAGGGGAAGAAAGGGCGTGCGCGAGCGAGGGAGAATGAGGAGGAGGGAAGAGTGAGCGAGGAGGACCAGGGGGGAGGCACTGGCCTCGGCCTTATCTCTTCGACGAGCCGCGGGCGTCGGTGGATGTCGCGCTGTCGACGCGCTGCCGGCATGCGCGCGCTCGTCCACGGCGGCAGCGACAGCGCGATGGAGAGAGAGGGAGATGGGCCTGGTGGGCTGGGGTTCTGGCACTGTGCACTTAAGATAGTGCACAGTAGCCTTTCCCTTTTTCTTTTCCCCTTTTCTGCTTTTTCTTTTTACAGCAGGGCTTTTGCAATATTTTGAGCTATCAATTGATGTTGCAAAATGTGAAACTTGCTCACATAAATGCTTTGCAATATCTAGCATTGCCACAAAAAGTTTTGGGCATTTTTGGAACCCATTTGAATTTACTCAAAAATGAATAGGGCATTTTAGGTGCTGTTTTGGTTCTGCTAAAATGCTTTAGCCCATTTAGGATTGATGATGGTGTTGGGTTCCTTAACAGCAAATAGTTTTGGATTATTTGCTACAAGGTGAACATTTTTCCATCAAGTTTTGAGCAACTTTATTTTGCACTTTTGAATTTGAGTTGATTTTCAGAGAAGGATTTGAACTGAATCTTTAACAAATGTGACTAGGCACTGCAAATGAAAGTGACTTGGCATTATTAGCAGAGTGTCACAGTGCTAGGTTACATAGGGGTGTTACAAATTCTCCTCCTCTATAAGAAATTCTCGTCCCGAGAATTCAGGAGGTAGAAGGAAAGAGGTCGGGGTATTCCTTGCGAAGATGATCCTCGCGTTCCCATGTGCCTTCATCTTCAGTATGATTCGACCACTGCACTTTCAGGAACTTGGTCGTCTTCTGACGAGTTCGATGTTCAGCTTCATCGAGAATGCGGATCGGATGCTCCTTGTAAGAAAGATCATCTTGCAATTCGAGCATCTCGTGATCCACTGCGCGGTGCGGAGATTCCTTGAAGCAAAGACGAAGTTGCGACACATGGAAGACGTCGTGGATATGAGAGAATTGTTGTGGCAACTCCAATTTATATGCCACCTGTCCACGTCTGGCAATAATGCGAAAGGGGCCAATGTAGTGTGGAGCTAGCTTGCCCTTGATTCCGAAATGACGAGTGCCCTTCATAGGAGTGACACGCAGATAAGCTTGATCACCAGGTTGATAGGTCAAACCCCATCGTTTGCGATCGTAGTTGCTCTTCTGGCAGTCCTGAGCCGCCTTGATATTTTCTCGAACGATACGGACTTGCTCTTCAGCCTGTTGGACAATGTCCGGTCCCACGAGCGGTCGTTCCCCAATTTCTGACCAATTCAAAGGGGTTCGACACTTACGTCCATACAGTACTTCGAAGGGGGCCATTTTCAAGCTGGTTTGATAGCTGTTGTTATAAGAGAATTCAGCATAAGGAAGAGATTCTTCCCACTTCTTGCTGAAAGATATAACACAAGCACGAAGCATGTCTTCAAGCACTTGATTTACTCGCTCGACTTGGCCTTGGGATTGGGGATGATAAGCCGAACTCCAGGTGATGTGAGTTCCCATAGCTTCCTGGAAACTTTCCCAGAACTTGGAGGTGAAAAGACCGCCACGGTCCGAACTGATCTCCTTCGGAATACCGTGAAGTGATACAATTCTGGAGATATACAATTCTGCTAACTGACTAGCAGTGATAGTCTCCTTGACAGGCAGAAAATGTGCAACTTTAGAGAGTTGGTCGACGACGACAAGAATAGCGTCATGACCCTTCTGCGACTTGGGAAGGCCAGTAATGAAATCCATTTGAACCTTATCCGACTTCCATAAAGGAATAGGTAATGGTTGCAGTATTCCAGCAGGCTTCTGATGTTCTGCTTTCACGCGACGACAAACGTCACATTCAGCAACATATCGAGCGATATCCTGCTTCATCTTAAACCACCAGTACCTTTGACGAAGATCACGATACATCTTGGTGCTAACCGGATGGTGATGACCCACAAGTATAGGGGATCAATTGTAGCTCTTTTCGGTAAGTAAGAGTGTCGAACCCAACGAGGAGCAGAAGGAAATGACAAATGGTTTTCAGCAAGGTAATGTCTGCAAGTGCTGAAATTGTAAGTAACAAAGCAGTTTGATAGCAAGATAATTTGTAACGAGCAAGTAACGGTAATAGTAACAAAAGTGCAGCAAGGTAGCCCAATCCTTTTTAGGCAAAGGACAGGCCAAAACGGTCTCTTATAGTAAGCAAAGCGTTCTTGAGGGTACACGGGAATTTCATCTAGTCACTTTCACCATGTTGATTCAATTTGTGTTCGCTACTTTGATAATTTGATATGTGGGTGGACCGGTGCTTAGGTGCTATTCTTACTTGAACAAACCTCCTACTTATGACTAACCCCCTCGCAAGCATCCGCAACTACGAGAAAAGTATTAAGAATAAATTCTAACCATAGCATTAAACTTTTGGATCCAATCGTTCCCTTACGGAATAACGCATAAACTAGGGTTTAAGCTTCTGTCACTCTCGCAACCCATCATCTAATAACTACTCCACAATGCATTCCCTTAGGCCCAAATATGGTGAAGTGTCATGTAGTTGACGTTCACATGACACCACTAAGGGAATCACAACATACATACTATCAAAATATCGAACACATATCAAGTTCACATGATTACTTACAACGTGATTTCTCCCGTGACCTCAAGAACAAAAGTAACTACTCACAAGTGATGAACATGCTCAAGATCAGAGGCGTATTAAATAGCACATTGGATCTGAACATATAATCTTCCACCAAATAAACCATATAGTAATCAACTACAAGATGTAATCAACACTACTAGTCACCCACAAGCACCAATCTCTAGTTCCGGTACCAAGATTGAACACAAGAGATGAACTAGGGTTTGAGAGCAGATGGTGCTGTTGAAGATGTTGATGGAGATTGCCCTCCCCAAGATGGGAGAGTTGTTGGTGATGATGATGACGATGATTTCCCCCTCCGGGAGGGAAGTTCCCCCGGCGGAATCGCTTCGCCGGAGGGCAAAAGTGCTCCTGCCCAAGTTCCGCCTCGAGACGGCGGCGCTCCGTCCCGAAAGTCCTCTCCTTCCTCCATGGCAACCTCTTCAGCTTCCTCACTCCTTAGATCTTCCTGGACCAGCCCTGCATTTTCTTCTCCATTGTTGGAAGGTGAGGAAGACATGATGCTGGCCTAGCTGAATCTGTCAGAAAACAGCAAGGAAAGAAAACAAAAGATTTCTCCGCGATACGGTGTTCAACAGGTTCGGGGGGTATATAAAGATTTTCTATCTTGGGAGACAAGCAAACTGTAGAAAAACGGAGTCCGGAAGGTGCCCCAGGTGGGCACAACCCACCTGGCGTCTTGTGCCCACCAGGGTCACTTTTCCGGTAGTTTCTTATTTTCCTAATTTTCTAAACATTCCAAAACTAACAAAAAATATTTTTGCGGATTTTTCGGAGTCCGTTTACTTACCGTATCACGTACCTCCTCTTTTTTCATGATTCTGGAGTGTTCCGGAAGGACTCTTTTATGTGTTCTTCCGGTGTCATAGTTTGGATAATATTACTTTCAACATTAATGGGCGTACCTGAGATATAATGTTTTATTCGTTGCCCATTGACAACCTTCGGGTTAGCACCTTCGGCATTATTTATTTTGATAGCTCCAGACTGATAAACCTCCTCGATAACATAGGGTCCTTCCCATTTGGAGAGGAGTTTTCCTGCAAAGAATCTGAAACGAGAGTTGTACAAAAAAACATATTCTCCAACTTTGAACTCACGCTTTTGGATTCTTTTATCATGCCATCTTTTAACTTTTTCTTTAAATAACTTGGCATTTTCATAAGCTTGGCTTCTCCATTCATCTAATGAGCTAATATCAAATAACCTCTTTTCACCAGCAAGTTTGAAATCATAATTGAGTTCTTTGACTGCCCAATATGCTTTATGTTCTAACTCAAGAGGCAAATGACAAGCTTTTCCATAAACCATTTTATAAGGAGACATACCCATAGGGTTTTTATATGCTGTTCTATAAGCCCAAAGTGCATCATCTAATTTCTTAGACCAATTCTTCCGGGACCTATTGACAGTCTTTTGTAAAATCAATTTTATTTCTCTATTGCTAAGTTCAACTTGACCACTAGACTGAGGATGATAAGGTGATGCAATTCTATGGTTAACGTCATACTTGGCAAGCTTTTTGCGGAAAGCACCATGAATAATGTGTGAACCTCCATCAGTCATTAAATATCTAGGGACTCGAAACCTTGGGAATATAACTTTCTTAAGCATTTTAATAGAGGTGTTGTGATCAGCACTACTGGTTGGAATAGCTTCTACCCATTTAGTAACATAATCAACAGCAACCAAAATATGTGTATACCCATTAGAGGAAGGAAAAGGTCCCATGTAATCAAATCCCCAAACATCAAATGGTTCAACAGCAAGTGAATAATTCATAGGCATTTCTTGACGCTTACCGATATTTCCTATTCTTTGACATTCATCACAAGATAAGACAAACTTACGAGCATCCTTGAAGAGAGTAGGCCAATAAAATCCAGATTGCAATACCTTGTGAGCAGTCCTGTCTCCAGCATGATGCCCTCCATAAGCTTCGGAGTGACATTTTCATAGGATTTGTCCCTGTTCATGCTCAGGTACACAACGTTTAATAATACCATCTACTCCTTCTTTATAAAGATGTGGGTCATCCCAAAAGTAATGTCTTAAGTCATAGAAGAATTTTTTTCTTTTGTTGGTAAGTAAAGCTAGGTGGTAAATATTTAGCAACAATGTAATTAGCATAATCAACATACCAAGGAGTATTATTAGAAACATTTATTGCAGCTAACTGCTCATCAGGGAAGCTATCATCAATAGGTAGTGGGTCATCAAGCACATTTTCAAGCCTAGACAAGTTATCAGCTACTGGGTTCTCAGCTCCTTTCCTATCAGTAATATGTAAATCAAATTCTTGTAGCAAGAGAACCGATCGAATAAGTCTAGGTTTAGCATCTTTCTTTTCCATAAGATATTTAATAGCAGCATGGTCGGTGTGAACGATAACTTTAGAGTCAACAATGTAAGATCTAAATTTATCACAAGCAAACACCACTGGTAGAAATTATTTTTCAGTAGTTGCATAATTCCGTTGTGCACTATCTAGAGTTTTACTAGCATAATGAATAACATTCAGTTTCTTGTCAACTCTTTATCCTAGAACAGCACCAACAGCATAATCACTAGCATCACACATAATTTCAAAAGGCAAGTTCCAATCAGGTGGTTGAATGATAGGTGCAGAAATTAAGGCTTTCTTGAGTGTTTCGAAGGCTTCTAAACAATCATCATCAAAAACGAAAGGAACATCCCTTTGCAAAAGATTTGTAAGAGGCCTAGAAATTTTAGAGAAGTCTTTGATAAATCTCCTATAGAAACCAGCATGACCTAGGAAACTACAAATACCTTTGATATCTTTAGGACATGGCATTTTCTCAATTGCATCAACCTTAGCTTTGTCCACTTCAATAACTCTTTCAGAAATTTTATGGCCCAAAACAATACCTTCATTAACCATAAAGTGGCACTTCCCAATTCAAGACAAGATTTGTTTGCTCGCATCTCTGCAAAACTCGATCAAGATTGCTTAAACAATCATCAAAAGACTTCCCATAAACAGATAAGTCATCCATGAAAACCTCAACAATCTTTTCACAAAAGTCAGAGAATATAGCAGTCATACATCTTTGAAAGGTAGCAGGTGCATTGCATAAACCAAAAGGCATACGTCTATAAGCATAAGTTCCAAAGGGACAAGTGAAAGTGGTCTTTTCTTGATCAGGTTGAGAAACAGGTATTTGTGAAAAACCAGAATATCTATCAAGGAAGCAAAAGTGTGTGTTCTTAGATAATCTTTCTAGCATTTGATCACTAAAAGGCAGAGGGTAATGATCTTTTCTAGTTGCTTTGTTTAATTTTCTAAAATCAATTACCATTCTATAGCCTGTAACAATTCTTTGTGGAATAAAATCATTCTTATCATTAGGAACAACAGTAATACCTCCTTTCTTAGGAACTCAATGAACAGGACTTACCCATCTACTATCAGCTATAGGATAGATTATACCTGCTTCCAGAAGTTTTAATATTTCCGTTCTCACCACTTCTTTCATCTTTGGATTTAACCGACATTGGTGATCAACAACGGGTTTAGCATCAGGTTCCATATTAATCTTGTGCTGACATAGAGTGGGACTAATGCCCTTTAAATCATCAAGAGTATATCCAATAGTAGCTCGGTGCTCCCTTAGAACTTTCAATAATCTTTCTTCTTCATGTTCTGAAAGGTTAGCACTAATAATAATAGGATATATCTTCTTTTCATCAAGATAAGCATATTTCAAAGTGTCTAGCAATTGTTTTAATTCAAACATAGGATCATCTTTAGGTGGAGGAGGACCTCCTAGAGTTTCAATAGGCAAATTATGTTTAAGCAGAGGACGTTGTTCAAAGAAAATCTTATCTATTTCATTTCTTTCTTGCATATGTAAATCATTTTCATGGTCTAGCAAATATTGTTCTAAAGGATCAGTAGGAGGCACAACAATAGAAGCAAGACCAATTATTTCATCCTTACTAGGCAATTCTTTTTCATGAAGCTTTCTACTAAACTAGGAAAAATTAAACTCATGAGACTCATCACCAAAACTGACACTGATAGTTTGTTTCTTACAATCTATTTGAGCATTAACTGTTTTCAAGAAAGGTCTACCAAAGATAATGGGACAGAAGTCATCTTGTGGGGAACCAAGAACAAGAAAATCAGTAGGGTATTTTATTTTCCCACACAAGACTTCAACATCTCTAACAATCTCAATTGGTGAAATAGTATCTCTATTAGCAAGTTTAATAGTAACATCTATGTCTTCTATCTTTGCGGGTGCTATGTCATTCATAATTTCTTGATATAAGGTGTAAGGAATAGCACTTACGCTAGCACCTATGTCGCATAAACCATGATAACAGTGATCTCCTATTTTAACTGAGACAACGGGCATGCCAACAACGGGTCTATGATTATCTATTTTATCGGGTTTGACAATTCTAGTAGCTTCATTACAGAAATAAATAACATGCCCATCTATATCTTCTTCCAATAGATCTTTAACCATAGCAACACTAGGCTCTAATTTAATTTGTTCATCAGGTTTAGGTGTTCTGATATAACTTTTGTTGACCACAGTCGATACTTTAGCATGTTCCTTTATCCTAATAGGGAAAGGTGGTTTCTCAATATAAGCAGTAGGAACAACTGGATCAACATTATAAAGTATAGTTTCCTCTTTGACTGATACCGGTCCTTTAATTTCTTCTTTAATAGGTGGGTGATATTTAAACCACTTCTCTTTAGGAAGATCAACATGAGTAGCAAATGATTCACAAAAGGAGGCTACTATCTCAGAGTCAAGTCCATATTTAGTGCTAAACTTTTGAAAAGCATCGGTATTCATAAAAGATTTAACACAATCATACTTAAGCTTAATACCTGACTCTTTACCTTCGTCTAGTTCCCAACCTTCATAGTTGCGATTAATTCTTTCCAAAAGATCCCACCGGAATTCAATAGTCTTCTTCATAAAAGAACCAACACAAGAAGGAGAAAGCCGAGCATAAAAATTCTGTATAATAATTTCTCTTGAGAGCTCATGATTGGGGCATGAATATAACATTGACTTAAGCCTCCCCCAAGCTAGAGCGATACTTTCTCCTTCACGAGGCCAAAAATTATATATGTAATTCCGATCACGATGAACTAGCTGCATAGGATAATTTTTTTGGTGAAACTCCAATTTCAATCGATTCCAATTCCAAGCTCCAATATCATCGCATAGCCTATACCATGCCAATGCTTTTCCCTTCAAAGATAAAGGGAAACCCTTCGTCTTAACTTCATCTCCGGGTAAACCTGCAAGCTTAAACAATCCATAAATTTGTTCCGCATATATCAAGTGCATATCAGGATGTTCAGTTCCGTCTCCTACATAAGGATTAGCTAGCAGTTGTTCCATCATACACGAAGGAAATTCATATTCAATATTTTCAGTAGGTGCAGTAGGTTGAGGAGTAGCTAACTGTGGTTCTAGTCAAGGTGAAGATACCCCAAACAAACCCCTCAAAGGATTGTTTTCCATAGTAACAAGTGAGAATAAATTTCAGCACACTATATAAATGTTTCCTTACCAAATTCCACTTACCAAAGGCGCTTCACTCCCCGGCAACGGCGCCAGAAAATAGCTTTGATGACCCACAAGTATAGGGGATCAATTGTAGCTCTTTTCGATAAGTAAGAGTGTCGAACCCAACGAGGAGCAGAAGGAAATGACAAATGGTTTTCAGCAAGGTAATGTCTGCAAGTGCTGAAATTGTAAGTAACAGAGCAGTTTGATAGCAAGATAATTTGTAATGAGCAAGTAACGGTAATAGTAACAAAAGTGCAGCAAGGTATCCCAATCCTTTTTAGGCAAAGGACAGGCCAAAACGGTCTCTTATAGTAAACAAAGCGTTCTTGAGGGTACACGGGAATTTCATCTAGTCACTTTCACCATGTTGATTCGATTTGTGTTCGCTACTTTGATAATTTGATATGTGGGTGGACCGGTGCTTAGGTGCTGTTCTTACTTGAACAAACCTCCTACTTATGATTAACCCCCTCGCAAGCATCCGCAACTACGAGAAAAGTATTAAGAATAAATTCTAACCATAGCATTAAACTTTTGGATCCAATCGTTCCCTTATGGAATAGCACATAAACTAGGGTTTAAGCTTCTGTCACTCTCGCAACCCGACATCTAATAACTACTCCACAGTGCATCCCCTTAGGCCCAAATTTGGTGAAGTGTCATGTAGTCGACGTTCACATGACACCACTAAGGGGATCACAACATACTTACTATCAAAATATCGAACACATATCAAGTTCACACGATTTCTCCCGTGACCTCAAGAACAAAAGTAACTACTCACAAGTGATGAACATGCTCAAGATCAGAGGGGTATTAAATAGCATATTGGATCTGAACATATAATCTTCCACCAAATAAACCATATAGTAATCAACTACAAGATGTAATCAACACTACTAGTCACCCACAAGCACCAATCTATAGTTCCGGTACCAAGATTGAACATAAGAGATGAACTAGGGTTTGAGAGGAGATGGTGCTGTTGAAGATGTTGATGGAGATTGCCCTCCCCAAGATGGGAGAGTTGTTGGTGATGATGATGACGATGATTTCCCCCTTCCGGGAGGGAAGTTTCCCCGGCGGAATCGCTCCGCCGGAGGGCAAAAGTGCTCCTGCCCAAGTTCCGCCTCGAGACGGCGGCGCCCCATCCCGAAAGTCCTCTCCTTATTTTTTATAGGTCAAAATGACTTATATACCAGAAGATGGGCACCGGAGGTGGGCCTGGGTGAGCACAATCCACCAGGGCGCGCCTGGGCTCCCTGGCGCGCCCAGGTGGGTTGTGCCCACCTGGTGGGCCCCCTCTTGTACTTATTGGCTCCAATATTCCTCAAATATTCCATAAAAAATCTCCGTAAATTTTCAGCTTGTTTGGAGTTGTGCAGAATATGTAGCGTGACGTAGCTTTTCTAGGTCCAGATTTCCAGCTGCCGGAATTCTCCCTCTTTGTGTGTACCTTGCATATTATGAGAGAAAAGGAATTATAATTACTCCAAAAAGCATTATTATGCATAAAAACATCATAAATAACAGTAGGAAAACATGATGCAAAATGGGCGTATCAGATGGATAGACAGCGATGTATCATGTGCCTCCTTCATGACCTTATCAGTCATAAGCTCGAAGCGAGGTACTATGATGCGGTCTCGAAAATACAAGGTTCCATCTTCAGACAGCGAGAAATCCCTGTACTTCTCAAGGTGAAGTTCTTTCTTCATCAGATCAATTTCAGCATCTTTAGCTTGCGCATCCTTAACAGCTTTCTCAAGATTTGGCTGTACCACAAGGTTATTAAGAGAACCCAGGGGAACAATGCGCAGATTCAGCTTGCTTAGTTCTGCATAAAGATGAGGTTGGGCTCGCCTAACCATGAGGTTGTTACAATAGGACTTGCGGCTTAAGGCGTCAGCCATCACATTAGCCTTGCCCGGGGTATAAAAAATACCACAGTCATAGTCCATAATTGTTTCCAACCATCGCTGTTGACGGAGATTAAGATCCGGCTGAGTAAACAAATACTTCAAGCTCTGATGATCAGTATATATCTCACACTGGTTACCAAGAAGGTAATGCCGCCACAGCTTCAATGCATAGATCACTGCAGCAAGTTCAAGATCATGCACTGGATAATTTTCTTCATGTGGACACAATTGACGCGAAGCATATGCAATTACTCTTTGTTCTTTCATTAGGACACAGCCTAATCCTTGACGAGAGGCATCATAATAAATCCCAAAGTCCTTGCGGGAATCGGGAGGAGCAAGCACTGGAGCAGAGGTTAGCTTGTCCTTGAGAGTCTGGAAACTTTCCTGACATTTATCTGTCCACTCAAACTTAACGCCTTTGTGAAGCAGGTTAGTCAGGGGCTTAGCAATCTTGGAAAAGTTCTCGATGAATCGATGGCAATAACTTGCAGGGCCGAGAAAACTTCTCACTTGCTTGGCATTCTTTGGAGGAGTCCAGTCAAGAATAGCCTGAACCAGCTCCGGGTTAACAGCAATTCCATCCTTGGAAATCACATGACCAAGGTAGGTTACTTCAGATAGCCAGAACTCGCATTTGGAGTATTTGGCATAGAGCTGGTGTTCACGAAGCTTTTCGAGCACAAGACGAAGGTGTCAGCATGTTCTTCCTTATTTTTGGAGTATACCAAAATATCATCTAGATATACCACGACAAACTTGTCGAGGTAATCCATGAAGATGTAATTCATCGGGCGGGAGAACGTAGCTGGAGCATTTGTTAAGTCAAATGACATGACAATGTACTCATAAGAGCCATATCGAGTAACAAAGGCAGTCTTCGGAATATCCTCTTCATGGACACGGATCTGATGATAACCCAACCTCAAGTCGAGTTTCGAGAACACAGAGGATCCAGCAAGCTGATCATAGAGATCATTAATCCGGGGAAGTGGATATTTGTTCTGGATTGTGGCTTAGTTAATGGGCCGATAATCCTGAACCAATCGGTTAGTTCCATCCTTCTTCTTAACGAAGAGTGAAGGTGCTCCTTAAGCAGAGGAACTGGGGCGGAAGAAACCCTTCTTAAGTGACTTGTCGATTTCTTCCTTAAGCTCGAGAAGGTGGTGCGGAGGCATCTTATAAGGACGCTTTGCAATAGGAGTTGTGCCTGGTTTCAAGTCGATGACAAACTCGACAGCTCTAACAGGGGGTATTCCTGGAAGTTCTTCTGGAAAGACATCCTGAAAATCATGAACGACTGGAATGTTTTCGATCCCCTCAAGCGAAGAAGCGTTCAACGCATTTAAGGCATAAATTTGAGCCTCGGCCTTCTGAGTGATATGAGCATGATAATTCACTATCTCATCTGATGGGTGTAGGAGGTGTACAACTTTAGTGGCATAATTGATTGAGGCATAGTGAGCCTTCAACCAATCCATTCCCAGAATAAGATCAATGTTGGAATTATTTAGAATAATGGGGAAGGCCTGAAAATTCCTCCCTTCAATCACAACAGTGACTTCAGGGCTAAACATGGAGGCTTGGCACTGACCCGCGGGAGTGTTTACTGCTAATGGATGGTGCAACTTCTCATATTTAATGCCATGCATGAATGCAAAATGTTCCGACATGAACGAATGCAATGCTCCTGAATCGAATAAAATAGAAGCTGGTATTGAATTAACAAGAAGAGTACCCATCACAGTAGCTGGTTGGTCTGAGTCTTCACTCATGTTGACATGATAGGCCTGCCCACGACCATAAGAGGGCCTGACATTGTTGTTACGCTGCTGAGAAATTCCACGGCCATTACCACGACCAGCAGGAGGAAGGACCAGCTGATTCTGACCTTGAGAGCAGTCTCTGGCACGATGACCTGGCTGGCCACACCTGAAGCAGAGTCCACTGTCTGGACGTGGTGCCGAAGCTCGAGGTGGTGCAGCTTGAAGAGGCTGCCTCGGTGGTGGAGGAGGCAGACGAGGTGCAGCATATGCAGGCCTGTACACTGGAGCTATGGGACGGTACATGCTGTGAGGAATCCAGATGTGACGCTTCTGCGAAGACGAGCCTGAAGATGAGCCCGCTGCACGGGTGCATCTGGTCGCTTCCTTATGCTTTTCAGACCAGTCTCGACCATGATAGCCTTGTTCACCAAGGTGGCGATGTCGGGATAGTCTTGGACGAGCAGGGCTAGCTGAATGTCATGGTGTAGCCCATCACGGAACTTCTCCTGTCTGTGAGCATCTATGGGGATGTCTTCCTCAGCATAGCGAGACAAATCAAGGAACTCTCCCTGATAGACCTCTACAGTCTTGTTACCTTAAACAAGGTTGCGGAACTCGGCCTTCTTCCGAGCTATAATTGCTTGAGGTATATACCGGGCATGAAAGGCAAACTTGAATTCCACCCAGGTGACAACAGTATCCGGAGGCAGAGTCTGTCTATGGGTGGCCCACCATTGAGCTGCGGGACCCTTCAGAAAGTAGGTTGCAAAAGTGACATAGTTGAGAGGAGGAACTACAGCTGACTCCATCTCATAGAAGATGTCACGCAGCCAGTCGTCGGCATCCAGCGGATTAACTGCATTGTGGAATACCGTTGGGTTGAGTCGCACAAACTTTGGCGGTGTAATTGAAGGTGGCTGCTGGTTGGCATTGGGATGAGGGAACTGATCGATCACCCCTTGCATGAACTGATGGTGCAATTCAAACTGTTGCATTATCGCAGCCATATAGTCTGGCGGTGGTGGATTATTGTAACCCATCCTGCTAAATTCAACAGGGGTAGTTTAGCAGAAGCAATTGTGAGTGTTTAGCGACAAGCATGATGTAACTCGACAATAATTAAGCTGTGTAATAGATACTGAACAGTAGTCATTTAAGACATACAGATCCATACACAGTCGGTTACAAACGGACATCATAACGGCGCAATTTCAAAAGCTAGACATGCTAGGCGACGCGCAGGCACGCGATAAGGAAGTACACAATGAGACATAGCAAAGGCTACATCAACGTCGGAGAAAACTGATGGAGCGAGGATTCTGCAAGTGACAACACAGGGTGCCCTTGATAAAAGGATCCTGTAAGCAGAACTTGGCCCTCAATCTTGAAGCAAGGGGGGTAATTTCAGAACTTCGGGTGGATGTGATCACGAGAACCTAATGTTGGAGTTAGTAAAAAATTTAACCCGAAAGGAAGAGAGATCAGAGTCCCAGAGTATAGACGAGGAATAAAAGATCCTAATACCACCCAATTGGTGATGTGGGCCCGTAAGCCACACAGCCAAGTTAGAAAAACAATTTTGGACGACTAGACTCAACTTCGGCCAAGGAGTTGGAAAGGGGGATTCCTAGAGGCAGTCGGCTCTGATACCAACCTGTGACGACCCCGGCTTAATCGTGCACTAACCATACACGCAAATGTACATGATCAAGCCTAAGGACTCACTTGAAGATATCACAACACAACTCTAAAACATAAATAAAGTCATACAAGCTTTATATTACAAGCCAGGGCCTCGAGGGCTTGAATACATAGCTCGATGGCATACAAGCGTCAGCGGAAGCATCAGATATCTGGGTACAGATACTACAGAGAAACAGATAAGCCTTTAGAAAGGCGGGGCAAAAATAAAAGCTACGATCGAAAGGCGTAGGCCTCCTGCCTAGGACCCTTCGAACCTACTCCTGGTCGTCGGCAAGCTCGTAGAAGTAGCCACCCTCGTGGTAGTAGTGGTAGTCATCAGCGGGGGCAGCAGTCTCAGGGGCTCCGTCATCTGGTTGCATCAAACGGATTTGGGGGAAAAAGAAAGCAAAGAAACCATGAGTACTCATCTGAAGTACTCAGCAAGCAAGGATCTACACTACATATGCAACATTATCAAAGGGAGGCTGTATATGTGGACTAGGCTGCAGAAATGCCAGAATAAAGAGAAGGCCTAGTCCTATCGAAGACTAGCTTCTTTATCATCTTCAACGGTCGTGCATCATTAGAAGAGTGTAGATTAGCATAAAGTAAAGTAGTAGTAGTGTCATCAACCTCGCCCAGAGATCCTTCCTCGACTCCCTGTGAGAAAGCAATCCCAGAGCCATACTATCCAGTTATCATCTCAAGTGTCAGGTTCTAGTTGTATCGATCGGGATACAACTCCGAGTGTCCGTTACCGTAGGACAGGCTATCGATAGATGTTTTCTTCCCCGCAGGGGTGCACCAACTTACCCACCACGCTCGCTTAACTCCGGCCGGACACACTTTTCTGGGTCATGCCCGGCCTCGGCTAAACGATACGCTGCAACCCGACCTAGACTTAATAGAGAGGTCAGCACGCCGGACTAAACCTATGCCCCAAGGGGTCTTGGGCCATCGCCTCGGGCGTTGCGAACGCGGCCGAAAGCAGACCTAGCCCCCTTAATACAAGCGCGGGCTTAACCAGTCCAATTCGGCGCGCGCCGCTCAGTCGCATGACGTCTATTAAGCTTCGGCTGATGTATACGACACAGAACGCCCATACTATGCCCACGTGATGGTTAGTGCTATCGGGCCAGAGGCCCCTCGGATCAAATATCCAAACCATTAATGGATTAGGAGCGCGCAGTAACGAGCAGAGACTCACGATCGATGTGACCCCATCGCCCCGTCTCGAGGACTTGCGGCAAGGGCTAAGAATGCCCGGCCACGCCTCATAATTATCTCGCGGGCACCTTCCAGGTCAACCCGACTTCACATCACTCGCAATTAAGCTCGCACGGGTACCCCTCAGGGCCGACCCGTCTTTAGTAACATGGTTCAGTGTAAAGTCATAGTAACCATAGTAACCGTGTGTCTAACACCAAGGGGGAACCCTGAGGAATCACCCTCAATGGAATTCCACCTGATGTTATCGTCAAGGTGAACGAAGGAGGAATCACCCTCGAGGTCCACACTTGAGGAGTTACACGACAGCGTCGTTATCGGGGGTGGTGAATGAGGAATCACTCTCATTGACCACGACCGATTAACTAACCTACAAGGTTATCATCAGAAGTGCTCACGAGGTATCACCCTCGACACTCGATAGTAACCTAGTAGTGTCGAGCAACTAAGGGGGAAGTGATGTGCGGTGTCGGGGCCTGGTCTTCGATCCCGTTGATCGGGTCTTCTGATAATCCAGCGGGGCAGTCGGGACAAAGTGGGTGTCTCTGATGGGTCTCTACCTAGCCTATACTAAACAGTTTAGGATAAGCAGGTAGGTAACAACAGCATGTTACAATAAACAGGCTATGCAGCAGAAATAGGATAACAGTAACATCAGCAACTTCTAATGCAAGCATAAGAGAAAGAAGAATAGGCGATATCGGTATGCTCAAGAGGGGGGTGCTTGCCTGGAAGCTCTGCGGCAAGGGTCTGGTCGTCAGGGGCATAGTCGTACTCTGGAGTGGTGTCTGCCTCGGGGACTACGTCGGAGTTAGGGTCTAACGAGAGAGAAGAGGGGGAGGAAACAGATAAATACACAGCAAACAATGCACCACAGATCATGCTATGCCTAGGATGCAGTGCAGGGTTGCCTAAAGATGCATCTAAGTCATTTTAGATGTTTTAGGATTAAAGTGGGATTTATTAACCGGTGTATATGCACTATTCATCTATCGAAAACGGGTGGAAAGTTGCGGGTTCACCTACGTAGAGGGTTCCGACATGGAAACAGACGACACAATCAGATTCGTCTCGTCGTTCTAATCAACTTTCATGTAGAAAGTTTTTCGATCCGAGCTACGGTTTATTTTCTATGATTTAAACAAGTTTTAGCAATTTTCTGAATTCATTTAAATTAACAAAATTTCCAGAAAAGGAATATGACGTCAGGACGATGTCATGCTTGCGTCAGCAGTCGGCTGACCAGCTGACCAGGTCAAACTGACAGGTGGAGCCCTCCTGTCAGCCACTGTGTTTCAACCAGTGAGTTAATTTAACTCAATAGAGGTAATTAGGGGGTGGGCCCCATGTGTCAGTGGCTATTAGGGTTAACTAATCAGTTTTTAAATAAAAAAGTGCTTAATTAAGTTATCTAAATGAAGGGGCCCACTGGTCAGTGACTGTGCTGCCCAGTCAGCACAGTTTACCGAGGTCAACGGGTCAACTGGGCCCCCTGGGACCCACTGGCAGAGGCCCAGGGGTGGGCCCCACGCGACGCCAGCTCAGCGGAGCCGCCGGAGCTGCTCCGGCGAGCTCACGTGCGGCGGCCGAACACCGGAGATGGCCGAAATCGTCTATGGTGGATCGTTTGGCGCGTTTCTTGCAGCGTTCGAGCGAGGGCTCGATGCCGCATCATTATGAGGCGGTGGCGCGGGCTAAAACGGCCGGAGTCGAGCGCTATGATGATGCCGGCGGTGAGGTATTTCGGGCGAGCTCCGAAAATGCCAAAATGAAGCACGCGCAGGCGATTTAAAGTGTCGGATCGCTTCACTGGAGTGCCCCGAGCATGATGAAGTGCTCGGACGGCCACGACAGCGACGGGAGCAGCAACGGCGAGCGGCACGGCGGAGCTGGACTCGGCCGTCCGTGGTGGCGACGATAGGCGCAGCAGAACAAGGGGGAGGCAGAGGGAGGAGGTGCGGTGCTCACCTGGCGGGCTCAAGGAGGCCCCTTCGGTGAACGGGAGCGCAGAGGAAGGCCGGGGTCAGCGGGGTTTGTCGGTGGCCGAGGCGGACGGGGATGCAGTGGATCTGGCGCTGCTGTGCTCCCCGGCCCCCATTCGTGGTCGGAGTCGAAGCAGTCGACGTCGGTGGAGTCAAGGGACACGGCGGTGAGGTGAGGCAAGGCGAGTGGCCGCGGGATCGACACGGCAGCGGCGGCGATGGCGATCGGCAGAGGGGAAGAAAGGGCGAGCGCGAGAGAGGGAGAACGAGGAGGAGGGAAGAGTGAGCGAGGAGGACCGGGGGGAGGCACTGGCCTCGGCCTTATCTCTTCGACGAGCCGTGGGCGTTAGTAGACGTCGCGCTGCCGGCGCGCGCGCGCTCATCCACGGCGGTAGCTACAGCGCGATGGAGAGAGAGGGGGATGGGCCTGGTGGGCTGGGGTTCTGGCACTGTGCACTTAATGCAGTGCACAGTAGCCTTTCCCTTTTTCTTTTTCTTTTTCCCTTTTCTGCTTTTTCTTTTTACAGCAGGGCTTTTGCAATATTTTGAGCTATCAATTGATGTTGCAAAATGTGAAACTTGCTCACATAAATGCTTTGCAATATCCAGCATTGCCACAAAAAGTTTTGGGCATTTTTGGAACCCATTTGAATTTACTCAAAAATGAATAGGGCATTTTAGGTGCTGTTTTGGTTCTGCTAAAATGCTTTAGCCCATTTAGGATTGATGATGGTGTTGGGTTCCTTAACAGCAAATAGTATTGGATTATCTGCTAAAAGGAGAACATTTTTCCATCAAGTTTTGAGCAACTTAATTTTGCACTTTTGAATTTGAGTTGATTATCAGAGAAGGATTTGAACTGAATCTTTAACCAATGTGACTAGGCACTGCAAATGAAAGTGACTTGGCATTATTAGCAGAGTGTCACAGTGCTAGGTTACATAGGGGTGTTACCAAGGCCTCCTTTAAATAGAGAACCGGACCAAAGCATTAGCACTTAGTGAATACATGAACTCCTCAAACTACGGTAATCACCGGAAAGAATCCCTATTATTGTCACTTTGGGGTATGCGGATCATAACTCATAATAGGTGTCTACAACTTGCAAGATAGGATCAAGAACACAAATATATTCATGAAAACATAATATGGTCAGATCTGAAATCATGGCACTCGGGCCCTAGTGACAAGCATTAAGCATAGCAAAGTCATAGCAACATCAATCTCAGAACATAGTGGATACTAGGGATCAAACACTAACAAAACTAACTCGATTACATGATAAATCTCATCCAACCCATCACCGTCCAGTAAGCCTATGATGGAATTACTCACGCACGGCGGTGACCATCATGAAATTGGTGATGGAGGAAGGTTGGTGATGATGATGGCGATGGTTTCCCCTCTCCGGAGCCCCGAACGGACTCCAGATCTACCCTCCCGATGAAGAACAGGAGGTGGCGGCGGCTCCGTATCGTAAAACACTATGAATCCTTCTCTCTGATTTTTTTTCTCCCCGAACATGAATATATGGGGTTGGAGTTGAGGTCGGTGGAGGTCCAGGGGACCCACAAGGCAGGGACGCGCCCTAGGGGGCGCCCTCCACCCTTGTGGACAGCCGGTGGGTCCCCCTCTGTTGATTCTTTCGCCAATATTTTTTGATTTATTCCAAAAATATTCTCCGTGAAGTTTCAGGTCATTCCGAGAACTTTTATTTCTGCACAAAAATAACACCATGGCAATTCTGCTGAAAACAGCGTCAGTCCGGGTTAGTTCCATTCAAATCATGCAAATTAGAATCCAAAACAAGGGCAAAAGAGTTTGGAAAAGTAGATACGATGGAGACGTATCATACAGCATCGCACCTTCTCCTTAACTCGACCTCCCGGCGCCGACGGTGCTCCATCCCGCACCCTCATGGCGCGGCTACCTTGAAGCTGGCGCCACGGGCGACATCTCCATGTCAGCTCTCCCCCAGTGCGAGGCCCCTTCGGCGGCGGCGTCCATACCAGCCGGATCTGCTGATGCTGCTCCGGCTCTCGCTCGCTCGCTCGCGCTGCTGCTGCTGCTGCTCCGGCTCTTGCTCGCTCACTCGTGCTGCTGCTCTGCTCTCCCCCTCGCTCGTGCTGCTTCTCTGCTCTTGCTCTCACTCGAGCTGCTGATGCTGGTACACGAGCTGCTGTAGCTACACGAGTTGCTGCTCTGGCTCTAGTTCGCGCTGCTCCTCCAGGCACTGCTGCTCCGGCTGCTATCTGCTACTGTATTCCCCGTCGATCGCCTGCTGATTTAGATCACCATTTCTCTACTACTAGTGCTCGAGCGGCCTAAACTACATGTGAAGTGCCTCTCTGCTACCAGTGCGTTCAGTTTCAACAGTAACATTCAGATTCCACAGTAAATTTCAGTTTCGACAGTTAAGTTCAGAGTCAACAGTTTTTACCTCATGTGTTGTAGTCAGGTGTTTTTTGGTGATGTAAATTTTACATCTATCACTTTTTGGTAATGTATTTTACATCATCTATTGGAGATGATATTAGAATCCCACTTGAGATTAACGATGTTTGTCTTGTACTGCTTCACCCTCGATGTCTTACGGCTCGCCGGAGCTGCTCCAACGACGGAACCATCCATCACAACAGAGCAGTGCACTGGACGCCGTCCACAGATTCCTCAGATCTTCCTCCACACCTCCGACAGCCACCTCTGCCTCAACTTCTTCAGCGACCAACCCAATGATGCCGAGGTTGACACGGCTACGGCAAAGAGGTTGTACACTTGTCGCATCACTTATTACTCTACATTCATGTCGATCCATTAGGGCTATTTTGGTTCAAAGGAAAAACTGAAGGAAAAACATTGCAATAGGAAATTTTCCTATGGCACTCTACTATTCAATTATTCATGCATTTTGTTGAAAGGAATGGAGCAAAACATCCACCTGGACCTACTTTTCAAAATCCTATGCATGAAAACAAGACCAAGTGCATTAGTGGCAGAATAACATTCTAACTGTACATGCTTTCATATGGTTTCACTTTAATTTGGCCATGTTTCTTTGCATTCCTCTGCTCTTCCAATTCCTGTGAACCAAACACCCAAGTTGACAGAAATCCTGTGCTTAAAATGCTCTGTTTCCCATGTGCATTCCTATCCTATTCCGGTGTTTTTCCTATCCCTGCGTTTTTGGAATCCTGCAAGCCAAAGGAGCCCTTACAGAATTACTTCAGTTACAAGTAGGTATTGAAGAAAACTTTGTGTGGTTTGTCCTGCTCCTGCCATGACGTCGTCCACCTCACCTGAGCTGCTCCATCGACAGAAGCATCCACCAAACCAGACATCACGACTCCTGACTGTCTTTCACCGCCTCAGATCTCCTTTCCTGCCGCCGGCACCCACCGCAACGGCATCACCATCATCGACTCAGCAGATGAACCTGAGGAGTACACAGGTCCACAAGAGAGGTCGCACTCTTTTGTTTCTGCTTATGTTATGCATTGCTTAATATTACCTGCTACTTTATTGTCCTGTTCACCTCTTAGACTCCAAGTCAGGTCCAAATTAATGTTCAAACTTGAGTTTTAAAATTACTTGTGGGGCACATATCGAGGCATCAATGAATAGTATCTCTGTCTATTATCTGGTTCACCTAGGGTATGCCTATGTTGTTCATCTTGGGTGGGAAACAAATAGTAAAGCAATCATCATATGTCTTTTTATTAAATTAAAGCTATCATCAGCCTGCTATCATTATTTTTGGATCCATCCACTGGTTGTTACCATCACTCTAGATTTATGCATGCTCTCCTTACATAATCTCACTATATTTTTTCCGTATGCATGTCAGATATTATACACAGTCATGCTGAACATGTAGAGAAAAAGAGAAGAGTTTTGCGCGGCAATACAATGTCATGCAGACATCGCTCCATGGTGGGTTTAATGGCAAACCCTCCCCCCTCTCCAGATTGTAATCCAGAGGAAGATATCTATTCTGAGGCGGGTTCAGACGCAGCTGACCACTCCTATTTACCCCCCAAGGTGTTTGCTCTAACTTGGCATGATGATGTTAGTCATATCATGCATATGTTGCCTTGCAGTGCCTACTTTCGACATCATATATGTCATCTGCTTAGTTTAGACATGTTCTGTAATGCCACCTGTTTAGTTTCTATATCATATATGGGAATTATGCAGTCTCACCCCTTTTTTATCCAGCCATAATATATGTGAAATATGCAATGCCATCCTATTTAACCAGGCATCATATATTTGAATGATATCTTGCCCATCCTTTTCTTCATTACATTTCCATTTGTCGACAATGTTTGTACATTAAACTACTCTTCCTGTTAATCAGCCATTTGAGTGGGTGATGGAAAAATCTGGAGTGAAAACAAGGTCTTCAGAGCAGACAGTGCTACCTGTCAAAGTAGATCTCTTGCTGGGTCCCGATAGCTCCTCAAAGATGGATTTAGAGACAGATGACCAGTCCTATTCCCTCACCGAGGTGTATGCTCTAACTTGGCACGGTTATACTGCTCATATCATGCATATGGTGTCTTGCATTGCATAGTTTAGACATCATATACACAATATTCAACACCATGTTCTTAGTTCAGACATCATATATGCGAATGCCCTCTGCTTAGCATATAAATCACATATGTGAATTAAATCATGCGATCCTGATTACTTAGATAACATGTATGTGAATTATGTCATGCGAACCTGTTTACTAAAGACATCATATAATTATCTCATGCCATCCTGTTTAGTTAGTCATCATATCTTCAAATTATGTCATGCTATGTTATCCAGTTTAGATAGACATCATATATGTGAAATTATGTCATGCTATCCTTTTTAGTTAAACAATATACATGTCAACTATTTCATGCCCTCTTTTTTCTACACTATCTATTGCATCTGCCTCTCATACAATGTTTGTACATTCAACTATGTTTCCTGTTTATCAGCCATTTGAATTGGAGCGGGTGATGGCAGTATCTAGCGGAGTAAAAACACGGTCTTCAAATAAAACAGTGCTACCTCTTGGTGGAGATAGCACCCCGGTTGTACATGCACGAGAACCAGCCCTACCACACATAACCCAGACTCTAGCAGATTGTACTCCTACTACGATGGACAGATAACCAGCTTCACCCAATCTAACCCCAACCCCAGCAGATAGTAACCCAGTTCCTGTTGACACATCACCATCTCCACCACAGAGCTCCCAAACAAGAGCAGTTAGTAAGGCAGCTCCAGTGCCCAAAGCGCCAGTACTACCACGGCGAACCCCAACTCCACCAGTTAGTACACCTATTCCTGTGGAGGAAGCACAACCAGTCATTCGTAGTTCAGCATCTATTGCATTTGATGTTGTTAAATCCTATGTGCGTATCTTCCCATCATGGAAATATTATACTGAAGATGAAGGAAAATGCCAGTTGCAGGTGTTTGTCCAGGAGTTATGTGTAAGTAATGTTACTCATGGCAATTATTTTGCTTTGTCCCATACATTCTACCTCCATGATGGTTATAATACAGCAAATTTCCCCTTTTTTTCTCTATAGAGAAGGACCGATTTGGAAACTCAGGATGAGGTAACCTGTGCTAATACCTGTGCTATCTTCAAGAATGCTTGGTGGCAGTATCGGAATTACCTGAAGAAAATGTACTTCACTAGCAAAGAAACTCATCAAATTCCCTTATGTTCTCCTGAGACACATTTACAGGATGATGACTGGGAACGCCTTGTTCTGTACTGGTCCCGAACCAAGAATGTGGTAAGGTCTATGAGCTCATTTTTTATTTTTAAGTACTATATGCCTGCGTCTTACTGTACTCTGTTCATGTAGAACAAGTGCTTAAACCTGAAGAACAACTGTTCTCATTTAAGATTCCATTGCTATCGTGCATACTGCTTTGCTCTTGTATCAATGTATTTACTCATACAAACTTATTTTTAAATTGAAGGATCCAATCAAAACTCCAATGGCACAACAGGTATGTTTACGCATGTTTCTTTAACAGGTTTGCTCTTATAAATAGCTCTGTTGATTTCAATTTCAATTGTGTATATAGTTGACTTCTCATATCATGCACATTACTAGCATCACAACAGAGCCAATAGTGTTGTTGTACACGTAGACCTGGTACCCATCTGAAATCTTGTTGTTACTTGGCAATAGAAGACTTGGTAGTTTAATCCTGTCCATCTTACTAATGAACTGGTTCACCGAAATGAGTTTCATATACTAGTACATGCGAAACCTGTTATGTGTCTGCTTGTTTCTTCTTTTAGAATGCTGACAGAATATTGGGGAAGAGTGCCTTATTAAGCAATGGTAAAGGAAGTAACGCAGATAAGGTTCAGGATAGTGAGACATCCTTGTTGGTCTCCAACAAAGCTGATAAAACAGCTAAGGAAAACTATCTTGAAGACAGTGAGACAACCCCAAAGTCCTGTCTTGGTTTAATGTTTGAGTTACTGGCCACTACCGCTGGCACAAGCTATTCAAACTCACTGTCTGAATCAGTTCGGTTTCTTGAGTCTCAACTATAAGCTGAAAGACATCGATCAGCTGTGCTGCGACAAGAAGCCGAAGGACTACGGAAGTCCCTGGAGCATTCAGATGCATACTTTCTGGTGCAACAGCAAGCGTTGGAGGATTTTAGCGCCAAACAGGACAAAGCTAATAAGCTTGCTAAGCTTATTGCCAGCATGGTGGATACCCAGGATAATGTTTCTTGAGCTCTTCTGAAGTTGTTTCAGTTATGGACTTGTTTTGCTGCCGCGTTTATTTGCACTGGTGGCCAATTTAGACGGCCAGTGTATGTAATATGCTGCTTTGTTCCCTATATTTGCACTGATGGCAAAATTTGATGCCCAGTGGATGTAATATGTGTAATAGCCATAATAGAATAGCATTAGTTGCTTGCTTATTTATTTCCTTATTGTCTTGTTTAGTTGTTTGCTTGTAGTCACTCCAGTTCTTTTTCCGCGTTTTTCTAGTGGCCACAATAACCTATTTTTATAACTAGGCCACAATAACCATGGCAACACACGGACTGTTGTAACCATGGTCCTGCTACCTGCTGTAGTGACCATGGCCCTCCTACGGGCCATAGGATCCATGGGCCTTCTACGGGCCGTAGGATCCATGGGCCTTCTACGGGCCGTTTAATCTATGGGCATTCTATGGGCCGTATAATCGTTTTACCAAACATGGGCCGTACTATTCGTGGACCAATAACGGTCCGCAAAATGGGCCATAAATGGGCTAGAGTGGAAATCGTCTGTTTTATGGCCCGACCATGACGGGCCGTTAATAGGCCGTATTTGATGACGCTATGAAAAAAGCCCAACGGTTTAACGGGCCATAAACAGGCCGACTGTAACCACGGGCTGAATTTGGCCCACAAGTGGAACAGGCCAGTAACGGATCATAAGTAACCGAATTCTGGAAATGAGCCCAAGAATAAATGGGCCCTTAGAAGGCCGAAAGTTAACACGGGCTGGAAATGGCCGACGGAATAATGGGCCGTTAATGGGTATAAAGCGATACACTGTTCATCATGGGCCAGTTTCATCTCGGGCCTTTAATGGGCCCAGAGTTACAAAGGGCCTCCTATGGGCCGAAAGACGTCATGGGACATACATGGGCCGAAAGTTACAACGGGCTAGAATCATATTGGACGGCACAGATGACGCTACTGGGCCAAATTCGGGTAGGCCGTAACGGGCCGTGAGTTAGCGGGCTGTAAATGGGCTATATGCGAACAAGCCGTTAACAGGCTTTCCGTGGGCCGGCCCGCTACCTGATACGTCTCCAACGTATCTATATTTTTTGATTGTTCCATGCTGTTATATTATCATTCTTGGGTGTTTTACAATCATTTTATATCATTTTTTGGTACTAACCTATTGACATAGTGCCAAGTGCCAGTTGCTGTTTTTTGCATGTTTTTTACATCGCAGGAAATCAATACCAAACGGAGTCCAAACACAGTGAAACTTTTTGTGGAATTTTTATGGACCAGAAGACACCCAATGGGCTGGAGAAGCACCTGGGGGGTGCCCCGAGGGGGGCACAACCCACCAGGGCGCGCCAGGAGGGCCAGGCGCGCCCAGGTGGGTTGTGCCCACCTCGGTGGCCTCCCGAACCGCATCTTTACTCTATAATTACCCCAATATTCCAGAAACCCTGGAGGAGTCGACGAAAATCAATATCAGCCGCCGCAAGTTCCAGAAACCACAGATCCAATCTAGACACCATCACGGAGGGGTTCATCATGTCCATTGGTGCCTCTCCGATGATGTGTGAGTAGTTCTTTGTAGACCTACGGGTCCGTAGTTAGTAGCTAGATGGCTTCCTCTCTCTCTTTTGATTCTCAATACAATGGTCTCTTGGAGATCTATTTGATGTAACTCTTTTTGCGGTGTGTTTGTTGGGATCCGATGAACTTTGAGTTTATGATCAGATCTATCTTTTTATCCATGAAAGTTATTTGAGTCTTCTTTGATCTCTTATATGCATGATTGCTTATAGCCTCATATTTCTTCTCCGATATTTGGGTTTTGTTTGGCCAACTTGATCTATTTATCTTGCAATGGGAAGAGGTGCTTTGTGATGGGTTCGATCTTACGGTGCTTGATCCCAGTGACAGAAGGGGAACCGACACGTATGTATCGTTGCTATTAAGGATAACGAGATGGGGTCTATTTCTACATAAATATATCTTGTCTACATCAAGTCATTGTTCTTATTGCATTACTCCGTTTCTCTATGAACTTAATACACTAGATGCATGCTGGATAGCGGTCGATGTGTGGAGTAATAGTAGTAGATGCAGGCAGAAGTCGGTCTACTAATCTTGGACGTGATTCCTATATAATGATCATTGCCTGGATATCGTCATGATTATTTGAAGTTCTATCAATTGCCCAACAGTAATTCGTTTACCCACCGTTTGCTATTTTTCTCGAGAGAAGCCACTAGTGAAACCTACGGCCCCCGGGTCTCATCTTTAATATATTTGCCTTCGCGATCTATTTTTATTTGCTTTTATTTTCAGATCTTTATTTCCAAAAACCCAAAAATACCTTGCTGCACTTTATTTTAATTTGCTTTCATTCGAGATCTATTTATCCAATCTATCATATTTTTATCCCGTCAACTCAACAATTTCTGGCACCGTTACCCAAAAGGGATTGACAACCCCTTTAACACGTCGGGTTGCAAGTATTTGTTCTTTGTGTGCAGGTACCGTTTACATAGTGTTGCTTGGTTCTTCTACTGGTTCGATAACCTTGGTCTCATCACTGAGGGAAATACCTACCGTTGCTGTGCTGCATCATCCCTTCCTCTTTGGAGAAATACCGACGTAGTTCTAGCAGACATCAAAAGGAATTTCTGGCGCCGTTGCCGGGGAGACATCATCAACATCTACCAGGTTCCTAATCACAAATCTCATCTCCTTGCAATTTACATTATTTGCCATTTGCCTCTCGTTTTCCTCTCCCCCACTTCACAAAAATTTGCTGTTTTTATTCGCCCTCTTTTTCTTTCGCCGTTTTCTCGTCAGATCTGTTTTTGAGTGCAATCTTGTTGCGTAGTCACAATGACTCAAGAGAACACCAAATTGTGTGATTTCTCCAATACCAACAACAATGATTTTATTAGCACTCCTATTGCTCCTCCCGCCACTAGTGCGGAGTCTTGTGATATTAATACCGCTTTGCTGAATCTTGTTATGAAAGATCAATTTTTTGGTCCTCCTAATGAGGATGCCGCGTCCCATCTTAACACATTCATGGAATTATGCGACATGCAAAAGAAAAAAGATGTGGACAATGATGTTGTGAAGTTGAAATTATTTCCGTTTTCTTTGCGAGATCATGCAAAAATTTGGTTTTCTTCTTTGCCTTGCAATAGTATCGATTCTTGGAATAAGTGCAAAGATGTTTTATTACTAAGTATTTTCCGCCCACAAAAATTATTTCCCTTAGAACCCAGATCATGAATTTCAAGCAACTTGAACATGAGCATGTTGCACAATCTTGGGAAAGGATGAAATTGATGATAAGGAATTGCCCAACTCATGGGTTAAATCTTTGGATGATCATACAAAAAATTTATGTGGGGTTGAATTTTGTCTCTCGTAATCTTTTATATTCCGCCGCGGGTGGTACTTTTATGGAAATTACTTTGGGTGAAGCCACCAAATTGCTTGATAATATTATAGCAAATTATTCACAATGGCATACCGAAAGAGCTCCTACTAGTAAAAAGGTTAATTCGGTTGAAGAAATTTCTTCTTTGAGTGAAAAAGTTGATGCTCTTATGAAATTGGTTGCTAATAAAAGTGCTCCTATTGATTTTAATGATGTGCCTTTGTCTACTTTGATTGAGCAAAATAGTGATGCCATAGATGTGAATTTTATCTCGCGAAACAATTTCAATAACAATGCTTATAGAGGTAATTTTAATCCTAGGCATTTTTCTAGTAATTCCTCTAATAATTATGGTAATTCCTATGGTAATCCTTCTTATAATAATAATAGAAACACCTCTGATCTTGAGAATAATATTAAAGAATTCATCAACACTCAAAAGGTTTTTAATGCTACAATGGAAGAAAAGTTGAATAAGATTGATGATTTGTCTAGAAGTGTTGATAGAATTTCCCATGATGTAGAAAATCTCAAGATGAAAATTTTTGTGCCTAAGGTTGAGGAATCAATTAAAGCTCTTTATGTTTCTATGGATGAAAGTAAGAAAAGAACTGCTATGCTTAGAGCTAGAAGAGAATTTTTAGAAAAAGCGTTTTCTAGTGATTGCTTTCATAAAAATGATGAAGATCTTAAAATGATTGGTGTTTCTTCTATTGATTCCTTGTTTAGTAAAATTAAGATTGATGAAAAGGGACTGGAGAAGAGTCAACTTTAGCTAGAAGGCGTCCCGATAATTCGGAGGGTGAAAATCTTGTTGAGAAAATTGATAAAAGTGGGTTTGAAGAGGTCAAAACTTTAACTAGTGATGTGCCCACTCTTTTGGATTACAAAGACTTTAATTATGATAGTTGCTCTTTGATTGATTGTATTTCTTTGTTTTAATCCATGATAAATTCACCCCATGCTTATGAACAAAATAAACCTTTTACTAAACATATTGTTGATGCTATGATGAAAACTTTGGAAGAAAAGTTGGAATTAGAAGTTTTAATTCCTAGAAAGCTACATGATGAATGGGAACCTACTATCAAAGTCAAGATTAAAAATTATGAGTGTTTTGCTTTATGTGACTTGGGTGCTAGTGTTTCTACAATTCCGAAATCTTTATGTGATGTGCTTGGTCTTACCGATATTGAAGAATGTTCTTTAAATTTGCACTTGGCGGATTCTACTATTAAAAAGTCCATGGGAAGAATTAATGGTGTTCTTATTCTTGCAAATAGGAATTATGTGCCCATAGATTTTATTGTTCTTGATATTGATTGCAATCCGTCTTGTCCTATTATTCTTGGTAGACCGTTTTTACGCACTATTGGTGCCGTGATTGATATGAAAGAAGGCAATATTAAATTTCAATTTCCACTAAGGAAGGGGATGGAACACTTCCCTAGAACAAGAATTAGGCCACCATATGAATCAATCATGAGGGGATCTTATGGATCTAGAAACAAAGATGACAACACATAGATCCTTGCTTTATGCCTAGCTAGGGGCGGAAAACAACAGCGCTTGTTGGGAGGCAACCCAATGAATAAAATTTATTTTTGTCTTTTGCTTTCTGTTCTTGAGTGTTTGCACAATTATGATACTGTTATGATTGTGTTTTTTGTGTTTTAATTAGTGTTAGTGCCAAGTAAAGCCGTTGGGATAGCTTTGGTGATAGTTGATTTGATCTTGTTGGAAAACAGAAACTTTTGTGTCAAGAAAAATAATTGTTTAGAATTACAGAAGTGACAAAAAATTGTGAATTTTTTACAAAAGATTTATATACAAATTGCCTATGTTTTCCTAATTTTTCAGAATTTGTAAAGTTACATAAGTATAAGAACAATTCGAATCTTTACAGACTGCTCTGTTTTTGACAGATTCTGTTTTTCGTTGTGTTATGTGCTTATTTTGATGATTCTATGGTTTTCTTTGAAGAGTTTTTGCCATGGAAAAATTAGAATACAGTATAAATAATGCAATAACAAAATTTGAATGGGTTTTCTACAGTACTTAAAGTAAAGATTGGTTTTCTTATACTAACGGATCTCACAAAGGTTTTGTTAAGTTTTGTGTGATTGAAGTTTTCAAGTTTTGGGTGATATTACGATGGATGAAGGAATAAGGAGTAAGAAGATCCTAAGCTTGGGGATGCCCATGGCACCCCAAGCCATTATCCAAAGGGAAGCAAGCAACTAAGCTTGGGGATGCCCCGAGTGGCATCCCCTCTTTCTTCTAACGACCATCGGTATTTTACTTGAAACAATATTTTTATTCGTCACATATTATGAGTTTTGCTTGGAGCGTCTTGTATGATATGTGTCTTTGCTTGTTTTGATTTTTGTTTTAAGTCTTGAATCCTTGCTGGACACACCTATTTGAGAGAGCCAAAATTATGCCATGACTTGTTAGAATTGCTCTCTATGCTTCACTTAAATCCTTATGAGCTATGGAATTGCTCTAGTGCTTCACTTATATCTTTTTGAGCACGGTGTGATTTGTTATTTTTGAAGAAATGCTCTCATGCTTCACTTAGATTTATTTGAGAGTAAGTAATTTTTTTAAGAAATTCTCTCTTGCTTCACTTAAATTAATTTGAGAGAAAGAAATATTATGCTCATGATCTTCACTTATATTTGTTTGAGCTTATCAAAAGCAACACATGAAAATTAGTTCCAAAGTGATAGATATCCAAGAAGGATATAATAAATACTTTCATGAAGATCATTGGACAAAATAAACTTGATTCCTTATAATAGTTTTGCGATATGATGCTGTGATATGTGAGTCATGTTGATGAGTAATTATGCTTTAGTGAGAATATTGGTGTTAAGGTTTGTGATTCCCTATGCAAGCACGAAAGTCAATAGTTATGCAATGAAATTACATCCTACTTATGGTGCATTATTCGGTGTTAATTATGCTCAATGCTCGCTTATGAGATTTTTCGTTTCTTGGATTGGTTGCTTCTCAATATTTTGCTAGCCTTCATTTTGCACTAAGTATCATCACTACTTGTGCATCCAAAATCCTTTAAACCAGTTTTGCCACATGAGTCCACCATGCCTACCTATGTGTGGTATTCTTTTGCCGTCCTAAGCAAATTTGTATTTGCCATCTCTAATTTTCAAAATAAATTTCTCTTTTGTGTGCCCGTACCGCTCATGAAATGGTAGGGGGTGGCTAATATATTTCCATGCTAGATATGTTATTCTCACGATGAGTGTTTATTCACTTGTCATTGCATGGGAGTAAGGCAAAGGTATTAGGGATGCCCAGTCTCGAAATGAAAAATGAATTTACTTTATGTTGTCAAATAATAAATTCCTTGGAAAGTGTTGGTATGGAAGGCACCCGTGGATACGGCTAGCCATGGAAAGTGAAAGTATGGTTGAAAAAGGAATAAACTTTAATTTCTATTTGGGAACTGCCTATGATATATCTAGCATGGAAAGTATTGGGAACTACTCGATCGTTCTCGTTGACAGGAAAAGCATGCCTCCCAAAATATTTTTATCTCTATCTTTTTCGCTTTGAGCTCTGGCACCTCTACAAATCCCTACTTCCCTCCGCAAAGGGCCTTTCTTTTACTTTATGCAATTTTTATTTTTATTTGAGTCTCCATCTTCTCTTATAAAGCACCAACTAAGGGGCACTATGATCGTACTTGAGCATTGAGTGTAGCTAATATGCGAGTGTGTTTCATGAATGGATCAATGACTGAGCATAATGGGCTAGGGATAACTTATTTTAGCGTTGATATTTTGAAAGACATGGTTGCTTGTTAGTAGGCTTGAGTATTAAAGTCCTCATGCCAAAACTAGACTATGGCTTTGAACCATATAAAAGTCCAGATGTCCATGCTACAAAGAAAACAATATGAGATGAGC
This sequence comes from Thinopyrum elongatum, assembly GCA_011799875.1. Taxonomy (NCBI): domain Eukaryota; kingdom Viridiplantae; phylum Streptophyta; class Magnoliopsida; order Poales; family Poaceae; genus Thinopyrum; species Thinopyrum elongatum. The sequence goes on along the minus strand of CM022298.1, from coordinate 689,384,404 downwards.
ATGTTAGGCAGCATTCCACGTCAAAAATTCTGTTTTTATCATTTACCTACTCGAGGACGAGCAGGAATTAAGCTTGGGGATGCTGATACGTCACCAATGTATCTATAATTTTTTATTGTTCCATGCTGTTATATTATCATTCTTGGATGTTTTACAGTCATTTTATATCATTTTTTGGTACTAACCTATTGACATAGTGCCAAGTGCCAGTTGCTGTTTTTTGCATGTTTTTTACATCACAGGAAATCAATACCAAACGGAGTCCAAACGCAGCGAAACTCTTTGTGGAATTTTTATGGACCAGAAGACACCCAATGGGCTGGAGAAGCACCTGGGGGGGGGGGGTGCCCCGAGGGGGGCACAACCCACCAGGGCGCGCCTGGAGGCCCAGGCGCGGCCAGGTTGGTTGTGCCCACCTCGGTGGCCTCCCGAACCACCTCTTTACTCTATAAATACCCCAATATTCTAGAAACCCTGGAGGAGTCGACGAAAATCAATTCCAGCCGCCGGAAGTTCCAAAAACCACAGATCCAATCTAGACACCATCACGGAGGGGTTCATCATGTCCATTGGTGCCTCTCCGATGATGCGTGAGTAGTTCTTTGTAGACCTACGGGTCCATAGTTAGTAGCTAGATGGCTTCCTCTCTCTCTCTTTTGATTCTCAATACAATGGTCTCTTGGAGATCTATTTGATGTAACTCTTTTTGCGGTGTGTTTGTTGGGATCTGATGAACTTTGAGTTTATGATCAGATCTATCTTTTTATCCATGAAAGTTATTTGAGTCTTCTTTGATCTCTTATATGCATGATTGCTTATAGCCTCGTATTTCTTCTCCGACATTTGGGTTTTGTTTGGCCAACTTGATCTATTTATCTTGCAATGGGAAGAGGTGCTTTGTGATGGGTTTGATCTTACGGTGCTTGATCCCAGTGACAGAAGGGGAACCGACACGTATGTATCGTTGCTATTAAGGATAACGAGATGGGGTCTATTTCTACATAAATAGATCTTTTCTACATCATGTCATCGTTCTTATTGCATTAGTCCATTTCTGCAGGCAGGAGTCGGTCTACTAATTTTGGACGTGATGCCTATATAATGATCATTGCCTGGATATCGTCATGATTATTTGAAGTTTTATCAATTGCCAACAGTAATTCGTTTACCCACCGTTTGCTATTTTTCTCGAGAGAAGCCACTAGTGAAACCTACGGCCCCCGGGTCTCTTCTTTAATATATTTGCCTTCGCGATCTATTTTTATTTGCTTTTATTTTCAGATCTATATTTCCAAAAACCCAAAAATACCTTGCTGCACTTTATTTTAATTTGCTTTTATTTGAGATCTATTTATCCAATCTATCATATTTTTATCCCGTCAACTCGACAATTTCTGGCACCGTTACCCGAAAGGGATTGACAACCCCTTTAACACGTCGGGTTGCAAGTATTTGTTCTTTGTGTGCAGGTACCGTTTACGTAATGTTGCTTGGTTCTCCTACTGGTTTGATAAACTTGGTCTCATCACTGAGGGAAATACCTACCGTTGATGTGCTGCATCATCCCTTCGTCTTTGGGGAAATACCGACGTAGTTCTAGCAGACATTCACTACCTTTTGACCAAGTCAAACAGGCCGACCTTTTCACTGTAATGGGCCTCTGTTGGGCCATGCCACGTGTCGACGTATCATAGGCGCCTTCGGTCCAATGAGTGGATGACATCTGTCCCAACGGTGAGCCGACACGTGGTTCCTCTGGCCATTGAGAATTTTACACGTGAAAAATCCCCATTGGTTCGGGCTGTTAACGGGTTATCGGATCCAAACCAGAACCCGATAGCTTAACGGTGACCCGTTACAGTGGATGCCACGTTTCGGTTACCCTTGACGAAAGCAATTCTATGACATGGGATTTATCGTCATTGAAGCGGACACTTCCGTGATGATAATTTTGGTAATGTCATGGAACACTTCTACGACAGCACAGGTATGACTATCTTGATTCTGTCTTAAAATCGTCATGGATGTACATGCATGACAGAAAACATGACCTACTGTGACAAACACGTATCATCACGGAAGTGTATTTTTTTTGTAGTGGTGCCTCTCAGCAAAGATGGCCCTCGGCCTATTACGGAGGGCCAACATGTCAGGAGCTGGACACGTGGCACTTTCCTATTGGCTCTCTTTGCCGAGAGTGGCTCTCGGCAAAGACGGCCCTCGGCCTATTATTGGGGACCCACATGTCAGGAGCCGGTCACGTGGCACTTTCCTATTGGCTCTCTTTGCCAAGAGGGGCTCTTGGCAAAGACGGCCCTCGGCCTGTTATTGAGGGCCCACATGTCAGGAGCTGGACACGTGGCACTTTCCTATTGGTTCTCTTTGCCGAGAGGGGATCTCGGCAAAGATGGCCCTCGGCCTGTTATTGGGGACCCACATGTCAGGAGCTGGACACGTGGCACTTTCCTATTGGCTACCTTTGCTGAGAGTGGCTCTCGGCAAAGCTGGCCCTCGGCCTGTTATTGGGGACCCACATGTCAGGAGCTGGACACGTGACACTTTCCTATTGGCTACCTTTGCCGAGAGTGGATCTCGAAAAAGCTGTGCCTCGTCGCAACCGCCGTCCCCATCTGTTGTCCGTTAGCTACTTTATTTTGCCGAGTGGTACTGTTCAGCTCTCGGCAAACTCTTTGCCAAGTGCCCGTGTCCTGGCTCTCGGCAAATTCCTGTTTGCCTGAGAGGTGTACGCTGGGTGGCCTTTGCCGAGTGCAATTCTCGGCAAAGGCGTTGCCGGCGGTTATTGGCCCTTTGCCGAGTGTCTGTGGCACAGTATATGTCGATTCCAGTAGTGTGGGGTTATAGTGGCGCTGGCCACAGTAAAGGTTTTCACCATTTTGTGTGGACTTGTAGGAGTGCCATTTTCCAGTAATGACCATTGGTTCCTTGTGATATGTTTCCTGAGTAATTTCAGTTTAATCACGTGCCTCCATTATTATCCATATTTGCCCAGCCTTGTCATTGTTGTGGTAGATTACCTGGAAACTCCACCTTTCGCTGAGGTGTATCTTCAAATTACATAGGTTTATTGATCGATCGAACTAGATTACTTGATTCTCTTGTGTTCTTTGTCACTGAAAGATCCTGTTTACACTGAAATTAGTTCTTTGTACATATTTGCCCTTTTGTTGCGCGTTATTTGGTAATTTTGCTACTGCCTACTAGAGAGGCTACTTCCACTTCCTCATGGGTTATTGGTGGTGCGCGGTTGTCTTCCTGCATTTTCTCTATATGTAAGCGAAGATCTGTTTTAGTAATGATTTGCCTTACATATGTACTATTTGGTGTCAATGAACCTTCTCCTCTGAGAGCTCAACAAGACATGATTCCTTTGCACTTAGAGGACGTTGGTCTTTGAACACCAGTATAAATCTTTGATATTAATGTTTTGTTTGCCTATTGCTCACCTGTATGTGTTGCTTATCCTCTGCCTGTGGTGTAGGTCATTCTTCCCATAGTGGAAACTGATCCATATTTATTATGAAGTGTTTCTGTGTGCTTTATTGTTGCTTTTCTATTCGTGGCCCGAAGGATGATTGCTGCTTATGCATTAGTTTTCTCTTCGGTGCTTAGACTTCTCCCGACAAATAGTATGACATTGTTATACTGAGTATTATCTTTTCAACGTATTGTATGACGGAGTAGCCTTTGGCATGCTCACATAGAATGGTTTTGTCCACCACTATGTTTGGTGCCCCTCGATTTATAGGCTCGCAAAAGTTTATGCATGTATGCTGGTGAAGGTCTATTTGTACTATATATTATCATAATTTATCTCCGAGTTATGTTTAATGGTTTACTGAACACTGCAGAAAAGATAATAGAAGCCACAGCCATAAAAAAATCAACCCTTCTGACAAAGTGAAGGAATATATCATGAAAGTGACCAAATTCAATCAATTTGTGGAAAGGCCAGCTTTTGCATGAATATATATAATGAGGAATTTTCAGGCCTAAGTAAGATCCCATATTGCTTTTAATTAAGGTGTAAATGAAATCACAAGCTCTTATAGTTATAACATCTACTTAATAGCATAATTCACCTTCCTTATATTAGCGATGCCTACATTTATTTCCTTAGTAAACTAGGAGCATTAGAGGTAGTTCTTTGCTCTGCACAAGCAAAAAAAGTCCCTTTGGATTCCTGATTGAGGTGCTAGCTATTGGGTTTGCTCACATCCAAGTTCTCCAATGATAGTTAGCCATTTGAGTCTGCTTGCCTGCCTATATATGTCACAATGCACAATTTGCAATTTACCTTTGTATTGTACATCTGATTCTATTCTTTTTGTTTATGTGTATTTTCTTGATGTTAAAAGTGATTGTAGTAGTTACATGATCAATGAACTGTAATTGGTAATGAGGAATGGACTGTCAACCATGGACTCCCTCATTTTCCACTGGAAGAGTTGGTATGACTGTGGCCGCTCAGCCAGAGCCTGTGCTTGCCCCTGCTTCCATTGACAATTAATGGAAATTTGCTGGAGCGAGTAACATACCTGAAGAACAAATGGTTGACACCCCCATTGACTCTCTTCAGGAGTTTTTTTTGTTGAACCTCTTCTGAAGAAAAAGCAAGCGAGTCCTCTGAACCACTAGGAAGCCATGCAACCCAAGGTGAACAAAAACAAAAAGCTCAACTTTGGCTATGAAGTGTCGTCCTCACTTGTGGGAATTTCGGTGGGACTCTCTGCTGCCGCTCGTGGGCCTCGACGAGGGCGCTGCTGCCGAGGATGAGAGACGGGCGGTGCTCTGTTGCACCCCAAAGGTGGCTTTGCCTCCAGCAAGGCCTATGCGGTCTCCCGCTTCGGTGGCACGGGTGCACACCCGTGGCATTCTGCTGAAGAAAACAATCATGAACACCGCTGACGCCGGCAACCCCTTGTGCACTGCCGCGCTGGAGACAGGCGATCATCTCATGGCTAAGTATGGGCGCATAGAAGGACGTACTATGGTTTGCAATGCTGAACTCTGACTCTTCATTGATAATGTGAACCAATGTCTCTCAATGCTTTGATCCTTAGAGCTTTTTATTTTCCTGCTTGTTCTATTTTGGGGGCCGAGTTGGGATCCCACCCCCCGCAGATTTGATGAGACATTTTGGATGGGAGAGATGTCATGTCACATGGATTAATTATAACAAGAATAGGAGATGGTGAATGCATGATGATTTGGTCTCATAGCCGGATCCCTAGAGAAGGCATGATTAGGTCAATTACCTCTCTGCTTCCTCTCCTGCCGCAGCTGGTAGCTAAATTGATTGATCCTACGTCTGCTACATGGCGGGAAGACTTGGCGCGGCTAGTTTTCATACCCATTTGATGTGAATGTTGGAGTAATCCAAACTTGAGGCAATTCTAAAAACTCCATTTTGCACTAGAAGAGTGGATGATTTCTGGGCATGGTGTGAAGATCGGCGAGGGATCTTCTTTGCGAGAACCGTGTACATGATGCTCCTTAGGATGAAGCTAAGAGAAAACTGGATAGAAGGAAGCAAGGGTTAGTTAGATATTATTGCCTGTCACATTGGCTGGACTTCTCTTTGGAATAGAATGTGTCATTGAAGCTTAAGGTCTTTCTGTGGAGGCTTGCCCAACACTCCTTACAGACAAACAACCTACTCCATGACAGGAACAAGTCGACTACATGTGTATGTACTTTGTGTGGAGTAGATGACAACTAACGACATTCACTAATCGACTACTCCATGACAAGGAGTGTTTGGTCTATCTCAAGTGAGGAAATGGTGTAGCATATGTGAGCTAACAAGGATGCGAATGCCAAAAATTGGTTATTCAGGATGCACGAGTCATTATTGCGTGATGAGTTCACTAGGATTGGCAATCACCTTTTGGGCTATTTGGATCGTATCAAGAAAAGTGATCCATGAGGAAATCTTTCAAAGTTTGTTGTATATATATCATCTTTTTTTAATAAAAAATACAAGGGTTTGAAAAACCTGTGTCATCTTCACTAAACAGAAGGGTTCCTAGACCCATGACTTGGCAGACACCAAGATCGGACCTTTGTGAAGATCAATGTTGATGTCGTTGTTGCGAGACATGGCGAGTTTGGTGCAGTGGGAGCGCTATGCCAAGATCACCAGGGATTATATCTTGGAGCATTAGTTGTTGTTTTGAGAGGTGTGATGGATCCTGAGACTCTGGAGGTGGTAGATGGAATAAGGCAGAGCAGTTCGGCTAGCTATGGGGCCATCGTTCATGAGATAATAGCCCATTCTTTCATGTTTACTACTTGTAATTTTGTCCACGAGTTCAGGAGCTCAAATTTTGAAGCTCACAACGTCACAAAGCATGCTATTTCTTTGCGGGTTGGCCACCATGCTTGCTTAGGCTAGCCCTATGATCATTTATTCGTCTCCGTAAACATTGTGATGAATTAATAAATCTTTGCGAGTTTGCCTAAAAAAACATGGTAATGTAGCAACCGCAACGCAGTTGGTTTAAATTTTTTCCATGGGAAAACATTTTTATTTCACATATCCTAATAAAAAATGTCAGTAAGATTATAAAGGAAAATATAATTATTGTTTGGAAATTTTAAATGTACAAGTATTTTAAAAAAGTTCAAATTACGAAATTGTTCTTGAATTTAATTTTCTATGCAATTTTAAAAATATTCATATTTTTTTTAGAAAAAACATGAATTAAATTTACAAAATATTCAAGTCACAATTTTAATTTTTCATTAATTTTAAAATGTTTTTACAAAAATGTTGGCCACCGAAATCCATAATTTTAAAATATTTACAAGTTTTAGAAAAATTTCATGATTTTTTGCAAATTTTAAATGTTAGAAAATTTTAAAAATTACTCATGAAATATTTTCATGAGTTTTGGAGAGATGTTCGTGAGTTATTAAAATCAGATTTTTTTTAAATTAGAATTCACTATTTAAAAATGTTTCATCATGCATTGTGAAGCACCTGCCTTGCAGCATGCACCATCACACAACCATGCAGTATGATAATCCGGCTTTGTAGCAAAAATGTCAAGAACAAAAATATTCTACACACGCAACATGTAAACTGAAAAATCAATTGTTGCAAGCGCTTGCAGCATGGAGCAATGTTGTAGGGGACAGTCCAAAGTGGTCGCAACAACACACACACACACACACACACACACACACACACACACACACACACACACACACACACACATGGTACACAACATTTTCAAAATGATTTGGCAACTAATACCACTGCTCATTTTTTCTTGCCTTCCCTAGTTGAGTTCATGTGAGTAATGGTGGTGTCATTTTTTTAGAGTATCGATCTTGTCCTGTAGCTACCAGTAGTCCTAGTACTAACTAGTGCATGGGAGAGAAAAAACAAGAGTGCATAGCAGCAATACACTAGCCTTTGCAGCGGTTTTTTAAGTTAACCACATGTATCATTAATCATTAATAAGGTGAATACAAGCACACACATAGGACCGACTAGAATGGGTTGAAAGACAACATGTGGTCACAAAACTTTGCAGAAGAAACTGAGGTAATCCTTCAACTATCATTGCCACCACTAACCATCGCCGGACTCGTACGAAAGCCATAGCCCAGAAAGGCGTTGTGAATCGATGAAGAAGCCTGCCGTTGGCAAGGCATTTGTCGCGATGGTGCGTCGATTGGTGAGCGTCCCCACCCTCCTCGAGTCCCGGAGCCACTGTTAGCCACTGACGTTGTTGAGGCCAAACATTAGATTCGCCGCCATCAATCCTCAAGCCCATATCTGAAACCACCATTCTCTCTCACCCACCAGTGACACCTCCTGGGATGACGGCCACCGGGTGAAGAGCTAAACTCACACACCGAAAGGGTCTATAGGAGACTGAGCCCATCTCGGCTCCTCGACGCCGCCATGGACACCGTCGAGACAAGACTGGAGCCGAGGCATTATTCTTGGATGCGCCGTTGCTGTCACCGTCAGAAGCATCACCGCCCCACACACGAAGCCTACCCTTTCTTTGGTCGGAGCAAAACCCGGGGTCCCCACCTCCTCTAGTCGCCGAAGGAGGCAGGGACCAACGGTTTTGCCTAAAGGAAGGAAGGAGCACAGTTGGGCCGAAAAAATAGTTCGGGGCCTCTGCCAAACTCTAAAATGCGGCCTATTTCACTAGTAGAAATCTAACTATAGTCAACTTATGTACAACTCCTTTATGTTATTGAATTAAATCCTCTAATTCTAATTTTCTTCTCATATCTCGTAACTAGATACATATTCTCTAGAGGACATAACTTAGATATTGAGACACAAGGTCTAGACCAACTAATATATAATTATATAAACGTCTCATGAAAATAACAAAATTAAAGGGACATACACATCAAACTGTTAGTAGGAAATTATTTGTAGACAGACATCAAACTTGGCCTTGTGGAAATGATCCTGGATGAGGCGCGAGGGACCGATATGATGGAGAGGCGAGACGGTATGACACTAAGATCGATGAGGCGATCGATCACGTGGACGAAGATGTCACACCCTTGATTAGTATTAGTATTATTATGAGGATTGTAAAAATGGAGTTAGGGCATCTCCAATGGGAACCCGCAAATTTCCTCCCGCATCCGTCCGCGGACAGGGAGGAACAGTCTGCGGACATGGATGCGGGAGGCCGCCATCTAACCGTAGCCACATACATTTCAAACTCCTTCTCAACAAACCGGATGAAATTCATGCAAACACGGCTGGATTTCATATAACCATGACGGATTTCATTACATTTACATCGAAGCAGTGCTAGTCCGGCTCTAGAGGTATAATTAATACCTAATCCAAATGGTCGCGGGCGCCTGCTTCCTGTGTCCGGCCATGAACCCCAGGAACTGAAGTTTAACCGTCTCGACTTTCGCCTCGGCACTCTCCAGCTCTGCCTCCGTAACCTTTGCCTCCAGAGACCGGGAAGTGAAGGTGTCCGCCTCCACATCGCCACCAAGCAACTAATCGACCGACAATGTTGAGCCCACCAAGCTTGGCATCGACGAGAGGGGAGGAGCGGTGGCCTTCTTGGGACACGAGCGGTGGCGACCTATCGTGCACTACTCTTCCTCGCTGCTGGCGGCGCCTGCGGACGTGCCGGCTTCGTGGTCGTCACGGCGGGGCGCGGACTCGGCGACGTCCTCCTCCTCGTCGTCGATCTCGCCGAACACCGCCTCGCCGGCGTCGTCGCTCTCCTTGTAGGCGGCCACCACCCGCTGGCGGTACCGCCAGCGGGTGAGGCGGATCTCGCGTGCGGACCAGTAGGACTAGAGCAGCGCCTCCTGCTCCGTCAGGTCCGCGTCTGGTGCGATAGCCCTGCCAGCGGCGAGCTGCTGCTCCACCTGCACGTGCTCCTGCATGAGGTGGTTGTTGTATGCGGCGTCTGCCTGCGCCGCCCGGAACTGCTCCTCCCACACCATGTCCATGTAATGGGCACGGGCATCGCTGATGGTCATGGTGCAATGCACCGGCGAGGGTAGCGCAGAGGAGGAGGAGGGTGGCACGGAGGAGGAGGGCAGCGCCGGTTCGTCGTCGGCAACGTCCTCCATTGGGACGTCATCATTCTTCGGCTGCCTGCCGGCCAGCCAGCCGGCAACAATGGCGGCCATATCCTTCTTCTGGTCCGACGTCAGCCTGTCTCAAAGAGATTCGGCGGGGGAAGGATCCATGGTGGGAGTGGTGCAGAGAGGGATTGGAGGTGGATGACTGCGCCTGTGGCCAGCGCAACAGTTTATATAGCCATGGTGGGCGGCAGAGGGAAGGACGGGTGGCGCCGGAGGAGACGCCTCGGCAATCGCGTGCATCAATGTGGGCGGCAGATGGACGGACGGGCGATCATCATGTCTTTGAACACGCGGCACTCACCTGCACTGGGCAGCGGCGCAGGCGGCGCTCTCTTGGCCGACGCGCCGCTTCAATGCACACTAGTAGAAAACAGGGCTTTCGTCACAGCCGGATCGGAGCATTAGTCCTGGTTGCATTATGAACCGGGACTAATGTGAGCACTAGTCCCGGTTCGAGCGGTTAGGGCGCTGGGCAGGCATTAGTCCCGGTTCAAATGGGACCTTTAGTCCCGGTTTGAGCCACGAACCGGGACTAAAGGGCGCGACGCCCTTTAGTCCCGGTTCGTGGCACGAACCGGGACTAAAGGTTAGACCTTTAGTCCCGGTTCGTGCCACGAATCGGGACTAAGAGGCTTTAATCCCGATTCGTGGCACGAACCGGGACTAAAGGTCTAACCTTTAGTCCCGGTTTGAGCCACGAACCGGTACTAAAGGGGTTTTGAAATTTGTTTTTTGTTTTTCCATTTGTTCTTTGTGTTTAGTTTCTGTTTTAAATTGCTTATATCTTTTAGGATATTTGATGTTTTTGAGTGATTCTTTTTGCATTAGATTCAAAATTTTGTCTAGTTTCTGTTTGTGCCATTAGTTTTCAAATTTGAATGATTTAAATATGAATTTGTTCAAATTTGCTTCAAACCCTAGATTGTGAATAATTTGAGTTTAAAAATAGTTTTTAATTTAATTCTTTTTGCTCCTAGTCACATGTTAGATTCTTTGGACCCACATAGCATGTGCAAAAAAGTTGAGAGGGTTACGGCAAAAACTGGATGCACTTCATGTATAAAATGGACAATCTCTTTCGAAGTATCAGGGTTTCGGACGAAAACTCATCTGTTACAAAGGCATTTCATTTTTTTAAACTTATTTTAACTCCAGACTTTTTGTGCGTTGAGTATGCACCATTCGAAGCCACGTCATCAATTTTCAACCCTTTCTGACTTCATTTGCTATTTTTCATGCATTTATTATTTTTTTGAGCTAAATGACCCTGAAATTGAAAAGCACTACAAATGAACTCTGAAAAGGTTGAAAGTTGGCATGGTATCATCATTTCACCCACATAGCATGTGTAAAAAAGTTGAGAGGGTTACGGCAAAAACTGGATGCACTTCGTGTACAAAATGGACAACCTCTTTCGACGTATCAGGGTTTCGGACGAAAACTCATCTGTTACAAAGGCATTTTATTTTTTTTAAACTTATTTTGTGCCATGAAAATGAGAAAGTCATTGAATTTTGTCTAGTTTCTGTTTGTGCCATTAGTTTTCAAATTTGAATGATTTAAATATAAATTTGTTCAAATTTCCTTCAAACCCTAGATTGTGAATAATTTGAGTTTAAAAATAGTTTTAAATTTAATTCTTTTTGCTCCTAGTCACATGTTAGATTGTTGTCACAGTAAGATTTATTTGGTTATTTTTAGAATAATTTATATTATGATTCTAATTGCTTATATAGTTGTTTAGCCTTTAATAATAGTTGATAGAATTAGTTTTGCTATATTAAAAGTAATTCTTTTTGCCACTTTAATAGAACGTGACTCTGGCTTGGTTAACCTTAGTTGAGACTCTGGCTGGGACGGTGCTAGCAGATGTAGTCGACGGTTGGATTGGATGGACACCATCCCGGACTAAAGAGGTTCACACTCCCCCCCCCCTCCCCCCCGCGTGTATCGCCATTTCAGTTTTGTAAAAAAAAATGATAAAAACTTCAAAAATTAAAATCCTTCGAGATGTAGTTATGTTACTACATCTACTAGTTAGGAAAATTAAAAAACTTAAATTTGGACATGTTTTGCAAAACAATGTTATGAAAAAGTAAAACGGCCATATCTTTTGCATACGATGTCAAAAAAAGCGCATAATATATAAAAAAAAATCAGCACAAAAATCCGCATCCGATTTCGACGGCCGTAGGCCGTGTTGCAAATTTTAGAATCCTCAAATTCTTAAAGGAAAAAAAGTTATGCTCAAATTTTAGTTTTTTTGAATTTTGATTAAATCTGGTCAAACTGTGGTCAAACTATGGTCAAACTACTTATTCAAGAAATATTAGTGTTACTAAATAATTATTGTTTTTTAGAATAATAGTTTCAAACTCAAACGGTGCTTAATGCTCAAGTTCAACTCCTAAGGGTTAATAGGATTGACAGCTTAGTATTGTCAGGAAAACAACGAGTGCAGACTTGGAAACTAGGGGGAATAGAACTCGAAAGTTAAGCGTGCTCAGGCTGGAGTAGTGAGAGGATGGGTGACCGGCCGGGAAGTTAGACGATTTAGAATGAGTGCTGATTAGAGATTAGAGATTAAATTCTGAAGCAGTTAGGAGGGAGGGGTGATTGGAGATTAAATTGTCAAATAATTCAAAGATTTGAAAATTCCAAAAAAAATTTCAAAAAAAAATTTCAAAAAAAATTTCAAAAAAATTTCTTTAGTCCCGGTTGGTGTGGCTCCACCTTTAGTCACCAACTGGGACTAAAGGTCCTCCAGCCCCGCTCCAGCAGGTGGCCACGTGGAGCCCCTTTAGTCCCGGTTCGTAAGCGAACCGGGACTAAAGGTTAGAGGCTTTAGTCCCGACCCTTTTGTCCCGGTTTCAGAACCGGGACTAAAGGCCCTCTGGAACCGGGACAAAAGCCCTGTTTTCTACTAGTGGCATGCGCCAGTGAGCGGTCGCGTCCGCTCTGGCCGGGCATGAATGCGGGTACTGACGCTCTGGAGCGATGCTGACAGAAAACACGCGGGAGGGGTATGTGGGTTTTGGTGGGCCAGGGCGGTCAGAAGAGGGCGTAGGGTCAGTCCGGACTCCCGCAAAGCCCCCCCCCCCCCCCCCCCCCCCCAAATTTGTGTCCGGTTTGCGAAAGAAATTGCTTTCGGACCGCCCCATGGACCGATACAGGCCCACGTTAAATGAATTTCGCGGTCCGGGTAATACGATCATAACGGTTGCGGGAGGTTTGAGGGTCGGCATCGAAGATGCCTAAGTGGCAACGAGCGAGCGAGCTAGCACCTGTCCTCTCCTTCCCCGCGTTGAGGGCCACCGGTCCTATGCTGCGCCCGGACCTGGGAAGGAAGGAGGCACTTGTGTTGTTCTTCGCGGTCGCCTCTGTCCATAAGAAGTTGCAGCGGTTATAAAATCAAACCAAGTGCAAAAGCCATCACGGGTCAGATAAAATATATATCCAAATAACATCGCTGCGGGACGGCAAGGATCGTCATCCAAATGGTACGTACGCGGCGTGGCGACGTACGTACCGGAAGCTTGCGCCCTAACAAACGAAAATGGTGCGGAGGAGCATGCATGTACCGTCGCCCAATCCATGCATGTATCGATACGCCCTGCTGTGCTGTGCTGCTGGGATTCAACTCATCTGGTTAATTTGGTTTGTACAGTAGAGTAATGATGCTTGCATGGGACAATAAGTACTACTACTAGTAATCCAATCTTCGATGTAGACGTGTTGGATGGCGACCACAAGAGCCCGAGCACGCTACCACATGCCGAGGAGGATCCTTGCGTCATCTGCTGATTCCCTCCCTCCCTCCCTCCCTCCCTTATGCTTTTTTAGAAGCCGGTGGTGGTTCGCTGACCTTGCTGGCTAGCTCTACTCATCAGCCTGCTTGCACCGGTGGTGCGCTTCACCGCGTGGATTGAATTGCACAAAGCCACCACATTGACGTTTAGGTTTGCATAAAACATCCATTTACGTTTTTTTTTACCACAAATCACTAATTCTCGATCTAATCTTTTGCGGAAAACACTGACCATCTCTTTGGACATTCTAACCTCGATTATGACATGTGATGACGTCGTGTAACGGCAAACAATAGACGATGTTAGCCTTGTCTTTCCCCCAGAAAACTTTCCCTCAAAAAAAAAAAATCCCTCCCGCTTCCCCTACCCCCATTCAGATCGGGATCAACCATTTCCTCCTCCTGCTCAGCTGCCGTCGTCGTGCGCGTGCTCTATTGTACGCTGGACATGGCGAAGCGCGTCGCTTGCACCGAAGGGCCGCTCGGCTCTTGCCGAGTGCCGAGCCGCGGCCTGGGCCAAGGTGCTCGCCGCCTCCTTTCTGTTGGCGCAGCAGCACCGTCGCGCAGCACGGGCGCAAGCAGCGGCGCGGCGGCGTGCAGCACGGCCGCAAGCAGCGGCGGCGCGGAGGCGTGGCTGCAAGCAGCAGCAGTGGTGGGTGCAAATAGCAGTAGAGGGTCAACGGCGCGCAGCACGGGAGCCGCCGCCGGTGCCAGACGTGGGCGGCATCACATGAGCGCTCGGTGGCCGGACAGATTACAGTCAAGCCGGGCGTGGCAAGGGCCTGATTACATTTTCATTTTCTGATTGAAGAGGCCTATGCAAAAATACTAGGGGCTATTTGGTAAATTCATATCACATCATGTCTAACGCCGCCTGGGACCAATAGTTATGCACCATCAGCTTTTGCCGGACCCACATGCCATAATCAAGGTTATATAGCTTAAAAAATTCAAGTCATGTTTAAGAAAAGTGTGATCGAGGACCAGATACAACTGCTGCAGCAGGTTTTTGAGTCCAACTTCACATAGTACCCCCCATTGATTGAGCGAGCCGGATACTACAAAATTCTTTACGGTTGCCATGCTAACAATGGTCTCTCGTGCATGCACCTTTACGGTTACCAACACAAACTCTGGCTGATTTCTCAAGCTCCCCGGCGTTGCTCCACCTGAGAGTTGCTTTCAGTTCAGTGATCGCCAAGAAAACGCCCACCGTTCGTTTCTGAGCTTTTCGTACCCACTTCTGCTATCGGTTCCTAACCATAAACTCTTTGACCGTGTCCCGCTCAAAAAACAAAACCCCCTTTGATCGTGGACAAAATCCGCCACGGGTGTACTAACAAAATGTGAGACTCCAAGACAACTCCTTCAAGCGAACCAACCTGTGATTGGATGGTTAGAGGGACAGTGGTATCTCTAGCCTATCAAGGTTCAAATCCTGGTGCTCGCATTATTCCTGGACTTATTTTTGTCAGGGTGGCGTTGCGACCCCTTCGCCGATTCGCGCAGCACCAGGAGGAGCTCCGGAAAGTCTTCAGGGCCGCCGGCCTTACCGGCTACTGACCCTCTGTACTCCGCCAACAGATGCGGCTCCCGCTCTGGCTTACGAACGAGCAAGCCGTCATGCGAGCTCGCCCCGACTTTGGCTTCGGTACGAGCATGGCACCGTGCGAGCTCGTCCCCGGCTCAGGCTTAGGCACGAGCAGGCCGCCACGCGGGCTCGCCCCCGACTCTGGCTGAATGCGCGGTGTGTGGCTATAAAAACCTATTTTAATAGGCGGATGACGGGCACGCCAGCGACATGACTCCCTGTACGGAAAACCGCGAGGTGCGTATTCCCCGTGTCTGAAAGAACTAGCGACGTGACTACGATGGGCGACTATGAGAGTGCCATATGGTACTGGGTGTCCACGCGCCAGTAATCGCGACGGCTAACGGTCAACTTCTTTGACCGACGGCAAACACTCGTTTGGGCATTGGTGAGGGTGGGCAGCGCGGTGGAGGGGAAAAGTGAGCAAACTTAGTTGGTTTAGGCAAAACTAAGCACAACAACGGGGGCCACATAAATAGAAAACCCTTTATTTTAATGGTTATTTAATTGCTATTGGTTAATTTCTATTCTTTGTAGCCGAGCATTTGAATTTTGGAGCAGATGATCAGAGGTTTACATGGGGTTGTAAACCATTTAGATCATGTGAAGGCATGGATAACTGATGGTCACATGCATTGGTGACGATGCAGGGCACATTGGGGTTAGCTTATGACATAGTGATATTTTTGTTCATCATGTTTCATAACCGTTCAAGTTCAAGTTGATGTTATGTTGTTCTTATTGTGCTTCATATAGTCTTCCTGATGTGATGTTGCGCCAATGTACATGTCAAGTATGTAAGCCGTGGCTTGCATTTTTCCCCTAGTGTGTATATGATCTTCTATGAAAAGATGCACGTATATATGTTATCTTCTCTTACAAGATGTTATGCGATTGTATATGTGATCTTCTACGCAGCTAGGTGCTATGTATCACCCAACTGCTATTCTTTTGTAACCTCCACAACACATTAGTGACCAGCCAAAAACACATCATTGACCAGCCATTTGGCCGGTTAGTGATGATTGGGACTAGTCATCAGTGACTGGCCATGTCATCACTGATGCCGAGACACCGACCGGCCAGAAACCAGTCACTGATGATAAGATTTGGTCAGAGAATGTTGTTTGGTTCTCTATAGTAGTGATAGGCATATAAAATATGGATAATCACATTATGTGCTCAATGACTTATATATATCAATCACATTTTAATAATTGTAACATTTTAATTGAAAAATGATACTGATGACAAAAGGTGGAATTATTTTGACAATATATTTAGGTGAAGCCTAAGTCATATGCCATTGATTGAAATGTGAAATCTTATAAGGTGATATTGTAATGTGATGTGAATATGGTGAACTGTGTATTGTATTGCAATTATGAAATACGAAATTATATCATGGACAAATGTGGAGTTTAACAATGTGAAGTGTTACACTTAACAATAGGAAGTGTGCTATTTAATTGGGTGAATCGTTAGTTCGATGACAGTACGATGTGCGAACCAAATTTTGAATTGTCATTGGTATGGCATAAATTAGTATAAATCACATTCTAGACTTAATGACTTATATGCCAGTTACATTTTGTTTATTGAAACTGTTGACATTGTAATATGGCATTGCTGACAAAAGGTGGAAAGCTTATTCCAATGGCATGTTGGCATATAAGACATCGGAATTCACATTCATGTTGAGATCTGACATTGTAATTCATATTTCACAATTCTAAGTTTGAGTTTGAGTCATATGCATTGGAATGATATTTGAAATTGTACTAGGTGATATTGAAATGCGATATAACATTATTTTTTTGAACAGAGTACATATGCAAGCGCTCATATACACGCGCATACACTCACCCATATGAACACACACACGCACACCCTACCCCTATGAGCACCTCCGAAAGACTAAGCCGGCATATTATCTTGAAATTTACGAAGTCACCATAGGCACCTCGTCGTCTGACGGGAACGCCTCCTCCCACTGAATGCGCATAGCCGGAAATCCTGAAATAAATCCAAGAATAAATGCGAGCACCAGGATTTGAACCCTGGTGGGCTGGGGATACCACAGTCCCTCTAACCATCTAACCACAGGTTGGTTCGCTCGATATAACATATATTGAAACATGTATTGTATGGCACTATAATTAGATGTGACATACTACCTGGTGGCAAATGTGAAATTTAATACATTGAAATATGCTACTTTCTAGTGGTCTGATGGGATAACAAAATGTGAAACTAAATCCAGGCCGTTAGCATACATCACAAAAAATCTATCATTAGAAATTTCAAATGTCATATTATCTTATGGCATAAATTAAGATTGTATTATACTTTCCAGTAGTTGAAACTTCTATTTTTCATCCACATTTAAAAAAAAATACATGAACATTTCTTGAAAGTCACAAAAAATCTTAAAGTTACGTTAAAATAAAATAACATTCGACGTGAACATTTTCTATAAATACATTTTATAAAATTATATGAACATTTTTTTCCAAAATGTGTGAACACCTTTTGCAATTATATGTACTTTCTTAAAAATGTATGAACATTTTCTTAAGAAGGGCACACACTTTTGAATTTTATGAACATTTGTTAAAATAGGTGAAGTTTTAAAAAAATCATGAATTTTTTCCAAAATGTGTGAACACCACTCCCGCTAGGTAAGTAATATCATTAATATTTTTCCGAAAATAATTAATCATTTATTTATTTTTAAATTAAAATGAATTTAAATAATAAAAAAGTAAAAAATAAAAATAAAAAGTCTCACTGCCCCCGCTCGGTAAGTAATTGAGTACATATGGTGGCTAGGCACAACGGCTAATGGGAGCACTGTCACATACAAGGTCGTGCTCATCGTGACGACATGAGGTCTCTGGAGCTCTCGATTCCAGTGCTAGCTGTGAAGGAGAAGGTGGGGCCAGAGGGAGGCGGGGCTAGTGCCGGGGGGTGGCCGTCGGCGCAAACACCAGTTTCCGGCCAATTCTGGCTGAGACAAGGGAGGAGAAGTTTGGGGATAGGGAGGCGGGGCTGCGGGTGGACGGATTTTGGCGTGGGAGGGTCGAGTAAACCCTCGGGATAGCGCAAATTTGCGGAAACTTGGTTTTTTCAGAGGAAACTGGTTTAGAGAGGTTTAGGAATGAAAAGCTATAATTTTGGGAGGCAAGCATTTGGCGGTCTGGCAATGCTTGGGCGGTGGCGTCTCTGGGGATGTGGAGTCGTAGTAGCAGAGAGGGAGAGGGAGGGACGCAGTGGGGAGGGGTGGGCATTCGATCGGCTGTATGTTGGACCGACCAGACCGTCTGGCCCCCATCGATCCATGCGTCGATCACCCTATCACGCGCACGTACAATTCGTTCATGGCTGGTCTCACACTTTTTTCTTTCGGTATATATTAGCAGCAGAAACAAAATATTACTCGGAGAAAAGGGAATGGCAACCCCGACAAAGGTACCTCCATTCGTCGCTCTCTGTTAGACACACCACAGGGAGTTGTTGGTACGTATATTCCCCGCCCCTGACAAGGAGCGAGTTGACGACCAAGGAAGCTCCTGCACTACACTGCTTTGCTCCTCAATCGCACCGACCACGCGCCCGGTCTGTTCCTTTTCCCTCCCACGGCATACTACTAGTCGCTAGTCTGCCGATCACTTCTCTGTTTTCTCTGCTTCTCGCTACTCCATTCCCTATTTTTGAGCCACTCCCAGTCCAATTTAGATCGCTGTTATCAATCGCCGCTCTGCCCTCCCGACGAAGGTTTCGTCGCTACAATTATTCCTCCTTGGCGCGCTGGCGCTGGTGGGCAGTGCCGACGGGTAGCCGCAGCAGTACTGCTACCCGTGACCGCCCTGTGCCTGCTCGGTGCAAAACCCCTATCCTACGTTGCCTTCGTGTCCAGCGTCGGCACCATGCGCAATCATCTTCTACACCACGCCACCACCAACAACAACAACGAGGAGGAGCCAGTCCCGTCCTCGTCCAACGGCTTCCTCATCGGCTCATCCTCCGCCATGAATCCCAACGACTCCACCACCACCGCCACCACCCGGCTGCCACGACGACATAGGTTTGCAGTCATTATCATTGGGAGCACCGACCGAGTGGAATATAACATAAATTTAACCTTTGAAATGAAAGAGAGAAAATGCTGGTCGTATGCGTTATAGTTGCACATTAAATTTTGAAATATTAGTTTTTATTTTTCTAGTGATCAACGAAATTGAACAACAAGGATGATAAACAACAAGAATAACATAGTTATCTTACAACTGCAATACATATGCCATAACATAATAGTTTGAGTCATGGATCTTCGGTGCTATCTATGTCGGTGCTATCTATATCAGGAGGTGTCATAAAAGAATTGAATGGCCGCACTAGCATATCTCTCCTGCGGAAGAATTCTTTTTTGTGATCTTGCTTTCCACAGACAAATTCTGCATCGCTTGGGTGCAAGATATTGGATTCGTCTGGACAAAATGCACACGAGCTGCTAAAGCGGCACAACGGCTTTTCTGTTGGCATTATAGAGAAAGATAGAGAGAGGATTAGCTGCAAGTTGCATTAATAGTATGCATATATTCAAGTGGCTAGCAAACACAAACACAGTATGGCGGAATGTGAAGTTAAATTTAGGTAGTACCTAAGATGATGCATGTTTCAACGGCTAGTTCAAGGTACTGTCTATCAAAATATAGCTCAGCGAAAAAGTGTTGTGTCTCGGCGGTGGCATCCATGGGGTGAGCGGAAAAGCCGAGGTGGTACCAGAAAGTTCCCCTAAAACCGACGCAGGCAGCCTTCATCTCCGTGGTCGACTGGGGAGGATACTCAGGATACTCGAACTCGGCACCCTGCATCGCAGTGATCGATCTCAAATTCCCAATCATATGTATTAAGCACTCGCCTAGATGCGTGGGTGTGTGTATATGAGTGAGAGAGAGAGAGAGAGAGAGAGAGAGAGAGAGAGAGAGAGAGAGAGTATCATACTGGATTGTTGGAGTTGTAATGTTCGATGGCGATGTCGACAAGCGTAGAAATTCGGAGGGCGACGTCCTTTCTGTCCCCAAATAAACAAGGGTACACCAAATAAATAAACAAATGATGGATGGATCTTTCGTTTGATGGTTGGAGCAATCAGACGTTCATCCAATGAATCTCATAATAAGAATAAGAATAGATCCCATGCAAGCGCTTAAGCAAATTGGTAAGAAAATTGTCCAGCAGCTAGGAATTACATACTCTTTTGACCTAATAGAGCGGCCAATGTACTTTTTTGAGTCTGGGAGAGAGTCGCCGCCGGCAGGGGAAGAGAATAAGGAACCCATGGATGGATCAATCTCTAGTGTTTGTCCGATGCGGTGGCTCTGGCGGCCGGCCAAAGTAGCCCCCGTATATATGTGGTATACCGATCGGCATAAGAGGCGGAGACGGAGACGGAGATTTTTTTTTAGGGGGCGGAGACGGAGATAAATAGGCTACGTTTGCTTGCTCGCGTAGGCAGGCCGACTGGTTGGATTTGGATCTGGGCCGTAGGCTGGCCCCGTGTCCAGCGGGGTTACGCTCCAAGTCTAAAAAAAAAGACTACGTTTATTTATTCTTTTTGCGGGAAAAAAATAAACGTAGCCTTTTTTCTTTCTTTGCATCAATTGCAATGTGGAGCACAAAGAACAGATTTTTTTTCCCGCACGTTAGTCCTCTCTCTCTTCTCATTCCCCCCCTTAAGCAGTACGACGCCACACCGGCGAGCAAGGGCAGAATTAGCGGCGATTCACCGGACAACGGCGTAGGGAGCCCTGCATGCATGTTGGAATACGTACGTATGCCTAAGCTAGCACATTGTTTCGTTTGGCATGTAGAAACGCAAGACCTCTTACCAGGATATGTTGACGCGCGTGTCTTTGCTAAAAATGGTGGACTGAAGCTTGACTTTGGGGATGGAAACCCCGAGATCAACCTTGGATTCGACTCACCATCATCGTTGCACGTACGAAGATTCCTTCTTGAAGGTGTAGCGTAGGAGCCATGTATTTTTCATTTTTTGTTTGTATTTTATCATAGGGTTTGTGGTTGTTTGGTTGAGTTACAGACGCAAGGCATGCGGCATTGGGTTTTCCTTTTTGTTATTTTTTCCAGGTTGATGTTGTTCGGCTACTGGATTTTGAATAATAAATAATATATGGTTGTGTGCATCGCTCGATGCAGAGGCCAAGGGTTATCATCTTTTTTGAAAAAAAGACCACATTTATACTTCGGTCTACACCCTAGATCCCAGGCAGCGTGAGGAGGGCTTTTCTTTGTTAGCTCACGGTCTCTCCAAGGCCAGTGTCTTCTATATTTGTCAGCCTCTTCAATGACCTACTTGTATACTTTGAGAGAACTGAAATAGAAAATGGCCAAGGAAGATAAAACAACATTCACCACTGTGCCATGACCCAAGTGCATGTGGGAGATGAACAAGAGGATTTCCACTAGTATTTTGATCCAATTTGAGATACACGAAGATCAGGGGTGAGGAATCAGCAAGCAAAAGGGGAGAGATAGCTGAAGTAGGAGGTGAGGATGAGAAGACAAAGACGATTCACTATTCTTTCGACCCCTTTCCCCTGTGCTTCCCCTGTTGTCTATGTAGCCTTGCCTCAAGCTTATAGTGTGTGTGTGTGTGTGTGTGCGGGTTCATAAGGGTGTGTGTGTGCGTGTATATATGAGCGATTGCCTCTGTATTGTGTTAAACAAAGAATGAAGGTGTAGATTTTCTTTGTTGCATCAATTTAGTTGCAGTTTTCCCAAGATAATTAGGCGCATTTTTGCAAGCCAAGCGAATCTGCTCATTCCGGTACATAGTGTATTTATTTATTACTAGTAAGCGTGCACGTTCAACGCACGTACTACCGTGTGAAAAAAATGATCATTCATCTTAGGAAGAAAACATATCATTAAAATAAAAAAAAAATATAATAAATGTACCAACATAAGAGTGGTAATAAAAAATGTTTAACAATTGTGTAACAAAAAAATTTACTCAGACTAACACGCAAATATGGACAGAAAATCCAACCCTGAAACAGCTTCATATATTACATTAGTATAGTAGTCAAGGCATGTAGCAAGGCTTGACCAAAATTTATCCAGCCTACCACATTTGCTTTTTGTACAGCTTTGAATAATATCTCCAGCTCATTCAATGCAACAACGAACCCAACATTCTCTATGAACTTACGTTACTTTCTCAATTCTGGCGGGAGTTTTAGTGGTGGCCATCTTGTCTTCACTAAATTGCCAAAAAAATGTCGAGGGCATAGTTTAGTTCGTTTAGAATTGGATGTTGATAGAGACTGAACCACCAACTATCCTGATCTAACTGGATGTTGATAGAGACTGAACCACCAACTATCCTGATCTCACCTGGAGGATATTACAATCTGTAACATCCTCCCATCTTACCAACCTACTATATAAATTGATGCTAACTAAAAAGGCACAACTCTTAATCCATCTTCAGTAATTCTATAGCTAGAGCAAATTAGAAGTTAACTCATTATAAATTCATTTTCTTTTTTTGAGAGAAAATCAAATTTATCGACTACTCAACAATATTACACAGAGTTCCCAGGATGAAATCTAGGACAGAATAGAAAACACATGGACTAACTGAATACGTACAAGCTCTAGCTAACAAATGAGCAGCAATATTCAAATGCCGATGTACGTGCTTGAAGGTCACCGAATTGAAGGCACCAGACGCAATTTTAATATTAGAAACCACTGCACGAATAGTAGAACGATCCGTCGCTGAAGAATGGATCCTATGCAGCAAAGATAGGCAGTATGTAACAAAGATAACGTCAGTTACGTGCTTTTCCAATGCCAAATGAATATCTCACCTTTCTATTAAGACATTGTCTTCACTGTGACATGTTTCAAAAAGTAACCTAACCAAAAAGGTTAAATTATAAGAAAAAATGCATTTCAGTTCTAAGGCTCTGTGAAAACACTATTTTTTCGGTAGACGTAAAGTGGATTGGCATGTCCCTCTAATTGAAGGGTGAATAATCATGAATGTAAGGGCAAGTCTTAACACACTCATCAGGAGCATTTAAAAGCAAAATTCATGGTCAGGCTGTATAAAAGGTCCAGAAAAAAATACAATTTTCTAAAATATTGCAAGGCGGCCCGGAGATAATAGCATTCTGCATAACTAAGAACTTCAATGCTTGATATGCTCAACTAAGAAGCCTATCAGCAGGCTTCTCCATTTTTAGCAAGTCCCCCTAGTGGGAACTACTTCATTAGTACCTGTAATAATTCTAGATCACCTACAAAATAAGAGGTAAAACTCAGTAAGTACTGTACAAAAAACATGTTGAGGTTAAAGGGACAAACCTCTCATTAACATATTCACTCCAACACTTAGTCTTAAACTACATTCCATTACAAAATGGACGATTTAAGCTCTTCATGAACTTACAATACGAACAACAAGTTTGGATGCAACAATAAGCAGAGAGTCAAATAATTCACATTCAAAATCTTTGTATGAACAAGTTTTAATCTCTGATTATCTACAATCACATACTCATAGTGTGGATGGCTTGGATGATGGGTGTACATCCATGGCCATGGGAGCTCAAGTACAACTTACCCAAAAGATAACTTTTTATGGTTTTAGTGCAAAATTTTACTCATCCTTTTTATGGCTGTACATCCATGGGAGCACAATTTTGATGGCTGATCATCTACAGTCACATACTCATATTTATGTGCTCAAATTAAATGCCAACAAATATATTCAGGGTTGTATCATACTGACATTTTTAGAGAGCACCCGTAAACTCCTTGTCAGCACCCTAATGTACCTTCCAAAATCATATTTACAATGTTGGGCAATTTAATACTACTTAAGAATATAAAGAATATGATCAATCAGATGTGATAAACACTTCTGTGTTACAAGGAACCAGATGGTTTGTACCTTTGAGCGGTTGCAACTGAAAGCTTTCAAAAGGGCCTTGTTATTAAGCATAATGGCTCTCCTTACACCAAGTCTTAGTTAACCACCATCACCTGTATAAAAGGGAAAAACACTTCATGAACAAGAGAAAGAAAGAAAAAAAACTTTTAAGTTCATCACACTGTTTATTTGCTTACCAGAGAAACAAGACTGCATCCCCTAACACAAGTTTCTTTTTATTGACAAATGAACTTCATCCAGTCATTAAAAATATGTCTACGTAGTTGACCTGGAAGGCAAAATTCATAACATCTCATATGGAACTTAGGTAGAACAACAAGATAACTGATATATTTGCCTTAAAATCAGAATGAATGATAGAATTACAGAGAGCAGTTTTTCCAGTTCAAAGCTACAATTTCTGTAAGGCACTTTGGCAATAAATTCCCACAAGACATGTAGTGCCCGTTTCCAGACTATGTAAATAGCACAGTAAGTCGTACTGAACGTGTGCTGGAATCAGGAAGTCGTATTTCCTTGAAAAAATGGACAGAGCAATGAACACGGTCCAACAGTACAACGCAGGTTCTGAGTTTCTATTGCACATGTGCACACGTGTTCATACAAAATGTACTAGAAACAAAAAGTAATAGGATATGTTTGAGGAGGTTGCACTCAACCATAGGAGATGAATCTGAAGTACAGTCAAGACATGAATGAATAGATAGATTTTGTTTCTATCACCCACAACATACAATTACAACATTGAGCAGCTCCTTCTGGATCAAGGTTACAACATTGAGCAATCATACCCTCTTCTTGCTAGCCGGTGGTGAGGATACCCGTGCAACAATTAGTATTGCAAAGTTCTTGCTAGGCACCTGAAGCTCACCAGCAATAAGAATCTCAGCCAGTATTCCGTAGGCCTACAATTTCGCCATTAGTACTCATTCAAATTAGTCATTACTAAAAAAAGGGCATAGCTTTGGCAAGAAACTGCATATAACTCCAGTCCTTGTTCTTCGTTGTCAAAATTTCTGTATAGATATGAAAAGGTTACATTTGGCAAAGCAAGTACAAGATGAACTAACATAAATGAACCACAATTAGAAGCGCCCAACCACTTCTCGAATTGCACTTTCTTGCTACTCAGCGGCATCTGATGTAGTCTGAAACTAAATTTTTGCCTCCCAAAATGTAAAAGACATCACCAAATACAAACACAGTAGCCACATGGATCCAATCCAAAGGAGAGGGTGGATGGAAGAACATTTACTCTGCAGCATATGAGGTGGAGGAGAACCTCGAGTGGGGATGCCACTGGGAGCCGAGTTTGGGCGTCGGCCCTCCCGAGGACGTCTGGCGATGGGCTTCAACAGCAGCGGCTCCGGAGCTCAGCGGTGCACGGCAGAGGGGAGCCATGGACGAACGACGCGTTAGAAGCAGAGTCGCATTAGGGAAGTTTCGGATGCGGCATGCGCCCTGAGAATCAGCGGTGATGACGCTCTGCGTCCTCGCTAGATGGGGTGGCTGCCACGTTGTCGGAAGCGGCGATCAGCGCGGCACTCGTGGAGGCTCACGCATCGCCGGCACACGCGGCGTACCCTGGTGATGTGGTGGCTGCACTTCCACGGCGTCCCTTGACGGTGCGGTGGCGGCAATCCTGCGGCCCAATTGGGGACGGAACGAAGGAGCGGCTCGGGGAGGCTGGCGCTCGGAGAGTCGGAGAACAAGTGGTGAGCGGGCAGCGGGCGGCGGTGGAGAAGACGAGAGCAAGAGGAGAGGAGTCGAGGCCGGTGGGGATGGTTTTTCTCGGTAGCGACAAAGGTTGGGGTGAGGGACGTGTGAACGTGTGCGCGTGGGCCACAGTTGTTTCAGGTTTTTTAGTGAGGGCGTTGGGGAGAGCGTGGAAGTCGATGGTGCTTGGTGGCAGCGTGGGGTAATTTAGCGTGGCTAAACATGGTTGGTGTTAAACACCAGAAGATTAAGGGCCATTATATCTTGATGATGGACGGGTCTGATTGTTTGGATCTGCCCCCTCTCGTTTATAGTGGGGTAGTAGATTATTATGTGTGCATCTACTAGATAGTTAATTGAGTCTGTATCTACTATATTCAAATAGCTAACCCGCATTACTAGATTTCTCTCAACATTTCACATCACCTTAACTACTAGATCGGGATCGCGCCTTGGCGCGAAGGTGCCGGTCCCAATGTTTTAGTCAAGCGGGTAATACTAAGTTAGTAGTAATTCAGGTTTAGCACGTGCTATTAAATTATGATCACTAAGAAGTTTGTTAATACAAATAAATAATTTTAAGCTGGACCTTTCCATGATCAAACTTTAGTTTCTTTGAGCGTTCCTATAACAAAATCCAATCTACATGGAAATAATTTTAAACTGGCTGAATATTATTTCATAAAAACAAATGGTTAAAGCAATGAAGCTTCAAAATAGGCACTTCTCCAACACATATTCTATATTCTAATTCTGATAAAGCCAAGTGCAAACCTGAACTTACGAAAATATTATCAGTTTGAAAACATCAGCTACAAAATGTAGAATTCACAAAAAAAACTAAGCACAAAAAGATATCTAATGCAGGAAATTGTTGAGGCAGATCAATTAACTCTAATTTTTGTTTCTGTGAACCCGAATATATCAAGGACCCGGACTGCAAGTTATGTTGCGAACTGACTGGAGACCTCATCTGGTTAATTTGGTTTGTGCTGCTGGGATTCAACTCATCTGGTTAATTTGGTTTGTACAGTAGAGTAATGATGCTTGCATGGGACAACAAGTACTACTACTAGTAATCCAATCTTTGATGTAGACATGTTGGATGGCGACCACAAGAGCCCGAGCATGCTAGCACATGCCGAGGAGGACCCTTACGTCATCTGCAGATAGACGCGATTCCCTCCCTCCCTCCCTTGTGCTTTTTAGAAGCCGGTGGTGGTTCGCTGACCTTGTTGGCTAGCTCTACTCATCAGCCTGCTTGCACCGGTGGTGCGCTTCACCGCGTGGATTGTATTGCCCAAAGGCACCGCATTGACGCCTAGTTTTGTAGAAATCATCCGTTTACGAATTTTTGCCACTTACCACTAATTCTTGATCTAATCTTTGGCAGAAAACACTGATCGGTCTCTTTGGCCATTCTAACCTCAATTATGACATGTGGTCCTTGCGTTGAGGTCCTCTGCTGCGCCCGGGCCTAGGAAGGATTCGAAGGAGGCACCTGTGTTGGTCTTCCCCGCCGCCTCTCCCTCTCTCTGCAGAAGAAGCTGCAGTGGTTAAATATAAAATCAAACCAAGGTAGCATGCCATCATGCAAAAGCCATCAAGCTAAGCTAAGCTAGGGGAGCACCAACAATGGGTCAGACAGGTAACTAACTTGCTGTGCGGATGCCCCACAAGTCAGAGGCGACATATAAGTAGTACGTATCATGCATGGACTCATCCTCGGATGGGATGGGATGAACCCTGCCTGCCTGCCTCACAAATGGTGCGGAGGAGCATGCATGCATGCATGCATGTACCGAGGCCGAGGAAGCCACCATGCGATGTGAGGAAGCCACCAGAAGAAGGCCGCGAGGCAGGCAGATCGATGGGGACGTGTGGGATGGCCACCACAACAAAGGCCGCGGCCAGCACATGCATGCTATTTCCCCCCAGCGTGCCGATCCAGGAGGAGGAGCCGATCTGCCTACGTGCGTCATCAGCACTGCTCCCCTGATCCACGTGGATTCCTTGTGCTTTTTTAGCTGCCGGCTACTGCGACGCGATTCCATCCCTCGCTTCTTTAGCTACTGGTTTACTTGGTGGCTATTCTCCTCGGTACCTTCCTGCAACCAGTGGTTTGCTTCACTGCGTGCTTTGTGTATAATTCTTATGGCCGTATAACATGCATACAGAGTATTACAGTACAGCCCGAGCCCATCCACCTCTCTCCCGCTCCGCCGCCCTTCCCAGGTCCTCCGGCTTCGTCATGGCTCCGCAAAAGAAGACCTCGTATGGTATGCTAACACCGGAGCACCGGTTCAAGGTTGAGGAGGAGATTCGGATGAGGCGTGCCACCCGCATCGCTGCCGGCCTGCCTCCCGCTCCTCCCGCACTATGTCCACGTAATGGACACGGGCCTCGCCGATGGTCATCGTGCAATGCACCAACGAGGGTAGCGCGGAGGAGGAGGGCGACGCCAGTTCAACGTCGACAGCGTCCTCTGGCTGCCTGCTGGCCCGCCAGCCGGCAGCAATGGCGGCCATCTCCTTCTTCTGGTCCGACATCAGCCCGTCCCAAAGAGGCTCGGCGGGGGAGGGATGCATGGTGGGAGGGGTGTGAAGAGGGATTTGAGGTGGATGACTGTGGCTATGACCGGGCTGCGGTTTATATAGCAATGGTGGGCGGCAGAGGGACGGACGGGTGGCGCCGGAGAAGACGCATCGGCAACTGCGTACAATCAATGTGGGCAGCAGATGGACGGACGGGTGGCCGTCGTGCCGTTTGAACGCGCGACACTCGCATGCATCGGGAAACGGCGCGGGCGGCGCTCTCTCGGCCGGCGCGTCGCTTCAATGCCGGCACCAGTGAGCGGTCACGTCCGCTCTGGCCGGACATGAATGCGGGCATTGACGCTCTGAGCGGCATTGATCGATAACGCGCAGGAGGGGGTTGGGGGTTTTGGTAGGCCAGGGCGGTCAGAAGAGTGCGTAGGATCGGTCCGGACTCCGGCAAAGCCTCCTCCCACCCCCACCCCCCCCCCCCCCACACACACATTTGTCACCGGTTTGCGGGAGAAATGGCGTTCGGACCGCCCCGCGGACCGATACATGCCCACGTTGGATGACTTCCGCGGTCCAGACAACATGATTCGGACGGTTGCACGAGGTTTGAGGGTCGGCATTGGAGATCCCCTAAGTAAATCAAGAGTAAAATGCACCAATGAGGATCGAACCTGAGATCTCGTGGCGGCAGCTCCGCGCGCATGCCATCTTAGCAGAAACATTTTAGTGTTCATGTGCATAGTGATTTTTTTAATACGGAAGCACGCAGCACGCACCTGTGCACACACTCGCACTACACATAGGTGTATGCAACACCTATGCATTGTAGTCGTGTACATGCCCAAGTCCCACCACTACCTCGCCATGCAGCCCGTGGAGTCCTGCCTCCCCAACGCGTTTGCCGTCTCTGAGGTCTGAGCCTTCGCGCCAAATCTTCCACGTGGTCACCACGACCATGCATTTGCCGGCCTTCAGCGTCTGGTTAGCACGCAGCCTACCGCTACTTGGCGCACTCATGCAGCTTCTCACCATTCACAACATGCATGTACATACACAAGGAAACACATACACAGCTCTATACGCACGCACAACAAGCAGCCGCTGCCTGAAATGGCAAGCGGGAGTGGACGGTGCCGGGGTGCAATCGGGAGTGGACGGTGCCGAGGTGCATGATGCACGTTGTGCTGCCGGTCATCCAGGACAGGGTCTCACAAGCGCTCGCCACGTCGCAATACTGATCTATGCCGGCCGGTGGATGTACTGGAGCTGCGAGTCGAGGCGGTGCAACATATACCAACTCTATTTGCAGGAGATGGACACATGAATGACAGCGACAGAGGCGACATCCACACCGGTCGCTCTGCACGCCGTGCGCGCCCACCATGGTGGCCTGGCTGCCGGAGCACAAATGGTGCGGAGGAGCATGCAACATCTACCGCAGCCCAATTCCATGCATGTATCGGTACGCCCTGCTGTGCTGTGTTGTGCTGCTGGGATTCAACTCATCTGGTTAATTTGGTTTGTACAGTAGAGTAATCATGCTTGCATGGGACAACAAGTACTACTACTAGTAATCCAATCTTCGATGTAGACATGTTGGATGGCGACCACAAGAGCCCGAGCATGCTAGCACATGCTGAGGAGGACCCTTGCGTCGCCTGCTGATAGACGCGATTCCCTCCCTCCCTCCCTTGCGCTTTTTTAGAAGCCGGTGGTGGTTCGCTGACCTTGCTGGCTAGCACTTCTCATCTGCCTGCTTGCACCGGTGGTGCGCTTCACCGCGTGGATTGGATTGCCCAAAGGCACCGCATTGACGCCTAGTTTTGTAGAAATCATCCGTTTATGAATTTTTGCCACTTACCACTAATTCTTGATCTAATCTTTGGCAGAAAACACTGATCGGTCTCTTTGGGCATTCTAACCTCAATTATGACATGTGGTCCTTGTGCTGAGGTCCTCTGCTGCGCCCGGGCCTGGGAAGGAGTCAAAGGAGGCACTTGTGTTTGTCTTCCCCGCTGCCTCTCCCTCTCTCTGCAGAAAAACCTGCAGCGGTTAAATATAAAATCAAACCAAGGTAGCTCACCATCATGCAAAAGCCATCAAGCTACGCTAAGCTAGGGGAGCACCAACAACGGGTCAGACAGGTAACTAACTTGCTGTGCCGATGCCCCACAAGTCAGAGGCGACATATAAGTAGTATGTATCATGCATGGACTCATCCTCGGATGGGATGGGATGAACCCTGCCTGCCTGCCTCAAAAATGGTGCGGAGGAGCATGCATGCATGCATGTACCGAGGACGAGGAAGCCACCGTGCGATGCGAGGAAGCCACCACAAGAAGGCCGCGAAGCAGGCAGATCGATGGGGACGTGTGGGATGGCCACCACAACAAAGGCCGCGGCCAGCACATGCATGCTACTCCCCCCCACCGTGCCGATCCAGGAGGAGGAGCCAATCTGCCTACGAGCGTCATCAGCTCTGCTCCCCTGATCCACATGGATTCCTTTTGCTTTTTTAGCTGCCGGCTACTGTGACGCAATTCCATCCCCCGCTTCTTTAGCTACTGGTTTACCTTGTGGCTACTCTCCTCGGTACCTTCCAGCAACCGGTGGTGTGCTTCACCGCGTGCTTTGTGTATAATTCTTATGGTCGTATAACGTGCATACAGAGTATTACAGTACAGCCCGAGCCCATCCACACCTCTCCCGCTCCGCCGCCCTTCCCACGTCCTCCGGCTTCGCCATGGCTCCGCAAAAGAAGACCGCTTATGCTATGCTAACGCCGGAGCACCGGTTCCAGGTTGAGGAGGAGATTCGGACGAGGCATGCCACCCGCATTGCTGCCGGCCTGCCTGCCGCTCCTCCTGCACTATGTCCATGTAATGGACACGAGCCTTGCCGATGGTCATAATGCAATGCACCAACGAGGGTAGCGCGGAGGAGGAGGGAGGCACCGGTTCATCGTTGACAGCGTCCTCCGGCTGCCTGCTGGCCTGCCAGCCAGCAGCAATGGCGGCCATCTCCTTCTTCTGGTCCGACAACAACCCGTCCCTAAGAGCCTCGGCGGGGGAGGGATCCATGGCGGGAGTGGTGTGAAGAGGGATTGGAGGTGGATGTCTGCGGCTATGGCCGGGGCTGTGGTTTATATAGCAATGGTGGGCGGCAGAGGGACGGACGGGTGGCGCCGGAGGAGACGCCTCGGCAACTGCGTACAATCAATGTGAGCAGCAGATGGACGACGGGCGGCCGTCGTGCCGTTAGAACGCGCTACACTCGCATGCACCGAGAAGCAGCGCGGGCGGCGCTCTCTCGGCCGGCACGTCGCTTCAATGCGGGCGCCAGTGAGCGGTCGCGTCCGCTTTGGCCAGACATGAATGCGGGCACTGACACTCTAAGCGGCACTGACCGAAAACGCGCGGGAGGGGGTTGGGGTTTTTGGTAGTCCAGGGCGGTCAGAAGAGTGCGTAGGATCGGTCCGGACTCCGGCAAAGCCCCCCCCCCCACCCCCACCCCCACACACATATTTGTCTCCGATTTGCAGGAGAAATGGTGTTCGGACCGCCCCGCGGACCGATACAGGCCCGCGTTGGATGACTTCTGCGGTCCAGACAACATGATTCAGACGGTTGCACGAGGTTTGAGGGTCGGCATTGGAGATCCTCTAAGTAAATCAAGAGTAAAATGCACCAATGAGGATCGAACATGAGATCTCATGGCGGCAGCTCCGCGCGCAGGCCATCTTAACAGAAACATTTTTGTGTTCATGTGCATAGTGATTTTTTTTAATACGGAAGCACGCAGGACGCACTTGTGCACACACTCGCACTACACATGGGTGTACGCAACACCTACGCATTGCAGTCATGTACATGCCCAAGTCCCACCACTACCTCGCCATGCAGCCCGTGGAGTCCTGCCTCCCCAACGCGTTTGCCGTCTCTGAGGTCTGAGCCTTCGCGCCAAGTCTTCCACGTGCTCACCACGACCATGCATTTGACGGCCTTCAGCGTCTGGTTAGCACGCAGCCTACCGCTGCTTGGCGCACTCGTGCTGCTTCTCACCATTCACAACATGCATGTACATACACAAGGAAACACAAACACAGCTCTATACGCACGCACAACAAGCAGCCGCCGCCTGAAATGGCAAGCGAGAGTGGACGGTGCCGGGGTGCAATCGGGAGTGGACGGTGCCGGGGTGCATGATGCACATTGTGCTGCCGGTCATCCAGGACAGGGTCTCACAAGCGCTCGCCACGTCGCAATACTGATCTATGCCGGCCGGTGGATGTACTGGAGCTGCGAGTCGAGGCGGTGCAACACATACCAACTCTATTTGCAGGAGATGGACACATGAACGACAGCGACAGAGGCGACATCCACACCGGTCGCTCTGCACGCCGTGCGCGCGCACCATGGTGGCCTGGCTGCCGGAGCACAAATGGTGCGGAGGAGCATGCAACATCTACCGCAGCCCAATTCCATGCATGTATCGATACGCCCTGCTGTGCTGTGTTGTGCTGCTGGGATTCAACTCATCTGGTTAATTTGGTTTGTACAATAGAGTAATGATGCTTGCATGGGACAACAAGTACTACTACTAGTAATCCAATCTTTGATGTAGACATGTTGGATGGCGACCACAAGAGCCCGAGCACGCTAGCACATGCCGAGGAGGACCCTTGCGTCATCTGTTGATAGACGCGATTCCCTCCCTCCCTTGTGCTTTTTTTTAAGCCGGTGGTGGTTCGCTGACCTTGCTGGCTAGCACTTCTCATCTGCCTGCTTGCACCGGTGGTGCGCTTCACCCGTGGATTGGATTGCCCAAAGGCACCGCATTGACGCCTAGTTTTGTAGAAATCATCCGTTTACGAATTTTTGACACTTACCACTAATTCTTGATCTAATCTTTGGCAGAAAACACTGATCGGTCTCTTTGGGCATTCTAACCTCAATTATGACATGTGATCCTTGTGTTGAGGTCCTCTGCTGCGCCCGGGCCTGGGAAGGAGTCGAAGGAGGCACTTGTGTTGGTCTTCCCCACCGCCTCTCCCTCTCTCTGCAGAAAAACCTGCAGCGGTTAAATATAAAATCAAACCAAGGTAGCACACCATCATGCAAAAGCCATCAAGCTAAGCTAAGCTAGGGGAGCACCAACAACGGGTCAGACAGGTAACTAACTTGCTGTGCGGATGCCCCACAAGTCAGAGGCGACATGTAAGTAGTATGTATCATGCATGGACTCATCCTCGGATGGGATGGGATGGGATGAACCCTACCTGCCTGCCTCACAAATGGTGCGGAGGAGCATGCATGCATGCATGTACCGAGGACGAGGAAGCCACCGTGCGATGCGAGGAAGCCACCACAAGAAGGCCGCGAGGCAGGCAGATCGATGGGGACGTGTGGGATGGCCACCACAACAAAGGCCGCGGCCAGCACATGCATGCTACTCCCCCCCACCGTGCCGATCCAGGAGGAGGAGCCGATCTGCCTACGTGCGTCATCAGCTCTGCTCCCCTGATCCACATGGATTCCTTTTGCTTTTTTAGCTGCCGGCTACTGTGACGCGATTCCATCCCCCGCTTCTTTAGCTACTGGTTTACCTTGTGGCTACTCTCCTCGGTACCTTCCAGCAACCGGTGGTGTGCTTCATCGCGTGCTTTGTGTATAATTCTTATGGTCGTATAACATGCATACAGAGTATTACAGTACAGCCCGAGCCCATCCACCTCTCTCCCGCTCCGCCGCCCTTCCCACGTCCTCCGGCTTCGCCATGGCTCCGTAAAAGAAGACCGCTTATGCTATGCTAACGCCGGAGCACCGGTTCCAGGTTGAGGAGGAGATTCGGACGAGGCGTGCCGCCCGCATTGCTGCCGGCCTGCCTGCCGCTCCTCCTGCACTATGTCCATTTAATGGACACGGGCCTCGCCGATGGTCATCGTGCAATGCACCAACGAGGGTAGCGCGGAGGAGGAGGGATTCACCGGTTCATCGTCGACAGCGTCCTCCGGCTGCCTGCTGGCCTGCCAGCCAGCAGCAATGGCGGCCATCTCCTTCTTCTGGTCCGACAACAGCCCGTCCCGGGGTCACTGGCCAGTGGGTCCCGCCCCGGGGTCACTGGCCAGTGGGTCCGGGGGGGCCAGTTGACTGGGTTGACCCAGTCAACTGCTGACTGGGCGCCCACTGTGTCGCTGACACGCGGGCCCCACCGCCCTGTTAATTAATCAAAACATTTTGAAAATATATATTAAATTAAATAAGTTAACCAGCCTATGACATGTGGGGCCAGCTGCTAAATAATCCTCTGATTAGCTTTAACTAAAATCTATTTAGTCACAGAGACTGACATGTGGGTCCCACTGGCCCCACATGTCAGGTTTGACTGGTCAGCCGACCTGTTGACCTGCTGATATCAGCATGACATCATGCTGACGTCATAAATCATTTCTGTTAATAAAAATAAATTCCAGAAAATCAATTAATCTTTTCAAATTAATAACTTTTAAACCGTAACTCGGATCGAAAAAATTAAAACATGAATGTTGCTCAGAACGACGAGACGAGTCTGATCGTGCTGTCTGTTTCCATGTCGGAACCTCGTACGTAGGAGAACTCGTAACTCCGAGCCCGATTCCGGTAGATGAATAGTGCACACACACAGGGTAATAAATCCCGCGATAATCCTAAAAATAATTAAAATGACTTAGATGCATATTTAGGCAACTCTGCACTGCATCGTAGCATAGCACGCACTATGTTGCATCTGTTTGCATTATGTTTACCTGTTTCTTCCCCCTCTTCTCTCTCGATAGACCCCGACATTGACATAGCTCCCGAGGCAGACGCAGCTCCGGAGTACGACTACATCCCCGACGACACAGTTGAAGACCTTGCCCTTGCCGCAAAGCAAACAGGCAAGCACCCCCATTTTGAACATGCCTATATCGCCTATTCTCTTCTCTCTTATGCTTGCATTAGAACTACTACTGCTACTGTTCTCCTATATCTGCTGCATAGCCTGTTTATTGTAACCTGCTTTGTTACCTACCTGGTTATCCTAGACTGCTTAGTATAGGCTGGGTAGAGACCTATTAGAGACCCCACTTGATCCCGACTGCCCCGCTGGATATCAGAAGACCCGATAAACGGGATTGAAGACCAGGCCCCGGCACCGCACTTCACTTCCCCCTTAGTTGCCGACACTACTGGGTTACTATCGAGTGCCGAGGGTGATACCTCGTCAGCACTTCTGATGATAACCTTGTAGGTTAGTTAATCGGTCATGGTAAGCGAGGGTGATACCTCCTACACCACCCCCGATAATGACGTCGTCGTGCAACACTTCAAGTGTGGACCTCGAGGGTGATTCCTCCTTCGTTCACCTTGACGATAATATCAGGTGGGACTCCATCGAGGGTGATTCCTCAGGGTTCCCCCTTGGTGTTGGACACACGGTTACTACTGATACTATGACTTACACTGAACCGTGTTACTAAAGACGGGTCGGCCCTGAGGGGTACCCGCGCGAGCATATTGCGAAGCGATGTGGAGACGGGTTGACCTGGAGGGTGCCCGCGGGTTAAACACGAGGCGTGACCGGGCATTCCTAGCCCTTGCCGCAAGTCCTCGAGATGGGGCGACGGGGTCACATCGATCGTGAGTCTCTGCTTGTTTCCGCGCGCTCCTAATCCACTAAACGGTTTGGATATTTGATCCGAGGGGCCTCTGGCCCGATAGCACTAACCATCACGTGGGCATAGTATGGGCGTTCAGCGTCGTATACTTCAGCCGGAGCTTAATAGACGTCAGCGACTGAGCGGCGCACGCTGAATTGGACTGGTTACGCAACCGCGCTTGTATTAAGGGGTTGCTAGGTCTGCTTTCGACCGTGTTCGCAACGTGCAAGAGTTCCTGGGGCGAATCCCATGACCCCTGGGTGCATATGTTTAGTCCGGCATGCTGACCTCTCTGTTATGTATTCAGTCGGGTTGCGGCGTATCGTTTGGCCGAGGCCGGGCATGACCCAGTAAAGTGTGTCCGGCCGGAGTTAAGCGAGCATGGTGGGTAACTTGGTACACCCCTGCAGGGAAGAACTTATCTATCGATAGCCTGTCCTACGGTAACGGACACTCGGAGTTGTATTCCGATAGGTACAACTAGAACTTGAGATGAGAACTGGATAGTACGGCTCTGGGATTGCTTTCTCGTAGGGAGTCGAGAAAGGATCTCTGGCCGAGGTTGATGATACTACTAATACTTTACATTATGCTAATCTGCACTCTTCTAATGCTGCAAGACTGCTGAAGATGTTGAAGATGCTAGTCTTCGATAGGACTAGGCTTTCCCCTCTATTCTAGCATTTCTGCAGCCCAGTCCACATATACAGCCTCCTTTTGACAATGTTGCATATGTAGTGTAGATCCTCGCTTGCTGAGTACTTCGGATGAGTACTCACGTTTGCTTTGCTTTCTTTTTCCCCCATATCCTATTGATGCCACCAGACGACGGAGCCCCTGAGCCAGATGCCCCAGTCGACGACCACTACTACTACCCATCCGGCGAGTACTACTACTACGAGGAGCCGACTGACGACCAGGAGTAGGATCGGAGGGTCCAGGGCAGGAGGCCTACGCCTTTCGATCGTAGTATTTTATTTTGCCCCGCCTCTATGAAGGCCTATCTCTCTCTCTGTATTATATCTGTACCCAGATATCTGATGCTTCCGCTGACGCTTGTATGCCATCGAGCTATGTATTCGAGCCCTCGAGGCCCTGGCTTGTAATATAAAGCTTGTATGACTTTATTAACGTTTTAGAGTTGTGTTGTGATATCTTCAAGTGAGTCCTTAGGCTTGATCGTGTGCATTTGCGTGTATGGTTAGTGAACGATTAAGCCGGGGTCGTCACAGTTTGGTATCAGAGCCGACTGCCTGTAGGAATCCCCCTTCCCAATTCCTTGGCCGAAGTTGAGTCTAGTGGTCCAAAATTGTTTTACTAACTTGGCTGTGTGGGTTATGGCCCCACGTCGCCAACTGGGTGGTATTAGGATCTTTTACTCCTCGATCTATACTCTGGGAACTCTGATCTCTCTTCTATTCAGGTTAAATTTTTTACTAACACCGACACTTAGGATCTCGTAATTCCCATCCTCCCGGAGAGCTGGATATCTGTGCGATTTCCCTGTCATTGATCTGATTAGTCTGATAATCATTTTCCTTTCCATTGTTTTGTTTAACCTTTCCTTCCGAGATCGGTTATATTTCCCATCGTCTTATGACAACCCTGAACTTCTCTGTTTCAGATGGATCGTCTGTTTCCACCGCGGCCTACGACCCAGCTTGTGCTTCGCACTTGGGCTCGTGATGCCCCTGGGTTTCCAGCTGTTATGATCACCCTCCTGACTAGACTGGGTTACCGCTGGTATCCCGAATACATGGTCTACGAGGTTTACCGCGAGTTCAACCGGGAGCAGTACTATGCTGAAGTCCGTATCTTTGATCAGCAAAATGACTCAGACACTGAGCTACACCTTTTTCACGGTATAGGCATGACGATTGAAATGGCAGTCCATGATGCTGCCTACTTTGCTGTCGCACGTCTTCGAGGAGAGCACAATGCTAGCTTGGATGACTCTGTGTTCCGATACATTCTGTATGCACCTGTTGGAGATGCTACTGGATACTACACAGCTATCTGTGCCCCGTACGAGCCTCGACGCTACGACCCGCAGATTATGATTCAGTGCACTCAGGCTCTGGATCGCACTGTTCGGGCTCTTGCCGTCGAGTTGTTTGCCACTCGAGCACGCTACTACGAGGCTATGACACAGTTGCTTCCAGCTGTTCGTGCAGGGATACATCCGGAGCATATTCTTTACCCACACAGGACCGAGATGCCACCAGGGATTCATTGGCCTGTAGTGGGAGGTCACACGCCTGCACGTGGACCTCTTCTTACAGTTCGAGACCGGGTTCTGCATCAGAGTGCACATGGAGCACATGATCCTACCGCGACGAACATTCATCGTCCGCACTTGCAGCTACCCCGTTTCAGTGGGTTTCTCCGACGTTGATGTAGCCTTTGCTATGTCACATTGTGTACTTCCTTACCGCGTGCCTGCGTGCCGCCTAGTGTGTCTAGTTTTCAATTTGCGCCGTTATGCTGCCCAATTGTAACCGACTGTGTATGGATCTGTATGACTTGAATGTCTACTTTTAAGCATCTATTGCACTATTTCAATAGCGTCGAGTTACATTATGTTTATTGCTAAACACTTGCATAAGCTACTGCTAAACTACCCCTGTTGAATTAGCAGGATGGCTGACAACAACCCACCACCGCCGCCACCACCTGATTACATGGCAGCGATGATGCAACAGTTTGAACTCAACCGCCAATTCTTAATGGGAATTATGCAGCAATTCCCTCGTCCTGATGCTAATCAGCAGCCACCTTCCCTCACCTTGCCAGAATTTATGCGACTCAACCCGTCGTTCTTCCGCAACACAGTCAACCCGCTGGATGCCGATGACTGGCTGCGTGACATCTCCTATGAGATGGAGTCTGCTGGTGTCGCCCCGGCCAATTATGTCACTTTTGTGACCTACCTTCTGAAGGGTCCCGCATCTCAATGGTGGGCCACTCACCGAAAGACCGTGCCACCTGGTACTGTCGTCACTTGGGCAGAATTCAAGATTGCTTTCCGTGCCCGCTACATTCCTCTAGCTGTCATAGCTCGGAAGAAGGCCGAGTTCCGTAGTCTTGTTCAAGGAAACAAGACTGTGGAAGTTTATCAACGCGAGTTTCTTGAACTGTCTCACTATGCTGAGGAGGACATTCCTACTGATGAACGAAGGCAGGAGAAGTTTCGTGAAGGACTGCACCATGATATACAGTTAGCTCTGCTCGTCCAAGACTATACTGATTTCACCACCTTGGTGAATAAGGCTATCATGGCTGAAACTGGTCTTAAGAAGCACAAAGAAGCGTCCAGACGCACTCGCAAGGCGGGCTCATCTTCGGGCTCGTCTTCCCAGAAGCGCCGCATCTGGATACCTCATAGCATGTACCGTCCAGCAGCTCCTGTGAACAGGCCCTCTTATGCTGCACCTCGTCTGCCTCCT
Source organism: Thinopyrum elongatum (assembly GCA_011799875.1). Classification (NCBI taxonomy): domain Eukaryota; kingdom Viridiplantae; phylum Streptophyta; class Magnoliopsida; order Poales; family Poaceae; genus Thinopyrum; species Thinopyrum elongatum. Next base: position 689,345,009 of record CM022298.1, on the reverse strand, counting down.
CCACCACCGAGGCAGCCTCTGCCAGCTCCAGCACCTCGAGCTCCTGCACCCCGTCCTGACAGCGGACTATGCTTCAAGTGTGGCCAGCCAGGTCACCGTGCTAGGGATTGTTCTCAGAATCAGAATCAACTGGCTCTTCCTTTTGCTGGCCGTGGTATTGGCCGTGGTATTCCTCAACAGCACAACTATAATGCCAGACCTTCCTATGGTCGTGGGCAGTACTACCACGTCAACATGTCTGAAGCTCCGAATCAACCAGATACCGTGATGGGTACACTTCCTGTTAATTCAGTACCAGCTTCTATTTTATTTGATTCAGGAGCATCGCATTCATTCATGTCGGAAGAATTTGCATTCATGCATGGCATTAAATATGAAAAGATGCTCCAACCGTTAGCAGTAAACACTCCTGCGGGCCAGTGCCAAGCCACCCTATTCAGTCCCGAAGTTACTATTGAGATTCACAACTTGAAGTTCCAAGCATTTCCCATTATTCTGAATTCTTCTAAGATTGATCTTATTCTGGGAATGGATTGGTTGAAGGCTCATTACGCCTCAATCAATTGCGCCACTAAAGTTGTACACCTCTTGCACCCATCGAATGAGATAGTGAATTATCAAGCTCACCTCACCCAGAACGCTGAGGCTCAAATTTATGCCTTGAATGCGTTGAACGCTTCACCTTTAGAGGGGATTGAGAACATCCCAGTTGTCTGTTATTTCCCGGATGTTTTTCCAGAAGAACTTCCAGGAATACCCCTGCTAGAGCTGTCGAGTTCATCATCGAATTGAAGCCTGGCACCACTCCTATTGCGAAGCATCCCTACAAGATGCCTCCGCACCATCTTATCGAGCTTAAGGAAGAAATCGATAAATCCTTAAGGAAGGGTTTCATTCGCCCTAGTTCCTCTGCCTGGGGAGCACCTTCTCTCTTTGTCAAGAAGAAAGATGGTACGAATAGGTTGGTCCAAGATTACCGTCCTATTAACCAGGCAACCATTCAGAATAAGTATCCGCTTCCCCGAATCAACGATTTATATGATCAACTTGCTGGATCTTCGGTGCTCTCTAAACTCGACTTGAGGTTGGGTTATCACCAGATCCGTGTCTGCGAAGAGGATATTCCAAAGACTGCATTCGTTACTCGTTATGGATCCTACGAGTACACCGTCATGTCTTTTGGCTTGACCAATGCTCCAGCTACGTTCTCCCGCTTGATGAATTATATATTCATGGATTACCTCGACAAGTTCATCATGGTATATCTGGATGATATTCTGGTTTATTCGAAGAATAAAGAAGAACACGCTGAACATCTTCGCCTTGTCCTGGAGAGACTTCGAGAGCACAAGTTATATGCCAAGTATTCTAAGTGCAAATTCTGGCTTTCTGAGGTAACCTACCTTGGATATGTCATCTCCAAGGACGGTATTGCCATTAACCCGGAGCGTGTTCAGTCTATTCTTGACTGGACCCCTCCGAAGAATGTCAAGCAAGTCAGAAGTTTTCTCAGGCTTGCAAGTTATTTTCGCCGTTTCATTGAGAATTTCTCCAAGATTGCCAAGCCCCTGACTAATCTGCTTCACAAAGGCGTTAAGTTTTAGTGGACAGACAAATGTCAGGAAAGTTTTCAGACCCTCAAGGACAAACTGACTTCTGCTCCGGTGCTTGCTCCTCCAGACTCTTGTAAAGATTTTGTTATCTTCTGCGACACCTCTCGTCAAGGTTTAGGCTGTGTCCTAATGCAAGAGCGAAGAGTAATTGCTTATGCTTCACGACAATTGCGCCCGCATGAAAAGAATTACCCAGTGCATGATCTTGAACTTGCTGCTGTGATTTATGCTTTGAAACAGTGGTGTCATTACCTCCTTGGTAATCGGTGTGAGATTTACACCGATCATCAAAGTTTGAAGTATTTATTCACTCAACCGGAACTTAATCTTCGTCAGCAGCGATGGTTGGAAACAATCACGGACTATGACTATGGTATTTCTTATACCTCTGGCAAAGCTAATGTGATGGCTGATGCCTTGAGCCGCAAGTCCTATTGCAGCAACCTCATGGTTAAGCAAGCTCAACCCCAGCTATATGAAGAATTGCGCAAGCTGAACCTCTGTATCGTCCTGCTAGGTTCTCTTAATAACCTTGTGATACAGCCAGATCTTGAGAAAGCTGTCAAGATTACGCAAGCCAAAGATGCTGAAATTGGTCTGATGAAGAAAGAGCTTCACCTTGAAAAGTGCAGGGATTTCTCGATTGCTGAAGATGGAACCTTGTACTTCCGAGACCGCATTGTAGTACCTCGCTTCGAGCTGATGACTGACAAAGTCATGAAAGAGGCCCATGATACACCGCTATCTATCCATCCGGGTAGTACCAAGATGTATCGTGATCTTCGTCAAAGGTACTGGTGGTCTAGAATGAAGCAGGATATTGCTTGTTATGTTGCTGAATGTGACGTTTGTCGTCGCGTGAAGGCAGAACATCAGAAGCCTGCCGGACTTCTTCAACCACTCCCTATTCCTTTGTGGAAATGTATAAAGTGCAAATGGACTTCATTACTGGTCTTCCCAAGTCTCAGAAGGGTCACGATGCTATTCTTGTCATCTTCGACCAACTCTCCAAAGTTGCACATTTTCTACCTGTCAAGGAGGCTATCACTGCTAGTCAATTAGCAGAGCTGTACATCTCCACAATTGTTTCTCTCCACGGTATTCCGAAAGAGATTAGTTCGGACCATGGCGGTCTATTCACCTCCAAATTCTGTTAAAGTTTCCAAGAAGCAATGGGAACTCACATTACCTGGAGTTCAGCTTATCATCCTCAATCCCAAGGCCAAGTTGAGCGTGTTAATCAAGTGCTTGAAGACATGCTTCGAGCTTGTGTTATATCCTTTGGTAAGAAATGGGAGGAATCTCTCCCGTATGCCGAGTTCTCTTATAACAACAGCTACCAAGCCAGCTTGAAAATGGCCCCCTTCGAAGTGTTATACGGACGTAAATGTCGAACCCCTCTGAATTGGTCAGAAACTAGGGAACGACCTCTCGTGGGACCAGACATTATTCAGCACGCTGAAGAACAAGTCCTCATTGTCCGAGAGAATCTCAAGGCGGCTCAAGACCGCCAGAAGAGTAATTATGATCGCAAGCGATGGTGCTTGACTTATCAACCAGCTGATCAAGCTTATCTTCGTGTCACTCCTATGAAAGGCACCCGTCGTTTCGGAATCAAGGGCAAGTTAGCTCCTCGCTATATTGGTCCCTTTCGCATTGTGGCCAGACATGGACAGGTGGCATATAAATTTGAGTTGCCACCGCAATTCTCTCATATCCATGATGTTTTCCACGTGTTGCAACTTCGAAAATGTTTCAAGGAATCTCCACATCGCGCAGTGGATCATGAGATGCTCGAGCTGCAAGATGATCTTTCTTATAAGGAGCATCCGATCCGCATCCTTGATGAAGCTGAACGTCGAACTCGTCAGAAGACGACCAAGTTCCTGAAAGTGCAGTGGTCGAATCACACTGAAGATGAAGCCACTTGGGAACGCGAGGATCATCTTCGGGAAGAATATCCCGACCTCTTTCCTTCTACCTCCTAAATTCTCGGGACGATAATTTCTTTTAGAAGAGGAGAATTTGTAACACCCCTATGTAATTGCCACTGTGATCAGTTGATGATAATGCCAAGTCATGACCATTTGCAGTGCCAAGTCACTTGGATTAATGAAACACTTCAAATTCAATTCTGAAAATCAACTCAAATTCATAAGTGAAATATGAAGTTGATCAAACCTTCTTGGGAAAATGTTCATTAAATAGCAAATATTCTAGAAGCACCAATAAAAATATAACCAATGATACTTGGGTGATTTAAATGACTCCAACAAGATGAAACAGCACCAAAACAGCATTATTGAATCTAATTAAATTCATTTCAAATTCAAATGAAATCCAAATCCACCCAAACCAGTTTTAGGTGACAAGGAATATTGCATTGTAATATTTGAGCTTAGCCTCATATTTTACAGAAGTGCAAAAGTGCTCTAACTAATGCAAAACAGAAATTAAATAAAGAAAAGGTAAAACAGAAATCAGAAAAATAAATCGAGGCACTGTGCACTGGGCCTTAGTGCACAGTGCCCCGACTGCTGGCCCACCTGGCCCATCTCCTCCTTCTCTCCCCTGTGTGTCGGTGCGCCCCTTGCCGAGCGAGCGCGCGCCGGCGCGGCGTCGACACGCCGACGCCGCCGACACTACAGGGGCGCAGAGGGGATAAGGCCAAGGCCCGACCATCCCCCCTGGCCTCCTCCGTCATACTTTCCCCCTCCCTCCCTCGCTCGCTCCTCCCCTCCTCTCCTCCTCCAGATCCACCACTGAACGCCATCGCCGCCGCGCCGTCGTCGACAACACGGCCACAGGCGGCCCCGTGCCCGCCGACCGTGTCCGTCAGCTCCGCCGCGGTCGGCCACTTCCTCTGGTGCCCTCAGCTGGAGCGGGGAGGTCCTGCAGCACCCGATCTTCCTCGCCCCCTTCTGCTTCGGCCACCGGCGAACTCCGGCGACCTCGAGCTGCCCTCCTACTCCTAATCTGTCAACGGTCTTTCGTGACCACTCGGTGAGCTCCCCTCTTTCCTCTCCGCCGCTTTGCGTTGCCTGTCGTCGCCTGTAGCTAGCTGCCATCATTGACCGTGCGCTCGCCGCCGCTGAGCACCTCGCCGCCGTGGCCATGGCCTCTGTCAAGCCCGCCTGAGCACGGCATCGTGCTCCTAGTGCTTCCAGGAGCCGAACGCACCCGCACACGCGCTTCCCCGTGCTCTCTAGCACCTAGCCCGGCAAATGTCCGAACACGCCTCCGCCTCTGCTCACCGCCGGCGCCCTTCCGGTGACCTTTTGGTCATGGGCTTGCACTTGTTGCACTCGCCGCGCCGCGTAGATTCACCCCAACCTCCCCGTTAGCTCACTAGTTTGCCGTAGCTACTTCTCCGTCGAGGGCCCAAACACGCGGCCGCCAAAGCTCGTCGCCGGCCACTTCTCCGGCTACCATTTGGTCCGGCGCCACCGCAGATCGACGCGAAACACTCCTGCGGTTCGAACGCAAGTTGTTGCGTGCGGTTTGGCGCCCCGTAGCCAAAACCCGACGTCGGCGCGTCCCTCCGCCGCGTTTTCGAGCGCGCTGGCGTTCAGTCGCCGGCCAGCTGACGTGGCGAAGTGGGCCCCACCCCGGGGTCACTGACCAGTGGGTCCGGGGGGGCCAGTTGACTGGGTTGACCCAGTCAACTGCTGACTGGGCGCCCACTGTGTCGCTGACACGCGGGCCCCACCGCCCTGTTAATTAATCAAAACATTTTGAAAATATATATTAAATTAAATAAGTTAACCAGCCTATGACATGTGGGGCCAGCTGCTAAATAATCCTCTGATTAGCTTTAACTAAAATCTATTTAGTCACAGAGACTGACATGTGGGTCCCACTGGACCCACATGTCAGGTTTGACTGGTCAGCCGACCTGTTGACCTGCTGATATCAGCATGACATCATGCTGACGTCATAAATCATTTCTGTTAATAAAAATAAATTCCAGAAAATCAATTAATCTTTGCAAATTAATAACTTTTAAACCGTAACTCGGATCGAAAAAATTAAAACATGAATGTTGCTCAGAACGACGAGACGAGTCTGATCGTGCTGTCTGTTTCCATGTCAGAACCTCGTACGTAGGAGAACTCGTAACTCCGAGCCCGATTCCGGTAGATGAATAGTGCACACACACAGGGTAATAAATCCCGCGATAATCCTAAAAATAATTAAAATGACTTAGATGCATATTTAGGCAACTCTGCACTGCATCGTAGCATAGCACGCACTATGTTGCATCTGTTTGCATTATGTTTACCTGTTTCTTCCCCCTCTTCTCTCTCGGTAGACCCCGACATTGACGTAGCTCCCGAGGCAGACGCAGCTCCGGAGTACGACTACATCCCCGACGACACAGTTGAAGACCTTGCCCTTGCCGCAAAGCAAACAGGCAAGCACCCCCATTTTGAACATGCCTATATCACCTATTCTCTTCTCTCTTATGCTTGCATTAGAACTACTACTGCTACTGTTCTCCTATATCTGCTGCATAGCCCGTTTATTGTAACCTGCTTTGTTACCTACCTGGTTATCCTAGACTGCTTAGTATAGGCTGGGTAGAGACCTATCAGAGACCCCACTTGATCCCGACTGCCCCGCTGGATATCAGAAGACCCGATAAACGGGATTGAAGACCAGGCCCCGGCACCGCACTTCACTTCCCCCTTAGTTGCCGACACTACTGGGTTACTATCGAGTGCCGAGGGTGATACCTCGTCAGCACTTCTGATGATAACCTTGTAGGTTAGTTAATCGGTCGTGGTAAGCGAGGGTGATACCTCCTACACCACCCCCGATAATGACGTCGTCGTGCAACACTTCAAGTGTGGACCTCGAGGGTGATTCCTCCTTCGTTCACCTTGACGATAATATCAGGTGGGACTCCATCGAGGGTGATTCCTTAGGGTTCCCCCTTGGTGTTGGACACACGGTTACTACTGATACTATGACTTACACTGAACCGTGTTACTAAAGACGGGTCGGCCCTGAGGGGTACCCGCGCGAGCATATTGCGAAGCGATGTGGAGACGGGTTGACCTGGAGGGTGCCCGCGGGTTAAACACGAGGCGTGACCGGGCATTCCTAGCCCTTGCCGCAAGTCCTCGAGACGGGGCGACGGGGTCACATCGATCGTGAGTCTCTGCTTGTTTCCGCGCGCTCCTAATCCACTAAACGGTTTGGATATTTGATCCGAGGGGCCTCTGGCCCGATAGCACTAACCATCACGTGGGCATAGTATGGGCGTTCAGCGTCGTATACTTCAGCCGGAGCTTAATAGACGTCAGCGACTGAGCGGCGCACGCTGAATTGGACTGGTTACGCAACCGCGCTTGTATTAAGGGGTTGCTAGGTCTGCTTTCGACCGTGTTCGCAACGTGCAAGAGTTCCTGGGGCGAATCCCATGACCCCCGGGTGCATATGTTTAGTCCGGCATGCTGACCTCTCTGTTATGTATTCGGTCGGGTTGCGGCGTATCGTTTGGCCGAGGCCGGGCATGACCCAGTAAAGTGTGTCCGGCCGGAGTTAAGCGAGCATGGTGGGTAACTTGGTACACCCCTGCAGGGAAGAACTTATCTATCGATAGCCTGTCCTACGGTAACGGACACTCGGAGTTGTATTCCGATAGGTACAACTAGAACTTGAGATGAGAACTGGATAGTACGGCTCTGGGATTGCTTTCTCGTAGGGAGTCAAGAAAGGATCTCTGGCCGAGGTTGATGATACTACTAATACTTTACATTATGCTAATCTGCACTCTTCTAATGCTGCAAGATTGCTGAAGATGTTGAAGATGCTAGTCTTCGATAGGACTAGGCTTTCCCCTCTAGTCTGGCATTTCTGCAGCCCAGTCCACATATACAGCCTCCTTTTGACAATGTTGCATATGTAGTGTAGATCCTCACTTGCTGAGTACTTCGGATGAGTACTCACGTTTGCTTTGCTTTCTTTTTCCCCCATATCCTATTGATGCCACCAGACGACGGAGCCCCTGAGCCAGATGCCCCAGTCGACGACCACTACTACTACCCGTCCGGCGAGTACTACTACTACGAGGAGCCGACTGACGACCAGGAGTAGGATCGGAGGGTCCAGGGCAGGAGGCCTACGCCTTTCGATCGTAGTATTTTATTTTGCCCCGCCTCTGTGAAGGCCTATCTCTCTCTCTGTATTATATCTGTACCCAGATATCTGATGCTTCCGCTGACGCTTGTATGCCATTGAGCTATGTATTCGAGCCCTCGAGGCCCTGGCTTGTAATATAAAGCTTGTATGACTTTATTTATGTTTTAGAGTTGTGTTGTGATATCTTCAAGTGAGTCCTTAGGCTTGATCGTGTGCATTTGCGTGTATGGTTAGTGCACGATTAAGCCAGGGTCGTCACAACAGGTAACTAACTTGCTGTGCGGATGCCCCACAAGCCAGAGGCGACATATAAGTAGTACGTATCATGCATGGACTCATCCTCGGATGGGATGGGATGAACCCTGCCTGCCTGCCTCACAAATGGTGCGGAGGAGCATGCATGCATGCATGTACCGAAGCCGAGGAAGCCACCATGCGATGCGAGGAAGCCACAACAAGAAGGCCGCAAGGCAGGCAGATCGATGGGGACGTGTGGGATGGCCACCACAACAAAGGCCGCGGCCAGCACATGCATGCTACTCCCCCCCCACCGTGCTGATCCAGGAGAAGGAGTCGATCTGCCTACTTGCGTCATCAACTCTGCTCCCCTGATCCACGCGGATTCCTTGTGCTTTTTTAGCTGCCGGCTACTGCGATAAGATTCCATCCCCCGCTTATTTAGCTACTGGTTTACTTGGTGGCTACTCTCCTCGGTACCTTCCTGCAACGGGTGGTGTGCCTCACCACGTGCTTTTTGTATAATTCTTATGGCCATATAATGTGCATACAGAGTATTACAGTACAGCCCGAGCCCATCCACTCTCCCACTCCGCCGACCTTCGCACGTCCTCCAGCTTCGCCATGGCTCCGCAAAAGAAGACCGCGTATGCTATGCTAACGCCGAAGCACCGGTTCCAGGTAGAGGAGGGGATTCGAACGAGGTGTGCCACCCGCATCGCTGCCGGCCTGCCTCCCGCACTATGTCCATGTAATGGACATGGGCCTCGCCGATGATCATCGTGCAATGCACGAACAAGGGTAGCGCGGAGGAGGAGGGCGGCGCAGGTTCATCGTTGACAGCGTCCTCCGGCTGCCTGCTGGCCCGCCAGCCGGCAGCAATGACGGCCATCTCCTTCTTCTAGTCCGACATCAGCCCGTCCCAAAGAGCCTCGACGAGGGAGGGATCCATGGTGGGAGTGGTGTGAAGAGGGATTGGAGGTGGATGACTGCGGCTATGGCCGGGGCTGCGGTTTATATAGCAATGGTGGGCGGCAGAGGGACGGATGGGTGGCGCCGGAGCAGACGCCTCGGCAACTGCGTACAATCAATGTGGGCAGCAAATGGACGGACGGGCGGCCGTCGTGCCGTTTGAACGTGCAACACTCGCATGCACCGGGAAGCGGCGCGCGGGTGGCGCTCTCTCGGTCGGCGCGCCTCTTCAATGCCGGCGCCAGTGAGCGGTCGCGTCCGCTCTGGCCGGACATGAATGCGGACACTGACGCTCTGAGCGGCACTGACCGAAAACACGCGGGAGGGGGTTCGGGGTTTTGGTAGGCCAGGGCGGTTAGAAGACTGCGTAGGGTCGATCCGGACTCCGGCAAAGCCTTCCCCCACCCCCCACCCCCCTACACACACATTTGTGTCCGGTTTGGTGGTGAAATGGCGTTCGGACCGCCCCGCGGACCGATACAGGCCCACGTTGGATGACTTCCGCGGTCCAGATAACCTGATTCAGACGGTTGCACGAGGTTTGAGGGTCGGCATTGGAGATCCCCTAAGTAAATCAAGAGTAAAATGCACCAATGAGGATCGAACCTGAGATCTCATGGCGGCAGCTCCGCACGCAGGCCATCTTAACAGAAACATTTTAGTGTTCATGTGCATAGTGATTTTTTTAATACGGAAGCACGCAGCACGCACCTGTGCACACACTCGCACTACACATGGGTGTATGAACACCTTCCGATTGCAGTCGTGTACATGCCCAAGTCCCACCACTACCTCGCCATGCAGCCCATGGAGTCCTGCCTCCCCAAGGCGTTTCCCGTCTCTGAGGTCTGAGCCTTCACGCCAAGTCTTCCACATTGTCACCGCGACCATGCATTTTCCGCCCTTCAGTGTCTGGTTAGCACGCAGCCTACCGCTGCTTGGCGCACTCGTGCAACTTCTCACCATTCAAAACATGCATGTACATACACAAGGAAACACAGACACAGCTCTATACGCACGCACAACAAGCAGCCGCCGCCTGAAATGGCAAGCGGGAGTGGACGGTGTCGGGTGCACGATGCATGTCGTGCTGCCGGTAATCCAGGACAGGGTCTCACGAGCGCTCGGCGCATCGCAATACTGATCTATGCTGGCCGGTGGATGTACAGGAGCTGCGAGACGAGGCGGTGCAACACATACCAACTCTATTTGCATGAGATGGACACATGAACGACAGCGACAGTGGCGACATCCACACCGGTCGCTCTGCTCGTCGTGCGCGCACCATGGTGGCATGGCTGCCGGAGCACAAATGGTGCGGAGGAGCCTGCAATATGTACCGCCGCCCAATTCCATGCATGTATCGATACGCCCTGCTGTGCCGTGCTGTGCTGCTGGGATTCCACTCATCTGGTTAATTTTGTTTGTACAGTAGAGTAATGATGCTTGCATGGGACGACAAGTACTACTACTAGTAATCCAATCTTAAATGTAGACATGTTGGATGGCAACCACAAGAGCCCGAGCATGCTAGCACATGCCGAGGAGGACCCTTACGTCATATGCTGATAGACGCGATTCCCTCCCTCCCTCCCTTGTGCTTTTTTAGAAGCTGGTGGTGGTTCGCTGACCTTGCTGGCTAGCTCTACTCATCAGCCTGCTTGCACCGGTGGTGCGCTTCACCGCGTGGATTGGATTGCCCAAAGGCACCGCATTGACGCCTAGTTTTGTAGAAATCATCCGTTTATGAATTTTTGCCACTTACCACTAATTCTTGATCTAATCTTTGGCAGAAAACACTGACCGGTCTCTTTGGGCATTCTAACCTCAATTATGACATGTGGTCCTTGTGTTGAGGTCCTCTGCTGCGCCCGGGCCTGGGAAGGAATCGAAGGAGGCACTTGTGTTGGCCTTCCCCGCAGCCTGTCCCTTTCTCTGCAGAAGAAGCTGCAGCGGTTAAATATAAAATCAAACCAAGGTAGCATGCCATCATGCAAAAGCCATCAAGCTAAGCTAAGCTAGCTAGGGGAGCACCAACAACGGGTCAGACAGGTAACTAACTTGTTGTGTGGATGCCCTACAATTCAGAGGCGACATATAAGTAGTAAGTATCATGCATGGACTCGTCCTCGGATGGGATGGGATGAACCCTGCCTGCCTGCCTCACAAATGGTGCGGAGGAGCATGCATGCATGCATGCATGCATGTACCCAGGCCGAGGAAGCCGCCACAAGAAGGCCACGAGGCAGGCAGATCGATGGGGACGTGTGGGATGGCCACCACAACAAAGGCCGTGGCCAGCACATGCATGCTAGTCCCCCCCCCCCCCACCCTCCCATCGTGCCGATCCAGGAGGAGGAGCCGATCAGCCTACGTGCGTCATCAGCTCTGCTCCCCTGATCCATGCGGATTCCTTGTGCTTTTTTAGCTGCCGGCTACTGCGACGCGATTCCATCCCCCGCTTCTTTAGCTATTGGTTTACTTGGTGGTTACTCTCCTCGGTACCTTCCTGCAACCGGTGGTGTGCTTCACCGCATGCTTTGTGTATTATTCTTATGGCTGTATAACGTGCATACAGAGTATTTGAAGGAAATATGCCCTAGAGGCAATAATAAAGTTATTATTTTATATTTCCTTATTCATGATAAAGGTTTATTATTCATGCTAGAATTGTATTGATCAGAAACTTAAATATATGTGTGAATACATAAACAAATAATGTGTCCCTAGTAAGCCACTACTAGACTAGCTCGTTAATCAAAGATGGTTATGGTTTCCTAACCATGGACATGAGTTGTCATTTGATAACGGGATCACATCATTAGGAGAATGGTGTGATGGACAAGACCCATTCGTTAGCTTAGCATTATGATCGTTCAGTTTTATTGCTTTTGCTTTCTTCATGTCAAATACATATTCCTTCGACTATGAGATTATGCAACTCCCGGATACCGGAGGAATGCCTTGTGTGCTATCAAACGTCACAATGTAACTGGGTTATTATAAAGATGCTCTACAGGTATCTCTGAAGGTGATTGTTGTGTTGGCATAGATCGAGATTAGGATTTGTCACTCCGAGTATCGGAGAGGTATCTCTGGGCCCTCTCGGTAATACACATCATAAGCTTGCAGGCAAATGACTAAGGAGTTAGTCACGAGGTGATGTATTACGGAACGAGTAAAGAGACTTGCCGGTAAGGAGATTCAACTAGGTATGAAGATACCGACGATCGAATCTCGGGCAAGTAACATACCGATGGACAAAGGGAATTACGTATGTTGTCATAACGGTTCGACCGATAAAGATCTTCATAGAATATGTAGGAGCCAATATGGGCATCCAGGTTCCGCTATTGGTTATTGATTGGAGAGGTGTCTCGGTCATGTCTACATAGTTCTCGAACCCGTAGGGTCCGCACGCTTAACGTTCAATGACGATATTGTATTATATGAGTTATGTTATTTGGTGACCGAATGTTGTTCGGAGTCCCGGATGAGATCACGGACATGACGAGGACTCTCGAAATGGTCGAGAGGTAAGGATTGATATATAGGATGATGGTATTCGGACACCGGAAGTGTTTCGGAAGGTACCGGGTACTTATTGGGTCACCGGAAAGGAGTTTCGGGCACCCCCGGCAATGATATGGGCCTTATGGGCCAAGAGAGGGAACACACCAGCCCACAAGGGGCTGGTGCGCCCCTATAGTTGCCAGCCCTATGAGGAGGAGAAGGAAAGAGGGGAGGGAAAGGAAAGTGTGGAGTAGGACTCCCCCTTCCTTCCCCCTCCCCCCCCCCCTCTTTCCTTCCCCCTTCTTACAAGGAAATGGGGAGGGGGGGCGCAGGGCAAGGCAGCAGCCCTAGGGCTGCCGCCAGGTCTCTTGGGGTGCCCTAGGGGCTGCCTCCTCCCCTCCCCACCTATATATACATGGGTAGGGGGCGCCACACAAGGACACAACATTGTCTTAGCCGTGTGCGGCGCCCCCATCCACCGTTTACTCCCTCGGTCATATTTTTGTAGTGCTTAGGCGAAGCCCTACGGAGATCACATCACCATCACCGTCACCACGCCGTCGTGCTGCCGGAACTCATCTACTACCTCGCCGTCTTGCTGGATCCAGAAGGCGGAGGACGTCACCGAGCTGAACGTGTGCAGAACACGGAGGTGCCGTGCGTTCGGTACTAGATCGGTTGAAACGCGAAAAAAGTTCAACTACATCAACCGCGTTGTGAAATGCTTCTGCTTACGGTCTACGAGGGTACGTAGATACACTCTCTCCCTCATTGCTATGGATCTCCATGGATAGATCATTGCATGTGCGTAGATTTTTTTTTTGTTTTCCATGCAATGATTCCCAACAGTGGCATCATGAGCCAGGTCTATGCGTAGATGATATGCACGAGTAGAACACAAAGAGTTGTGGGCGGTGATAGTCATACTGCTTACCACCAACGTCTTATTTTGATTCGGCGGTATTGTGGGATGAAGCGGCCCGGACCAACCTTACATGTCCACGCACATGAGACCGGTTCCACCGACAGACATGCAACTAGTTTTGCATAAAGGTGGCTGGCGGGTGTCTATTTCTCCTACTTTAGTTGAATCGAATTTGACTATGGCCGGTCCTTGAAGAAGGTTAAAACAGCAAACTTGATGAAACACCGTTGTGGTTTTGTGCGTAGGTAAGAACGGTTCTTGCTAGAAGCCCGTAGCAGCCACGTAAAACTTGCAACAACAAAGTAGAGGACTGTTGGGGATCGTAGCAGAATTTTAAAATTTTCTACGCATCACCAAGATCAATCTATGGAGTCATCTAGCAACGAGAGAGAGGGGAGTGCATCTACATACCCTTGTAGATCGCGAGCGGAAGCGTTCAAGAGAACGGGGTTGATGGAGTCGTACTCGTCGTGATCCAAATCACCGATGAACCTAGCGCCGAACGGACGGCACCTCCGTGTTCAACACACGTACGGAGCGGAGACGTCTCCCACGCCTTGATCCAGCAAGGAGAGAGGGAGAGGTTGGGGAAGACAACTCCAGCAGCAGCACGACGGCGTGGTGGAGTTGGAGCTGCGTGGTATTCCTGCAGGGCTTCGCCAAGCACCGCGGGAGGAGGAGGAGGTGTTGGAGAGGGGAGGGGCTGCGCCAGGGATTGGGGGTGCTGCAGCCCTCCCTCCTCCCCTCTATTTATAGGGCAAAGGGGGAAGGGGGCCGGCCCCTCTAGATGGGATCTAGAGGGGGGGCGGCGGCCAGGGGGAGGTGGCTTGCCCCCCAAGCCAAGGGGGGGCGCCTCCCTTAGGGTTTCCCCTAAACCCTAGGCGCATGGGCCCTAGGGAGAGGTGGCGCCCAGCCCACTTAGGGGCTGGTTCCCTTCCTCCTACAGCCCATAGGTCCCTCCGGGGCAGGTGGACCCTCTCGGTGGACCCCCGGAACCCCTTCGGTGGCCCCGGTACAATACCGGCATACCCCCGAACACTTCCGGTGACCGTATGATGACTTCCCATATATAAATCTTCACCTCCGGACCATTCCGGAACTCCTCGTGACGTCCGGGATCTCATCCGGGACTCCGAACAACATTCGGTAACCACGTACAAACTTTCCCTATAACCCTAGCGTCATCGAACCTTAAGTGTGTAGACCCTACGGGTTCGGGAGACACGTAGACATGACCGAGACGACTCTCCGGTCAATAACCAACAGCGGGATCTGGATACCCATGTTGGCTCCCACATGCTCCTCGATGATCTCATCGGATGAACCACGATGTCGAGGATTCAATCAATCCCGTACACAATTCCCTTTGTCTATCGGTACGATACTTGCCCGAGATTCGATCGTCGGTATCTCGATACCTTGTTCAATCTCGTTACCGGCAAGTCTCTTTACTCGTTTCCGTAACACATCATCCTGTGAACAACTCCTTGATCACATTGAGCTCATTATGATGATGTCCTACCGAGTGGGCCCAGAGGTACCTCTCCGTCACACGGAGTGACAAATCCCAGTCTCGATTCGTGCCAACCCAACAAACACTTTCGGAGATACCCGTAGTGCACCTTTATAGCCACCC
The DNA here is from genome assembly GCA_011799875.1 of Thinopyrum elongatum. Lineage (NCBI taxonomy): Eukaryota > Viridiplantae > Streptophyta > Magnoliopsida > Poales > Poaceae > Thinopyrum > Thinopyrum elongatum. The sequence goes on along the minus strand of CM022298.1, from coordinate 689,329,966 downwards.
AGTTACGTTGTGACGTTTGGTACACCCAAAGCACTCCTACGGTATCCGGGAGTTGCACAATCTCATGGTCTAAGGAAAAGTTACTTGACATTGGAAAAGCTTTAGCAAACGAACTACACGATCTAGTGCTAGGCTTAGGATTGGGTCTTGTCCATCACATCATTCTCCTAATGATGTGATCCCGTTATCAATGACATCCAATGTCCATGGTCAGGAAACCGTAACCATCTATTGATCAACGGGCTAGTCAACTAGAGGCTTACTAGGGACATGTTGTGGTCTATGTATTCACACATGTATTACGATTTCCGGATAACACAATTATAGCATGAATAACAGACAATTATCATGAACAAGGAAATATAATAATAACCATTTTATTATTGCCTCTAGGGCATATTTCCAACAGTCTCCCACTTGCACTAGAGTCAATAATCTAGTTACATTGTGATGAATCGAACACCCATAGAGTTCTGGTGTTGATCATGTTTTGCTCGTGGAAGAGGTTTAGTCAACGGATCTGCTACATTCAAATCCGTGTGCACTTTACAAATATCTATGTCTCCATCTTGAACATGTTCACGTATGGAGTTGAAGCGACGCTTGATATGCCTGGTCTTCTTGTGAAACCTGGGCTCCTTGGCAAGGGCAATAGCTCCAGTGTTGTCACAGAAGAGAGCCATTGGACCCGATGCATTTGGAATGACTCCTAGGTCGGTGATGAACTCCTTCATCCATACTGCTTCGTGTGCTGCCTCCGAGGCTGCTATGTACTCCGCTTCGCATGTAGAACCCGCCACGATGCTTTGCTTGCAACTGCACCAGCTTACCGCTCCACCATTCAAAATATACACGTATCCGGTTTGTGACTTGGAGTCATCCGGATCTATGTCGAAGCTAGCGTCGACGTAACCCTTTACGACGAGCTCTTCGTCACCTCCATATACGAGAAACATATCCTTAGTCCTTTTCGGGTACTTCAGGATGTTCTTGACCGCTGTCCAGTGTTCCTTGCCAGGATTACTTTGGTACCTACCTACCAAACTTACTGCAAGGTTTACTTCAGGTCTGGTACACAGCATGGCATACATAATAGACCCTATGGCTGAGGCATAGGGGATGACACTCATCTCTTCTATATCTTTTGCCGTGGTCGGGCATTGAGCCGAGCTCAATCTCACACCTTGCAATACAGGCAAGAACCCCTTCTTGGACTGATCCATATTGAACTTCTTCAATATCTTATCAAGGTATGTGCTTTGCGAAAGACCTATGAGGCGTCTCGATCTATCCCTATAGATCTTGATGCCTAATATATAAGCAGCTTCTCCAAGGTCCTTCATTGAAAAACACTTATTCAAGTAGGCCTTTATACTTTCCAAGAATTCTATATTATTTCCCATTAGCAGTATGTCATCCACATATAATATGAGAAATGCTACAGAGCTCCCACTCACTTTCTTGTAAACACAGGCTTCTCCATAAGTCTGTGTGAACCCAAACGCTTTGATCATCTCATCAAAGCGAATGTTCCAACTCCGAGATGCTTGCACCAGCCCATAGATTGAGCGCTGGAGCTTGCATACCTTGTCAGCATTCTCAGGGTCGACAAAACCTTCCGGTTGCATCATATACAACTCTTCCTTAAGAAAACCATTAAGGAATGCTGTTTTGACGTCCATTTGCCATATCTCATAATCATAGTATGCGGCAATTGCTAACATGATTCTGACGGATTTCAGCTTCGCTACGGGTGAGAGAGTCTCATCGTAGTCAACCCCTTGAACTTGTCGATAACCCTTAGCGACAAGCCGAGCCTTATAGATGGTCACATTACCATCCGCGTCAGTCTTCTTCTTAAAGATCCATTTATTTTCTATGGCTTGCCGATCATCGGGCAAGTCAGTCAAAGTCCATACTTCGTTTTCATACATGGGTCCTATCTCGGATTTCATGGCTTCAAGCCATTTGTCGGAATCCGGGCCCGCCATCGCTTCTTCATAGTTCGAAGGTTCACTGTTGTCTAACAACATGATTTCCAGGACAGGATTGCCGTACCACTCTGGTGCGGAACGTATCCTTGTGGACCTTCGAAGTTCAGTGGTAGCTTGATCATGATCATTATCATTAACTTCCTCTCTAGCCGGTGCAGGCTCCACAGAAACATTTTCCTGTGCTGCGCTACTCTCCGGTTCGAGGGTCATCTCATCAAGCTCCACTTTCCTCCCACTTACTTCTTTCGAGAGAAACTCTTTCTCTAGAAAGGATCCATTCCTGGCAACAAAAATCTTGCCCTCGGATCTTAGGTAGAAGGTATACCCAATAGTTTCCTTAGGGTATCCTATAAATACGCATTTTTTCGACTTCGGTTCGAGCTTCTCTGGTTGAAGTTTCTTCACATAAGCATCGCATCCCCAAACTTTCAGAAACGACAGCTTAGGTTTCTTCCCAAACCATAATTCATACGGTGTCGTCTCAACGGATTTTGACGGTGCCCTATTTAAAGTGAATGCGGCAGTCTCTAAAGCATAACCCCAAAAAGATAGCGGTAGATCAGTAAGAGACATCATAGATCGCACCATATCCAATAGAGTGCGATTACGACGTTCGGACACACCGTTACGCTGAGGTGTTCCAGGCGGCGTGAGTTGTGAAACAATTCCACATTTCCGTAAATGCGTGCCAAATTCATGACTCAAATATTCTCCTCCACGATCTGATCGTAGGAACTTTATTTTCTTGTCACGTTGATTTTCAACCTCATTCTGAAATTCCTTGAACTTTTCAAAGGTCTCAGACTTGTGCTTCATCAAGTAGACATACCCATATCTACTCAAATCATCGGTGAGGGTGAGAACATAATGATAACCACCGCGAGCCTCAACACTCATTGGACCACGCACATCGGTATGTATGATCTCCAATAAGTTGGTTGCTCGCTCCATTGTTCCGGAGAACGGAGTCTTGGTCATCTTGCCCAAGAGGCATGGTTCGCATCTGTCAAATGATTCATAATCAAGAGACTCCAAAAGTCCATCTGCATGGAGTTTCTTCATGCGTTTAACACCGATATGACCAAGGCGGCAGTGCCACAAGTATGTGGGACTATCGTTATCAACCTTGCATTTCTTGGCATTCACATTATAAACATGTGTAACATCACGTTCGAGATTCAATAAAAATAAACCATTCACCAGCGGGGCATGACCATAAAACATATCTCTCATATAAATAGAACAACCATTATTCTCAGATTTAAATGAGTAGCCATCTCGCATTAAGCGAGATCCAGATACAATGTTCATGCTCAAAGCTGGCACTAAATAACAATTATTGAGGTTTAAAACTAATCCCGTAGGTAGATGGAGAGGTAGCGTGCCGACGGCGATCACATCGACCTTGGAACCATTCCCGACGCGCATCGTCACCTCGTCCTTTGCCAGTCTCCGCTTATTCCGCAGCTCCTGCTTTGAGTTACAAATATGAGCAACCGCACCGGTATCAAATACCCAGGAACTACTACGAGTGCTGGTAAGGTACACATCAATTACATGTATATCACATATACCTTTGGTATTGCCGGCCTTCTTATCTGCTAAGTACTTGGGGCAATTCCGCTTCCAGTGACCGTTTCCCTTGCAATAAAAGCACTCAGTCTCAGGCTTGGGTCCATTCTTTGACTTCTTCCCGGCAGCTGGCTTACCGGGCGCGGCAACTCCCTTGCCGTCCTTCTTGAAGTTCTTCTTACCCTTGCCCTTCTTGAACTTAGTGGTTTTATTCACCATCAACACTTGATGTTCCTTTCTGATCTCTGCCTCCGCTGACTTCAGCATCGCATATACCTCAGGAATGGTCTTTTCCATCCCCTGCATGTTGAAGTTCATCACAAAGCTCTTGTAGCTAGGTGGAAGCGACTGGAGGATTCTGTCAATGACCGCGTCATCCGGGAGATTAATCCCCAGCTGAGACAAGCGGCTGTGCAACCCAGACATTTTGAGTATGTGCTCGCTGACAGAACTATTTTCCTCCATCTTACAACTGTAGAACTTATCGGAGACTTCATATCTCTCGATCCGGGCATGAGCTTGGAAAACCATTTTCAGCTCTTCGAACATCTCATATGCTCCGTGATGCTCAAAACGCTTTTGGAGCCCCGGTTCTAAGCTGAAGAGCATGCCGCACTGAACGAAGGAGTAATCATCGGTGCGTGTCTGCCAAACGTTCAAATCGTCTGGCAGTGCTGGGAGAGCAGGTGGGTCACCTAACGGTGCTTCAAGGACATATGATTTCTTGGCAGCTATGAGGATAATCCTCAGGTTACGGACCCAGTCCGCATAGTTGCTACCATCGTCTTTCAGCTTGTTTTTCTCTAGGAACGCGTTGAAGTTGAGGGTAACATTAGCGTTGGCCATTTGATCTACAAGATAGATATGTAACATTTAGACTAAGTTCATGACAATTAAGTTCATCTAATCAAATTATAATGAACTCCCACTCAGATAGACATCCCTCTCGTCATCTAAGCGATACATGATCCGAATCGACTAGGCTGTGTCCGATCATCACGTGAGACGGACTAGTCATCAACGGTGAACATCTCCATGTTGATCGTATCTTCTATACGACTCATGTTCGACCTTTCGGTCTCTTGTGCTCCGAGGCCATGTCTGTACATGCTAGGCTCGTCAAGTCAACCTAAGTGTATTGCTGTGTAAATCTGGCTTACACCCGTTGTATTCGAACGTTAGAATCTATCACACCCGATCAACACGTAGTGCTTCGAAACAACGAACCTTCGCAACGGTGCACAGTTAGGGGGAACACTTTCTTGAAATTTTAGTGAGGGATCATCTTATATATGCTACCGTCGTTCTAAGCAAATAAGATGCAAAAACATGATAGACATCACATGCAATCAAAATAGTGACATGATATGGCCATTATCACTTCGCTCCTTTTGATCTCCATCTTCGGGGCTCCATGATCATCATCGTCACCGGCATGACACCATGATCTCCATCATCATGATCTCCATCATCGTGTCTTCATGAAGTTGTCTCGCCAACTATTACTTCTACTACTACGGCTAACGGTTAGCAATAAAGTAAAGTAATTACATGGCGAATTTCAATGACACGCAGGTCATATAATAAATTAAGACAACTCCTATGGCTCCTGCCGGTTGTCATACTCATCGACATGCAAGTCGTGATTCCTATTACAAGAACAAGATCATCTCATACATCACATATATCATTCATCACATCCTTTGGCCATATCACATCACAAAGCACTTGCTGCAAAAACAAGTTAGACGTCCTCTAATTGTTGTTGCAAGTTTTTACGTGGCTGCTATAGGTTTCTAGCAAGAACGTTTCTTACCTACGCTAAAACCACAACGTGATATGCCAATTTCTATTTACCCTTCATAAGGACCCTGTTCATCGAATCCGATCCGACTAAAGTGGGAGAGACAGACACCCGCTAGCCACCTTATGCAACTAGTGCATGTCAGTCGGTGGAACCTGTCTCACGTAAGCGTACGTGTAAGGTCGGTCCGGGACGCTTCATCCCACAGTGCCGCCGAATCAAGATAAGACTAGTAACGGCAAGAAGATTGACAAATCGACGCCCACAACTACTTTGTGTTCTACTCGTGCAAGATACTACGCATAGACCTAGCTCATGATGCCACTGTTGGGGATCGTAGCAGAATTTTAAAATTTTCTACGCATCACCAAGATCAATCTATGGAGTCATCTAGCAACGAGAGAGAGGGGAGTGCATCTACATACCCTTGTAGATCGCGAGCAGAAGCGTTCAAGAGAATGGGGTTGATGGAGTCGTACTCGTCGTGATCCAAATCACCGATGAACCTAGCGCCGAACGGACGGCACCTCCGTGTTCAACACACGTACGGAGCGGAGACGTCTCCCACGCCTTGATCCAGCAAGGAGAGAGGGAGAGGTTGGGGAAGACAACTCCAGCAGCAGCACGACGGCGTGGTGGAGTTGGAGCTGCGTGGTATTCCTGCAGGGCTTCGCCAAGCACCGCGGGAGGAGGAGGAGGTGTTGGAGAGGGGAGGGGCTGCGCCAGGGATTGGGGGTGCTGCAGCCCTCCCTCCTCCCCTCTATTTATAGGGCAAAGGGGGAAGGGGGCCGGCCCCTCTAGATGGGATCTAGAGGGGGGGCGGCGGCCAGGGGGAGGTGGCTTGCCCCCCAAGCCAAGGGGGGGCGCCTCCCTTAGGGTTTCCCCTAAACCCTAGGCGCATGGGCCCTAGGGAGAGGTGGCGCCCAGCCCACTTAGGGGCTGGTTCCCTTCCTCCTACAGCCCATAGGTCCCTCCGGGGCAGGTGGACCCTCCCGGTGGACCCCCGGAACCCCTTCGGTGGCCCCGGTACAATACCGACATACCCCCGAACACTTCCGGTGACCGTATGATGACTTCCCATATATAAATCTTCACCTCCGGACCATTCCGGAACTCCTCATGATGTCCGGGATCTCATCCAGGACTCCGAACAACATTCGGTAACCACGTACAAACTTTCCCTATAACCCTAGCGTCATCGAACCTTAAGTGTGTAGACCCTACGGGTTCGGGAGACACGTAGACATGACCGAGACGACTCTCCGGTCAATAACCAACAGCGGGATCTGGATACCCATGTTGGCTCCCACATGCTCCTCGATGATCTCATCGGATGAACCACGATGTCGAGGATTCAATCAATCCCGTACACAATTCCCGAGATTCGATCGTTGGTATCTCGATACCTTGTTCAATCTCGTTACCGGCAAGTCTCTTTACTCGTTTCCGTAACACATCATCCTGTGAACAACTCCTTGATCACATTGAGCTCATTATGATGATGTCCTACCGAGTGGGCCCAGAGGTACCTCTCCGTCACACGGAGTGACAAATCCCAGTCTCGATTCATGCCAACCCAACAGACACTTTCGGAGATACCCGTAGTGCACCTTTATAGCCACCCAGTTACGTTGTGAAGTTTGGTACACCCAAAGCACTCCTACGGTATCCGGGAGTTGCACAATCTCATGGTCTAAGGAAAAGTTACTTGACATTGGAAAAGCTTTAGCAAACGAACTACACGATCTAGTGCTAGGCTTAGGATTGGGTCTTGTCCATCACATCATTCTCCTAATGATGTGATCCCGTTATCAATGACATCCAATGTCCATGGTCAGGAAACCGTAACCATCTATTGATCAACGAGCTAGTCAACTAGAGGCTTACTAGGGACATGTTGTGGTCTATGTATTCACACATGTATTACGATTTCCGGATAACACAATTGTAGCATGAATAACAGACAATTATCATGAACAAGGAAATATAATAATAACCATTTTATTATTGCCTCTAGGGCATATTTCCAACAAGGACGTCTAACTTGTTTTTGCAGGGTATGTTGTGATGTGATATGGTCAAGACATGATGTGATATACGTTATTGTATGAGATGATCATGTTTTGTATGTTATTGGCAACCGGCACGAGCCTGATGGTTGTCTCTTTATTGTATGAAATGCAAACGCCATGTAATTGCTTTACTTTATCACTATGTGTTAGCGATAGTTGTAGAAGCAATAGTTGGCGAGACGACCACGATGCAACGATGGAGATCAAGGTGTCGAGCCGGTGACGATGGAGATCATGACGATGCTTTGGAGATGGAGATCAAAAGCACAAGATGATGATGGCCATATCATGTCACATATTTTGATTGCATGTGATGTTTATCTTTTATGCATCTTATTTTGCTTAGTATGACGGTAGCATTATAAGATGATCCCTTCACTAAATTTCAAGGTAAAAGTGTTCTCCCTGAGTATGCACCTTTGCTACAGTTCGTCGTGTTGAGACACCACGTGATGATCAGGTGTGATAGACTCTATGTTCACATACAACGGGTGCAAGACAGTTTTGCACATGCGGAATACTTGGGTTAAACTTGACGAGCCTCGCATGTACAGACATGGCCTCGGAACACTGGAGACTGAAAGGTCGAACGTGAATCATATAGTAGATATGACCAACATAGAGATGTTTACCATTGATGACTACCCCATCTCACGTGATGATCGGACATGGGTTAGTTGATTTGGATCACGTATCACTTAGATGACTTGAGGGATGTCTATTTAAGTGGGAGTTCTTAAGTAATTTGATTAATTGAACTTAATTTATCATGAACTTAGTCCTGATAGTATTTGCATATCTATGTTGTAGATCAATAGCTCGCGATATAGCTCAAATATTTTTTTGATATGTTCCTAGAGAAAACTAAGTTGAAAGATGATAGTAGCAATGATGCGGACTGGGTCCGTGATCTGAGGATTATCCTCATTGCTGAACAGAAGAATTATGTCCTTGATGCATTGCTAGATGACAGACCTATTGCAGGAGCAGATGGAGACGTTATGAACGTTTGACAAGCTCGGTATGATGACTACTTGATAGTTTAGTGCGCCATGTTTTACGGCTTAGAACCGGGACTTCAAAAATGTTTTGAATGCCACGAAGCATATAAGATGTTCCAAGAGTTGAAATTGGTATTTCAGACTCATGCCCGTGTCGAGAGGTATGAGACCTCTAACAAGTACTTTGCCTATAAGATGGAGGAGAATAGCTCAGCCAGTGAGCATGTGCTCAGAATGTCTGGGTACTACAATCGCTTGAATAAAGTGGGATTTAATCTTCCAGATAAGATAGTGTTGACAGAGTTCTCTAGTCACTATCACGAAGCTACTAGAACTTCATGATGAACTATAATATGCAAGGGATGACGAAAATGATTCCCGAGCTCTTCGCGATGCTGAAATCAGCAAAGGTAGAAATCAAGAAAGAGCATCAAGTGTTGATGGTTGAAAGGACCACTAGTTTCAATTAAAAGGGCAAGGGAAAGAAAGGGAACTTCAAGTAGAATGGCAAGCAAGTTGCCACTCCCGGGAAGAAGCCCAAAGCTAGACCCAAGCCTGAAACTGAGTGCTTCTACTGCAAAGGAAATGGTCTCTGGAAGCGGAACTGCCCCAAATACTTGGCGGAAAAGAAGGATGGCAAAGTGAACAAAGGTATATATGATATACATGTTATTGATGTGTACCTTACTAGTGTTCGTAGCAACCTCTGGGTATTTGATACCGGTTCAGTTGCTGAGATTAGTAACTCGAAACAGGAGTTGCAGAATGAACAGAGACTAGTTAAGGGCGAAGTGACGATGTGTGTTGGAAGTGATTCCATGGTTGATACGATCACCATCGCACACTCCCTCTACCTTTGGAATTAGTGTTGAACCTAAAATAAATGTTATTTGGTGTTTGCGTTGAGCATGAATATGATTTGATCATGTTTATTGCAATACGGTTATTCATTTAAGTCAGAGAATAATTGTTGTTCTGTTTACATGAATAAAACCTTCTGTGGTCATACACCCAAGGTGAATGGTTTATTGAATCTCGGTCGTAGTGATACACATATTCATAATATTGATGCCAAAAGATGCAAAGTTGATAATGATAGTGCAACATACTTGTGGCACTGCCGTTTAGGTCATATTGGTGTAAAGCGCATGAAAAAACTCCATGCAGATGGGCTTTTGGAATCACTTGATTATGAATCATTTGATACTTGCGAACCATGCCTTATGGGAAAGATGACTAAAACTCCGTTCTCCAGAACAATGGAGCAAGCAAATGACTTATTGGAAATAATACATACCAATGTATGCGGTCCGATGAGTGTTGAGGCACGCGGTGGGTATCGTTATTTTGTAACCTTCACAGATGATTTGAGTAGATATGGGTATATCTACTTAATGAAACACAAGTCTGAAACATTTGAAAAGTTCAAAGAATTTCAGAGTGAAGTAGAGAATCATCGTAACAAGAAAATAAAGTTTCTACGATCTAATCGCGGAGGAGAATATTTGAGTTATGAGTTTGGCCTTCATTTAAAACAATGTGGAATAGTTTCACAACTCACGCCACCTGGAACACCATAGCGTAATGGTGTGTCCGAACATCGTAACCGTACTTTATTAGATATGGTGCGATCTATGATGTCTCTTACCGATTTACCACTATCGTTTTGGGGTTATGCATTAGAGACAACTGCATTCACGTTAAATAGGGCACCGTCTAAATCCGTTGAGACGACACCGTATGAACTGTGGTTTGGCAAGAAACCTAAGCTGTCATTTCTTAAAAGTTTGGGGATGCGACGCTTATAGGCTTCAGCCTGATAAGCTCGAACCCAAAGCGGAGAAGTGCGTCTTCATAGGATACCCTAAGGAAACTATTGGGTACACCTTCTACCACAGATCCAAAGGCAAGATCTTTGTTGCTAAGAATGGGTCCTTTCTAGAGAAGGAGTTTCTCTCGAAAGAAGTGAGTGGGAGGAAAGTAGAACTCGATGAGGTAATTGTACCTTCTCTCAATTTGGAAAGTAGCACATCAGAGAAATCCGTTCCCGTGATGCCTACACCAACTAGAGAGGAAGCTAATGATGATGATGATGAAACTTCGGATCAAATTACTACTGGACCTCGTAGGTCGAATAGAGCACGTTCCGCACCAGAGTGGAACGGTAATCCTGTTATGGAAGTCATGTTACTAGACCATGACGAACCTACGAACTATGAAGAAGCAATGATGAGCCCAGATTCCGACAGATGGCTTGAGGCCATGAAATCTGAGATAGGATTCATGTATGAGAACAAAGTATGGACTTTGGTGGACTTGCCCGATGATTGGCAAGCCATAGAGAATAAATTGATCTTCAAGAAGAAGACTGATGCTGATGGTAATGTTACTGTCTACAAAAGCTCGACTTGTCGCAAAAGGTTTTTGACAAGTTCAAGGGGTTGACTACAATGAGACTTTCTCACCTGTAGCGATGCTTAAGTCCGTCCGAATCATGTTAGCAATTGCCGTATTTTATGATTATGAGATCTCGCAAATGGACGTCAAAACTGCATTCCTTAATGGATTTCTTAAAGAAGAGTTGTATATGATGCAACCAGAAGGTTTTGTCGATCCTAAAGGTGCTAACAAAGTGTGCAAACTCCAGCGATCCATCTCTGGACTGGTGCAAGCATCTCAGAGTTGGAATATACGCTTTGATGAGGTGATCAAAGCATATGGTTTTATACAGACTTACAGTGAAGCCTGTATTTACAAGAAAGTGAGTGGGAGCTCTGTAGCATTTCTGATATTATATGTGGATGACATGTTGCTGATTGGAAATAATATAGAATTTCTGGATAGCATAAAAGGATACTTGAATAAGAATTTTTCAATGAAAGACCTCGGTGAAGCTGCTTACATATTGGGCATCAAAATCTATAGAGATAGATCTAGACTCTTGATAAGATTTTCAATGAGTACATACCTTGACAAGATTTTGAAGGAGTTCAAAATGGATCAGTCAAAGAAAGAGTTCTAGCCTGTAGTGTAAGGTGTGAAGTTGAGTAAGACTCAAAGCCCGACCACGGCAGAAGATAGAGAGAGAATGAAAGTCATTCCATATGCCTCAGCCATAGGTTCTATAAAGTATGCCATGCTGTGCACCAAACCTGTTGTGTACCTTGCCATGAGTTTGGCAAGGGGGTACAATAGTGATCCAGGAGTAGATCACTAGACAGCGGTCAAAATTATCCTTAGAGAACTAAGGAAAAATTTCTCGGTTATGGAGGTGATAAAGAGTTCGTCGTAAAGAGTTACGTCAATGCAAGCTTTTACACTGATCTAGATGACTTTGAGTCTCAATCTGGATACATATTGAAAGTGGGAGCAATTAGCTAGAGTAGCTCCATGCAGAGCATTGTAGACATAGAAATTTGTGAAATACATATGGATCTGAATGTGGCAGACCCGTTGACTAAACTTCTCTCACAAGCAAAACATGATCATACCTTAGTACTCTTTGTGTGTTAATCACATGGCGATGTGAACTAGATTATTGACTCTAGTAAACCCTTTGGGTGTTGGTCACATGGCGATGTGAACTATGGGTGTTAATCACATGATGATGTGAACTATTGGTGTTAAATCACATGGCGATGCGAACTAGATTATTGACTCTAGTGCAAGTGGGAGACTGAAGGAAATATGCCCTAGAGGCAATAGTAAAGTTGTTATTTTATATTTCCTTATTCATGATAAAGGTTTATTATTCATGCTAGAATTTTATTGATCGAAAATTAAATACATGTGTGAATACATAAACAAATACCGTGTCCCTAGTAAGCCTCTACTAGACTAGCTCGTTGATCAAAGATGGTTAAGGTTTCCTAACCATGGACATGAGTTGTCATTTGATAACGGGATCACATCATTAGGAGAATGATGGGATGGACAAGACCCATTCGTTAGCTTATCATTATGATCGTTCAATTTTATTGCTATTGCTTTCTTCATGTCAAATACATATTCCTTTGACTATGAGATTATGCAACTCCCGGATACCGGAGGAATGCCTTGTGTGCTATCAAACGTCACAACGTAACTGGGTGATTATAAAGATGCTCGACAGGTATCTCCTAAGGTGTTTGTTGGGTTGGCATAGATCGAGATTAGGATTTGTCACTCCGAGTATCGGAGAGGTATCTCTGGGCCCTCTCGGTAATACACATCATAAGCTTGCAAGCAAACGACTAAGGAGTTAGTCACGAGGTGATGTATTACGGAACGAGTAAAGAGACTTGCCGGTAAGGAGATTGAACTAGGTATGAAGATACCGACGATCGAATCTCGGGCAAGTAACATACCGATGGGCAAAGGGAATTACGTATGTTGTCATAACGGTTCGACCGATAAAGATCTTCATAGAATATGTAGGAGCCAACATGGGCATCCAGGTTCCGCTATTGGTTATTGACCGGAGATGTGTCTCGGTCATGTCTACATAGTTCTTGAACCCGTAGGGTCCGCAGGGTAAGGCAGCAGCCCTAGGGCTGCCGCCAGGTCTCTTGGGGCGCCCTAGGGCTGCCTCCTCCCCTCCCACCTATATATACATGGGTAGGGGGCGCCACACAAGGACACAACATTGTCTTAGCCGTGTGCGGCGCCCCCGTCCACCGTTTACTCCCTCAGTCATATTTTCGTAGTGCTTAGGCGAAGCCCTGCGGAGATCACATCACCATCACCTTCACTATGCCGTCGTGCTGCCGGAACTCATCTACTACCTCGCCGTCTTGCTGGATCAAGAAGGTGGAGGACGTCATCGAGTTGAACGTGTGCAGAACACGGAGGTGGCATGCGTTCGGTACTAGATCGGTTGGAACGCGAAGAAAGTTTGACTACATCAACCGCGTTGTGAAACGCTTCCGCTTACGGTCTACGAGGGTACGTAGACACACTCTCTCCCTCGTTGCTATGCATCTCCATGGATAGATCATTGCGTGTGCGTAGAATATTTTTTGTTTTCCATGCAACGATTCCCAACAGTATTACAGTACAGCCCGAGCCCATCCAACTCTCTCCCGCTCCGCCGCCCTTCCCACGTCCTCCGGCTTCGCCATGGCTTCGCAAAAGAAGACCGCGTATGCTATCCTAACGCCGGAGCGCCGGTTCCAGGTTGAGGAGGAGATTCGGACAAGGCGTGCCGCCCGCATCGCTGCCGGCCTGCCTCCCGCTCCTCCCGCACTATGTCCATGTAATGGACACGGGCCTCGCCGATGGTCATCGTGCAATGCACCAACGAGGGTAGCGCGGAGGAGGAGGGCGGTGCTGGTTCATCGTCGACAGCATCCTCCGGCTGCTTGCTGGCCCGCCAGCCGGCAGCAATGGCGGCCATCTCCTATTTCTGGTCCGACATCAGCCTGTCCCAAAGAGCCTCGGCGGGGGAGGGATCCATGGTGGGAGTGGTGTGAAGAGGGATTGGAGGTGGATGACTGCGGCTATGGCCGGGGCTGCGGTTTATATAGCAATGGTTGGCGGCAGAGGGACGGACGGGTGGCGCCGGAGGAGACGCCTCGGCAACTACGTACAATCAATGTGGGCAGCAGGTGGACGGACGGGCGGCCGTCGTGCCGTTAGAACGCGCAACACTCGCATGCACCGAGAAGCGGCGCTGGCGGCGCTCTCTCGGCCGGCACGTTGCTTCAATGCCGGCGCCAGTGAGCGGTCGCGTCCGCTTTGGCCGGACATGAACGCGGGCACTGATGCTCTGAGCGGTACTGATCGAAAACGCGCGGGAGGGGGTTGGGGGTTTTGGTAGGCTAGGGCGGTCAGAAGAGTGCGTAGGATCGGTCCGGACTCCGGCAAAGCCTCCCCCCCACCCCCCCACCCCCCCCCACACAAACACACATTTGTCTCCGGTTTGCGGGAGAAATGGCGTAAGGACTGCCCCGCGGACCGATACAGGCCCGCGTTGGATGACTTCCGCGGTCCAGACAACATGATTCAGATGGTTGCACGAGGTTTGAGGGTCGGCATTGGAGATCCCCTAAGTAAATCAAGAGTAAAATGCACCAATGAGGATCGAACCTGAGATCTCATGGCGGCAGCTCCGCGCGCAGGCCATCTTAACAGAAACATTTTAGTGTTCATGTGCATAGTGATTTTTTTTAATACGGAAGCACGCAGCACGCACCTGTGCACACACTCGCACTACACATGGGTGTCAACACCTACGCATTGCAGTCGTGTACATGCCCAAGTCCCACCACTACCTCGCCATGCAGCCCATGGAGTCCTGCCTCCCCAACGCGTTTGCCGTCTCTGAGGTCTGAGCCTTTGCGCCAAGTCTTCCACGTGGTCACCGCGACCATGCATTTGCCGGCCTTCAGCGTCTGGTTAGCACGCAGCCTACCGCTGCTTGGCGCACTCGTGCAGCTTCTCACTATTCACAACATGCATGTACATACACAAGGAAACACAAACACAGCTCTATACGCACACACAACAAGCAGCCGCCACCTGAAATGGCAAGCGGGAGTGGACGGTGCCGGGGTGCACGATGCACGCCGTGCTGCCGGTCATCCAGGACAGGGTCTCACAAGCGCTCGCCGCGTCGCAATACTGATCTATGCCGGCCGGTGGATGTACTGGAGGTGCGAGACGAGGCGGTGCAACACATACCAACTCGATTTGCATGAGATGGACACATGAACGACAGCGACAGCGGCGACATCCACACCGGTCGCTCTACTCGCCGTGCGCGCGCACCATGGTGGCATGGCTGCCGGAGCACAAATGGTGCGGAGGAGCATGCAACATGTACCACCGCCCAATTCCATGTATGTATCGATACGCCCTGCTGTGCTGTGCTGTGCTGCTGGGATTCAACTCATCTGGTTAATTTGGTTTGTACAGTAGAGTAATGATGTTTGCATGGGACAACAAGTACTACTACTAGTAACCAATCTTCGATGTAGACATGTTGGATGGCGACCACAAGAGCCCGAGCACGCTAGCACATGCCGAGGAGGACCCTTGCATCATCTGCTGATAGACGCGATTCCCTCCCTCCCTTCCTTGTGCTTTTTTAGAAGCCGGTGGTGGTTCGCTGACCTTGTTGGCTAGCTCTACTCATCAACCTGCTTGCACCGGTGGTGCGCTTCACCGCATGGATTGGATTGCCCAAAGGCACCGCATTTATGCCTAGTTTTGTAGAAATCATCCATTTACAAATTTTTGCCATTTATCACTAATTCTTGATCTAATCTTTTGCAGAAAACACTGATCGGTCTCTTTAGGCATTCTAACCTCAACTATGACATGTGGGGCCGCATGTGAGACGTGGCGTAACGGTAAACAATAGACGACGTTGGACTGGTCTTTTGCCCAGAAAACCCTCCCTAAAAAATACTCCCTCCCACTTCCCCTGCCCCCATCCAGATCGGGATCGACCATTCCCTCCTCCTTCCCAGCTGCCGTCGTCGTGCGCATGCTCTGACGTACGCTGGACACGCCGGGATCGACCATTCCCTCCTCCTTCCCAGCTGCCGTCGTCGTGCGCATGCTCTGACGTACGCTGGACACGGCGAAGCGTGTCGCGTGCATCGAAGTGCCGCTAGGCTCTTTCTTGCCGAACGCCGAGCTGCTCGCCGCCCAACTGCACCGCCGCCGCGGCCTGGGCCAAGGTGCTAGCCTCCTCCTTTCTCTTGGGTGCAGTACTCAAGCAAATAGCAGCACGGGCGCAAGCGGCGGCACGGCGGCATGCAACAGGACCACAAGTAGCAGCGGCGCGGAGGCGTGGGCGCAAGCAGCAGCAGTGGTGGGTCGCAAGTAGCAGCAGCGGCACAACGGTGCGCAGCACGGGAGCCGCCGCCGGTGCCCGACGTGGGCGGCCGCACATGAGCGCTCGGTGGCCGGACAAAGTACGGCCGAGCTGGGCGTGGCAAGGGCCTGATTGCATTTTCATTTTCTGATTGAAGGGTGCCTATGCAAAAATTCCAAGGGCTATTTGGTAAATTCATATCACATGATGTCTAATGCCGCCTGGGAGCAATAGTTATGCCACGTTACCTTTTTTGGGACCCACATCCATAATCGATGTTAAAATGTTCAAAGAGACCGATAAGTGTTTTCTATAAAAGATTAGACCGAGAATCAGTGGTTGGTGGCAGAAATTCGTAAATGAGTGTTTTCTGTAAATCTAGATGTCAATGTGGTGGTTTTCTATCATTCACTCGGACCGCATGCGTTGTGTATAATTATTGCCCTGCAATGTGCATATATATACTGGAGCTATTGCTTAAAAAATTCAAGTCGCGTTTAAGAAAAGTGTGGTCGAGGACCAGATACGACTGCTGCAGCAGGTTTTTGAGTCCAACTTCACATAGTGCCCCCCATTGATTGAGCGAGTCAGACACTACAAAATTCTTTACGGTTGCCGGATGCCAGTGGTGGCTTCGGGAATTTACAACCGGATATTCATGTGTATTCATTTTGCCAAAATCATTGAATTTTTTTAAAAATTGTCACTGTTTTGCTAAAATCAACACTGTTTTGTAAAAATCATGGGTATTCGCATGAAGACCATAGAATACCCCTAGCGCCGCCCCTGCCGGATGCTACAATGGTCTCTCGTGCATGCACCTTTACGGTTACCAACACAAACTCTGGCTGATTTCTCAAGCTCCCCGGCTTTGCTCCACCTGAGAGTTGCTTTCAGTTCAGTGATCGCCAAGAAAACGCCAACCGTTCGTTTCTGAGCTTTTCGTACCCACTTCTGCTATCGGCTCCTAACCATAAACTCTTTGACCGTGTCCCGCTCAAAGAAAAACCCCTTTGACCGTGGACAAAATCCGCCACGGGTGTACTAACAAAATGCGAGACTCCAAGACAACTCCTTCAAGCGAACCAACCTGTGATTGGATGGTTGGAGGGACAGTGGTATGCCCAGCCTAAAGGTTCAAATCCTGGTGCTCGCATTATTCCAGGACTTATTTTTGTCGGGGTGGCGTTGCGACCCCTTCGCCGATTCGCGCAGCACCAAGACGAGCCCTGGAAAGTCTCCAGGGCCGCCGGCCTTACCGGCTACCGACCCTCTGTACTCCGCCAACAGATGCGGCTCCCGCTCCAGCTTACGAACGAGCAAGCCGCCATGCGAGCTCGCCCCGACTTTGGCTTTGGTACGAGCATGGCACATCGCGAGCTCAACCCCGGCTCAGGCTTAGGGGACGAGCAGGCCGCCACGCGAGCTCGTCCCCGGCTCTGGCTGAATGCACGGTGCGTGGCTGTAAAAACCTATTTTAATAGGCGGATGACGGGCACGCCAGCGACATGACTCCCCGTATGGAGAACCGCGAGGTGCGTATTCCCCGTGTGTGAAAGAACCAGCGACGTGACTACGATGGGCGACTATGAGAGTGCCATATGGCACTGGGTGTCCACGCGCCAGTAATCGCGACGGCTAACGGTCAACTTCTTTGATCGACGACAAACACTCGTTTGGGCATTGGTGAGGGTGGGAGGCGCGGTGGAGTGGAAAAGTGAGCAAAGTTAGTAGGTTTAGGCAAAACTGAGCAAAACAACGGGGGGCTCGCAGACTAAGGCATAGCCTAGTGGTGGGAAGGGGCTGATGCCTTCCCACCCACCCAGGTTCAAGGCACGGTACTTGCAATTTGGGTTTGTTGCACCAATTATATTGTAGGGGGTTCCCTTACAGTCTTTCTGTCAAAAAAAAAAAAACA
This sequence comes from Thinopyrum elongatum, assembly GCA_011799875.1. Taxonomy (NCBI): domain Eukaryota; kingdom Viridiplantae; phylum Streptophyta; class Magnoliopsida; order Poales; family Poaceae; genus Thinopyrum; species Thinopyrum elongatum. Next base: position 689,311,804 of record CM022298.1, on the reverse strand, counting down.
ACGGGGGGCACCTAAATAGAAAACCCTTTATTTTAATGGTTATTTTAATTGCTACTGGTTAATTTCTATTCTTTGTAGCCGAGCATTTGAATTTTGGAGCAGATGATCAGAGGTTTACATGGGGTTGTAAACCATTTAGATCATGTGAAGGCATGGATAACTGATGGTCACATGCATTGGTGACGATGCAGGGCACATTGGGGTTAGCTTATGACATAGTGATATTTTTGTTCATCATGTTTCATAACCGTTCAAGTTCGAGTTGATGTTATGTTGTTCTTATTGTGCTTCATATAGTCTTCCTGATGTGATGTTGCGCCAATGTACATGTTAAGTATGTAAGCCGTGGCTTGCATTTCCCCCCTAGTGTGTATATGATCTTCTATGAAAAAGATGCACGTATATATGTTATCTTCTCTTACAAGATGTTATGCAATTGTATATGTGATCTTCTATGCAGGTAGGTGCTATGTATCATCCAGCTGCTATTCTTTTGTAATCTCCACAACACATTAGTGACCAGCCAAAAACACATCATTGACCAGCCATTTGGCCGGTTAGTGATGATTGGGACTAGTCATCAGTGACTGGCCATGTCATCACTGACGCCGAGACACCGACCGGCCAGAAACCAGTCACTGATGATAAGATTTGGTCAGAGAATGTTGTTTGGTTCTCTATAGTGGTGATAGGCATATAAAATATGGATAATCACATTATGTGTTCAATGACTTATATACATCAATCACATTTCAATAATTGTAACATTTTAATTGAAAAATGATACCGATGACAAAGGTGGAACTATTTTGACAATATATTTAGGTGAAGCCTAAGTCATATGCCATTGATTGAAATGTGAAATCTTAAAAGGTGATATTGTAATGTGATGTGAATATGGTGAACTGTGTATTGTATTGCAATTATGAAATACGAAATTATATCATGGACAAATGTGGAGTTTAACAATGTGAAGTGTTACACTTAACAATAGGAAGTGTGCTATTTAATTGGGTGAACCGTTAGTTCAATGACAGTACGATGTGCGTACCAAATTTTGAATTGTCATTGGTATGGCATAAATTAGTATAAATCACATTCTAGACTTAATGACTTAGATGCCAGTTACATTTTCTTTATTGAAACTGTTGACATTGTAATATGGCATTGCTGACAAAAGGTGGAATGCTTATTCCAATGGCATGTTGGCATATAAGACATCGGAATCCACATTCATGTTGAGATCTGACATTGTAATTCATATTTCACAATTCTAAGTTTGAGTTTGAGTCATATGCATTGGAATGATATTTGAAATTGTACTAGGTGATATTGAAATGCGATATAACATATATTGAAACATGTATTGTATGGCACTATAATTAGATGTGACATACTACGTGGTGGCAAATGTGAAATTTAATACATTGAAATATGTTACTTTCTAGTGGTCCGATGGGAATGTGAAACTAAATCCAGGCCGTTAGCATACATAAAAAAATCTATCATTAGAAATTTCAAATGTCATATTATCTTATGGCATAAATTAAGATTGTATTATACTTTTCAGTAGTTGAAACTTCTGTTTTTCATCCACATTTTATTTTGTTTTTTAAATTACATGAACATTTCTTGAAAGTCACAAAAAATCTTAAAGTTACGCTAAAATAAATTAACATTCGACGTGAACACTTTCTATAAATACATTTTATAAAATTATATGAATATTTTTTCCAAAATGTGTGAACACGTTTTGCAATTATATGTACTTTCTTAAAAATGTATGAACATTTTCTTAAGAAGGGCACACACTTTTGAATTTTATGAACATTTGTTAAAATAGGTGAAGTTTTAAAAAAATCATGAATTTTTTCCAAAATGTGTGAACACCACTCCCGCTGGGTAAGTAATATCATTAATATTTTTCTGAAAATAATTAATCATTTATTTATTTTCAAATAAAAATGAATTTAAATAAGAAAAATGTAAAAAATAAAATAAAAATTCTCACTGCCCCCGCTCGGTAAGTAATTGAGTACATATGGTGGCTAGGCACAATGGCTAATGGCAGCACTATCACATACAGGGTCGTGCTCATTGTGACGACATGAGGTCTCTGGAGCTCGCGATTCCGGTGCTGGCTGTGGAGGAGAAGGTGGGGCCAGGGGGAGGCGGGGCTAGTGCCGGGGGGTGGCCGTCGACGCAAACATCAGTTTCCGGCCAATTCTGGCTGATACAAGGGAGGAGAAGTTTGGGGATAGGGAGGCAGGGCTGCGGGTGGACGGATTTTGGCGTCGGAGGGTCGAGTAAACCCTCGGGATAGCGCAAATTTGCGGAAACTTGGTTTTTTCAGAGGAAACTGGTTTAGAGAGGTTTAGGAATGAAAAGCTATAATTTTGGGAGGCAAGCATTTGGCTCGAGCTGTGGAGGTCTGGCAAGGCTTGGGCGGTGGCGTCTCTGGGGATGTGGAGTCGTAGTAGCAGAGAGGGAGAGGGAGGGACGCAGTGGGGAGGCGTGGGCATTCGATCGGCCGTATGTTGGACCGATCGGACCGTCTGGCCCCCATCGATCCATGCATCGATCACCCTATCACGCCCACGTACAATTCATTCATGGCAGCAGCAGAAACAAAATATTACTCGGAGAAAAGGGAATGGCAACCCCGACAAAGGTACCTCCATCCATCGCTCTCTGTTAGACACACCACAGGGAGTTGTTTGTACGTATATTCCCCGCCCCTGACAAGGAGCAAGTCGAGTCGAGTCGACGACCAAGGAAGCTCCTGCACTTGCACTGCACTGCTCCTCAATCGCACCGACCACGCGCCCGGTCTGTTCCTTCTCCCTCCCACGGCATACTACTAGTCGCTAGTCTGCCGATCACTTCTCTGTTTTCTCTGCTTCTCGCTACTCCATTCCCTATTTTTGAGCCACTCCCAGTCCAACTTAGATCGCTGCTATCAATCGCCGCTCTGCCCTCCCGATGAAGGTTTCGTCGCTACTCTTATTCCTCCTTGGTGCGCTGGCGCTGGTGGGCAGTGTCGGCGGGTAGCCGCAGCAGTACTGCTACCGTGACCGCCCTGTGCCTGCTCGGTACAAAACCCCTGTCCTACGTTGCCTTCGTGTCCAGCGTCGACACCATGCGTAATCATCTTCTACACCACCACCACCAACAACAACAACGAGGAGGAGCCAGTCCCGTCCTCGTCCAACGGCTTCCTCATCGGCTTCCTCATCGGCTCATCCTCCGCCAAGAATCCCAACGACCCCACCACCACCGCCACCACCCGGCTGCCACGACGACATAGGTTTGCAGTCATTATCACTGGGAGCATCGACCGAGTGGAATATAACAGAAATTTCACCTCTGAAATAAAAGAGAGAAAATGCTGGTCGTATGCGTTATAGCTGCACATTAAATTTTGAAATATTAGTTTTTATTTTTCTAGTGATCAACGAAATTGAACAACAAGGATGATAAAGAATAAGAATAACATAGTTATCTTACAACTGCAATACATATGCCATAACATAATAGTTTGAGTCATGGATCTTCGGTGCTATCTATGTCGGTGCTATCTATATCAGGAGGTGTCATAAAAGAACTGAATGGCCGCACTAGCATATCTCTCCTGCAGAAGAATTCTTTTTTGTGATCTTGCTTTCCACAGACAAATTCTGCATCGCTTGGGTGCAAGATATTGGATTCGTCTGGACAAAATGCACACGAGCTGCTAAAGCGGCACAACGGCTTTTCTGTTGACATTATAGAGAAAGATAGAGAAAGGATTAGCTGCAAGTTGCATTAATAGTATGCATATATTCCAGTGGCTAGCAAACACAAACACAGTATGGCGGAATGTGAAGTTAAATTTAGGTAGTACCTAAGATGATGCATGTTTCAACAGCTAGTTCGAGGTACTGTCTATCAAAATATAGCTCAGCGAAAAAGTGTTGTGTCTCGGCGGTGGCATCCATGGGGTGAGCCGAAAATCCGAGGTGGTACCAGAAAGTTCCCCTAAAACCGACGCAGGCAGCCTTCATCTCCGTGGTCGACTGGGGAGGATACTCAGGATACTCGAACTCGGCACCCTGCATCGCAGTGATCGATCTCAAATTCCCAATCATATGTATTAAGCACTCGCCTAGATGCGTGGGTGTGTGTATATGAGAGAGAGAGAGAGGGATATATATATATATAGAGAGAGAGAGTATCATACTGGATTGTTGGAGTTGTAATGTTCGAGGGCGATGTCGACAAGCATAGAAATTCGGTGGGCGACGTCCTTTCTGTCCCCAAATAAACAAGGGTACACCAAATAAATAAACAAATGTTGGATGGATCTTTCGTTTGATGGTTGGGGGCAATCAGACGTTCATCCAATGAATCTCATAATAAGAATAAGAATAGATCCCATGCAAGCGCTTAAGCAAATTGGTAAGAAAATTGTCCAGCAGCTAGGAATTACATACTCTTTTGACCTAATAGAGCGGCCAATGTACTTTTTTGAGTCTGGGAGAGAGTCGCCGCCGGCAGGGGAAGAGAATAAGGAACCCATGGATGGATCAATCTCTAGTGTTTGTTCGATGCGGTGGCTCTGGCGGCCGGCCAAAGTAGTCCCTGTATATATGTGGTATACCGATCGGGATAAGAGACGGAGATGGAGACGGAGATTTTTTTTTTTTGGGGGGCGGAGACGGAGATAAATAGGCTACGTTTGCTTGCTCGCGTAGGCAGGCCGACTGGTTGGATTTGGATCTGGGCCGTAGGCAGGCCCCGTGTCCAGCGGGGTTACGCTTCAAGTCTAAAAAAAAAGCCTACGTTTATTTATTCATTTTGCGGGAAAAAAATAAACGTAGCCTTTTTTCTTTCTTTGCATCAATTGCAATGTGGAGCACAAAGAACAGATTTTTTTTCCCGCACGTTAGTCCTCTCTCTCTCTTCTCATTCCCCCCTTAAGCAGTACGACGCCACACCGGCGAGCAAGGGCAGAATTAGCGGCGATTCACCGGACAACGGCGTAGGGAGCCCTGCATGCATGTTGGAATACGTACGTATGCCTAAGCTAGCACATTGTTTCGTTTGGCACGTAGAAACGCAAGACCTCTTACCAGGATATGTTGACGCGCGTGTCTTTGCTAAAAATGGTGGACTGAAGCTTGACTTTGGGGATGGAAACCCTGAGATCAACCTTGGGTTCGACTCATCATCATCGTTGCACGTACGAAGATTCCTTCTTGAAGGTTTAGCGTAGGAGCCATGTATACTTTGAGAGAACTGAAATAGAAAATGGCCAAGGAAGATAAAACAACATTCACCAGTGTGCCATGACCCAAGTGCATGTGGGAGATGAACAAGAGGATTTCCACTAGTATTTGGATCCAATTTGAGATACACGAAGATCAGGGGTGAGGAATCAGCAAGCAAAAGGGGAGAGATAGCTGATGTAGGAGGTGAGGATGAGAAGACAAAGACGATTCACTATTCTTTCGATCCCTTTCCCCTGTGCTTCCCCTGTTGTCTATGTAGCCTTGCCTCATGTGTCTTCCATGTGGGACCAGCCACATTTGTCTTTCCATGTGGGACTAATGGATAGGCCGGGCATGACACACTGAAGCTTATAGTGTGTGTGTGTGCGGGTTCATAAGGGTGTGTGTATGCGCGTATATATGAGCGATTGCCTCTATATTGTGTTAAAAAAAACGAAGGTGTAGATTTTCTTTGTTGTATCAATTTAATTGTAGTTTTCCCAAGATAATTAAGCGCATTTTTGCTAGCCAAGCGAATCTGCTCATTCCGGTACATAGTGTATTTATTTGTTACTAGTAAGCGTGCACGTTCAACGCACGTACTACCGTGTGAAAAAAATCATCATTCATCTTAGGAAGAAAACATATCATTAAAATAAATAAAAATATAATAAATGTACCAACATAAGAGTGGTAATAAAAAATGTTTAACAATTGTGTAACAATTTTTTTTACTTAGACTAACACGCAAATATGGACAGAAAATCCAAACCTGTGTGGCAACCCTGAAACAGCTTCATATATTACATTAGTATAGTAGTCAAGGCATGTAGCAAGGCTTGACCAAAACTTATCCAGTCTACCACATTTGCTTTTTGTACAGCTTTGAATAATATCTCCAGCTCATTCAATGCAACAACGAACCCAACATTCTCTATGAACTTACGTTACTTTCTCTATTCTGGCCGGAGTTTTAGTGGTGGCCATCTTGTCTTCACTAAATTGCCAAAAAAATGTCGAGGGCATAGTTTAGTTCGTTTAGAATTGGATGTTGATAGAGACTGAACCACCAACTATCCTGATCTAACTGGATGTTGATAGAGACTGAACCACAAACTATCCTGATCTCACCTGGAGGATACTACAATCTGTAACATCCTCCCATCTTACCAACCTACTATATAAATTGATGCTAACTAAAAAGGCACAACTCTTAATCCATCTTCAGTAATTCTATAGCTAGAGCAAATTAGAAGTTAACTCTCATTATAAATTCATTTTCTTTTTTTTTTTGAGAGAAAATCAAATTTATTGACTACTCAACAATATTACACAGAGTTCCCCGGATGAAATCCAGAACAGAATAGAAAACACATGGACTAACTGAATACGTACAAGCTCTAGCTAACAAATGAGCAGCAATATTCAAATGCCGATGTACGTGCTTGAAGGTCACCGAATTGAAGGCACCAGCCGCAATTTTAATATTAGAAAGCACTGCACGAATAGTAGAACGATCCGCCGCTGAAGAACGGATCCTATGCAACAAAGATAGGCAGTCTGTAACAAAGATAATGTCAGTTACGTGATTTTCCAATGCCAAATGAATATCTCACCTCTCTATTAAGACATTGTCTTCACTGTGACATGTTTCAAAAAGTAACCTAACCAAAAAGGTTAAATTATAAGAAAAAATGCATTTCAGTTGTAAGGCTCTGTGAAAACACTATTTTTTCGGTAGACGTAAAGTGTATTGGCATGTCCCTCTAATTGAAGGGTGAATAATCATGAATGTAAGGGCAAGTCTTAACACACTCATCAGGAGCATTTAAAAGCAAAATTCATGGTCAGGCTGTATAAAAGGTCCAGAAAAAAAATACAAATTTCTAAAATATTGCAAGGCGGCCCGGAGATAATAGCATTCTGCATAACTAAGAACTTCAATGCTTGATATGCTCAACTAAGAAGCCTATCAGCAGGCTTCTCCATTTTTAGCAAGCCCACCTAGTGGGAACTACTTCATTAGTACCTGTAATAATTCTAGATCACCTACAAAATAAGAGGTAAAACTCAGTAAGTACTGTACAAAAAACATGTTGAGGTTAAAGGGACAAACCTCTCATTAACATCTTCACTCCAACACTTAGTCTTAAACTACATTCCATTACAAAATGGACTAATTTAAGCTCTTCATGAACTTACAATACGAACAACAAGTTTGGATGCAACAATATGCAGAGAGTCCAATAATTCACATTCAAAATCTTTGTATGAACAAGTTTTAATCTCTGATTATCTACAGTCACATACTCATAGTGTGGATGGCTTGGATGATGGGTGTACATCCATGGCCACGGGAGCTCAAGTACAACTTACCCAAAAGATAACTTTTTATGGTTTTAGTGCACAATTTTACTCATCCTTTTTATGGTTGTATGATGACCCACAAGTATATGGGATCAATTGTAGTCCTTTTCGATAAGTAAGAGTGTCGAACCCAACGAGGAGCAGAAGGAAATGACAAGTGGTTTTCAGCAAGGTAATGTCTGCAAGCGCTGAAATTGTAAGTAACAGAGTAGTTTGATAGCAAGATAATTTGTAACGAGCAAGTAATGATAGTAATAACAAAAGTGCAGCAAGATAGCCCAATCCTTTTGAGGCAAAGGACATGCCAAAACGGTCTCTTATAGTAAGAAAAGCGTTCTTGAGGGTACACGGGAATTTCATCTAGTCACTTTCATCATGTTGATTCGATTCGTGTTCGCTACTTTGATAATTTGATATGTGGGTGGACCGGTGCTTAGGTGCTATTCTTACTTGAACAAACCTCCTACTTATGATTTGTAACACCCCCTGTAAATGAGCTTCGGTGATCACCTAATTAATGCTAAGCTACTTTGAGTAGTGAGTAATGATCACAGTGGAAATCATATCTCATTTCAAACTCCTCTTTGAATGCAAGTCATCTTGCAAATGAAAAATAAAGTTGCACCAAAATTTCTGCAAAATAGTTCATCATATTGTAAATAATCTTAAGGCAATTATAAAATTGAAACCAACATTATTTGAGTTGTTAAAATGCCCCTAAGATAATTAGAGCAGTAACAAAACAACATTAATACACTCTTTTCCGTTTAATAAAAATCCAATTGAATTCAAATCAATCTCAAACTTTTAGTGGCATCACATAAAATGGCATTACTAATTATGAAGCCAACTCCACATTTTATAAAGTGCATTTGCTGCCTATAGAAATACAAAACAGAAAGTAAAACATAAAACAGAAAAGAAATAAAAAGAAAGGGGCCAGAGGCCACTTACCTGGCTTCTGGGCCGAGCCAGGCCCAGCCCAGCGCTGTCGCCCCCCTACCTGCCCTGCCCACCGTGTCAGCAGCGCCATGGCCAGGAGCTCGAGCTCCGGTCACAGGCCGCCACCGCGACGGGAGCAGGTGGCTGGGGATAAGAACGGCGCCCAGTTCGCCTTCCCCGGACGCCACCCTCCATTCCCCTCTCTCCCTCACGTGCACTCGCGCCCGCCTCCCTCTTCTCTGCCGAGCTCCGTCGTTGCGCGCCTCCGGCAGTTCCGTGGCTCCGACGCCGCACTGTCTGCCTGAGCCGCCTAGGAGAACCGCCAGCCTCCGCCCGATCGCCTGCTGCCCTTCGCTGGTCCCCGGAGGCTCTGCATCGCCGGATCCCCACCGCCCTCTTCACCGACCGCCGCCCTTCCCCACCAACTCCGGCGACCTCGCTGCAGCTCCTAAGCCCTCGCCGGCCTCCTTGCGCCGCTCGGTGAGCGTTTCCCCTCTCCCCTGGCCCCTCTAGCCGCTCTCACGCGCGCTAGGTCGCCGGCTCCGCAGAGACCCGTAGCTCACCGCCGCCACGGCTCGACGCCGGAGTGCCTGCCGGTCACCTCCGCCCGCTCCGACGCCATAGAACGACGCGGGGTGGAGTAGCCATTCGAATGCCGCAAGAATTGTGCGATATGGCCCCTTGTAGAGCAAATCCGACGCCCTCCGGCGAGCTCGCCGCCACGGGAGGCTCGCCAGAGCTACTCCGGCGGCTCCGCTGAGCTGTCACCGCGTGGGACCCGCCCTATGTCACTGACTGTGGGCCCCCCGACGCTGGTTTGACCGCGTTGACCACAGTCAACTGCGGCTACTGTTCACCTTGACTCTGACCAGTGGGTCCCCCACGTCAGACACTTAGTTAGCAGCTAATTTCGATTAGTTAAAATTCTATTAATCAACTACTGACACTGACAGTGGGACCCAGTAGGTTAATTAGTTAATTAGGTTAGTTTAAACTCTGTTAAACCCCCATTGTCTATGACAGGTGGGTCCCAGCCGTCAGTTTGACCAGTCTACTGGCTGGTTGATTGCTGACATCACTCTGACTTCATGATGACATCATTATTCCTTTTTCTGTCAAATTTAATAAATAATAATAATTTTAGAATATTCCTAAAACTTTAGAAAATCATAGAAAATAAACCATAGCTCAGATCGAAAACTTTAAACATGAAAATTGCTCAGAACGACGAGACGAATCTAACCGTGTCGTCTGTTTCCATGTCGGAACCCCCTACGTAGGAGAACCAGTAACTTTGAGTGTGATTCCGGTAGATGAATAGTGCATACATACCGGTTAATAAATCCAACTTAAATCATAAAATAACTAATATGACTTAGACATATCTTTAGGCAACCCTGCACTGCATCATAGCATAGCATGCTCCGTGTTGCATATATTTGCTGTGTATTTATTTGTTTCCTCCCCCTCTTCTCTCTCGTGTGACCTCGGTACCGACGCAGCTCCCGAGACCGACGCAGCTCAGGAGCCCGATGACACCGTTGACGACCTTGCCTTTGCCGCAGAGCAACCAGGCAAGCACCCCCCCTTTTGAACATGCCTATATCGCTTATTCTTATCTCTCTTATGCTTGCATTAGAATTGCTGCTGTTACTGTTATCCTATATCTGCTGCATAGCCTGTTTATTGTAACCTGCTTTTATTACCCTCCTGCTTATCCTAAACTGCTTAGTATAGGCTGGGTAGAGACCCATCAGAGACCCCTACTTTGTCCCGACTGCCCCGCTGGATTATCAGAAGACCCGATCAACGGGATCGAAGACCAGGCCCCGGCACCACACATCACTTCCCCCTTAGTTGCTCGACACTACTGGGTTACTATCGAGTGCCGAGGGTGATACCTCGTCAGCACTTCTGATGATAACCTTGTAGGTTAGTTCATCGGTCGCGGTCAACGAGGGTGATTTCTCCTACACCACCCCCGGTAACGACGTCGTCGTGCAACATCTCAAGTGTGGACCTCGAGGGTGATTCCTCCTTCGTTCACCTTGACGAGAACATCGGGTGGAATTCCATCGAGGGTGACTCCTCAGGGTTCCCCTTGGTGTTAGACACACGGTTACTTTGATTACTATGACTTTACACTGAACCATGTTACTAAAAACGGGTCGGCCCTGAGGGGTACCCGCGCGAGCTTAATTGCGAGTGATGTGCAGTCGGGTGGACCTGGATGGTGCCCGAGAGTTGAATACGAGGCGTGGCCGGGCATTCTTAGCCCTTGCCGCAAGTCTTTGAGACGGGGCGACGGGGTCACATCTTTCGTGAGTCTCTGCTCGTTACCGCACTACCAACACACTAACGGTTTGGATATGTGATCCGAGGGGCCTCTGGCCTAATAGCACTAACCATCACGTGGGCATAGTATGGGCGTTCTGCATCGTATACTTCAGCCGGAGCTTAATAGACGTCAGCGACTGAGCGGCGCACGCTGGGTTGGACTGGTAACGCCCTGCGCTTGTATAAGGGGGGCTAGGTCTGCTCACCAGCCGCGTACGCAACGTGCAGGAGCGTCCGGGGCGATGGCCCAAGACCCCTGGGGGCATAGGTTTAGTCCGGCGTGCTCACCTCTCTATTAAGTATTCGGTCGGGTTGCAGCGTATCGTTTGGCCGAGGCCGGGCATGACCCAGAAAAGTGTGTCCGGCCGGAGTTAAGCGAGCGTGGTGGTAAGTTGGTGCACCCCTGCAGGGAAGAAAACATCTATCGATAGCCTGTCCTACGGTAACGGACACTCGGAGTTGTATCCCAATCGGTACAACTAGAACTGGATACTTGAGATGATAACTGGAACTGGATACTTGAGATGATAACTGGATAGTATGGCTCTGGGATTGCTTTCTCGCAGGGAGTCGAGGAAGAATCTCTGGGCGAGGTTGATGACACTACTACTACTTTACATTATGTTAATCTGCACTCTTCTAATGCTGCAAGACCGCTGAAGATGATGAAGATGCTAGTCTTCGATAGGACTAGGCTTTCCCCTCTATTCTGGCATTTCTGCAGCCCAGTCTACATATACAGCCTTCCTTTGATAATGTTGCATATGTAGTGTAGATCCTTGCTTGCTGAGTACTTCGGATGAGTACTCACGTTTGCTTTGCTTTCTTTTTCTCCCCATATCCGTTTGATGCAACTAGATGACGGAGTCCCTGAGATAGCTGCCCCCGCCGACGGCTACTAATACTACCCTCCCGGCGAGTACTACTACACGGAGCCGTCCGATGAACAGGAGTAGGTTCAGAGGGTCCCAGGCAGGAGGCCTGCGCCTTTTCGATCGTAGCTTTTGTTTTGCCCCGCCTTCTTAAGGCTTATCTCTATTTCTGTGCTATATCTGTACTCAGATATCTAATGCTTCCGCTGACTCTTGTATGCCATCGAGCTATGTATTCGAGCCCTCGAGGCCCAGGCTTGTAATATAAAGCTTGTATGACTTTATTTATGTTTTAGAGTTGTGTTGTGATATCTTCAAGTGAGTCCTTAGGCTTGATCGTGTGCATTTGCGTGTATGGTTAGTGCACGATTGAGCCGGGGTCGTCACATGATTAACCCCCTCACAAGCATCCGCAACTACGAGAAAAGTATTAAGAATAAATTCTAACCATAGCATTAAACTTTTGGATCCAATCGGTCCCTTACGGAATAGCGCATAAACTAGGGTTTAAGCTTCTGTCACTCTCGCAACCCATCATCTAATAACTACTCCACAATGCATTCCCTTAGGCCCAAATATGGTGAAGTGCCATGTAGTCGACGTTCACATGACACCACTAAGGGAATCACAACATACATACTATCAAAATATCGAACACATATCAAGTTCACATGATTACTTGCAACATGATTTCTCCCGTGACCTCAAGAACAAAAGTAACTACTCACAAATAATAATCATGCTCAAGATCAGAGGGGTATTAAATAGCATATTGGATCTAAACATATAATCTTGCACCAAATAAACCATATAGTAATCAACTACAAGATGTAATCAACACTACTAGTCTCCCACAAGCACCAATCTATAGTTCCGGTGCAAAGATTGAACACAAGAGGTGAACTAGGGGTTGAGAGGAGATGGTGCTGTTGAAGATGTTGATGGAGATTGCCCTCCCCAAGATGGGAGAGTTGTTGGTGATGATGATGACGATGATTTCCCCCTCCGGGAGGGAAGTTCCCCCGGCGGAATCGCTCCGCCGGAGGGCAAAAGTCCTCCTTCCCAAGTTCCGCCTCGAGACGGCGGCGCTCCGTCCTGAAAGTCCTCTCCTTATTTTTTCTATGTCAAAATGACTTATATACCAGAAGATGGGCACCGGAGGTGGGCCGAGGGGAGCACAACCCACCAGGGCGCGCCTGGGCTCCCTGGCGCGCCCAGGTGGGTTGTGCCCACCTGGTGGGCCCCCTCTGGTACTTATTGGCTCCAATATTTCTTATATATTCCATAAAAAAATCTCCGTAAAGTTTCAGCTCATTTGGAGTTGTGCAGTCCAGGTCCAGATTTCCAGCTGCCGAAATTCTCCCTCTTTGTGTGTACCTTGCATATTATGAGAGAAAAGGCATTAGAATTACTTCAAAAAGCATTATTATGCATAAAAACATTATAAATAACAGTAGGTAAACATGATGCAAAATGGACGTATCAACTCCCCCAAGCTTAGACCTCGCTTGTCCTCAAGCGAAAAACATGTCCACATGCTTAGAGAGAGAGGTGTCGATAAAAACAAAATACGGACATAGAAGCATCATGTGAATTATTATAACAACAACATACGTTAACATAAAACTTTTATCATACTCCCTCTGTCCCAAAACAAGTGTCTCAACTTTGTACTAACTTTAGTACAAAGTTGTACTAAGGTTAAGACACTTATTTTGGGACGGAGGGAGTAGAACTTTTATCATAGACTTCTCATGAATAAGTAACAATTCATCACACTATCGAAGTATAAAGCATAAACTCTATTGGAAACCAACAAACTATGTTCTCAGTCAACTTTGCAACTACAATTCATCATCTTTTCAGGAAGGGTCACGTATCGGAGCCTTTAGGCAAGTCCACATACTCAACCATCATATAGTCTTCTATGATTGCTAACACTCACCGCATACACATGAGCAAAACGTTTCAACCGGACACATAGAAAGATAGGGGCTTATAGTTTCGCCTCCCAACGTATTCACCTCAAGGGTGATGTCAACAATAATAACTTATGCTACCCATATTCAACAGTACATATGTGCCTAGATCTTTCCTCACCACATGATGCTTGCCAAAGGAGAAAAATAAAAAGGAATAGAGAGAAAAACTTTGACTCTTGCATAAAAGTAAATACATAAAAGTAAAAGATAGGCCCTTCGCAGAGGGAACCAGAGATTGCCATGCGATTATTTGTTTTTATGCTCAACCCCTTAGTGCAAAAGGAAGTCACGATGTATTGCCCCTTGTGATGGCAACCTTTATTATGCCGTCTGTCGCTTTTATTCTTCACCATCACAAGTTCGTACAACGCTCAATTTTCTCTTACACTAAATGATCTCACACTTTTAGAAGAAATTTTTATTACCTTATTGCACCGATGACAACTTACTTGAAGGATCTTACTCAATCCTTAGGTAGGTATGGTGGACTCTTGAAAATAAGATTTGGGTTTAAGGGTTTTTGGATGCACAAGTAGTATCTCTACTTAGTGCGGAGTTTTTGGCTAGCAAAGATGGGGGCAAGCACCACATGTTGAAGGATCTATGACAATATAACTTCTATGTGAATATGAACAAACATAAATCATTACGTTGTCTTCCTTGTCCAACGTCAACAATTTTGGCATATAGTATTTTGATGGGGGCTCACAATCACAAAAGATTTCCAGGGTAGTGTATTTATATGTGAATCTTCTCTTCCCTTATTAATTCTTTCATGAGTTGCATCATTGACCAATGCTATGTTTGTCAATCTCTAATAAAATTTTCTACTTATACTTTTCCTTATGTGTGTCATTACCTACCATAAGATTAGCATATGATCTTTTTCATTTATTTCCTTTATTTTTATTGGAACATGAAAGTAAAGAAAGCAAAAACTCAAACTAAACTTTATTATATATCTCGCACACGATTACAAGGATATATCACTAAGCAAACTCTCAAAAAGAAAGGATCAAACTAAACTTTTATTCATCTAAGGCAAAAGATCAAACTAAAATAAGTAAAGGCAAAGATAGTGGGGGTGATACGATACCGGGGCACCTCCCCCAAGCTTGGTGGAAGCCAAGGGGAGTGCCCATACCCGATACTCAGTTTTCTTTTGGTGATGAAGAAGGTGGTGGTGATGAAGTGGATGCGATCTTGTCCTCGGGTTTCCATGGCAGAGGTCCACCATCATAAGTGGAAGAATGAGTCTCACAGGTCCTGCAACTGGCAGCCAAACTCATACCTTTAAACCTCGCCTCATATTCAAAGACTTGGTTTTGGAGATCGTAGATCTGGCTTTGGAGGAAGTTGATTTTCTCGTTGAGGGTGAAGACGATGTCCTTCATGGACTTGCCATCCACCTTGAGATCACAGGTAAGGTCCGTGATCATGAGGTGATTGGCATTGAGTCCACGCTCCACCATCCCCTTGCACCGGAAGACCTCCTGCTCCATAACTTCAAGCCTGGCCTCCACGGTTCTCGTCCCCTTGGGACCTTGCACATCGCGGATGTGCAGCACCCCCTCATGCATCTGGATGGCCTGAGGGTGCTGCACCACCTCCCGCAAATATGGGTTGATGACGTTCTTGAAGAACTTGTCCTTGGAGGAGCTTGAAGCGGCCATGGTAGATGGGATCTGTCAGGAAACAACAAGGGAAAAGAGAACAGAAGATTTCTCTGCGATACGGTGGTCAATAGGTTTGGGGGAGTATATAAAGATTTTTTGTCTTGGGAAACAAGCAAACTGTAGAAAAACGAAGTCCGGAAGGTACCCGAGGTGGGCACAACCCACCTGGGCACGCCCTGGTGTCTTGTGCCCACCAGGGTGACCTTCCTGGTAGCTTCTTATTTTCCTAACTTTTTATATATATTCCAAAACTGACAAAAAATATTTTTGCGGATTTTTCGGAGTCCGTTTACTTACCGTATCACATACCTCCTATTTTTTCACGATTCTGGAGTGTTCCGGAAGGTTTCTTTTATATGTTCTTCCGGTGTCATAGTTTGGATAACATTACTTTCAACATTAATGGCCGTACCTGAGATATAATGTTTTATTTTCTGCCCGTTAACAACCTTCGG
Organism: Thinopyrum elongatum; assembly: GCA_011799875.1. Classification (NCBI taxonomy): domain Eukaryota; kingdom Viridiplantae; phylum Streptophyta; class Magnoliopsida; order Poales; family Poaceae; genus Thinopyrum; species Thinopyrum elongatum. The sequence goes on along the minus strand of CM022298.1, from coordinate 689,295,924 downwards.
GTTAGTACCTTCGGCATTATTTATTTTGATAGCTCCAGACCGATAAACCTCCTCGATAACATAGGGTCCTTCCCATTTGGAGAGGAGTTTTCCTGCAAAGAATCTGAAACAAGAGTTGTACAAAAGAACATATTCTCCAACTTTGAACTCACGCTTTTGGATTCTTTTATCATGCCATCTTTTAACTTTTTCTTTAAATAACTTGGCATTTTCATAAGCTTGGGTTCTCCATTCATCTAATGAGCTAATATCAAATAACCTCTTTTCACCGGCAAGTTTAAAATCATAGTTGAGTTCTTTGGTTGCCCAATATGCTTTATGTTCTAACTCAAGAGGCAAATGACAAGCTTTTTCATAAACCATTTTATAAGGAGACATGCCCATAGGACTTTTATATGTTGTTCTATAAGCCCAAAGTGCATCATCTAACTTCTTAGACCAATTCTTCCGGGACCTATTGACAGTCTTTTGCAAAATTAATTTTATTTCTCTATTGCTAAGTTCAACTTGACCACTAGACTGAGGATGATAAGGTGATGTAATTCTATGGTTAACATCATACTTGGCAAGCATTTTACGGAAAGCACCATGAATAAAATGTGAACCACTATCCGTCATTAAATATATAGGAACTCCAAACCTTGGGAAAATAACTTCCTTAAGCATTTTAATACAGGTGTTGTGATCAGCACTGCTAGTTGGAATAGCTTCTACCCACTTAGTGACATAATCAACAGCAAGCAAAATATGTATATACCCATTAGAGGAAGGAAAAGGTCCCATGTAATCAAATCCCCAAACATCAAATGGTTCAAGAGCAAGTGAATAATTCATAGGCATTTCTTGATGCTTACCGATATTACCTATTCTTTGACATTCATCACAAGATAAGACGAACTTACGAGCATCCTTGAAAAGAGTAGGCCAATAAAACCCAGATTGCAATACCTTGTTAGCAGTTCTGTCTCCCGCATGATGTCCTCCATAAGCTTAGGAGTGACATTTCCGTAGGATTTGTCCCTGTTCATGCTCATGTACACAATGTCTAATAATACCATCTGCTCCTTCTTTATAAAGATGTGGGTCATCCTAAAAGTAATATCTTAAATCATAGAAGAATTTTTTTCTTTTGTTGGTATGTAAAGCTAGGTGGTAAATATTTAGCAACAATGTAATTAGCATAGTCAGCATACCAAGGAGTGTTATGAGAAGCATTTATTGCAGCTAACTGCTCATCAGGGAAACTATCATCAATAGGTAGTGGGTCATCAAGGACATTTTCTAAACTAGACAAGTTATCAGCTACGGGGCTCTCTGCTCCTTTTCTATCAGTGATATGTAAATCAAATTCTTGCAGTAAGAGAAACCAACGAATAAGTCTAGGTTTAGCATCTTTCTTTTACATGAGGTATTTTATAGCAGCATGATCGGTGTGAACAATTACTTTTGAATCAACAATGTAAGATCTAAATTTATCACAAGCAAACACCACCGCTAGAAATTCTTTTTCAGTAGTAGCATAATTCCTTTGAGCACTGTCTAGAGTTTTACTAGCATAATGAATAACATTTAGTTTCTTATCAACTCTTTGTCCTAGAACAGCACCAACAGCATAATCACTAGCATCACACAAAATTTCAAAAGGCAAGTTCCAGTCAGGTGGTTGAACAATAGGTTCAGAAATTAAGGCTTTCTTGAGTGTTTCGAAGGCTTCTAAACAATCATCATCAAAAACAAAAGGAACATCCTTTTGCAAAAGATTTGTAAGGGGCCTAGAAATTTTAGAAAAGTCTTTGATAAATCTCCTATAGAAACCAGCATGACCTAAGAAACTATGAATACCTTTGATATCTTTAGGACATGGCATTTTCTCAATTGCATCAACCTTAGCTTTGTCCACCTCAATACCTCTTTCAGAAATTTTATGGCCCAGAACAATACCTTCATTAACCATAAAGTAGCACTTCTCCCCATTCAAGACAAGATTTGTTTGCAGAAAACTCGATCAAGATTGCTTAAACAATCATCAAAAGACCTCCCATAAATAGAAAAGTCATCCATGAAAAGCTCAACAATCTTTTTACAAAATTCAGAGAATATAGCAGTCATACATCTTTGAAAGGTAGCAGGTGCATTGCATAAACCAAAAGGCATACGTCTATAAGCATAAGTTCCAAAGGGACAAGTGAAAGTGGTCTTTTCTTGATCAGGTTGAGAAATAGGTATTTGTGAAAAACCAGAGTATCCATCAAGGAAGCAAAAATGTGTGTGCTTAGATAATTTTTCTAGCATTTGATCAATAAAAGGCAGAGGGTAATGATCTTTTGTAGTAGCTTTGTTTAATTTTTGAAAATCGATTACCATTCTATAGCCTGTAACAATTCTTTGTAGAATAAGTTCATTCTTATCATTAGGAACAACAGTAATACCTCCTTTCTTAGGGACACAATGAATAGGACTTACCCATCTACTATCAGCTATAGGATCACTACTAGGAAAAGGGCTATAGGTGATATGGAAATTAATGGCGCACCACAAATGTGGTGCGCCACTGAAATATAGCAGTGGCGCACCATGTGTAGGTGCGCTATTAGTGTCCATATCACTAATGGCGCACCACACCCACGATGCGCCATTAGTGTCCAATTTTTTTTTTGCAAAACTAGTAATGGCGCACCAGGGCATAGTGCACCATTACTAGTTTTAACTAGTAATGGCGCACCACACATTCCATGCGCCACTACTAACAAATGTTTTTTTTACTTTTTTTTCAAAACTAGTAATGGTGCACCAGGGTATAGTGCGCCATTACTAGTTCAAACTAGTAATGGCGCACTATGCTCTGGTGCGCCATTACTAGTTTTGGAAAAAGAATAACAATTTTTTTTATTTTTTTTGCAAAACTAGTAATGGCGCACCACGTAATAGGTGCGCCATTAGTAGGGGTTACTAATGGCGCACCTATTACGTGGTGCGCCATTACTAACTTTCTGAGTCTTAAAAAAATTCACCAAATGCACCCCCCCCCCGTGGACCGTCTTTTCAATTTCAAAAAAATAAAAGAAAATGATAGAAATGTCAAAAAAATAAAAGAAAATAAGATTCCCATGTGATATGTGGTCTAGTTGTTAGCAAAATTTACAAACATGAATTTTGGACTTTTTTGCAAAATCTCTCGAGAATTTGTAAAATGGGCATAACTTTTGCATACGAACTCCGATGAAAAAGTTTTTTATATGAAAAATCATCTACTCGAAAAGTTACATCCGAATTTAACTGGGGAAACCCCGTTAAACATTTTCAGAATCCCCAAAAACCTAATAGAAAAAAAAGTTACAGATCTTTTAAGATCTAGAGGGGAAAAAATTCAAAAAAATTCAAACTTACTAGTGGCGCACCATTTGCTAGGTGCGCCACTAGTAACAGAAAAAAAAATTGGTTTCGAATTTTTTTTTGGAAAATTTTCTTAAAATATGATACGTAATATGACCGGGAAGTTTGAAATGTTTTTTCAAAATTTCATGACACACTCATGAACATGAACAAAGTCCTAGACATCAACAAGGTTTAATAGGATTGATATGATAGATATATCAACAAGTGCCTGTTAAGTGAGGTGGTGCCGGGGTTGGATAGAACTGCGAAGTTAAGCGTGCTCGGGCTGGAGTAGTGTGAGGATGGGTGACCCTCCGGGAAGTTTGACCACGGAGTGTGATTTGACTTGAGATTAAGCATATTGACCCGAGATTAAGCCATAGTGACCCGAGATTAAGAAAAAAATTTGAAAAAGAATTAAAAAAAAAATTCTGAATTTTTTTTTGAAAAAAATTTGTTAGTAATGGCGCACTTCTTATGTGGTGCGCCATTACTAAGGTAAATATGGCCCCCTGGGAGGCATACTAATGGCGCACCGTGTGACTTACTAATGGCGCACCATCTGGTATACTAATGGCACACATACTAGTGGCGTGATGCTAGTGGCGCACCTGTAGTGCGCCATTAATAGCCAAAACAGGTGCGCCACTAGCAGGCCTTTTCCTAGTAGTGGATAGATTATACCTGCTTCCAGAAGTTTTAATATTTCCGTTCTTACCACTTTTTTCATCTTTGGATTTAACCGATGTTGGTGATCAACAACGGGTTTAGCATCAGGTTCCATATTAATCTTGTGCTGACATAGAGTGGGACTAATGCCCTTTAAATCATCAAGAGTATATCCAATGGCAGCTCGGTGCTTCCTTAGAACTTTTAATAGTCTTTCTTCTTCATGTTCTGAAAGGTCAGCACTAATAATAATAGGATATATCTTCTTCTCATCAAGATAAGCATATTTCAAAGTGTCTGGCAATTGTTTTAATTCAAACACAGGATCACCTTTAGGTGGAGGAGGACCTCCTAGAGTTTCAATAGGCAAATTGTGTTGAAGCAGAGGACATTGTTTAAAGAAAACCTAATCTATTTCATTTCTTTCATGCATATGTAATCCATTCTCATGGTCTAGCAAATATTGTTCTAGAGGATCAGTAGGAGGCACAGCAATAGAAGCAAGACCAATTATTTCATCCTTACTAGGCAATTCTTTTTTATGACGTTTTCTACTAAACTTGGAAAAATTAAACTCATGAGACTCATCACCAAAGCTAACACCGACAGTTTGTTTCTCACAATCTATTTTAGTATTAACGGTGTTCAAGAAAGGTGTACCAAAGATAATGGGACAAAAATCATCTTGTGGGGAACCAAGAACAAGAAAATCAGTAGGGTATTTTATTTTCCCACACAAGACTTCAACATCTCTAACAATCTCAAGTGGTGTAATGGTGTCTCTATTAGCAAGTTTAATAGTAGCATCTATTTCTTCTATTTTAGCGGGTGCTATGTCATTCATAATTTCTTGATATAAGGTAAAGGGAATAGCACTCACGCTAGCACCTATGTCACATAAACCATGATAACAGTGATCTCCTATTTTAACTGAGACAACAGGCATGCCAACAATGGGTCTATGTTTATCCCTTTTATCAGGTTTGGCAATTCTAGTAGCTTCATTACAGAAGTAAATAACATGCCCATCTATAGTTTCTTCCAGGAGATCCTTAACCATAGCAACACTAGGTTCTACTTTGATTTGTTCATCAGGTTTAGGTGTTCTAATATAACTTTTATTGACCACAGTTGAAACTTTAGCATGTTCCTTGATCCTAACAGGGAAAGGTGGTTTCTCAATATAAGCAATAGGAACAACTGGATCAACATTATAAATAATAGTTTCCTCTTTAGCTAGTACCGGTTCTTTAATTTCTTCTTTAATAAGTGGGTGATATTTAAACCACTTCTCCTTTGGGAGATCAACATGAGTAGCAAATGATTCACAAAAGGAGGCTCCTATCTCAGAGTCAAGTCCATATTTAGTGCTAAACTTTTGAAAAACATCGGTATTCATAAAAGATTTAACACAATCATACTTAAGCTTAATACCTGACTCCTTACCTTCGTCAATTTCCCAATCTTCAGAGTTGCGCTTAATTCTTTCTAAAAGATCCCACCTGAATTCAATAGTCTTCTTCATAAAGGAACCAGTAGAAGAAGTATCAAGCATGGATTGATCATCATGAGAAAGCCGAGCATAAAAATTCTGAATAATAATTTCTCTTGAGAGCTCATGATTGGGGCATGAATATAACATTGACTTAAGCCTCCCCCAAGCTAGAGCGATACTTTCTCCTTCACAAGGCCAAAAATTATATATATAATTCCGATCACGCTGAACTATATGCATATGATATTTTTTGGGTGAAATTCCAATTTCAATCGATTCCAATTCCAAGATCCAATATCATCGCATAGCCGATACCATGCCAATGCTTTTCCCTTCAAAGATAAATCAAAAACCTTCTTCTTAGCTTCATCTCCGGGTAAACCTATAAGCTTAAATAATCCACAAATTTTATCCACATATATCAAGTGCTTATCAGGATGTTCGGTTCCATCTCCTGCATAAGGATTAGCTAGCAGTTGTTCTACATACCCGAAGGAATTTCATAACCAATATTTTCAGTAGGTGCAGTAGGTTGAGGGGTAACTAATTGTGGTTCCGGTCAAGGTGAAGATACCCCGAACAAACCCCTCAAAGGATTGTTCTCCATAGTAACAAGTAATAATAAATTTCAGCACGTAGTAATAATTTTTCCTTGCCGATTTTCACTTACCAAGAGCGCTTCACTCCCCGGCAACGACGCCAGAAAAGAGCCTTGATAACCCATAAGTATAGGAGATCAATCGTAGTCCTTTCGAAAAGTAAGAGTGTTGAACCCAATGAGGAGCAGAAGGAAATGACAAGCGGTTTTCAGCAAGGTAATGTCTGCAAGCACTGAAATTATAAGTAACGAGTAGTTTGATAGCAAGGTAATTTGTAACGAGCAAGTAACGGTGACGGTAAAAAAAGTGCAGCAAGGTAGCCCAATCCTTTTGAGGCAAAGGACAGGCCAAAACAGTCTCTTATGATAAGCAAAGTGTTCTTGAGGGTACACGGGAATTTCATCCTGTCACTTTCATCATGTTGGTTTGATTTGTGTTCGCTACTTTGATAATTTGATATGTGGGTGGACCAGTGCTTAGGTGCTGTTCTTACTTGAAAAAACCTCCTACTTATGATTAACCCCCTTGCAAGCATCCGCAACTACGAGAAAAGTATTAAGAATAAATCTAACCATAGCATTAAACTTTTGGATCCAAATCAGCCCCTTACGGAATAGCACATAAACTAGGGTTTAAGCTTCTGTCACTCTCGCAACCCATCATCTAGTAACTACTCCATAATGCATTCCCTTAGGCCCAAGTTGTTGGGGAACGTAGTAATTTCAAAAAAATTCCTACGCACACGCAGGATCATGGTGATGTATAGCAACGAGAGGGAAGAGTGTGTCCACGTACCCTCGTAGACCGAAAGCGGAAGCATTAGCACAACGCGGTTGATGTAGTCGTACGTCTTCACGATCCGACCGATCCAAGTACCGAACGTACGGCACCTCCGAGTTCAGCACACGTTCAGCTCGATGACGTCCCGCGAACTCCGATCCAGCAGAGCTTCACGGGAGAGTTCCGTCAGCACGACGGCGTGATGACGGTGATGATGTTGCTACCGACGCAGGGCTTCGCCTAAGCACCGCTACGATATGATCGAGGTGGAATATGGTAGAGGGGGGCACCGCACACGGCTGGGAAAGATCAACAGATCAACTTGTGTGTCTATGGGGTGCCCCCTAACCACGTATATAAAGGATGCAGGGAGGAGGAGGCCGGCCCTCATAGGGCGCGCCAAAGTGTGGAGTCCTACTAGGACTCCCTAGTCCTAGTAGGATTCCACCTCCCACATGGAATAGGAAAAGGGGAAGGGAGAAGGAGAAGGAAGGAAGGGGGCGCCCCCTTTCCCTAGTCCAATTCGGACCAGTCCATGGGGAAGGGGTGCAGCCACCCTTGAGGCCTTTCTCTCCTTTCCCGTATGGCCCCATTAAGGCCCAATACGAATTCCCGTAACTCTCCGGTACTCCGAAAAATACCCGAATCACTCGGAAATTTTCCGATGTCCGAATATAGCCTTCCAATATATCGATCTTTACCTCTCGACCATTTCAAGACTCCTCGTCATATCCCCGATCTCATCCGGGACTCCGAACAAACTTCGGTCATCCAATCACATAAACTCATAATACCGATCGTCACCGAACTTTAAGCGTGCGGACCCTATGGGTTTGAGAACTATGTAGACATGACCGAGACACGTCTCCGGTCAATAACCAATAGCGGAACCTGGATGCTCATATTGGCTCCCACATATTCTACGAAGATCTTTATCGGTCAAACCGCATAACAACATACGTTGTTCCCTTTGTCATCGGTATGTTACTTGCCCAAGATTCGATCGTCGGTATCTCAATACCTAGTTCAATCTCGTTACCGGCAAGTCTCTTTACTCGTTCCGTAATACATCATCCCGCAACTAACTCATTAGTTACAATGCTTGCAAGGCTTATAGTGATGTGCATTACCGAGTGGGCCCAGAGATACCTCTCCGACAATCGGAGTGACAAATCCTAATCTCGAAATACGCCAACTCAACAAGTACCTTCGGAGACACCTGTAGAGCACCTTTATAATCACCCAGTTACATTGTGACGTTTGGTAGCACACAAAGTGTTCCTCTGGTAAACGAGAGTTGCATAATCTCATAGTTATAGGAACATGTATAAGTCATGAAGAAAGCAATAGCAACATACTAAACGATCAAGTGCTAAGCTAACGGATTGGGTCAAGTCAATCACATCATTCTCCTAATGATGTGATCCCGTTAATCAAATGACAACTCATGTCTATGGCTAGGAAACATAACCATCTTTGATCAACGAGCTAGTCAAGTAGAGGCATACTAGTGACACTCTGTTTGTCTATGTATTCACACATGTATCATGTTTCTGGTTAATACAATTCTAGCATGAATAATAAACATTTATCAAGATATAAGGAAATAAAATAGTAACTTTATTATTGCCTCTAGGGCATATTTCCTTCAGTCTCCCACTTGCACTAGAGTCAATAATCTAGTTCACATCGCCATGTGATTTAACATCAATAGTTCACATCATCATGTGATTAACTCCCATAGTTCACATCGCCATGTGACCAACACTCAAAGGGTTTACTAGAGTCAATAATCTAGTTCACATCGCCATGTGATTAACACCCAAAGAGTACTAAGGTGTGATCATGTTTTGCTTGTGAGAGAAGTTTAGTCAACGGGTCTGCCACATTCAGATCCGTATGTATTTTGCAAATTTCTATGTCTACAATGCTCTGCACGGAGCTACTCTAGCTAATTGCTCCCACTTTCAATATGTATCCAGATTGAGATTCTGAGTCATCTGGATTGGTGTAAAAGCTTGCATCGACGTAACCTTTTACGACGAACTCTTTTATCACCTCCATAACCGAGAAATGTTTCCTTAGTCCTCTTAGGTAACTAAGAATAACTTTGACCGCTATCCAGTGATCCACTCCTGGATCACTATCGTACCTCCTTGCTAAACTTATAGCAAGGCACACAAATGGTCTGGTACATAGCATGGCATACTTTATAGATACTATGACTGAGGCATAGGGAATGACTTTCATTCTCTTTCTATCTTCTGCCGTGGTTGGGTTTTGAGTCTTACTCAATTTTACACCTTGTAACACAGGCAAGAACTCCTTCTTTGACTGATCCATTTTTGAACTTCTTTCAAAATCTTGTCAAGGTATGTGCTTTGTGAAAGTCCTATTAAGAGTCTTGATCTATCCCTATAGATCTTGATGCTCAATACTTAAGCAGCTTTACCGAGGTCCTTTTTTATTGAAAAAATTCTTATTCAAGTATCCTTTTATGCTATCCAGAAATTCTATATCATTTCCAATCAACAATATGTCATCCACATATAATATCAGAAATGCTACAGAGCTCCCACTCACTTTCTTGTAAATACAGGCTTCACCGTAAGTCTGTATAAAATCATATGCTTTGATCACTTCATCAAAGCATATATTCCAACTCTGAGATGCTTGCACCAGTCCATAGATGGATCACTGGAGCTTGCACATTTTGTTAGCACCTTTAGGATTGACAAAACCTTCTGGTTGCATCATATACAACTTCTTCTTTAAAAATTCCATTAAGGAATGTAGTTTTTGACATCCATTTGCCAGATTTCATAAAATGTGGCAATTGCTAACATGATTCGGACAGACTTAAGCATCGCCACGAGTCAGAAAATCTCATCGTAGTCAACACCTTGAACTTTGTCGAAAACCCTTTTGCGACAAGTCGAGCTTTGTAGATAGTAACACTACTATCAGTGTCTGTCTTCCTCTTGAAGATCCATTTATTCTCAATGGCTTGCCAATCATCGGGCAAGTCAACCAAAGTCCACACTTTGTTCTCATACATGGATCCCATCTCAGATTTCATGGCCTCAAGCCATTTCGCGGAATCTGGGCTCATCATCGCTTCCTCATAGTTCGTAGGTTCGTCATGGTCTAGTAACATGATTTCCAGATCAGGATTACCGTACCAATCTGGTGCGGAACGTACTCTGGTTGACCTACAAGGTTCTGTAGTAACTTGATCTGAAGCTTCATGATCATCATCATTAGCTTCCTTACTAATTGGTGTAGGCATCACTGGAACTGATTTCTGTGGTGAACTACTTTCCAATTCGGGAGAAGGTACAATTACCTCATCAAGTTCTACTTTCCTCCCACTCACTTCTTTTGAGAGAAACTCCTTCTCTAGAAAGGATCCATTCTTAGCAACGAATATTTTGCCTTCGGATCTGTGATAGAAGGTGTACCCAATAGTCTCCTTTGGGTATCCTATGAAGACACATTTTTCCGATTTGGGTTCGAGCTTATCAGGTTGAAGCTTTTCACATAAGCATCGCAGCCCCAAACTTTAAGAAACGACATCTTAGTTTCCTGCTAAATCATAGTTCATATAGTGTCGTCTCAACGGATTTAGACGGTGCCCTATTTAACGTGAATGCAGCTGTCTCTAATGCATAACCCCAAAACGATAGTGGTAAATCGGTAAGAGACATCATAGATTGCACTATATCCAATAAAGTATGGTTATGAAGTTCGGACACACCATTATGCTGTGGTGTTCCAGGTGGCATGAGTTTGTGAAACAATTCCACATTGTTTTAATTGAAGACCAAACTCGTAACTCAAATATTCTCCTCCATGATCGGATCGCAGAAACTTTATTTTCTTGTTACGATGATTTTCCACTTCACTCTTGAATTCTTTGAACTTTTCAAATGTTTCAGACTTATGTTTCATCAAGTAGATATACCCATATCTGCTCAAATCATCTGTGAAGGTCAGAAAATAATGATACCCGCCGTGAGCCTCAACACTCATCGGACCGCATACATCGATATGTGTTATTTCCAATAAGTCATTAGCTCGCTCCATTGTTCCGGAGAACGGAGTCTTAGTCATCTTGCCCATGAGGCATGGTTCGCAAGCATCAAATGATTCATAATCAAGTGATTCCAAAAGTCCATCCGAATGGAGTTTCTTCATGCACTTTACACCAATATGAACTAAACGGCAGTGCCACAAAATATGTTGCATTGTCATTATCAACTTTGCATCTTTTGGCATCAATATTATGAATATGTGCATCACTACGATCGAGATTCAATAAACCATTTATATTGAGTGTATGACCATAGAAGGTTTTATTCATTTAAACAGAACAACAATTATTCTCTGACTTAAATGAATAACCGTACCGCAATAAACATGATCCAATCATATTCATGCTCAACGCAAATACCAAATAAAATTTATTTAGGTCCAGCACTAATCCCGAAGGTAGAGGGAGTGTGCGATGGTGATCTTATCAACCTTGGAATCACTTCCAACACACATCGTCACCTTGTCATTAACTAGTCTCTGTTCATTTTGCAACTCCTGTTTCGAGTTACTAATGTTAGCAACTGAACCAGTATCAAATACCCAGGGGCTACTATGAACACTAGTAAAATACACATCAATAACATGTATATCAAATATACTTTTGTTCACTTTGCCATCCTTCTTATCCGCCAAATACTTGGGGCAGTTCTGCTTCCAGTGACCAGTCCCTTTGCAGTAGAAGCACTCAGTTTCAGGCTTAGGTCCAGACTTGGGCTTCTTCCCGGGAGTAGCAACTTGCTTGCTATTCTTCTTGAAGTTCCCCTTCTTCCCTTTGCCCTTTTCTTGAAACTAGTGGTCTTGTTAACCATCAACACTTGATGCTCTTTCTTGATTTCTACCTTCGTTGATTTCAGCATCACTAAGAGCTCGGGAATAGTTTTTGTCATCCCTTGCATATTATAGTTCATCACGAAGTTCCATTAACTTGGTGATAGTGACTAGAGAATTTTGTCAATTACTATCTTATCCGGAAGATTAACTCCCACTTGATTCAAGCAACTGTAGTACTCAGACATTCTGAGCACATGCTCACTGGTTGAGCTATTCTCCTCCATATTGTAGGCAAAGTATTTGTTAGAGGTCTCATACCTCTGGACATGGGCATGAGTCTGAAATACCGATTTCAGCTCTTGGAACATCTCATATGCTCCGTGGCGTTCAAAACGTTTTTGAAGTCCCGGTTCTAAGCCGTAAATCATGGCGCACTAAACTATCAAGTAGTTATCACATCGAGCTTGCTAAACGTTCATAACGTTTGCATCTGCTCCTGCAATAGGTCTGTCACCTAGCGGTGCATCAAGGACATAATTCTTCTGTGCAGCAATGAGGATAATCCTCAGATCACGGAACCAGTCCGCATCATTGCTACTATCATCTTTCAACTTAGTTTTCTCCACGAACATATCAAAAAATAAAACAGGGGAGCTATACGCGAGCTATTGATCTACAACATAATTTGCAAATACTACCAGGACTAAGTTCATGATAAATTAAAGTTCAATTAATCATATTACTCAAGAACTCTCACTTAGATAGACATCTCTCTAATCATCTAAGTGATCACGTGATCCAAATCAACTAAACCATAACCGATCATCACGTGAAATGGAGTAGCTTTCAATGGTGAACATCACTATGTTGATCATATCTACTATATGATTCACGCTCGACCTTTCGGTCTCAGTGTTCCGAGGCCATATCTGCATATGCTAGGCTCGTCAAGTTTAACCCGAGTATTCTGTGTGTGCAAAACTGGCTTGCACCCGTTGTAGATGAACGTTGAGCTTATCACACCCGATAATCACGTGGTATCTCGGCACGACAAACTTTGGCAACGGTGCATACTCAGGGAGAACACTTTTACCTTGAAATTTAGTGAGAGATCATCTTATAATGCTACCGTCAAACAAAGCAAAATAAGATGCATAAAGGATAAACACCACATGCAATCAATATAAGTGATATGATATGGCCGTCATCATCTTGTGCTTGTGATCTCCATCTCCGAAGCACCGTCATGATCACCATCGTCACTTGCGTGACACCTTGAGCTCCATCGTAGCATCGTTGTCGTCTCGCCAATTATTGCTTCTACGACTATCGCTACCGCTTAGTGATAAAGTAAAGCAATTACAGGGCGATTGCATTGCATACAATAAAGCGACAACCATATGGCTCCTGCCAGTTGCCGATAACTCAGTTACAAAACATGATCATCTCATACAATAAAATATAGCATCATGTCTTGACCATATCACATCACAGCATGCCCTGCAAAAACAAGTTAGACGTCCTCTACTTTGTTGTTGCAAGTTTTATGTGGCTGCTACGGGCTGAGCAAGAACCGTTCTTACCTACGCATCAAAACCACAATGATAGTTCGTCAAGTTAGTGCTGTTTTAACCTTCACAAGGACCGGGCGTAGCCACACTCGGTTCAACTAAAGTTGGAGAAACTGACACTCGCTAGTCACCTGTGTGCAAAGCACGGTGGTAAAACCAGTCTCGCGTAAGCGTACGCGTAATGTCGGTCCGGGCCGCTTCATCTAACAATACTGCCGAACCAAAGTGTGACATGCTGGTAAGCAGTATGACTTGTATCGCCCACAACTCACTTGTGTTCTACTCGTGCATATAACATCTATGCATAAAACCAGGCTCGGATGCCACTGTTGGGGAACGTAGTAATTTCAAAAAATTTCCTACGCACACGCAGGATCATGGTGATGTATAGCAACGAGAGGGAAGAGTGTGTACACGTACCCTCGTAGACCGAAAGCGGAAGCATTAGCACAACGCGGTTGATGTAGTCGTACGTCTTCACGATCCGACCGATCGAAGTACCGAACGTACGGCACCTCCGAGTTCAGCACACGTTCAGCTCGATGACGTCCCGCGAACTCTGATCCAGCAGAGCTTCACGGGAGAGTTCCGTCAGCACGACGGCGTGATGACGGTGATGATGTTGCTACCGACGCAGGGCTTCGCCTAAGCACCGCTACGATATGATCGAGGTGGAATATGGTAGAGGGGGGCACCGCACACGGCTGGGAAAGATCAACAGATCAACTTGTGTGTCTATGGGGTGCCCCCTGGCCACGTATATAAAGGATGGAGGGAGGAGGAGGCCGGCCCTCATAGGGCGCGCCAAAGTGTGGAGTCCTACTAGGACTCCCTAGTCCTAGTAGGATTCCACCTCCCACATGAAATAGGAAAAGGGGAAGGGAGAAGGAGAAGGAAGGAAGGGGGCGCCCCCTTTCCCTAGTCCAATTCGGACCAGTCCATGGGGAAGGGGCGCAGCCACCCTTGAGGCCTTTCTCTCTTTTCCCGTATGGCCCATTAAGGCCCAATACGAATTCCCGTAACTTTCCGGTACTCCGAAAAATACCCGAATCACTCGGAAACTTTCCGATGTCCGAATATAGCCTTCCAATATATCGATCTTTACCTCTCGACCATTTCAAGACTCCTCGTCATATCCCCGATCTCATCCGGGACTCCGAACAAACTTCGGTCATCTAATCACATAAACTCATAATACCGATCGTCACCGAACTTTAAGCGTGCGGACCCTACGGGTTCGAGAACTATGTAGACATGACCGAGACACGTCTCCGGTCAATAACCAATAGCGGAACCTGGATGCTCATATTGGCTCCCACATATTCTACGAAGATCTTTATCGGTCAAACCGCATAACAACATACGTTGTTCCCTTTGTCATCGGTATGTTAATTGCCCGAGATTCGATCGTCGGTATCTCAATACCTAGTTCAATCTCGTTACCGGCAAGTCTCTTTACTCGTTCCGTAATACATCATCCCGCAACTAACTCATTAGTTACAATGCTTGCAAGGCTTATAGTGATGTGCATTACCGAGTGGGCCTAGAGATACCTCTCCGACAATCGGAGTGACAAATCCTAATCTCGAAATATGCCAACTCAACAAGTACCGTCGGAGACACCTGTAGAGCACCTTTATAATCACCCAGTTACGTTTTGACGTTTGGTAGCACACAAAGTGTTCCTCCGGTAAACGGGAGTTGCATAATCTCATAGTTATAGGAATATGTATAAGTCATGAAGAAAGCAATAGCAACATACTAAACGATCAAGTGCTAAGCTAACGGATTGGGTCAAGTCAATCACATCATTCTCCTAATGATGTGATCCCGTTAATCAAATGACAACTCATGTCTATGGCTAGGAAACATAACCATCTTTGATCAACGAGCTAGTCAAGTAGAGGCATACTAGTGACACTCTGTTTGTCTATGTATTCACACATGTATCATGTTTCTGGTTAATACAATTCTAGCATGAATAATAAACATTTATCATGATATAAGGAAATAAAATAATAACTTTATTATTGCCTCTAGGGCATATTTCCTTCACAAGTATGGTGAAGTGTCATATAGTCGACGTTCACATGACACCACTAAGGGAATCACAACATACATACCATCAAAATATCGAACACATATGAAGTTCACATGATTACTTGCAACAAGATTTCTCCCGTGACCTCAAGAACAAAAGTAACTACTCACAAATGATAATCATGCTCATGATCAGAGGGGTATTAAGTAGCATAATGGATCCGAATATATAATCTTCCACCAAATAAACCATATAGCACTACTAGGGAAAAGGCTAGCAGTAGCGCGGGTTTTTGGCCTACCAGTAGCGCGGGTGACCGCGCTACTGCTACGGCGCTACAGCTAAAGGTTAGCAGTAGCGTTGGTTAACCTGCGCTACTGCTATATGCACTTAGTAGTAGCGCTTCCTCCAGAAGGCGCTACTGGTATTCATAAAAGATTTAACACAATCATACTTAAGCTTAATACCCGACTCTTTACCTTCGTCGAGTTCCCAATCTTCAGAGTTGTGTTTAATTCTTTCCAAAAGATCCCATTGGAATTCAATAGTCTTCTTCATAAAAGAACCTGCACAAGAAGTATCAAGCATCGATCGATCATTATGAGAAAGTCAAGCATAAAAATTTTGGATAATAATTTCTCTTGAGAGCTCATGATTGGGGCATGAATATAACATTGACATAAGCCTCCCCCAAGCTAGAGCGATACTTTCTCCTTCAGGAGGCCAAAAATTATATATGTAATTCCGATCACGATGAACTAGATGCATAGGATATTTTTTTTGGTGAAACTTCAATTTCAATCGGTTCCAATTCCAAGATCCAATCATCGCATAGCCTATACCATGCCAATTCTTTTCCCTTCAAAGATAAAGGGAAAACCTTCTTCTTAACTTCATCTCCGTTTAAACCTGCAAGCTTAAACAATCCACAAATTTCTTCCACATATATCAAGTGCATATCAGGATGTTCTGTTCCATCTCCTGCATAAGGATTAGCTAGCAGTTGTTCTATCATACTCGAAGGAATTTCATATTCAATATTTTCAGTAGGTGCAGTAGGTTGAGGGGTAACTAATTGTGGTTCCTGTCGAGGTAAAGATACCCCGAACAAACCCCTCAAAGGATTGTTTTCCATAGTAACAACTGATAATAAATTTCAGCACGTAGTAATATTTTTTTCCTTACCAAGAGCGCTTCACTCCCCGGCAACGGCGCCAGAAAAGAGCCTTGATGACCCACAAGTATATGTGATCAATTGTAGTCCTTTTCGATAAGTAAGAGTGTCGAACCCAACGAGGAGCAGAAGGAAATTACAAGTGGTTTTCAGCAAGGTAATGTCTGCAAGCGCTGAAATTGTAAGTAACAGAGTAGTTTGATAGCAAGATAATTTGTAATGAGCAAGTAATGATAATAGTAACAAAAGTGCAGCAAGATAGCCCAATCCTTTTGAGGCAAAGGACAGGCCAAAACGGTCTCTTATAGTAAGCAAAGCGTTCTTGAGGGTACATGGGAATTTCATCTAGTCACTTTCATCATGTTGATTCGATTCGTGTTCGCTACTTTGATAATTTGATATGTGAGTGGACCGGTGCTTAGGTGCTGTTCTTACTTGAACAAACCTCCTACTTATGATTAACCTCCTCGCAAGCATCCGCAACTACGAGAAAAGTATTAAGAATAAATTCTAACCATAGCATTAAACTTTTGGATCCAATCGGTCCCTTACGGAATAGCGCATAAACTAGGGCTTAAGCTTCTGTCACTCTCGCAACCCATCATCTAATAACTACTCCACAATGCATTCCCTTAGGCCCAAATATGGTGAAGTGTCATGTAGTCGACGTTCACATGACACCACTAAGAGAATCACAACATACATACTATCAAAATATCGAACACATATCAAGTTCACATGATTACTTGCAACATGATTTCTCCCGTGACCTCAAGAACAAAAGTAACTACTCACAAATGATAATCATGCTCAAGATCAGAGGGGTATTAAATAGCATATTGGATCTGAACATATAATCTTCCACCAAATAAACCATATAGTAATCAACTACAAGATGTAATCAACACTACTAGTCACCCACAAGCACCAATCTATAGTTCCGGTGCAAAGATTGAACACAAGAGATGAACTAGGGTTTGAGAGGAGATGGTGTTGTTAAAGATGTTGATGGAGATTGCCCTCCCCAAGATGGGAGAGTTGTTGGTGATGATGATGACGATGATTTCCCCCTCCGGGAGGGAAGTTCCCCCGGCGGAATCGCTCCGCCGGAGGGCAAAAGTGCTCCTGCCCAAGTTCCGCCTCGAGACGGCGGCGCTCCATCCCGAAAGTCCTCTCCTTATTTTTTTTCTAGGTCAAAATGACTTATATACCAGAAGATAGGCACCGGAGGTGGGCCGAGGGGAGCACAACCCACCAGGGCGCGCCTGGGCTCCCTGGCGCGCCCAGGTGGGTTGTGCCCACCTGGTGGGCCCCCTCTGGTACTTATTGGCTCCAATATTTCTTATATATTTCATAAAAAATCCCCGTAAAGTTTCAGCTCATTTGGAGTTGTGCAGAATAGGTGGCCTGATGTAGCTTTTCCAGGTCCAGATTTCCAGCTGCCGGAATTCTCCCTCTTTGTGTGTACCTTGCATATTATGAGAGAAAAAGCATTAGAATTACTCAAAAAAGTATTATTATGCATAAAAACATTATAAATAACAGTAGGTAAATATGATGCAACATGGACGTATCACTGTACATCCATGGGAGCACAATTTTGATGGCTGATCATCTACAGTCACATACTCATATTTATGTGCTCAAAGTAAATGCCAACAAATATATTCAGGGTTGTATCATACTGACATTTTTAGAGAGCGCCCATAAACTCCTTGTCAGCACCCTAATGTACCATCCAAAATCATATTTACAATGTTGGGCAATTTAATACTACTTAAGAATATAAAGAATATGATCAATCAGATGTGAGAAACACTTCTGTGTTACAAGGAATCAGATGGTGTGTACCTTTGAGCGGTTACAACTGAAAGCTTTCAAAAGGGCCTTGTTATTAAGCATAATGGCTCTCCTTACACCAAGTCTTAACCGCCATCACCTGTATAAAAGGTAAAAACACTTCATGAACAAGAGAAAGAAAGAAAAAAAAAACTTTTAAGTTCATCACACTGTTTATTTGCTTACCAGAGAAACAAGACTGCATCCCCTAACACAGGTTTCTTTTTATTGACAAATGAACTTCATCCAGTCATTAAAAATATGTCTACGTAGTTGACCTGGAAGGCAAAATTCAGAACATCGCATATGGAACTTAGGTAGAACAACAAGATAACTGATATATTTGCCTTAAAATCAGAATGGATGATAGAATTACAGAGAGCAGTTTTTCCAGTTCAAAGCTACAATTTCGTTAAGGAACTTTTGTAATAAATTCCCACAACACATGTAGTGCCCGTTTCCAGAATATGTAAATAGCACAATAAGTCGTACTGAACGTGTGCAGGAATCAGGAAGTCGTATTTCCTTGGAAAAATGGACAGAGCAATGAACACAGTCCAACAGTCCAACACAGGTTTTGAGTTCCTATTGTACATGTGCACACGTGTTCTTACAAAATGTACTAGAAACAAAAAGTAACAAGATATGTTTGAGGAGGTTGCACTCAACCATAGGAGATGAATCTGAAGTACAGTCAAGACATGAATGAACAGATAGATTTTGTTTCTATCACCCACAGCATACAATTACAACATTGAGCAGCTCCTTCTGGATCAAGCTTACAACATTGAGCAATCATACCCTCTTCTTGCTAGCCGGTGGTGAGGATACCCGTGCAACAATTAGTATTGCAAAGTTCTTGCTAGGCACCTGAAGCTCACCAGCAATAAGAATCTCAGCCAGTACTCCATAGGCCTACAATTTCGCCATTGGTACTCATTCGAATTAGTCAATACTAAAAAAAAGGGCATAGCTCTGGCAAGAAACTGCATATAACTCCGGTCCTTGTTCTTCGTTGTCAAAATTTCTGCATAGATATGAGAAGGTTACATTTGGCAAAGCAAGTACAAGATGAACTAACATAAATGAACCACAATTAGAAGCGCCCAACCACTTCTCGAATTGCACTTTCTTGCTACTCACGTTGGGGAACGTTGCATGGAAAACAAAAAAAATTCTACGCACACGCAAGATCTATCCATGGAGATGCATAGCAACGAGAGGGGAGAGTGTGTCTATGTACCCTCGTAGACCGTAAGTGGACGCGTTTATCAACGCGGTTAATGTAGTCGTACACCTTCACGATCCTCCCGATCAAGTACCGAACGGACGGCATCTCCGAGTTTAGCACACGTGCGGCTCGATGACGTCTCCTCCTTCTTGATCCAGCAAGCGGGAGAGGAGAAGTAGATGGGATCACAACCAACACAACGGTGTGGTGGTGATGGTGGTGGTGGAGCACCAACGTTAGGAGGGCTTTTCTTTGTTAGCTCACAGTCTCTCCAAGGCCAGTGTCTTCTATATTTGTCAGCCTCTTCAATGACCTACTTGTATACTTTGAGAGAACTGAAATAGAAAATGGCCAAGGAAGATAAAACAACATTCACCACTGTGCCATGACCCAAGTGCATGTGGGAGATGAACAAGAGGATTTCTACTAGTATTTGGATCCTATTTGAGATACACGTGGATCAGGGGTGAGGAATCAGCAAGCAAAAGGGGAGAGATAGCTGAAGTAGGAGGTGAGGATGAGAAGACAAAGACGATTCACTATTCTTCCGATCCCTTTCCCCTGTGCTTCCCCTGTTGTATATGTAGCCTTGCCTCATGTGTCTTCCATGTGGGACCATCCTCATTTGTCTTTCCATGTGGGACTAATGGATTGGCCAGGCATGACACACTGAAGTTTACGGTGTGTGTGCGCGTTCATAAGGGTGAGTGTATGCGCGTATATATATGAGCGATTGCCTCTGTACGGTGTTAGAAAAAATAACTAAGGTGTAGATTTTCTTTGGTGCATCAGTTTAGTTGCAGTCTTCCCAGCATAATTAAGCGCATGTTTGCAAGCCAAGCGAATCTGCTCATTCCGGTGCATAGTGTCTTTATTTGTTATTATTATGTGTGCATCTAATAGATAGTTAATTTAGTCTGTATCTACTAGATTTCTCTCAACATTACACATCACCTTAACTATTTGCAGCCATCAGATCAAAATCGTGTGACATTAGAATAAATGCATGTACTCATAAGTTACACTTCTCACATTAAGGTGATCATGAAGTCATACCACTTCATTAAGTCATGCATGTAATATTTTTCAGGGAAATAAAGCCATGCATGTTAGTTACAATTTAAATAGTTGTGTCAATCTTTGTGTGATCATGAACTGTATATGTATTGGAACCTTGGAGCAAATAGTTTATGCTTTACATTTTTCTTAAAGGATAGTGTCACATTATGTCGAATCCAAAATGTTCCTCTTTTTATACATCATTTTGTCACATACTTTGCATGTTTTATTCTTTAAAAAATATAAAGTAAGAATACTCTTTCATTTGTATTTTCATTAGTTATAGTTGCTTTTAAGCACTTATTGATGCATTATCTCAACACGGATCCCGTGGTAAGTCGTGGGGCATCATCAAGTTTATTATAAAGTGTAAGAGTAACTATAGCTGGTCTCCTAAAACCGGTTAGAGGAGTAAATTTTTTGGTTTACTCCTCTAAACCGGAACTAGCCGATCCCCTATAACCGTTAGGTGAGTATAAATTTTACGCCGAGCGGCCGCCAAGGAGTAAATATACTCAACTTCTCGGTCGTCGAGTAAAATTTCCCCACACCCACGCGCCTCACCTATCACCGCCCCCGCCTCGCAAACTACCTCCACGGCCGCCCAATCCACGCCGGCGCCGCACATACGCCCACTCAGCCGGATGCGCGCCGGCAACAATGGCCGTATCCGGTCGCCGCCGCTCCCATCCATGCATCTGCGATGCTCGGTCGGAGGATACACGCCGCACCGGCGCCTCCTCGTCCTGCTCTGGCGGCGCCTCCTTATCCCGCGCCTCCTCCTCCTGTGCTGGCGCCACACCTGCCTCCCCCGAACTCCCACCGCCGCCGGAGCCGAAATACATCGGTGTGCGGCAGCGCACGTGGGGGACATGGGTCGTCGAGATTTACGACTGCGACATCGGCAAGACCCACTGGCTAGGATCGTTCCACTCAGCGCAGTAGGCGGCGCGTGCACATGACATCAAGTCGGTGTACCTGTATGGCGCCTTCGGCCGCCGTAACTTCCCCTTTCGGTTGCCTTCCGCCGTTTTGAGCCGGTGGACCCTTGGGTGGTCACCTCACACGAGAGGTGGAAGGACCAGAAGGCCCGCGAGCATCTAGCGGCGGAGCAAGCCGGAGAGACGTACATGGCGAAGCTCCGCCAACGCTAGACGGAGCGTGTCTAGGAGGAGCGTTGGCTGTATGTGGAGCATGCAACCGGGGAAGACAACCTCTCTAGCGATGAAGTAGGTGACGGCGACGGCCCCGACCCAATGATAGAAGGTTAGAGCACAAGGGATTGGAAGAGGTTGAGGGAAGAGTCGGAGTAGGTTTAAAATTCTAGCCTAAATTTTAAATTTTGTTTTAAGTTGTATGTCAAATATTTAGAATTTGGACCGAATGTCATTTAAGTAAGTTCTATGTAGTATTTTGAACCTAATTTAGCACCGAATTTGTGTGTGCTTGTGCCTTTGGAATTATTTTTCTCCGTAAAGTTTTGGGGTTCGGTTAGAAACGGCGTTTTTTTGGAGTAGCAAATGTGCTCCTCTAAAATTTAGGAGATGGGCTAGAGTTGGTCCAAGTGATCACTTGTACACGAATAGATGATACGGTTGCTTGATTAATTTAGAATCTAAACTGCCACGCTAGTCCTAAGTGTGCCAATCAAGTGAAGGGTCTTGCATGCATGTAAGGAATCAATAATAGTCGTATGTACACAATTGCCCTACGTACAGCCGTACAGGTGATTGGAGTGAAAGCACTCAAGACGTTGGAGAACAAGCTAGGCGCAAAGAAGTCTCAGGTTGGACGTACGGGACGTGCGTGTGTTGTTCAATTCATTCTTTACAGGAGCACCATACATGGATATCCAAATTCCAACCTAGCTAGTGGTGCATGTCAAAAGAGAGAGGCACACGGTCACGTGTGCTTGTTCCAAACCTCGCTGAGACTACGGCGCTGGCGCCACCAGAAGGTCTCTTCCCTCCAGAGCATGCGCAGCAGGCGGCGCCACCAGCTCACCTCAATGCCGAGAGCGCCGGCGTCCAGAGGCTCAACCTTGATCTGGGTAAAGCCGGTGAAGGCGGTCTTGGAGATCCACCGAACAGGCCCTTGCCAGTTGTGGTTGTCGACCACCCGTATCAGCTCGCCGTCGAGTCGGTACTCCATGCAAACCAGAGCGTGACCCACCGCCTTCTTCTTGCCCGATCCTCCTGTGTACACTCGCGTCCGCCAGCCAGGGGCGTAGTAATCTGCTCGTACAACGTCCAAGGAACCAATTAGTGGCCCCTCTGTGCGGATGGTACGCGCGAGGCTGGAGCTGGATAGTGAGGGCAGTTGCTTCAAGTTGCGGAACTCCCATGACTTGATCTGTAGCTTGCAGTCCTCCAAGCCTTCCTCGTGCCAAGCCACAGCCCCGCCGTTCCGCTGTATTACCTCCAGCACCTTGCTAACTTTGGCGCCTTCCTTACGTGTTCAGACGCCGGACTTCTTGCATGTCTCCAGCAAGTCCGTGGCCGTCTCACGAGGGATGCCATACGGAAATGTATCGCTGCCGTGCCTCCTCTCAAACGCCAGCCGGTGCTGGGCCTCCAAGCACATCAGGCAGGCGCTCAGCGTGCACGAGCCTGTCATGCATGCATGTGAAATGAAATTCAAATCAAATCACACCACCGGCCGATCTCAAATTCAAATGAAATTAAATGAAATTCCTTTGATCAGTGCAAGACGGACTCACTCACCCTTGTCCTGGGCGATTGGACGTCCCATAATATCTATCCAGCTCCACGACTCCATCGGCCGATACCGCCGTGGTGAACCCATGAGCTCACCGATCCAGTCCTTCATCTCAAGAAACCAGTACGTGGCCCCAATGTCGGTGGCCACCCTGAGTCGGATCGCCACCCCGCCCCCGTACCTCCCACGCGCCAACAACACGTCCATCGCCGCCTTCGCTCCCCCGACATCAGCTGAAGCTAGAGCAAATAGTATATTTTCTTTCCTTTTAGAGTATCTACAGTAAAATCTTGCACTTGTGCGAAACTCTAGCTAGCAATTATACTAACTAACAATAAGACATATATACGGCTCGTCTAACCGGACTGTAATCTTACCCAAGAAACACATTTTTAGCACCCAATAGCTAGCTGTAGGATTATTGCTCCAAAAAACACAATGGCACACCCAACAAAAAATACCTTGCATGGCCACTGCTGAACCTGGAGTCTACACCAAATTTTGACACTACTTTCGGACTCGTTTTAGTCTGCTACGTACTAATATAAAAGATCATACCACATTGAGTTTAGCATCCTAGCTACCACGTAAAGAGGAATCCAGTTATCAGAGTAGCATGATTTCATTTCAACTTATTTACATGAATGATGGCAGCTGATCTGTAACACTTTAAAGTCAAACAATTTCAGTTAACCTATCTAGCTAGCTCCCAGCTTCCTAGTTAGTTAACCTATCTAGCAACATACCAAATTGAGCCATCAATCAACACTAAAATTTATTTCAACATTTTTTAAGGTAAATTTCTTGTAACCTATCCATACAAATTAAACAGAGATGAACAATCCCAGTGCTGGATCAAGACTAAAATTTCTGCCATAACAAAAGTGGAGTTAGAGACATGCGGGGAGGCTCTCACCAGCGGTGCCGGCCGTGATGGCGTTAGCACTCGTGCTGGGCATAGCGTCGTTGCCATCGTCTACCAACCGGAAGCAGCAAACCTCCCAGTCCGGCCTTCCTGTGCGGATGAGCACGACCCCGCCGCTGCCGGAGTCGCCGCGGCGGCGCTGCACCAAGTACTGCTGCCGCCCCTGCATTTGGTCGCAAACTATCGTTTAGAAACCGCAGATTCAGAAAGAAGGGGAGAAGAATTGCTCTCAATCTGACACCCATGAACAAACCAAGTCGCACAAGGAACTCACCAAGATCCGGCCAGCACGAGACCCGCCCGTGGTGGCGAGGTTGCCGCTGTACACGTCGCTGGCGTACGTGCCGTCGTCCTCGTCGTCGGTCAGGAGCGCGCGGCTCCGCGGCCGCACGTGCTGCCCGTCGCCGTCCATCGGTGCCCGCGGGGATCGCTGAGTCGGAAAGAAGCAGGCGCCAAGGTAGACGACGTCGCCGTCGTGGAAGTCGGCCGCGAGAGGCGCGCCCAGCGACGCGTGGCTCCCGCGGAGCTCCCCGGCGCGGAGGCCCGTGCCACCTGGTGCGGGCGCGCCCGCGGAAGCCCCGGTGCGCAGGCCACCGCCGTGGATGGCCGGTGGCACGTTCAGCAAGGCGCGGCTCTGGCGTCTGGCGGCGCCCTCTCCGTCGTCGTCGTCGTCCCGCAGCAGGCCGCGGCTCCGTGGCCGCACGTGGTGGCCGTCGTGGAACTTGTCCATCGGTGCTCGCCGGGATAGGTGCGTCGCAAAGAACTGGGCTGCAAGGTAGCAGCCGCAGGTTGCGCCGGTGTACACGCCTTCCCCGTGGTGGAAGTCGACCGCGGGAGGCGCGTCGAGCGGCGCGAGGCTCCGGCGGAGCTCCCCGGGGCGGAGGTCCGCGCCGCCACCTCGTGAGGGCGCGCCTGTGGCAGCCCCGGTGTGCAGGCCACCGCCATGGGTGGCCAGAGTCCCGTTGGGCAAGGCGTGGGTCTGGCTTATGGCGGCGCCCTCCCCATCCTCGTCGTGGTGACAGTGGTGGAACTGGTCCATGGGTGCTCGCCGGCGCTGGATTGGCTCAAGAGCAGACGCGATTGTCGGCAGGTCCGGAGACCTCTGTATCTTGTCGATCTTGGATTCTTGGGTCCCGGCGAGGTGAATGAGGAGAGTTGAGGCAGCCGACGAGTCAAGTCGGTTACGAGTGGGTTTTTTTTTTATGGTGGTTACGAGTGGGTAGTATGGTTGTTTTTTGGGTAAATACTTGTACGCATGGGTTCGATTGCAAGTCGGTCACTACCTAGAAGAATGGCCCGCTCTACAGCCGGGCAACATCTTTTGAACCCTTTCTCATTGGGTAAAGATTATAATCACCCGACTGATGTTTACGTCTGTTTCAGCCGCCCGCTCTATCGTCCGATTGAACCTCGTGCGTTCCGTGATGGAGAGTGTTGCATGCTAGCACATGGGTGGTCCCCACTATTTTCTGAGTGTACAATTCGCTTTTTATTTATTTCAACACCCGTAGAGCACTTTTGCTGCCATGTACTACTGACCTTGTGATCTCTGTTGTTGCTGTTCTACACAAGAGATCGGTTCCAAGCTTCCAGCTTTCCGCTGTTGTTTTAGCCTCTCTCCGGTGCCTACAGTCGCCCTACCTTGCCGTTGTTGCTCACCAGCCAACATCAGGAGCTCTTGTTTAGTCTCTCATGCAGTTGCAAGCCAGACGCGAGCTGCAAGGCCAGTTCGCTGCTTCAACGCTGCTACGACTGGCGTGCTTTCGACGTCAGCAGCCATGCCGCGACGGCGGTCCGGCTGCTCCGGTGATGCTGCGACGGCATGCTTCAAAGATACTGCGGCTACATCTCGGCTACTTCGAAGGCAACGGTGATGCGGCGACAGTGTCCCGGCGCTTCGGCAATGCTGCAACGGCGTGCTTCGAGGGTAACGGGCTATACGCGACGGCATGCTTCAAAGATGTTGCGGCAGCGTCTCGGCTACTTCGATGATGTTGCAACAGCGTGCTTCGAAGGCAACGGTGATGCCGCAACGCGTCCCGGCACTCCGTCAATGCTGCAACAGCGTGCTTCGAGGGTAACGGGCGAGCGCGACTGCATGCTTTAAAGATGTTGCGGCTACATCTCGGCTACTTCGACATTGTTACAATGGCGTGCTTTGAAGGCAATGGTGATCCGCGATGGTGTCCCGGCGCTCCGGCAATGCTGCAACGGCGTGCTTCGAGGGTAACGGGCGATGCGCGACGGCATGCTTCAAAAATTAGCCCTGAGGAGGTCAGGTGAGATCCTCGGATGATGTTCCCTGCCGCCTAGTGAAGCTCGTCAACCATATCCATACCTGCAGTTGCAAGGTGCCGGTGCTCGTCAACCATATCCATACCTGCAGTACGTCCATGTCCACTCCAAGTTTTCTGCAACAACAACGTTGTTGCGGAACGGCGGCAGCATAAGACGATTGTGTTAGTGCGCGATGCGGACAGAGATGTTGCAATTTTTGCAACAAGGGTCTTGTTACAGAAAATTAGACGTGGCGGAAGATGTGTTTGGAATTTTTGCAACAAGAGTCTTGTTGCAGAAAATTAGAGAAGAAGAGATTTTTGCAACATGGGACTTGTTGTAGGAAATTAGTGAATGAGAGGTTTTGCAACAAAAGTCTTGTTGCAGAAAATTAGAGAAAAGAAGGTTCCGCAACAAAGGTCTTGTTGCAGAAAATTAGAGAAAAGAAGGTTCCGCAACAAGAGTATTGTTGCAGGACGTACAGAACTAGTACTAGTAGCTTTTGACTGAGTACAGGGAGCTGCATCAAGCCTACATGGAGCGACGGTACCTTTTACCAGCATTGTGGGCCCTAGCGCCACATGACATGTGAAAAGTGCTGTTGCGCGACTTCAATACCGCGTGTGAGTAAAGATCTGACCGATCAACACCTGCAGATCGTACGGCTAAACAGGCGGCGGATTTTCCTTCATTTTCATCCGGTAGACGCGTAGTAGCCCCCTTTCTCATTACCCAAAGTACTTCATCTTGCGTGCGCTCGATTGCTGAATCGAACGGCCGGCCACGGACCGCTCGATGAGCACAAATCGTGCGGCCACGATTGACAGATGTTCCCTAGTTGGAGTCTCCCCATACAAGCCCCGCGCGCCTGGCCCAGTGGCATCGCGTAGTGCAGCCGTGCACCCTTTGTGGTGGGCCTCACCTGTCACTGACCCCTGTAGTGGGATGACAGAGTAGTGGGGGTCGGCGGTTTCAAATTTCGTGCCACTCTCCCCTCTCACGCCTCCATCTCTCTCCGCTTCCCCATCCCTCATTTCCCTCCATTCTCTCTCCCTACGCGATTCACCGGGGATTCGTAACCGGTGTCGGGGGTTCGTACACCGGTGTCGCCACCGCAACCGCAGCTGAAGGCAGGCGCAGGAAGGCGAAGGCGTAGCGAGTGGCATCCGCTGCTCGTCGCCGGCTCAGGTACGGTCACCGCTCACCCTCGCATCACCTTCCTCTCTTCATTTACCCCCGCGGCTGTCCATATTTGCTAGCGCCCCTTTTGCTAGTCCTCATCGACTGGGGAAGCAGCGGTTACCGCAGCGAATCGAGAGCTGGCGGTGCTTACCGTGGTGCCCCTCAGTGGAGGTTGCGCTCGTTTTTGGAGATATATTGCGACGGTCCGTGCGATTTTGCCGTTTGGATCCCGTTTCAGATAGGCGCATCCACATCACCTAGCTACGGCGAGAGATTTTGATGCGGCGTCCCCAAACCTAGCCTCTCATTTTGATTTTGTATTTCTTTCCCCAAACCATAGACATAGTTGCAACTTAAGGGGGTAGAGAAATCCGTAGAGTATTTTATCCTTTTGATTTTGTTTTTTTATGTCTACTTGCAAACTGAGGTGTATCCAGTTGGCAGTTCTAGATGTAAGAGTTACACACAAACCCAAGCGTTGTAGGGTCACCTGGCTTGGGGATGGGGCAGTGATGTTGAAACACAAAAAAATAGGAAACTGGCATTCTACTTGGTGGTACTATGCAATTGTACCAGTTTGTGTGTGCAACTGAAACAAGTAATGTGTGCAAATCGAATTGACATTGTGAGTGTAACTATTTTTCCTGTCTGTGTGCAACTATACCTCTTGGGTGTGCAACTTGAAGAAATGATCTGTGCAAATGAGATTTGACATGTGTGCAACCTGTTTTTGCAATGAAAATGGTTGTAGAGGGAGATACTGGTGGAAGCGGAGGAGGGGCAATTTTTTTGCCCATGTGCATGATATGCATGTTCTGTTTTTCATTATAATTTTTTCGCACAAAGGCTTGAGCAAGCATAATGTATGTGCCGTGTTCATTTATTTGAACTTGGTTCTGTTTTGTCCCATGAAGGGGAATGCACCAGAGTCTAATCGGCAGAACCAGAAAAGAGATGATGTGCGGACCTTCACAGTTTTGTTGATGTTGATGAGGGCACGGAAGTTGAGGTAAGGATCATGCACAACCTAAACAGTCGTTTTCTTACTTTAGGAAATGTATGGAAACAATTTTCAGGATGTGCAACTAGTTTCTAACGTTTGTGTTTATATTTTTATTCCTCTTTTTTTCCTGATTTTCTATGTGTTATGCATGTAGGTAGAGGATGGTAATCAATGCCGTCTTGTAAAGCGTCCAAGACGAAAAGCGAAAGCCGCAGTCTCCGATGCAGGCGGCTCCGCCTCTGCACCAGTTGCCGAGGTATCTCAATTTGACTTTGTTGGAATCTTTTTTTTTTACAGTTGCACATTAGACGGGTAGTAGTTGGCATCCCTTACTTTTGTTGTTGAACATGAAAATGATTGTGGTGGACAGTAGTGTTTATGGAAGTTTTTTTACCGGCTCATTGAAACTTCTTTCGGTAAGGGTTTTGTCCGCATCCGCTTATGTACAAGGTGTAGATGTACCTTATAGTATTTTGCATTATTCATAGCTTTAGTGTTGAATATATATAGCTACCTTGTAGAACGCGAAACTTTTTCGGTGCAGTTTGCATTCAGATCACTCATGTTGTATTGGAGTTGGCACCATTCTTTATCTTCAGTTGCACAAAAACTTGTCTGCAGCTGGCATTTTTAATTTCTCCTTTTTCCCCTTGTGTTAACATTCTCAGCAGAGTGAAGTTGGACGGGAAGGAAATGAAGCAAATGTCCCTCATCGACTTTCATAGGCTGGGACGATCAGGGCCTCACCAAGGAGGTTTGTCAAGATGAATAAGGATCCGACGCCTGTTCAAAGGACTTTCCTGTACGAGCAGATGTTAGGAGTCTTAGTAAACTTAGTCGACACATTGCCTTCGGAGTTGACCAAATTCCTGGCCCATTGGTATGACCCAGGCAATTCTGCATTGGTCTTTCCAGTAAGGGGCACGATCCTAGTTGACGCTACCAGTGTGCACAGAAATTTTGGTTTACCGGACAAAGGGCCATGTCTGAAGTATACTCTCGAAAAGGAGGCGGTCAAGAGATTCAATGAGATTTTCCACCACACCGGGCCAACAAAACACCCCATGGTCACCTCATTTTGCAAAACGATGAAAGCCATGAAGGGAGCAACTGATGACAAGTTCCTCAGCGGGTGGCCTACACTTGCTTTCAGCTTTTTCTTAGCTCCTACCAACAGTCTTTCTCTAAGCCCGCACTGCTACGGGGTTGTGTTGAAACCCGGATTGCTCTAATGTATGATTGTTCTTTGCTGAACACATAAACGAAGCATTCCGCAGCATAGGCGAGGATAAGCAAACAGTCTGTTCCTGCATGTACCATCTAATGGTTAGTAAATTAAAATGATAGCTTGGTAGACGTAGTTTTTTGTACCTGGTGGTTTTGACCATGCATTGCTCACCTGCTCTCTCTTTTATTTGGGGATGGCCTTACGCGAGGCGTTCGACAAAGGGGATCCCCTGGCCCCTGCTCTTTTCGTCCTAGCTATGGACGTGATACACGCCGCCATCCAGTGGGCCATGGAGCATGGCCTCCTCTCTGACCTGGGGCTGCACAACAAGTGTCGTGTATATCAATATATGTTTATGACATCATGGTGTTGCTCAAGCCCCTCCCCATGGACTTCCAGGTGATCGCGGCCTTGCTGCAGCTGATTGGTGAGACCTCGACCCTGAACATCAACTTTGAGAAGAGCACCTTCTCCTGTATTTGCTGCAATTACAGACACCAGAGTCTTGCAGGGTGGCCTCAAGCCATTGCCTATCGTCTACCTCGGACTGCCGCTCACACCTGGTAGACTGCGGAGGACAAACCTCTGGCTCATTGTCGAAAATGCTCCAAAAATAGGAGGGTTTGCAGCCACGCCTGCAGGCCACAAGTGGATGGCTAACTCTCATCTGCTCAGTTCTGGTGGCCCTGCCTAATCACTTACACTTCCTCTTGCCGCTCCCAGCCTAGGTAATCAAGATCCTTAACCACAAGTGCATGGGATTCTTGTGGAAAGGGGAGGAAGAGATCAATGGAGGTCACTGTCTGCTGCCATGTTCCAGAGTCTACATGCCTACCAGCAAGGGAGCTATGGGTATTCTCAACCTGCAGCTTTTTGGCGTGACCCTACTCTGCCGTTTGCCTTGACAACGATGGGCAGATCCGTTGCGTCCCAGGTGCTTTGTCCCTGAGTAGGACGGCAAGGAGGCGATGGCTGTCCTCCTGACTGAAGCGCGTGCCATCCTAGGCAGCAGGGAGCGAGTTCTCTTCTGACAAGACAGGTGGCTACCATGAGGACTCGTCATGTCCGACCTCGTATCAATCCTTTCCTCTTCTGTTCGCAAGTCAGTGATCACCGTCGAGCAAGCGCTGGTTAACAACCGCTGGGTCTTGGTAGTTTGTTCGACAAACGACAAAGGGCAGGGGACTTGTAATAACTTGTATCGCTATTTCGAGATGATGATGAGACATTTGTGTTGGATCATTATGACGATGATGCGACTATGTTATAGCACTTCGGTGATGATGATGATGACGACGATGAGACATTCTTGTCTCATATAGTTTCAATGTATGTGTATATTGCTATTGTATAAAACTTGTATAAATACTGCGTAAACACGCAAAATAAAAAATACAGAAAATCTTAGCAGTTGCGCGGGTAAGAGAGTAGCAGGGGCAACGCTACTGCTATACAGACTAGCAGTAGCATGGGGTTCATCCCAGCACTGCAACTAGTCAGCAGTAGCGCTGGGTGGACCCGCGCTACTACTAAAAGTTAGCTGCAGCATGCTAGCAGTAGCGCGGGCCCCCGCGCTACTACTAAGCTTTTTCCTAGTAGTGTGGTGTGCGATAGATCCTTAATCTTAATGCGCTCGATGTTGATGAGCGAGTAAGTATATGTGATGTCTAAGCCAATGCTTTTGATAAGAATCTGATCAGCAAGATCATCGAGAAGGACCTGAAGTCTCCTGGTGTTTCCGGCAAGCTTCAAGTGAGTTGACATTCTAATTAAATGATAATTGCACGTATTCATATGATAGTTGCACACATGACTTTTATGTTGTCACAAAAACTGACTGGAGTTGCACACAACCATATGATAGTTGCACACATGTTTTGTTAGGTTGTCACCAGAACTGATAGGAGTTGCACATAGTCATATGATAGTTGCACATAGTCAAATGATAGTTGTATATAGTCATATGATAGTTGCACACATGCTTTTTTAGGTTCTCTCAAGAACTGATTGGAGTTGCACATAGTTTTTCCATTCCCCACCCCTCCCCCCGAAAGTTGCAGCTAAATCAACTTTTTCTCTTTATGTTTTTGTTTGTTGTTTCTGCATCAGCTCAAGGAGCAGTATAGAGGCATAGATCAATCAACAAATTTGGGGGGATTGTTGCAGGTTGAAGCGTTTGTGGCTTCAAAGGTTCCGATCAGTTATAATCCACATGTGAGTTCATCTCCCCTTTTCTCTTTTTCTTCAAATTTTTTCTTTTCATATGCACGTTGGTGCAAGCTCACATCCTCTTTTCGTGCAACTACTATCTTTTATATTATCTTGGTGCACTGCTCACCCCCTAGTGGCAAATCAGTTTTTTCCCTTGTTATGTTAAGTCGCACATAGATGTAATTTTTTCAGTTTGGTTGCACCAATGAGTGTTTTCAGTTGCACCAGTGTCTTAATTTAGTTGCAAACTAGTGTTTTCTCTTTTTGATTCCTATTTTAAATTTGTTTTATTGTTTGCAGAAAAAGTTCAAGCTAGCAAGCATGGTCCATGATCTATGCAAAGGAGTAGCAGAGCAGCTTGGCAAGTTCATTGAAGGTTTTACCAAGCTTGGTAAAGCAGAACCAGAATCAAGCCCTCCCAAGAGGCTGCAAAGAAAGGGTCAGAGCTCGCGTAGTGGGCGCCCTAAGCGTAAAGATGCTGCCAAGCAAACATAGGAGAAAGAGGACATCAAAGAAGCTGAGTTTGAAGAAGAAGCTGAGTCGAAAGAAGAGGATGATGCCAATTGAGGACATTCCAAGTCACGCTTGACAACCAGCTCGTAGTGACCGCCACAAGCTCATAACGACAGGGTTCAGGTCCATGACATACCAAAAACACACTAGCTTCGCCAAGGACAATATTTATATTTAAACAAAAGACAAAGAGGCCTAAACTAGGGGGGGGGGGGGGGGGGGGGGGCGGCAACGATTGGTAAACGAAAAACATGAACCTGCAGAGCATCCAAAACAGCAGTCTTCAGTCCATGTCTTGACTGATCACTTGAGCTCTGAGACTAGGCACAAGTTAGCGGTACTGAGGAGCGATATCCATCCACATCTGGGACAGGCCAACTTCAGAAATCTTCATTTCATGTTTGAAGGCCCAAGTAATAGTACGCGGAGATTTAATGCACGAGTTCACTTGCATTTTCTTCAAAGGGTATAAGAGGAGGAGAGGCAAAAACTCCTGGAGAGTAGTGTATGACTTCTGTATGTACAGGCCCAGGAGAGGAAGTAATCAGAGCAGTTCCAGAGGTAGATCCTGCATGAAGAGCATTAAGGACCCCCTCAGGGGGTGAGGAAACAATGGCAAAAGCAGTGCCGGCCGAATTACCCACAATAGCTAGAGAGGACAGCGGTGGTCGAAGAAGGTGCAGATCCTCTATGATAACCTTTTCAGATCCTCTGCTCTCCTTAATAGCATTGACGATGCCAGCATCAGAGTCTTTCAAGATAATGGATGTGTCAAGAGTTTGTTCTTCAGAGATGTACCTACTCCAGGAAAATTTCCATTGCCAATGGGAGCAGGGGCAAGCGCAGGCTCCGGATGAACAACAACAATCATATCAACTTTTCCAGGATCAGGAGGGAGTTCAGGGTTAACATGCCATTTAACTACTAGGAAGCTGTAAAAATGTGAATTTTGACAGAGGCAACCAGACCAAAATGGATAATTAGTTAATTATTATTGGGGAACTTGGATGTGAGCAAACACCAATAGCTAGTAGCAATAACATGCATCGAAAAGGAGTTTTGTTCATCTGGAGCAAAGAACCAACTCTAATGCTCCTAGTTTGCTGAGGAAAGAAATGTGTTATTAATTACAAATTAACAATTTAAGAGCTTGTAATTTCATTTACGCCTTTATGAAAAGTAACATGGAATCTTGGCCTGGAAATTGCTCATTATGTATATTTAAATCAAAGCTGGACCATTTCACAAGTTGACTGAATATAGTCGCTTTCATGCTATATTCCTTGACTCTGTCAGAAGGTTGAATTTTATATGGCTTTCAAGCAGAAAATGGCAACGACATAAGAGTCTGAGCAAAATTCTTAATTCATTTAATTGGTTCGAACCATAGATACCCTAATCTAGAAGCCTTGTATGAAAATGGAGAAATTCAAAAGAAATTAAGAGGATTGTGCCTGCCAGGTTCAAGCTCCTAGATTCGAAACAAGACCTGTTGAACTGCAGATATGACATGAACTGCAGATAGATAGATACCAGCTGTTGCCCCGACTCTGATAACAATCAGGTCTAAGTACCTGCCAGCAGTCTTCTAAAAGAAGAATAGGGCTACCACTAATTATTAACCTTACAACAGCGGCTCATAATAGTCTTTCTAAGTCAAAAGGGTCAGCCGGGCGAATCCTCAGATGCCAGCCGGACACCATAAACCAGACGTGACCCATCACTGTATATGCTCTTGTATACTTGGAGTTTACAAGTGTCGGAGTAATTGGCCACGGGTACCCCGAAGACGGCGAGACAATAATTCAAGACATCGGGGCTAGCAAAGCCCCTCAATCCGACTGCCCGGCCGCTCCTGCCGGCTCTCCGTCCGACTGCTCTGCCCGGCCGGCTGCCGACTGCGCCAACCAGCCGGCTGCCGATTGCAGCCCGACTCGACACCGACAAGACGGCTGTACCTGGCACTGTACACGCGACACCCCAGCCATCATGTACAGTGTCCCTTGTCCCTGGGCACTATTTATGAAGTGACCCAGGGGACAAGGATGACACCAACCATGCCTTGCCCATGCCACTACCTAGCTTACTCTCTAAGCTAGCCCACACTATATAAAGGGCACACATCCATCCATCCAAAGAGAGAACACACACACGCATGAGCATACACATGCTCACGGCCATGAGCCATGAGCATGGCCGGCCACTAGCATGCCATACACATGCCTATATGAAACCAGATGCCTGTGGCACTGCTTTCAGATACAGCTCCAGGAGCACTCTATACCAGATATACCAGATATACTCAGACATGCAGGAGTAGGGGTGTTATCTCTTCGGAGAGCCCCGAACCTGGGTAAACTACCGCGTGCTATTCGCATACCCGCTCCCGGGCCTATCAGCAGCAGTCTTGCCCTCACACGAAGCCACCTTGTGGCATATGTCGTCTTACCCCCCCCCCCCGGGGTGAGAACACCACGACAACAAGCTTCATTTGCCCATTTTGCAGAAGTCAGAGGCTTCAATATGGCACTCAAATCAACCCCCGAAGACAAGTAGACCACAACCACCATCTTCTCCAGCACCCGAGCCTTCTCGGAGACGAACTTGAGGAAACTAACTTCATTTGTCGACCCTCGAAACTCACGGAATATCAATTTCTTCAATTGCTGCCGGATACACGTTATAGGACCGCCCTCCAGCCAAAACTTGAGACCGACCTTGCCAGTAGGCTCCTCACAAGACTTTTTAGACTGCAACAAAAAAGGGTATGAAATTGGATCACAAAAGAAATTAATCTAGCTAAGCACGCTACTATATAGATAGTGGTAATATAAAATGGTCTTTGGATACCTGGATATGGAGTGTCTCGACGTTGGGAAAACATCGGAGGAAGTTAGGCACTTTCTTGAGGTCACTGCGGACTTGGAATTTAAGTTCCAAGGCCAGGATCTTGACGCTCGGGACAAGGGTGCTGGTGCTCAACTTAGTCCCAGCCTGCAATGCTAATGTGGAAGATATGCTGATTAATATCATATTTTGGATGGCATGGCACACATTGTTATTGCCAAATGTACAATGTAATGACCTTGATAGCGGTGTTGCCAATCTCCAAGTCATGCTCTCCTGGCTGAAGGTATCCAATAACACGCAGCTTGGGCGCATGGACAATCTTAACCCTGCAGCACCTCTGGGACTTACTGCCGAGGCCCCATGACTGCAAGAGGCTCTCCAGGCGAGGGGCGTCCACCACCAAGACCTCCGCCAGGATGGAATAGCACAGCCGGACGCAGCATATATAGTACTGGTAATGACTGGCCAATAGACTAGGGGTTCAATCTCTTTTCGCAGATCTTCTTCATTAGATGATGAGGTAATGAGGGATTTGCCATGCCTGAAATATGCTAAAATAAGCGAGTTGTTTGCTCTGTATGGTGAGAGTGACTTCCTTTTGTTTGATCTTGTATAGCTAGCTGACTCTTGCAATGCAAAGAAGGTGCACCCGATCTATGTTAAACAAGATCATCCGAAGCAGTCTTTTATTGCAGCAAAGTCTAGGGGCTAGTTCTTTTGGGCGGCTTAAAAAATAAGCTGCCTCTCACGAGCTTAAAAAATAAGCCGCTCCTTAAATTTGATGAGACTTCTAAATTAGTTACCCTATTACTAGTCTAGAAGCCCCATTGAATAATAGAGGCGGCTTACAAAAAAAGCTGGGGAGGGGTGGCTTATTTTTTAACTGGCAAAAGAACTGGCCCTAGGTATGCTATAAACGTCTGTCTATTCAATTATTCCAAGAGATTGGTTTTCTAAACCCCAGCTCGGTGCACCCATACAAAAAAATATAACAAAACATTTCAAAAAATTCTGAAACTTTACGGGCATGATCATCAACAAATGTTATGGGCATTTGCAAAGTTTGGTGGTCAAATAACATTCGAAGAGCTCTGTACAAAAAAGACAAAATCACTGAAAATTAGTCAAAATGTAAGTACACTGTTTGAGCAGATTTTGTAATTTTGTCTTTTTGTACAGAGCTCCTCGAATGTTATTTGGCCACCAAACTTTGCAAGTGCCCATAACATTTGTTGATGATCATTCCCACAAAGTTTCAGAATTTTTTGAAATGTTTTGCTATGTTTTCTTGCATGGATGCACCGTGGGTGTACCGAGCTGGGTTCAGCCGCTACTTTCCCTTATTCCAATCAATACTTTTTCTTTATTCTGAGAAACAGTCTGCTATCATTAGTGATTATTCTGTTTTCTCCTTGATCCTACAACTCCGAAGTTATTAATACCTAAATATTTGACCCATTTATTTAAAGTAACGAATTTCTTGTTTCACAAACTATCTTTAGGTGACGCAACTGATGCGTTTCCCGAGTGTTCCCTGAAATAAAATCAAGGTTTGGACACACACACCCTGCTGCAAACTTGATCAATATCAATATGGATGCGGGTTTCTTGTGGAGTCGGAGACTGGAGCGTGGGGTTTTATTACGTGGGACGAGAGCGGCTGCTGCTGGCAAGATGAAACACGTACGCTCTGCCTTGCATGCCGGAGGTGATCGCCTGCATTCGAGCAATTGAGGGGGCAGCTGACCTGGGTCTGGGTGCACAGCGCATCAGTTTTGAATCGGACTGCTTGACGATGATTAATGCACTCAAAGGGCGGGACTATGACTCTGTGGAGCTGGGAGTTGTTTTCAAGAATACACACAAGCATGCGTACTATATACTTATTAATAGAAGAGAGGAGGGAGCTGGGAGTTGTTTTCAGGGAAGTTGCCATGCCTCTTTTGTTTTCTCTGAATTTATGTTGTGTCCCCGGAACTGTAATCAGGTTGCACATGCATGCGTTGGCCCAGTTTGCTGTGGGTGCCGTTGAGCTCCTCTCCTCTCTGTGTGGGCAAGTGATATGCCCCAGACTTTATATTTCAATGGGCATGGTTATATTGTTTATCTGTGTGGGCAAGTGATATGCCCCAGACTCTATTCTGTGTGGGTTAGTGAAACTCAAAGTTGCATTGTTTCTATATCATATCTGAACTCAAAGGAGGTGTCCCATTTCCGACGTCAACAAAATGTCTAACGAGGCTGGGAGCTACTCCCTCCGTTCCTAAATATAAGTCTTTTTAGGGATTTCAATAAAGACTACAAATGGATGTATATAGACATACTGTAGATTCACTTATTTTGCTCCGTAGAACCTCTATAAGGAGTTATATTTAGGAACGGAGCGGGTACAACTGAACTTTGGATTGCGCCCCTTGTTAGATAATGCAAATTTGGTTGGTCAAGGTGTCTTTCTAACTCAGACAATGCAAATTTGTTTCTTATAAACAAGCAACTACTTGTATTTGTACATGTACATATTAATAGTACGTACGAACGAAAATAAACAAGTTACTCCTGAATCCTGATCCCAATACACATAATGCTAAACCACCCAGTGAAGAGCAATGCTAGTTACTCCTGATCCCTAATGCTAAATCACGCAGTTTAGGGCAATGCTAGTTACTTCTGATCCCAATATATATATAATGCTAAACCACCCGGTGAGGACGACCCATACTGCAGAGTAGGATACCGATCGATCGACGTGGGTGATGCTGCTAAAACCCTGACGATGCAAACATCACATGATGATGCAGCCTGCGGGCTCCTCTTTCTGGTCCTGATCCTGATACGGGAAGATGGACGACATCCCGTAGCCGTACATGTGGGGCGGCGAGGTGACCTCGATGGCTGGCGATGACGGAGCGGCGGACGAGGAAACCACCGGCGAAGTCTCAATGGTGATCTTGGTGCCGTCGCTATGGTGCCGGAGACGACGATGCTCGGGACGACGATGGTTGAACACTATGTGCCAGTACCTCCAGTCGCTATAGACGAGAATGAAGGTGGCGAGCAGCCCGCTGATGATCCCCCAGATCTTGGCGTGGGCCCCAGTGGCCGCCTGTGGAGGTGATGGCCGTTGGAGGAAGTGCGGCGACCGTGCATGGCCCTGCCGTGCAGTTCACGGACGGGCAATCCAGCCCCTTCTGAGAACAAGAGCACACACATCAAACCTGAGTCGTCGTGGCGGCGGGGTCGGCGGCGGTGGTGGTGGTGACGTCGTTTGTAGTCTTGGTGGATGAAGGCAGTGACAGGCAATGGTGGAGCTATGTTGATCTCTGGGGGGGAGGGGGCGCTGCCCCCCCCCCCCCCCCCCCCCCCAAACTTTGAAATATTTATGAAGAACTTTTTTCTGAGGAGGCTTAGATTGAGAGAAAAATAGTTGTTGGCCCCCTCAGATTTTCATGATTTGCCTTTGCCCCCCCCCCCCCCGAACCTTTTTCCTAGCTTTGCCACCGAGTGCAGGACACGAGTTTTGCGTCGGGCAGACACAGGGCGGGCACGGGTAGCAGTATTGTTGCGGCTGCCCGCCGGTACTGCCCACCAGCGCCAGCGCGCCAAGGAGGAAGAAGAGCAGCGACGGATCCTTCATGGGGAGGGCAGAGCAGCGATCTAAGTTGGACTGGGGGTGGGTGGCATGGAGTGGCGAGAAGCAGAGGAAACAGAGGAGTGCTCAGCAGGCTAGCAGAGGAAACAGAGGAGTGGCGACTAGTAGTATGCCGTAGGAGGGAAAAGAAGTGAGCGAGCGTGTGGTCGGTGCGATCGAGGAGCAGTGCAGTTTGGTCATCGACTCGCTCCCTCCCTGTGAGGGGCGGGGAATATACGTACCAACAAACTCTGGTCTGATACAGAGCGATGGATGGAGGTGCCTTCGTCGGGGTTGCCATTCCCTATTCTCTGAGTAATACGGAGTAATATTTTGTTTCTGCTAGTAATATTTACCGAAAGAAATAGAGTGTGAGACCGTCCGCGAACGAATTGTGCGTGCACGTGATAGGGCGATCGACGCATGGATCGATGGGTGGCCAGCCGGTCCGGTCACTCCAACATACGACCGGTCGTACGCCCACCCCTGCGTCCCTCCCTCTCTGCTACTATGTATCCACATCCCCGGAAATCGCCGCCGCTCAAGCCTTGCCAGACCTCCCTCCGCAGCTCCAGCTAAATGCTTGCCTGCCAAAATTATCGCTTTTCATCCCTAAACCTCTCAGCAGTTTCCTTTTGAAAACACCACGTTTCAGCAAATTTCGGCTATCTCGAGCGTTTGCCTTGACCTTTTGACGCCAAAATCTGTCCACCCGCAGCCCCGTCTACCCCTCCCCAAACTTTTCCTCCCTCGCGCCTGCCAGAACACCCCCCGCACCAGCCTCACCTCCCTTTCCCCCACTTTGTCCTCCCTAGCCAACAATGGAATCGAGAGCTCCAGCGGCCTCATGTCATCAGCAACAACCACGACACTACTGCATGTGACGATGCTCCCATTAGCCACCGTGCGTAGCCATCATGTGTACTCAATTACTTAACGAGCGAGGCGGTGAGATTTTTTATTTGATTTTTCCCTTTTTCCTTTTATTTTAACATATTTTATTTCCAAATAAATAAATGATTCATTATTTTAGGAAATATTCATTATATTACTTACCCAGCAGGAGTAGTGTTTGCACATTTTCGAAAATTTTCATGATATTTTTTGAAATACTTCACCTATTTTAAATAATGTTCCTAAAATTAAAAAGTGTGCGAGCTTCTTAGGGAAATGTTCATGCATCTTGAAGAAAGTACA
The DNA here is from genome assembly GCA_011799875.1 of Thinopyrum elongatum. Taxonomy (NCBI): domain Eukaryota; kingdom Viridiplantae; phylum Streptophyta; class Magnoliopsida; order Poales; family Poaceae; genus Thinopyrum; species Thinopyrum elongatum. Next base: position 689,255,493 of record CM022298.1, on the reverse strand, counting down.
TATAATTTCAAAAGGTGTTAACACATTTTGGAAAAAATGCTCATATAATTTTGTAAAATGTATTTATAAAAAATGTTCACGTTGAAAAACCATTCAATTAATATATAAATTTTGTACACACATTTTAGAAATTCTTAAAGCATTTTTAAAATCACGTGTTAAAATATATTCATGTAATTCTAAAAAATTCAAGCAATATATATTTTAACATAACTTTATGATTTTTTGTGACTTTAAAATAACCATATAATTTTAAAAAAGAAAATAAAAAGTAGATGAAAAAACAGAAGTTTCAACCACTGGAAAGTATAATACAATCTTAATTTATGCCAGTAGATAATATAAAATTTCTAATTTCTAATGATATTTTCTTTTGTGATATATGCTAACGGCCTGGATTCAATTTCACATTTTGTTATCCCATCGGACCGCTGGAAAGTATCATATTTCAATGTATTAAATTCACATTTGCCACCAGGTAGTATGTCACATCTAATTATAGTGCCATACAATACATGTTTCTTTATATGTATTCCACATTTCTATATCACCTAGCACAATTTCAAATATCATTCCAATGCATATGACTCAAACTCAAAATTACAATTGTGAAATATGAATTACAATGTCAGATCTCAATGTGAATGGGATGTGATTCGAAAGTTGGAATGTGAAATATGGATATCATTGTGAAATGTGGATTCCGATGTCTTATATGCCAACATGCCATTGGAATAAGCATTCCACCTTTTGTCAGCAATGCCATATTACAATCTCAACAGTTTCAATTAACAAAATGTAACTGGCAACTAAGTCATTAAGTCTAGAATGTGATTTATACTATTTTATGCCATACCAATGACAATTAAAAATTTGGTACACACATCATACTGTCATTGAACTTACGATTCACATAATTAAATAGCACACTTCCTATTGTTAAGTGTCACACTTCACATTGTTAAACTCCACATTTGTCCATGATATAATTTGGTATTTCATAATTACAATACAATACACAGTTCACCATATTCTACATCATATTACAATATCACATTTTAAGATTTCACATTTCAAACAATGGCATATGACTCAGGCTTCACCTAAATATATTGTAAAAATAATTCCACCTTTTATCATCAGTATCATTTTTCAATTAAAATGTTACAAGTATTGAAATGTGATCGATATATAGTATATATAGGGATTGACTATTCGTCACCCAGGGTGAGGAATTCTTATTGCTCACCCCAGCCACCCCACGGCCAGCACTTCAAAACGTAAGAAATGAAAACACCTGAGGTAAATTTACAGTGGGGAGGAAGTAAACTGAAACTAGTATAGAGCCGCCGTAAGAAACACAACTTGTGACGTAAATTTTCCTCACGCATGCCAATTAAGTTACGGTGCATGCTAAATTCGTACACAGAACCACTGCCGTAAGGATCAATAGGCTTACTGGTAAAAAAAAATTCTCGAATACGCACGAGTGTGCGTACTTTACTATAAAGAAGGAATGGGGTAAAGAGCCCCTCCACGTCAGTGTTTACAATATTACATGCACACGACCCCACCTCTACTCCTACCTCACTTATATACTAACTCGCCGTTCTAGCCAACGTTTCCACCTCGTGAAAGAACGCGTCCGTGTCTCCTTTTAGCAACCCCGCTTGTTTCCACGCTCTTCCTTCCTTGCTTATCCATAGAATAACATAGTTCTTGGATGGTGATGCTCCATCGAAGATTATGGCGTTACGATGCTTCCATATCTCCCACATAACAAGAATGAAAACTGTCGCGCGATCTCTGCTCTGCTTTGTTGTACCTCCCTTGTCCATGCACCAGTCTGCAATTCTGTTGCCGGCCGCCGGCATCCACTCCGTCTTGCCCAGCAAGTGTAGAATCGCCGTCCATACCTCCTTTGCAAACACACAGTGTAGCATAATATGGTCAATGGTCTCTTACTCTTGATCACATAGAGGGCATCTGTCTTGATGGTCAAGACCGCTCCTAGCTAGCCGGTCAGAGGTCCAACACCTGTTGCATGCGGCAATCCAAATAAAGAATCAGCATTGCAATGGTGCCTTGGCTTTCCAGGTGAATTCCGCCATTGGCGCCATTTCTCGTCCCCAGAACTTTGCATCGTATGCTGATTTTGCAGAGTATTCACCATTCCTCTCCCAAGTCCAAGTCACGGAGTCCTGCTCCTCCTGCACTAGCTCCACTTCCGCAATCCTTGTCCATAACTTCATTTATTCATCTAACACTCCTGATGACACCTCAGGTCCAAGGTCCCTGGCCCATGAATGATCGTGCATGGCCTGCCGCAAAAGTGCGGCTCGACCGGATCCGGCTCCTTACCCGGTCATAAACCAATGGGGCAAAATGTCCTTAATTCTCTCTCCATCTAGCCATTTGTCCTCCAAAATAGTGTGTCCTTGACCGGATGGCCGCTCTACAGATCTCGGAAGTAGCCTCCGGAACCTTGATTTGGAATTCGGCCCAGGGCCTTGAGCCATCGGGTTTTTGTAGCCAGGTCCAGTGGGCTTGCAACGTGATGTTCATCCACTTGAGGTTCGGAATCCCCAGCCCACCAGCCCACATAGGCGTGCACACTTGATCCCATGCCACGACACAATGCCCTCTATTTGTCCGAGCCTCAGCGCACCATAGGAATCCTCGGCAGATTTTGTTCATTGCCGTAATGGTCTTTTGCGGCAAGTCAATTGCAAGCATTGTATGTAACGGGATCACACACAACACTGACTTAATCAAGAGCAACCGCCCACTTTTCAGCATCTTTGATGCCTTCCACCTGGGTAGTGCCCCAGCAAGTTGATCCACCAGCCCGGCTAGCTGAGACGCTGACTGCTTTCGAATGGTGAGCGGCAGCCCCAATTACTTGCAAGGAAATGTGCCAACCTTGCATCCAGTTATCCTCTCCACCGTCTCCATGATTTCTGTCGTGCACTGGATCGGAATTGGCCAAGTTTACGTGCATACCTGATGCTTCTCCAAAAAGTTGTAAAAGAGCAACGCACGCTTGCAGATCTCTTTCATTCGGTTTCAAAAATACTATGACATCATCCGCATACATGGACTAGACTACTTATATCTGTACGAGATGCATGGCATGACCCTTCCTATCTTGGGCTAACTTCCTGACCAACTGAAGCTGATAAGTACCGACTACAAGCCAGAGAGTTGAGGATATAGACCACAAAATTTTAGGTCGTGTCATAATCCAATGGTGTGCTCTAATTTTACAGGCGTGAACTTCTCCAGTGAATCAGGTACAGGACTGGTTTCTACTGGTTTCATTCAACAATTACTAATTTCTTTTTTAGACAAAGCGGTCATGGCACACTTTATTTCAACTTAAACAAAGATACATCATTCGTTACATCCGAGACGATGAAACTAGGAGGGTCATCATCCTATAATATAGAAGGATTTGATTCAAAAGCAAATCTAGCTAAATTGTGTGCCACACAGTTTGCCTCCCAGGGACATTGTTGCAAGGAAGTATCGCCAATCCGATAGGCTATCTGAAAGCAATCAGCAGCAAGAATCGCAGTGTATGGACTCCAAACCTGAATAATCCCATTGATCGCTTGAGTTAGTTCCAAAGAATCAGTTTCGATGATCACCGGAACACAGCCAAGGTCCTCCACCATTTTCAAACCTTTCTGCAAAGCAATTGCCTATGCAGTCACGGCGTCCAGCAGGTTTTGGAGTGGCCAGCAAGCACCAGCTACACAGCCTCTCTCCTCTATCATTACGAATCACAGGACCCATGCTTCCCAGTTCATTACCGGTTAGAGTAAGCACTTATTTTGGGATGGAGGGAGTAAGTGCTAGAAAAACATCATATAAACACAACACCCCTTCTTTAACATGGGGAGTATTGTAATCAGGGTAATTATAGATTAGTTACCTACAGTGTAAATAAACTGATTATGGTATGCTTTCCGCCGGTAATTCATTACCGGTTAGAGTAAACAGAACAATAGGTAGCAACAATGGGGAGTGGGGACAAAAATCACCACTAGAGAGCCATTGTTTCTGAAAATGGGACAACATGCTAGTGCAAAAAGGGACTATCTCATGCAAATTAAGCACATCTGATTAATTTCACAGAACTTTGCCATTGAAAAGAACTTGCGTCTAAACAAAAATACGTCCTCATGGCTAGTTAATACAAAGCACCAACATCAGATGGCTAGTTAAAATGAAATAAAACAACAGGAATTGTTTTTTTATGCTAATGGAACCAGGGAGGCTGAACTTGGAACGATGACTCGCGTATGATTTTGTTTATGCTAATGGAACCGGGGAGGCTGCCTGTCTATTCCTCTAAAAAAACATCAATCTTTAAACCTTTAAACAACAAACCAAATATTGTACTTGTACCTGACAAAATATAAGCCATCGTAGACGAGTAGTTCATGCTTCCATGTCAAAGAGCATATAAATTCCGCACAAACACTTCTCTACCACATCATGGACTGGAATAAACAACATCAGAACTTCTTAATCTAAAAAGATATCAGACCAAACTACTTGGAGGTAGAAAACAAACAAGAATGAGAGAGTGTTCCCTAGAAACAACAATTACAGAGTGTATTCACAAATGGCAACAATATACTGTAGAAGTAAAATTACCTCTTCTGCTAGGATGTCCAATCTCCTGCTCTCTCCAGTCTGCAGCTTCTGCAAAAACCAGACACCAATTTAGCAATTTGAGAAGAACGCCATGAAGCGAAATGAAGTGGAAACTGATTATAACTGAAAGCAGTAGAAATGCGGCTGCTACCCTCCTCCCGTGCGCTCCCTATCCGCACACACCCAGCCAAGATAAACCTAAAACCCACAGACAATGTTGCCATTGCTAACAAGCGAGGTACCACCACCACGACGAACTCATTGTGGCGCCACTGCAACTATTGAGATAAGAACTGCACCATGGTAGAAATGTGCCTCTATGGATTGTGGAGAATACTGAAACCTGGAAGGTTCAATTTAATGAAGGTGTCATTGTTACAGAGTGGCCAATCAATGATTAAAAGGTAAAAGTACAAGCTCTAATAAAATATAGAGGTGTCGCTACAGATAGTAGCGACTAGCATTGCACAATCTGTTACAGAAAAGCATGGAAAACCGTCCTTTTCAGAGAGGTGGTCGTTTGGTACACTAATAGATCACCATCAACTTCCATCATCAAAACAATCAATTTCACATACACATCAAAATTAGATTATCGATCCAGTCGTCAACCCCTAATTCCGAAGGCAACATAGAACAAAGCAATCTAAACACGCCAGGAGATCACATCTTAAAAGAAAAGTAGATAATCATGCATAAAAGAATTAGATAATCCAAAATCCCACTCATCCCACCTCACAAAACAATACTAATGAAGAAATACATGGCAAAACATAAATTAGTCTCAGGTAAAGACGCATCAAAATCCAATCTTTCTTATCCCCAAGAAAAGCTGCAAGAATGCACTGACGGAGCTGCTGACTCAGGCCACTACTCGAGCCCTCCTGGTGCCGCCATGGTGTCCACAATAACCACAGATCACTGTCACAGGGAATTCTGGAACCCATGTCTTCTTGAGAGACAATGTGCAACATGACGAGGAGAATGCCGCCCCAGACCCACTTGCCAAGTCATCTACAATGCTTGATGTCGCCGATGAAACCCGCCACAGTACAGTTCATCCACCACACAATCCACCGCTGCGCCACCCGACACCGAGCTGCTGAGGGCATGAGCATGTCTTCGCGGATTGCTAAATAAAATGGTGGGCAAGAAAATTTAAGCGACTGCTAATGTGCATTGGTAATGAAAGAACTATATGTTCACCAATAAAAAATTGGGTGTGGGCGTCTGGTCAAACCATCGATGCCTACGTCATGCTTCTTTGCTCTGAATCTCGATTTCAGAAAGTTAACTTTCCTCTTACATTATTAAATTTGATAATAGATTCATCTTCTTTTCTCCAATCCTCACTTTCATAGTGAATGCCAAAATGCAAATTACTGTTCATAAAAGGAATGCATAGATGCAGGACACTTGAATCTACCTGTCAGGCATGGCAAAAAAGAAACACTAGTCGTCAAGCACAAACAAAGATTCTGAAAACGAGATTTATAACAAGCCCACGTTGATCTTCTCGTGAGATTCGCCAACATGGGCTCGAATAAACCCCATAAGTACTGCAATCAGCCTCGGCGCGTCACGCTCGCAGCCTGTCATGCGGCTACCAAGCTGAATTGTTCATTCTTCCGACAAACTACTCATGAGGCAGAAGCAAGAATGCTTTATAGAATTAACAAGTGAGTCAAATTTAGAACGTGCATTTTCCTTTATCCCAGATTTCTCCCATAGTATTTAACTGTTATAGCAGGATTTCTGACTCTGGCATTAAAACAAACACCTTGTGGGAAGAAACACGAATGTGTGAACTGACCTGCAGATAAAACTGAACTATAAGAGCATGAACCACCAAATTATATTCGAAATCGGAGCACTAATAATTCATGCTATGGGAGTCACAGACCCCACCTTGCCTACAAAGGACGGTGCGTGATGGAAGATGGCGGATCGAATCAAGTGTTGGGGTAGCTGGGTTGCCGGGAGACTTGAGCGGTAGGGCGGAGACGAGCAGAGGTACATCGAAGGGGACGGGCAGGGCTACCTGCGGCGAGTGCATGCGGGGGGCTAATAGGCGTTGAGTGGACCAGGGTCCAGGGCCCAGGGGGCATGGCTGGGTGGTGGGAGACGGCGACGACGTGCGCAGCTGGCAGGTGCAGAGGCGGGGGACGGTGGCGAGTAGAGCCGCGAGGGGGCAGAGGATGGCTGGGGCGACGACGGTGCTCAGAAGGATCAGAGGAAAAGAGAAAAGAAGAGCGATACCACGCCGTCAAGGCCATGGCCATTGCTGCCGATCTAACCAGCCGACCACCATGCCGTCGCATCGCCACCGTGGTTAGCCAACTGCCGCCCTCCACTCGCCGCCGAAACTGCCGGTCACCACTCCACGGCCGATTAGAACAAGAATGTTGGATTTCTCAAAAAAAAAAAAAAAGAATGGGGTAGACTGGATCGTGGTCCGTAAAAAAACGATTGATTACCGTAAGAAAAGATAGGGTATGCCAACGCTTAAAAGGATGGAAGGAGAAAATACATTCAGTACAAGGTAAAGTAATTCTAATGAAATCTGTTGCACAAGCTATTCCGTCCTATGCCATGTCGGTATTTAAATTGCCTAAAGGAATTAGCAAATCAATTACCGATGAGATATCGGGTTTTTGGTGGGGAGATGAAGAAGAAAAGAGGAAGATGCACTGGTTTGCCTGGTGGAAAATGTGCGTTCCGAAGAAGAAGGGTGGAATGGGGTTTAGGGACCTTCACAACTTTAACCTTGCTATGTTAGCAAAGCAGTGTTGGCGACTTCTCCAAAATCCTGAATCTTTATGTGCGCGAGTCCTAAGAGCCAAGTATTTTCCGGATGGTGACATACTTTCAGCTGGTCCAAAGAAAGGGTCCTCTTTTACTTGGCAAAGTATTGTCGCTGGTATTCAAACTTTCAAGAGAGGGTGTATATATGGCGAGTTGGTTCAGGCTCAAATATCAAAATTTGGGAAGACCCTTGGATTCCATCTAGTGAAACAAGAAGGGTCATTACCAACAGAGGAGTAATTAACTATGTTGTCCAAGGTGGAAGAACTTATTGACCCTCACACGGGACAGTGGGACGAGGAGCTTATTCATGATGTGTTTTCACCTGTTGATGCGAACAGAATTTTGCAAATCCCGCTCCATGTTGAGGCTGTAGAGGACTTCGTGGCTTGGCATTTTACACGTTCAGGTACCTTTTCAGTGAGGTCGGCTTATCATGTGGAGTACAACCATCAGTTTGGTCACCGCCTTGCTAGAGCTAACTGTCCTGGGAGATCTCAGTTAAACCCGGCCTGGAAAGAACTATGGCATATGCGCATTCCTGGAAAGATTAAGCACTTTGGATGGAAGGTGCTCAAGGGCGTCCTACCATGCCTAGGAGTCCTAGCGGGCAGACACATTCCACTAGTGCCTCAATGCCCACAGTGTAAGGTTGGACTGGAGGACATACAGCACTGTCTATTTACATGCTCACGTACAGCTGATGTTTGGACTGAATTAAAACTGGCGGAAACCATCAAGTTTGCAGTGGCTCAGGACCGGTCGGGCTCAATAAATCTAGAGTTTCTTCTCCAAGATCGCTCCGTGGTCCGTGAGCTACCAGCAGCCGAGTTGATCATTGTGGCCATGTGGTATATTTGGTGGCAGAGACGACAAGGCGTGAAAGGAGAGACTATCCAGTCCCCGGAACGTACAGCAATGTCTATCCTTGTTCTTGCTACTAATTTTATCCGCAGTTGTACGCTGAACCAGCCTACCCGGAAGATCGATCATGTCTGGAAGAAACCGAGCAGTGGGGTTGTGAAAATCATCGTCGATGCATCATTTCATGCTGAAAACTTGTCAGGTGCCTGCGGTGCTGTGGCGCGCGATGAACACAGAATCTTTATTGCAGCAGCAACCTGGACGTTACCCCACGTATCTACTGCAGAATCAGAGGAAATAAAGGCTATCCGCAATGGAATGATCCTAGCAGCTAATATTGGATGCTCTCAGGTGGTCATAGAATCTGATAGCAAGCTCGCTTTAGAGGCAATCTCAAACCCGGAAACTTATATGGGTCCAGATGTTCCGGTGATCACGGAAGCCTCCCTCCAGGCGTTGGACTTTTCCAGTGTTTCTTTTGATCATTGCTGCAGGGAAGTTAATTTAGTAGCAGATAGTCTAGCAAAACACTGTTTTAATTCTAGCTTGTCTGAACATTGGGATGCCAATGCGCCTGACTTTATTCTTCCACAACATGTAAATGATATGGCAATCATATGAGGAATAAAGGTTGATACCTTTCAAAAAAAAAAAACCGTTCGATGCGGTCGGCGGCTCGGTGGATTGACCAGGGTGAACAATTACTTATTCTTCACCCTAGGTTACTAAGAATAAGTAATTCTTCACGGATTAGCTACATTTCAGTCAGCTGACTTTTCAGTTTTGGGTCAGTCGATTTCGAGTGAAGGAAGAAGAAGGAAGGGCCTCGCCGGAGAGAAGAAAGGGGTTCGCCGTCATCACCCCATTATCTATTTTAGGGTTCAGGGCGGGGGCGCGGGGGGGAGGGGGGGGGGGGGGCGCTGGTGGACGGCGGTGGTGTGGCTTCGCCGGAGAAGAAAACTAGATGAGGGCGGGGCTAGAGGGATGGCCGTCGGCAGCGGCAAGCCTGGCGCGCGCGCACGGGGGTGGTGGGGGGTGGGGGGGAGGTCGAGGAGAGGGCGGGGCGGGGTGGCGAGGCGGTCGCGGAAGCGCCGGCGGCCGCGCGCGACGGAGGGCTGGCGGTTCGGCCTGGGCTGGAGGGCGGCCAGAGGAAGAAGATGAACAGTATGCGCCGGGTTTGAGGTGGAAGATGACTGCAGATCTGTTGGATCGATCCAACGGTTCATATAGAATCAAGCGGGCGTGGGGGTCCTCGACCAGCACGACGCGCGTCGTCAAGGACTGGCGTCAGCGCCGGGTCGATAAAGACGAGCCTGGAGCCGGGGTGGCGGAACAGGACGGCGCCCGTGCGCGCGTCAAGGCGCGTGTTGATAGTATTGAGCACGGCGCTGCTCATGGGCACGCCGAAGTGCGCCTCGTACATGGCCGGCACGTTCGGCAGCAGCACGGACACCTGAAGCAGTTGGTTCACGCCATCGAGCATCAGGCATGCACGCGGAGGCGAAGAACGCACACCCGACAGAGTCGCAGATGTATTTGCAAAAACGACAAGGGTGGATGCGTTACACACGACGTCGAGGCGGGAGACGCCGAAGGAAGAGAGCGCGGAGGCAGCAGCGGTAGGTCTGGGACCAGGTGAAGACGGTTCCGCCGTAGACAACGGAGGGGCGGTCGCCGTACATGGTGGCGGCGTGCTTCAGGACAAGAAGCGCAGCGGCGTGAGCGGGCAGGAGCTGGCCGGGTTCGCGCCGTGCTTCTCCATGTTTCGGGGAGACGAGGTCCTCGGTCCTCACCCGCGCGAGCAGCTCACGATAACTTCACTGCTCACGAGAAGAGAAGAGAGCACGGAGCAGGGGAGGGCAGAGCGTGCGGCACGAGGGCTCGTCCCCGCCATGAGCCCGCCCTACAAGTAGGGGAGTAGGGCGCCGTTGGAGCCACCCGATGCGAAACCAACGGTCGAGATGGAGTCAACAGCCGCGGAAAATTTCCAGCGGGTCTTTTGATCTCTGAATTTTTCGGAAAAACAGATGTGATGACGACGCTGGCACCAGTCAGCTCTACTTCTATCAGTTTGTCTAATTCACATCTAGATGTTTTTTAGGAATGTCACATCTAAGCTCCCACAAATATATAATGCAGCAACAAGAAACAAAAAAATAGACTACAAACAGAGTGGACATCAGCTCAGATGTGACATAACTATGTCACATCTAGATGTGTTGTAGACAAACCCTACTTCTATTCACTTAGCATCAACGAAACACGCACTAGTGGCCTACGAGATTAAGGAACCACTCGATGCCACGCCATTTCGAGTGTCGCATTCATAGTCCCGTCCCGTGTGGTTTTCTTTCTTATAACAGAAAAAGAACAACGGAGTAATAACCAACTAGCACGGATTATGTGTTGTGGCTTGATCCGCCAAGGACGCGCAGCGGCTAGCACCGGCGTCCATGTCCTCGCGGTTCAGAACTTCAGACTGACATCGATACGATCGGAAGCCGTACGTTAGCCCGGACACAAAGAGGTTCGATTCAGCCCACTTGATAAGGGGGAATCAGTCTTTCTGGCAGCCCATACATCAGTAGAAACAACGGTTGTTGCAGAGTATGCCTTAGCATGAAAGGTACTAGTGGCTGGGGCGCCTCTTAATGCGGAATTGTGCGCACTAATTAAGCTGGCATATTAGTTAAGGTTTCTGTATGACAGGATTCTTACTTTAGCGAGAAGACAAGCAGTCCAAAAGAGCGATAGCTTCATGTTGGTTGTTAAAAATACAAGACATGCAATCGAAAAGAGCAAGAGTGTGCATTCTCCATTCCGTCCAAATGTCGCTAAACAATGTGCAACTCTATTTTGAAAACAAGAAATTTTTACTGGAACAACTACCCTATCATTCATGGAACGTTTAATCTCAGTAATCAAATGACCGTATGCCGATCTGTCCAGGGAATCATCTGTGAGCGCTTTAAGAGCAACTGCACAATCGGACTGAAGTTGTATAGGTAAGCTTGATCTTTCAAGTGCCAAGGAGAGCCCTTCCATCATTGCTTGGATTTCAGTTTCTAAGGCATCATTGCAATGGAAGAGTCTTCTATATGCTGCGAAGATCATCTGGCCGTTATTATCTCGTAAAATCATCCCTGTGCCAGCCTTGCCATCATGTGCGGCGTAAGAACCATCGACCGATAAGGCAACCCAACCCTGAGTTGGGTTCGGCCATGGTAAGCTTGCGGGAGTAGCAGCCTCAGCCGCCAGATTATTCGTCACCACATCCAGGACCATCGGAGATTTTCCTTTAATAATTTCTTCTACACTGGATGAAATTTGGCAATACGAATTATAGTAGCTACTCAGAAAAGAGCATGACACCTCCACACTTGGTATAGAATTGCCATGTGAAAGTTCATTACGGAGATGCCATGTGCGCCATAGCACCATGATGATCATATCCCTGATTTGTGGCTGAGAATGTGCCAGAAGATGGAGAAGCCATTCGTCACCTGTACAAGTGATATCACTACGGTTGGGGAGAGGCCATTGCTTTTGCATCGAATCCCAAAAAGCTGCTGCATTTGGACAAACCAGTAGAGCATGAAAAGATGACTCTCTTTCCCTCCCACACAAAGGGCAATTGCCATGAGTACCCAGGTGGCGTCGGTGCTTCTTTAAGTTGGTAGCTAGGGACCCCGAAGCTACCTGCCATGCAAACATTCTCATCTTAGGTGGAACCGAAGCTTTCCAGACAAGGTTCCAAATCGCTCGATCCCCTGTTGGGCTAGAGCTTGACGCACCAGGAGAAAACTGCTCTGTATGTACAGCCATAGCTAGGTGGTATGCAGTTTTTACTGTGAAGGATCCTGACCTATCCAGTGGCCATGAAATATAGTCTTCCTGTTGTCGCGGGGACGTACGGATCTTCAAGATGGCATCAATATCGGCTTGACAAAAAAACAGCTGCAGCAGGTCCACCTTCCATGCGCCATTAGGTTGCAGGAAATCAGCAACCCTATTGAGCCGGCAGTTCCCTTTCGGGAGCAGAGGGGTATACGGTGCACCACGAGGTATCCATGGATCACGCCAAACCCGAATATCTTCCCCATTGCCAACTCGCCACAACATTCCTCTTTTCACTAGTTCCAACCCATGTTCGATGCCTTTCCAAACCGCCGACGAATTGCTCGGAAATACCGTGTCTACCAAGATCCCATTTGGATAATATTTGGCTCGGAGCAGTCTCGCGCACAAAGATTCAGGTTGCACTAAAAGTCTCCAAGCCTGCTTAGCAAGCAAGGCTTGGTTATATGCTCTCATATCCCTAAAGCCAATGCCACCTTTGGACTTTGGTAAGATCATCTTATCCCATGCTGTCCAAGCCATTTTCTTCTTCCCATTTTCTACGCCCCACCAATACTGCCTTATCATTTTTGTCAACTCATCACAGACCAAAAACGGTAATTTGAAGACACTCATGACATAGGTGGGGATGGCTTGAGCCACTGATTTTATCAACACTTCCTTACTTGCGGATGAGGAATATCTCTCACTCCAGTCCACAAGTCTCTTATTCAATCTAGCTTGCAAAGATTCAAATCTGCCTTTATGCATTCTCCCTTCTGGAACTGGAAAGCCTAGATACTTGGGGTCAAAATCAGATTGTGAAACACCCAACATATCCTTCACAGCTTGAGAGATAGGACCAGGACAATTTTCAGCAAATAGGATGGAGCACTTTGAGGGGTTTATGAGTTGACCCGTCGCTGTAGCATAAGTGTTCAAAACATCATTGACTATCGCCGCTTGGTCCTGATTAGCTCGAAAAAAGAGAAGGGAGTCATCCGCAAACAATAAATGTGAAATAGCGGGTGCCCTCCGACAAATTTTCACCGCCTCCAAACCTCTGTCTTGTACAGCATTATGTAATAGAGCAGATAAAGCATCAGCTACGAAAAGGAACAAAAAGGGTGATAACGGGTCACCTTGACGAAGCCCGCGGGAAGGAGTAAATTGTTCCAGAAGATGCCCATTAAATTTTACCGAGTATTTGATAGAACGAACACACTCCATTACCCTGGATATCCAGTGGGGAGAGAAACCCCACCTTAATAAGGCTTGCTCCAAGAAGTCCCAATCAACACGATCATAAGCCTTGGAGAGATCCAACTTATAGGCACAAAAGGAATCTGCTCCATTTTTAGAGCTCTGAATATGATGAATGCATTCGAATGCAATGATGGAGTTGTCAGAGATGAGCCTTCCCGGTATAAACGCACTTTGATTCTCCGATATTAACTCTGTGAGAAGTGGCCGCAAACGATTCACCATGCATTTTGATACTATCTTATAGATCACATTACATAACGAGATAGGGCGGAAATCTTTTAGGGAGCTCGGCTGTTGTACTTTTGGAATCAATACAATGGATGTGTCGTTGACACCATTTGGCATATGTCCCGTTTCAAAAAACTGACGGACGGCTGCAATAATTTCCACCTTTAAGGCACCCCAATTCTTTTGATAAAACCGAGACGGAAAACCATCTGGCCCTGGTGCTTTCAAAGGGCCAATTTGGAACAAAGCATCAGAAATTTCTTCATCAGTATAGCGAGCCATAAGCCTGTCATTCATCGCCTCAGTTACCTTGGGTAAGATTTGATTCAACACCACTTCAGGGGACAACGTTGGATCTTTTGTATATACCTCCTTGAAATATGAGGTGGCCATACGCTCCATATCGGAAGGCACACTACACCAAGACCCATCTTCCTTCTTTAGTCTACGAATATTGTTTCTCCTTGCACGCCATACTACTTGGCGATGGAAATACTGGGTGTTGCGATCTCCTTCTTTTAACCAAGTTATTCTACTACGCTGTAGCCACATCATCTCTTCTCTATATAAGAGTTCGTCTAGCTTTTCCATTTTCTGTCTGATCAAAAGCCGGTCGCTACTAGAAAGTTGCAGCGTCTCAAGCTCCTTTCTTAGTAAGTTAATTTGCTGCTGCACATGTCCAAAGTTTTCCTTGCTCCATTTCCTTAGATCACGCATGACAGCTCGGAGTGAGGATGCCACTGTGCCTAAATTGCCTCTGGGACGTGCGTGATCCCAAGACCTGGAGATCACATCAGGTAATCTAGGATCATGCTCCCACATTATTTCATACTTTGGGCTTCCCTTACATCGTTTATACTCAACTTCTTCTACATGTAACAAAAGGGGGCAGTGGTCCGAACTCGGCGACACCAAGTGCTGCACTCTTGCAAACGGAAACAAGTCCTTCCAATCATCATTTGCACATGCTCGGTCCAGGCGGACACAAACGTTACCTTGACCCCACTGGCCATTATCAAAGGTGAACGGCGCCCCTGAAAAACCAAGATCGGTAAGTTCACAAACTATGAGTGCATCTCTGAAGGCTTCCATCTGACTTTCACTACGGCTTGTTCTTGAAAAATGTTCATGCTGCCATAGGGCTTCATTGAAGTCCCCACATACTAACCATGGTAAGTTTGACACTCCCTTCAGTCTAGCTAGGTGATCCCACATGCGTTGACGGTGTTCCACACGAGGCTCGTCATAGACAAAGGTTGTCCTCCATGACTTTCCAGATCCTTGATCAACAATGCTCACATCAATATATCTTTTACATGCATCCAGTACTGTCACCTGGAGGGATTCGTCCCAAAATAGAGCCAAGCCACCTCCAAGGCCTTCACAATCCACACCACAGAAACCTCTTAGGCCCAACTTCCATTTTATTTTTTCAGCTTTAGCAGAAGACTGCCTCGTTTCAGACAGGAAGATGAACATCGGGGAATGGGCTTTTGCAAGAGCCCCAACTTCCCGAACTGTGCGGCGGTTCCCCGCCCCCCGGCAGTTCCACACTAAGTAACTCATTGGGTCCGGCGGCACTCCTCCAAGGAGCCTGCCCCTTCCGGAACTAGTTGATTTAGCAGACGAACAAACCTGCCGTAATCCGAAAGATACGGAGGGACAGAAAACCGACCACAACACCTTGCAAGGCAACGGAGTTGCGCCGGGACAGAGAACCGGCTTCGCGAGACGCGCGCCGGGACAGACAATCAGCTTCACCAGGCTATGCAAGTGACTGATCCTTGAAAAACGCCGGGCTGGCGGCCGCCTTGACAGAACAAAGCGGCAGGAACACTAACGACACCTTGGAGCAGCGCTCATGAAGGGTCGGACAAATTACAGACGTCCTGCCATAGCAAGCCGACTGGAGAGGTGACGACCAGCCTGCCGCAGAGCAGAGGGGTCGGACAAAGCAGCAGCGACGCCGCCGCCGCCGAAGTGGCGGCCGCCGACTGGAGAGGTGACGACCAGCCTGCCGCAGTGCGGAGGGGTCGGACAAAGCAACAGCCACGCCGCCGCCGCTGAAACGGCGGCCGCCGACCGGAGAGGAGACGACCAGCCTGCCGCAGAGCGGAGGGGTCGGACAAAGCAGCCGCGACGCCGCCGCCGCCGAAGTGGCGGCCGGCGGCGGCCGCTGACCTAGATCGCCTTGTGGGTCGCGAGACCGCTCTGCTCTGTTTTTCTTGTATTGCCTAGCAGTAGTAGATTCAGCTGAGAACCGAAAAAAAAAAAGATAGAATGAAATGACTCAGAGCCCTAGAGCTTGCTTGTATTGTTCTAGCATTTCCATTCTTGAGCATGGCCTCCAGGGAAGGAAACAGATCTATGCCACCAAAGGGGCAAAGGGTGGCAGCTCTCCATGCCTGAACATACTCGAGGCATTAGCATCAAGTAGAGGTGATACATCATAAGAATTACAGAGGCATATACAAGATGACCAACATGTCCAGCAGATCGACACAATTCACATGCCTCTTTTAATCTTCCAGCTCTTAAAGAGAGTCCAGATATCTTCTAAAAGCAATTAATATTGTTTCTGCTTACACATAAAGGAAAGGTGAGTTCTGATTTTACTAAATGAAAATTCTAGTTAATTCACCAAAGATGATTAATGAGAAGAGATCTTTAACAGCTGAAAGAGATTTGTCTTCTTTATAATGATGTTAGTCCAATAATTATTGCTTTAACATAAAGGATTAAATTTGAAGGTTAGGTACTGCACAGTTGTCCAAGGCATCCTCTGTTAAAGTGAGATTATGAGGTGAAAGATGATGTGTTATCACATAAAGAGTATGAAAATAATTCTGGAAAGGCCAAGTGGAACCAATTATAATGCTTACTTGTAGCATTTAGATATCATAATAAATTATTAGCAGTTTTATGAAAGGATCTTTACACTATATTTGTAATGAGGAAAAATTTGGGCTACTTCAGAGTTGGAGCATCAACATTCACATGCTTCACTATATTAGAATCATTATTCCTTCTCTTTCCGTACCTCTGTGTACGATGCCAAACACTAGAACATGGTAGATATGAACCAACATGAGATCCTCTCACCTACAGAATAGAAATATATCACCACAAAAAATGTGTGTACCTGTATCATCAATTTGATCATGAATAGTAAGTTAAAGCATCACCTACTTGTTAAATACTCAGTTACTCTAGAGCTCATTGTGTGGTTAAAACCAAAGCAAGTTCACTCAAGGAAGAAAAATAACTACTGAAATTTAGACGATCAGGACAAATCTTCCACTTCATAGAATGGAATTGTCCTTCACCCTCACGCAGAACCTGTAAGATCTCTCCCCATCAGACCAATTGAGCAGCTGAAGACGAACAATTAAAATAATGGTCGGTCAGTATGTCATATATGTCAAATTGCATTAGCATGGCATATTAACAAGCCCTCTACCTGTACTAATGGAGTCCTAGCAGAATTTTGAATCACTTTCCCATCTACACAGGAAGGCTCTGTCTGAAACAGGTCAACTCCGATAGAAGAGGAATTTTTCCAGTCAGGGTTCACATACCTGAAATAAACAACATGGTCATGTGTTTGGCACACAATGAAATCCGACATATTGTTATTCGTTCGCATGTTTCCAATAGATTTTGAAAGGTGCCAAATGTTTGTTAGGTTAAGAGAGGTGCAAACACAAGTAAGAAAAGGAAAATGGATTCAGCAAAAACTATATAGGACCCCTGCTGCTCCAGAAGCATTGGCCCATCTCAACATCAATATTCTTCATGCCGTCGAAGATGAGGAGGAGAGTGGCGTCCGCTTGTCCAGCATGCCAGCCGCCACAATTCAATCGTGCTAGATCCTATCAAATTAACAAGAACATTGTAGTCACCCTCAACACCAAACCACTTGACATTTGAAATCCCAGCTGCACAATAAAAAAATGTACGTCAGCATAATAACAGCAAAAAATATCTTAAATTTATGGTCCAAGGAAAGAAAATGAACGGGTATTACTTCCGCCCTGCAGTACCCGGTACAACTTTGACTCATACAGCAACTGAGGATGCTTCGCCTTCACATTTTCCTGGACAGAGCAAAAGCATAAGGCCTTATCAGTTCTTCTGGCTTATCGACTTCTCCTATCCTATCTTTTATGTACTCTCTCTGACGTTTAATTCTTGGGAACTAAAATGAACTAATGCAAGATTGCAAATGCAGGAGAGCTTACACAGCTCAGTGCAAATAAAAGCTACCATTAATCCATGGCAGAAAATAGTTTTCAGCAGATTGAAGTGATCAGTAAAGAAGTTTGACTGAGAGATGCCAATCTGGGAAACATAGGCCTGAAGAACATGCTTTCGTCATTGTACTTCCCACAAGAGTGAGATATAAAGATTGTCAGACTAATCTTTGGCCCCTTTTTCCCAGAAAATCGCAATTATTAAGTTAAATACCAAATAGAAATACTTGCACCTATATCAAAGAGGAAAATACTGGCACTGTATTGCCACTGATTATAAACTCACAAGCTTAATCACAACCTTCTCGTTGTTCTGCACTTTAGTACCTACACCGGCAACCCTGAGCAAGGAAAACACACTTAATAAGTAATGAAGTAGAAACAGCACAAAAGCGAGAGCTTTAGCTGCTTCCTACCGGTGTCCTTGCCCATCTCTGCGCCCCGCGAGGCGAGGGGCTAGGTGATGGCGACGACGGCTTCCTATCGGCGTCCTCGCCCTTCTCTGCGTCCCGCGCGGCGAGGGGCTAGGCGATGGCGACGGCGATGTGGACTACTCCGCCCCCTTATCCAGTTATCCTTCTCCGCCCCACGAGCCGAGGGGCAAGTCCATGGCCTCGCGGACGGCTCGGCCTCCTCATCCACTGTGTCACCTGTGCACGTGCTGGTGAACTGTTTCTGTTCGTCGGGCAGAGGATTCGAGTAGGAATTCGTCTTGGGCGACGCCGGCGTCCACCTCAAGCACGGCCGCGCGAGCTCCGGGAGCCCTAGGTCGCGGCCAGCTCGGAGCCGTGCTTCTGGACGACGAGCACGTGCCCGCCGGCCGCGACGACGAGCTAGAGCCGCCGCGGCGCGGATCTGGGAGCACCGCCGCCTGGCCTGCTTGATCTTGATGTGTCGGCCTCATAGACAAGAGAAAAGGGCGGCGGCAGTGCTGAGCGCCGGATCTGATCGGGGATGCTGCTGCTGCCGCGGTCGTGGTCTCTCATGCTCGTGGTTCTCCTCCCGGTGGCTCCCCCATTTCTGGCGACGCTGAGAGAAACGAGCACAGGAGGCGGCGGCTGTGTTGGCATGCGTGGGGAACTGTTAGCAAATCTATGGTTGATGGCACAGTCTGCTTGTCAGTCACCTTTGTTGCATTCTGAACAGAAGAATCTTGTTGTTGCCCATGCGAGGCATTCAAATCAAAGGCTTCCGACGGAGGAGACTTTGCCAGCGAGTTTGCGTTATTGATTGAGTTTATTTTGCTTATGATCTGGACCAGATTATCTTTATCCGGTATCGGAGTGATGCTGGGTAGTTTACCAACATTACCACCTGTCAAATGAAGAGACAGGAAAAATAGTAATCAGGTTTAAATGAACAAGTGAAAGAGTGTATCAAGTTCAATAGTAGGTCAAGTACCTTCCAAGCGTGCAATAACAGTGATCAGATTGACAATATCTTGCGTCCTATTTGCTGCATTTTCTTGGTTTTCAGGAAGCAGCAACTGTGAAGCAACATCTATTGGCTGGGTTTTCCTCCGCCGTCGGTTGTGTCCGGTAAGCCTTCGCCTGCAACTCCTCTTACCCTCATCGAACTCCGAGAGCGTATGAAATCTAAATGATTGACCAGAAGAACCAACTTTTAGTAACTAAAATGCTCTCAACCTACATAGAGACCATAAACATTGGATAGAGAAACCATTTCTCTGGCCCAATACACACACTATAGCAACCGGTGGCATCATAGACATAAATCCGTAAAAGTGGCATCATAGCAAAGAATCATGCCACACAAAAATTGGGGGGAAGTTTGCAGGCACGATCATTACCTACTACACTGCTGGCAGAAGCGCTGCATCTGGTTGCCAACTACCACCTTGGTTGTCTTGCTGTGGATCTCACACACCTTGTGCCTCCGGTGGTAATCCTTGGCGCTGGTCAGATCCGCGCGGCAATCATCCACCTGGCACATGGGATAGCTGCCGCCTCCGCTAGCGCTCCCTCCGCCACCTCTGTCGCCGCCTCCTCCGGAAGCAGTTCCGGGCGATCCAGACCGAACCCTCTTGCTAGGCCTAGCAGCCTGCTCCTGTAGTCCTGTGACGCCCGTGCAGGCGGAGAAGGCGAAGAAGACAAGGTTGTTGTTGGGCTCACATCCATCGCCATCGATGCCTCCTCCCGCAGGGTCAGCTGAAGGCTCAGGTCACCGGCACCCCCGCCCCCTGCCGCTGCACCTCGGCAGCCGTCACCGGCGGCGGCTGCACCTGCTGCTGCTGGTGGTGATGGTGGTGGTTCAGCCCGCTGCCAAGGCGGAGCGCGTCGGAGGACGGCCTGGCGGTGAAGGCGCGGCTGTCCCAGTCCCACATGCTGGGGTTCCAGTTCCCCCTGGCCGCGGAGGTGGCCCCCATCGCGGTGTCCTCCGGCGGCTCCACGATGGGCCACGGGCTCCCGCATTTCCTGGCCACCGCCGCTGCCGCCGCATGGGAGGCAGCGGCTGGATCACGGTTGGGCGCGACGAGCCGGCGCGACGAGCAGTGCTATGTGTTACTCGTTAGGGTCAAAATCTCTACTCCTAACAGCATCTACAACCGGACGCCCCAAACCCGTCTCAAATGTTCACGAGAAAATACAAAAATCTGTTTTTTTCTTTGTGATTTTCTTCGGGGTCAATCAGTTTCTTTTTTTTTCGACACGCATGTACTAACCAGGAACGAATCGGAAAGGATGAATCAGTTCCTTTTTTTTCAACGCGCACACAGTAACTAGGAACTAATGAATCAATTGCGAGAGCAACTAGTTAAGGAGCGCTTCTTCGGAAGCCTCCCCAAAGATAATATGGGGTGGGCTGAGAGCGCGCCAAGTGGTGCGCTCTCAGCCGCCACCACATTCGCGCTCTGGGCGCTCCCTCCGGATTTTGTTTTGTTTTTTATTTTTTCCGCACGCGTTTTCGGCTTTTTAGATGGTTTTTTTTTGAATTTTTCGTTTTTCACCGGTCTTTCTTACCTTTTTGCGCAAAACATGTTTTGTTTTTCTTTCATGAGATGCATAGTTTTGCTTTCGCGAGAGGCACGGCCTTGCCTCTCGGAAACGGAAAAAAATATGTTTTCTCTTTTTTTTTCTTCCATCAGAGGCACAGTTTCGTTTCCGTGGGAGGCACGGTCGTGCCTCTCGAAAACGGCAAAAATGAGTATTTTTTCTCTTTTTTACTTCCGTGAGAGGCACGGTTTTGCTTCTCGGAAACGAAAAAAAACTTATTTTCTTTTTTTTTTCTTCCGTGAGAGGCATGGTTTTGCTTCCGCGAGAGGCACGAATTTGTTTCCGCGAGAGGCACGGCCGCGCCTCTCGGAAACGGCTTTCCGAAAGGGAAAAAAAGTGCTCCTGGTTCGGGTTTTTTATGAAACAAAGTTTGTCAAACCTATCAACATGGGATCTAGTTTTAAAGATCTCGACACGAAGAATCCAATGGTGAAAATGGTTCGAGATATGGACGCACGGTTTAAGAGCTCAAATGGTTTGAATAAACATATCAACAAAAAAAGGAAAATTCACAGGTTGTGACAAGTGGCGCACATGAAGCGCGCCACTTGTCACAACCCGGGAAGGTGGGAGTGATCTTTGGAAGGAGTACTACTCAGTTAGTGATTTCGATCGATTGTTGGCTCCCTTCCTCGCTAGATGTGTACGTTCCAGTGTGAGGCCCAACCGGTCTAGTCCACATAATTTTTCTTCTAATGACCGAAAATATGTTGGGCCATGACCTACATGTGTACCTGGGACGGGTCCGGTAGCCGGCCCCTGCCCCTGCCCCTCAGGGCCAACCCCGTGCCCTGTAATGGGCACGGGCCTCGCTCATGGTCATGTTGCAATGCACCAGTGAGGGTGGCGCAGACGAGGAGGGTTATGCGGGCTCGTCATCTGCCGCGTCCTTCATTGGGACGTCGCCATCCTCCGGCTTCCTGCCGGCCTGCCGGCCGGCAGCAAGGGCGGCAATCTCCTTCTTCTGCTCCAGCGTCAGCCCGTCCCAGAGAGCTTTGCCGCGCGAGAAATCCATGGTGGGGGTGGTGCGGAGAGGAGAAAGGGACCGGAGGCGGATGACTGCTGCTATGGCCGGGGCAGCAGTTTATATAGCAATGATGGGCGGCAGATGGATGAGTGGGTGGCGCCGGAGTAGCTGCCTTGGCAACCGCGTGTCATTATTGTGCGCGGCAGACGGAAGGATGACCGGCCGGCGTGTCGTTTGAACGCGGAGCAGTTGCCTGCACTGGGAAGCAGCGCGGGCCACGCTCTCTCGGCCGGCGCGCCACTTCAATGCCAGCCCAATTAAGAAGTCGCATCCGTTCTGCCCGGGCATGAATACGGCATTGATGCCCTGGCGCGATGTTGACCGTTTTGGAAGGGAAGCGCGCGCGGGCGAGGTAGGGGCTTTGAGTGGGCATGACGGTCAGAAGCGGGCGTGGCAGCGGTCCAGATGCCTGCAAAACCCCCCACGTTTGTCTTCTGTTTGCGGAAGAAAACACGTTTGGACCGTCCCGCAGACCCAGACAAAATCGTGTTGGATGGCTTCCGCGGTTCGGGCATCGCGATCCGGACATATGCGGACAGTTTGAGGATCACCATTGGACATGCCCTAAGCCCACGAATTACGCCGGTCTACTATGTGGCGTTTTGTGACGCCCCCAGCCCAACCGTGCACTAATCATACACGCAAATGCACACGATCAAGCCTAAGGACTCACGGGAAGATATCACAACACAACTCTAAAACATAAATAAAGTCATACAAGCTTTATATTACAAGCCAGGGGCCTCGAGGGCTCGAATACATAAGCTTGCGAACAAACGTCAGCGGAAGCATCAGATATCTGAGTACAGATATGAAATAGAAACAGAAAGGCCTTTAGAAAGGTGGAGCAAAATAAAACACTACGATCGAAAGGCGGAGGCCTCCTGCCTGGGACCCTCCGATCCTACTCCTGGTCGTCAGTCAACTCGTAGTAGTATCCATCCTCTGGGTAGTAGTAGTAGCGATCGTCGGGGCATCTGTCTCAGGGGGCTCCGTCCTCTGGTCACGTCAAACTGATATAGGGAGAAAAGGAAAACAAAGCAACCGTGAGTACTCAGAAATACTCAGCAAGCAAGGATCTACACTACATATGCAACATTTTCAAAGGGAGGCTGTATATGTGGACTGGGCTGCAGAAATGCAAGAATAGAGAGAATGCCTAGTCCTATCGAAGACTAGCATCTTCAGAGGTCTTGCAGCAATAGAAGAGAGTAGCACAGTACAATATAATGTAGTAGTATCATTAAGTCTCATCCTCACCCAGAGATCCTTTCTCGACTCCCTGCGAGAAAGCAATCCCAGAGCCATACAGTCATCAACCTCGTCCGGAGATCCCTTCTCGACTCCCTGCGAGAAGCAATCCCAGAGCCATAGTATCCAAGTATCCAGTTCTAAATTGTATCAATCAGGATACAACTCCGAGTGTCCTTTACCGTAGGACCGGCTATCGATAGAAGTATTCTTCCCTGCAGGGCTGCACCAACTTACCCAACACGCTCGATTAACTCCGGCCGGACACACTTTCCTGGGTCATGCCCGGCCTCGGTCAAACGACACATCGCAACCCTACCTACAGCTCAGCAGAGAGGTCCCCGCCGGTCTACATCCTAAGCGCAAGGGGGTCTTGGCCATCGCCCCTCGCCCTCCGGGTCGTTGCGCACACGGTGAAGCCAGGCACCAACACTACAGGAAGGCGCCGGTCCGTCCGTGCCGCCATGCTGAACTAGACGTCTGACAGAGCTTTCGGCTGATGCATACGATGCAGAACGCCCATACTATGCCCACGTGATGGTTAGTGCTATCAGACCAGAGGCCTGCTCGGATCAAATATCCAAATCGTTAGGACTAGGGGCTTGCGGTAACGAGCAGAGACTCACGAAAGATGTGACCCCGTCGCCCCGTCTCGAGGACTTGCTGCAAGGGTTAAGAATGCCCGGCCGCGCCTCGTATTCACCACTCGGGCACCACACTGGCACCCGTCTTCACAACACTCGCCAATTAGGCGCACGCGGGTACCCCTCAGGGTCGACCCGCCTTTCCAAGTAATCAACAGTACAGTCCAAGTATCCGTGTGTCCATAACATCAGGGGAATCTGAGGTATCACCCTCGTTTGATTTCCCACTCGATGTATCCGTCAAGGTGAACTCGGAGGAATCACCCTCGCTGGGTTCACACTTGAGGTGTTGTACGACAGCGTCGTTATCGGAAGCGGTGAAGGAGGAATCACCCTCGATGACCGCGACCGAATAGCTACTCTACAGAGTTAACATCAGAAGTGCTACAAGAGGTTTCACCCTCGGCACTCGATAGTAACGCTGCAGTGTCGTTACAACTAAGGGGGTGATGTGCGGTGTCGGGGCCTGGTCCTCAATCCCGTTGATCGGGTCTTCTGACGATCCAGCGCGGCAGTCGGGTTAAGTGGGGTCACTGATAGGTCTCTACCCAGCCTAGACTAAACAGTTTAGGATATGCAGGTAATTATCAACAGCAGGTTACAATAAACAGGCTATGCATCAGAATAGGTAAAGCAGCAGCAGCAGCAATTCTAATGCAAGCATGAGAAATAGAATGGGCGATATCGGGATGATCAAAAGGGGGGGGCTTGCCTGGTTGCTCGGCGGCAAGGGCAAGGTCGTCAATGGTGTCTTCGGGCTCCGGAGCTGCTACGGCCTCGGGGACGACGTCGATGTCAGGGGCTACCGAGAGAGAAGAGGGGGAGGAAACAGTATAAAGACACAGCGAACAAGTGTAGCACAATGCATAACATGGCAATACGCGGTGACAGAGGTGATCTAACGCAGTGCCGGGTGATACTGGCGAAGGTGGGATTCATCCGGGAATGTTTTCCCGTCTCCGGACATTTGTCAGACAAATGACCGGAGGGGAACGGTTGCATGTTCGGATAGTTAGGGACGTGTGACGGATGAACGGACCGCGTATTTGGATTCGTCTCGTCGTTCTGAGCAATTTTCATGTATAAAGTTTTTCGATCGGAGTTACAGATTAAAAGATATGATTTTCTAAAGTTTTTATTAATTTTCTGGAATTTATTTAATTATTTAAATTAACATTATGCGAAACAGTAGTAGGGTGACGTCACTGTGACGTAATGCTGACGTCAGCAGTCAACGGTCGGCTGACCAGGGTCAAACCTGACCAATGGGGCCCACATGTCAGCCTCTGATTAGTCTAAACAGAGTTTATTTTTAACTAATCTACTAATTATGCTACTGGGCCCACATGTCAGTGTGTAATTAGGTTAAACTAATTTAACTTAATCAAAATAATTAATTAACAGGCGGTGGGGCCCGTGTGTCAGTGACACAGCCGGCCCAGTCAGCAGCGCTAACCAGTCAACTGGGCCCGCGGGGCCCAGCGGTCAGTGGCACAGGCGGTGGGGGCCACGGCGCCACGTCGGCGACGGCCGGTGACTCGCCGGAATCACGCCGGCGAGCGCGTTCGCGGCGGCGCAGCGTCGGGATGGGTTCGCGATTCGCCCACAGGGGGTCCCAGGGGCTGTGGCTAGGCGCGTTCGACGCGGCTCGACGCTGCGCGTCATACGGTGGCGGTGCGAGGGGCTGAGGTGGCCGGAGCTGAGCGGCAGGAGCTCATCGGCGGCGAGGCGTATCGGGCGTGCGACGAAATCGGGGCTACGGTGCGCAACCAAACGAGGCGAGGTGCTAGCGAGGCCCAACGCGGCACGGGAAACACGATGCGCACGGGCACGGGGCCCAAGGGTCGCCGGGAGCACGCCGGCGACAAGCGAGGCAGATGCGCGTTCGGTGACGAAGGGGGCGGCGCCCACGGCTAGCTAGCGGCGACGAGAGAGAGCGGGGAGGAAGCAGAGGCTCACGGTGAGCCGTAGGGGAGTGGCAGCGGGCTCGGGGAGGTGTCGACGGCGGCGAATCGGCGGCGGCGATGCGGGCACCCGAAGGTTGAAGACGACGGCGTAGGGGGCGAAGCAAAGGCGCTCGGCTTCGGCTCGATGGCGCAGTCGAAGGAGGCGACGATGGCGGGCACCGTGGACACGTCGGGGAGGCCAGAGGGGCACGGTGGCCGCGGCTGTTACGGCGGCAGAACCATGGTCGCGCTCGGGCTTGCGGGAGAGGAGAGGGACGAGGCAGGGAGAGGGGGAAGTGAGGCAAGGGAGTGCCGGGGGGCCGTAGGAGCTGCTCTTATCCTCACGCGGCGCGGGAGCGCGCTGTCGATCGGGGGAGAGGGGGGGCCAGGGTGTGCGCGCGGGGTGCTCGACAGCGGCTCGGGGTGAGCAGTGGCACGAGGTGGGAGGAGGCGCCAGGCGGGCTGGGCCGGCCACTGTGCTGACTTAGGCCCAGCACAGTGGGCCTTTTCCCCTTTTTTTCTTTTTCTGTTTTCTCTTTTCTTTTCTATTCTGTTAATTGTTTAGGCCCCAAATGGTTTTTGTAAAAAGAGAGACCTAGTCCATAAATACCAGTGCTTTATACCCTAACACCAAAAACTGGTTTGGGCAAAACATCATTTCATATTTGTTTTAAATAAATTAAAAGGTTACTAAATGTTATTTTCAGCCACTGTTTTAAGTTGTTTGAGTCACTTATCCAATTTTAATAATGTTGTTTACAATTTTAACATAGCCTCTGATTTATCTACTATTTATTGAACATTTTAGTTCTTATGTTGGACAACTTTTATATTCCACTTTCATTTAAATTTGAATTTTGAGTTAGGAATTGAAATGCAATATAATGCTAATGATGATCATGCACTGTTAAACATGATGACATGGCATTATCAAAATGGAATTACTATGGCTAACCACTGGGGGTGTTACAAATCTCCTCCACTAATAAGAATTCTCGTCCCGAGAATTAAGAGGTAGAAGGAAAAAGTTCGGGGTATTCCGCACAAAGATTATCCTCGCGTTCCCAAGTGACTTCATCTTCAGTATGATTTGACCACTGTACTTTGAGGAACTTGGTAACCTTCTGACGGGTTCGACGTTCAGCTTCATCGAGAATGCGGATCGGATGCTCCTTATAAGATAGATCATCTTGCAATTCGAGCACCTCGTGATCCACAGCTCGGTGCGGAGATTCCTTGAAGCATTGACGAAGTTGCGACACATGGAAGACGTCGTGGATATGAGAGAATTGCGGTGGCAACTCCAATTTATATGCCACCTGACCACGTCTAGCAACAATGCGGAAAGGACCAATGTAGCGTGGAGCTAGCTTGCCCTTGATTCCAAAACGGTGAGTGCCTTTCATCGAGGTGACTCGCAGATAAGCCTGATCACCAGGTTGATAAGTCAAACCCCATCGTTTGCGATCATAGTTACTCTTCTGGCGGTCCTGAGCCGCCATGAGATTTTTCCGGACAATACGGACTTGTTCTTCGGCGTGTTGAATAATATCCGGACCCACGAGCGGTCGTTCCCCAGTTTCTGACCAATTCAGAGGGGTTCGACACTTACGTCCATAGAGTACTTCGAAGGGGGCCATTTTCAAACTGGCTTGATAGCTGTTGTTATAAGAGAACTCGGCATAAGGAAGAGATTCTTCCCACTTCTTACCGAATGAAATAACACAAGCTCGAAGCATGTCTTCAAGCACTTGATTGACTCGTTCGACTTGGCCTTGAGATTGAGGGTGATAAGCTGAACTCCAGGTAATATGAGTTCCCATACCTGTTTGGAAACTTTCCCAGAACTTTGAGGTGAAAAGGCCGCCACGGTCCGAACTGATCTCCTTCGGAATACCGTGGAGTGAAACAATTCTGGAGATATACAACTCTGCTAACTGACTAGCAGTGATAGTCTCTTTGACGGGCAGAAAGTGTGCAACTTTAGAGAGTTGGTCGACGACGACAAGAATAGCATCGTGACCCTTCTGTGACCTGGGAAGTCCTGTAACGAAATCCATCTGAACCTTATCCCATTTCCATAGAGGAATAGGAAGTGGTTGCAGAATTCCAGCTGGTTTCTGATGTTCTGCTTTAACGCGATGACACACATCACATTCGGCAACGTAACGAGCAATGTCCTGCTTCATTTTAGACCACCAGTACCTTTGACGGAGATCACGATACATCTTGGTGCTACCTGGATGAATAGACAATGGTGTGTCATGTGCCTCCTTCATGACTTTGTCAGTCATGAATTCGAAACGAGGTATGACAATGCGGTTTCTGAAATACAAGGTTCCATCTTCAGACACTGAGAAATCCCTGTACTTTACAAGGTGAAGGTCTTTCTTCATCAGATCAATTTCAGCATCTTTAGCTTGTGCATTCTTAACAATTTTCTCAAGATCTGGTTGTATCACAAGGTTATTAAGAGATCTCTGTGGAACAATACGCAGATTCAGCTTGCGTAGTTCTTCATAAAGACGAGGTTGAGCTCGCCTAACCATGAGGTTGTCGCAATAGGACTTGCGGCTTAAGGCATCAGCCATCACGTTAGCCTTGCCAGGGGTATAGGAAATACCCAAATCATAGTCCGCAATGGCCTCCATCCATCTTTGCTGACGGAGGTTTAGAGAAGGTTGAGTGAACAAGTACTTCAGACTTTTATGATCCGTGTATATCTCGCAACGATTACCGAGGAGGTAATGTCGCCACAACTGCAATGCATAGATCACAGCAACTAGTTCTAGATCATGTACCGGATAATTCTCTTCATGTGGGCGCAACTGACGAGAGCCATAAGCAATCACTTTACGCTCTTGCATTAGGACACAGCCTAATCCTTCACGGGATGCATCACAATAAATCACAAAGTCTTTGCGGGTATCTGGAGGAGAAAGTACTGGGGCAGATGTCAGCTTGTCTTTGAGTGTTTGAAAATTTTCCTGACATTTTTCTGTCCATTCGAACTTAACGCCCTTGTGAAGCAGATCAGTCAAAGGCTTAGCAATCTTTGAGAAATTCTCGACAAATCGACGGCAATAGCTTGCAAGGCCGAGAAAACTTCTCACTTGCTTGACATTCTTCGGAGGAGTCTAGTCAAGAATAGCCTGAACTCGTTCTGGGTTAACAGCAATTCCATCTTTTGAAATCACATGACCAAGATATGTCACTTCAGAAAGCCAGAATTCACATTTGGAGTATTTGGCATACAACTGGTGCTCTTGGAGCCTTTCCAGTACAAGACGGAGGTGTTCAGCATGTTCTTCCTTATTCTTCGAATATACCAGAATATCATCCAGATATACCATGACAAATTTGTCGAGGTAATCCATGAAGATGTAATTCATCAGACGGGAGAATGTGGCTGGAGCATTTGTTAAGCCAAATGACATGACAGTGTACTCGTAGGAGCCATAACGAGTAACAAATGCAGTCTTCGGAATATCCTCTTCACGAACACGGATCTGATGGTAACCCAACCTCAAATCAAGCTTAGAGAATACTGAGGAACCGGCAAGTTGATCATACAAATCATTGATCCGAGGAAGCGGATATTTATTCTGGATTGTAGCTTGGTTAATGGGCCGATAATCCTGAACCAATCGGTTAGTTCCATCCTTCTTCTTAACGAAGAGTGAAGGTGCTCCCCAAGCAGATGAACTGGGGCGGATGAAACCTTTCTTAAGTGACGTGTCGATTTCTTCCTTAAGTTCAAGAAGGTGGTGCGGAGGCATTTTATAAGGACGCTTCGCAATAGGAGTTGTGCCAGGCTTCAAGTCGATGACGAACTCAACAGCTCTAGCAGGGGGTATTCCTGGAAGTTCTTCTGGAAAGACGGCTTGGAAATCACGAACAACTGGAACGTTCTTGATGCCTTCAAGAGGTGAAGCGTTCAATGCATTCAGAACATATATTTGAGTTTCGGCGTCCTGCACTGTATGAGCTGAGTATCTGACAGTCTGACCGTAAGGGTGTGTGAGGCGGACTGTTTCAGTGGCACAGTCAATCAAAGCTTTATGGGGCTTCAACCAGTCCATACCCAGAATAATGTCTATGTTGGAGGTCTTGAGAGCAATGAGTGAAACGGGGAACATCAATCCTCCGATCACAATGTGGTTACCGTGGCTAACCATGGTAGTTTGCCAATTAGCCCCAGGTGAATGGATTACTAATGGGATGGACATCTCCTTGAAAAGTATATCATGGCTTCGCGCAAAACTTTCGGACATGAAGGAGTGCGATGCTCCAGAATCAAAGAGGACTGAAGCTGGGATTGAATTCACTAGAAGGGTGCCCATCACAATGTTGGGGTCCTGTCGAGCTTCTTCCATGCTGATTTGGTTGACATGAACAAGTTGACTAGCAGGTAGTCTGGCACTACGATTTATGGAATGATGGGTCCGATGGCCCTTCCTACGAACAACAGGATGACGTGATGCATTCTGAGGCTGACCTTGATGACAGTTAAAAGCACGGTGCCCTGGCTGTCCACACTGGTGGCACAGACCATCATTATGGGGAGAAACACCAACATTGGGCTGTCCACTTGAAATGTTTAGTTGCCTTGGTGGTGGGGGCAGACGAGGTGCAGCATATGACGGCCTTGGTGTTGGAGCAGGTCGATGATGAATATTGTGAGGGATCCAGACTCGACATTTCTGAGTAGGTCGACCGGAAGACGAGCTGACATCTCGAGTACGCTTGAGCGACTCCTGGTACTCAGTCAGAGCTGTTTCAACTTGGAAAGATTTGCTGACAAGCGTTGCGAAGTCTGTGAAATCATGGACAGCAAGTGCAAGTTTTATATCAGTACGTAGTCCTTCACGGAATTTCTCCTGCTTGCGAGTGTCGGTGTTGACGTCATCCTCAGCATAGCGGGATAGTTTGATAAATTTCCTCTGATATTCATCCACAGTCATTGTGCCCTGTGAGAGTTTGCGGAACTCCTGCTTCTTTTGGTCGATCAGACCTTGAGGAATGTACCGTGCATGAAAAGCTGACTGAAATTCCTGCCAAGTGGTTACAGTCTCTGCAGGCAACATAGCCTTGTGGCTTTCCCACCATTGAGCAGCTGGGCCCTTCAGGTGGAATGTCGCAAAGGTGACGTAACTGTCAGGGGCAACATTAGCTGACTCCATTTCAAACAGGATGTCACGAAGCCAATCATCAGCATCCACAGGATTGGTGGAGTTGCGGAAAACGGACGGGTTGAGGCGCACAAATTCTGCCAGAGTTATTGGAACATTCTGTTGCTAAGCATTCTGATTTGGGAACTGAGCCAATAGTCCGGTCATAAACTGCTGCATCATTGCGGCCATATAGGGTGGAGGTGGAGAATCGTCAGCCATCCTGCCAAATCAACAGGGGCAGTTTAGCAAGAAAAACTGCATGTGTATGGAATGATTCATGAAGTATCACGCACAACAGAAGGAAGCGCAATAGATACTTCATCATATTCGCACCAGACATTCAAATCCACACATAGCCTCGGTTAGAATCCGGCATTACGACAGTAGAAAAGGGAGGGCTAGACATCTAGGCGGCGCGCAGGCACGCGATATGGAAGTACACAACGAGACATAGCAAAGGCTACATCAACGTCGGAGAAAACTATTGGAGCGAGGAATCTGCAAGTGAAACACAGGGTGCCCTCGATAAGAGGATCCTATAAGCAGAACCTGGCCCATAATCTCGAAGCAAGGGGGGATATTTCAGAACTCCGGGTGGATGTGAGCACGAGAGCCTAATGTTGGAGTTAGTAAAATTTTAACCCGAATAGAAGAGAGAGCAGAGTCCCAGAATAAAGGTCGAGGAGTAAAAGATCCTAATACCACCCAATTGGCGACGTGGGCCCGTAAGCCACACAGCCAAGTTAGTAAAACAGTTTTCGGTTACTAGACTCAACTTCGGCCAAGGAGTTGGAAAGGGGGATTCCTAGAGGCAGTCGGCTCTGATACCAACTTGTGACGCCCCCGGCCCAACCGTGCACTAATCATACACACAAATGCACACGATCAAGCCTAAGGACTCACGGGAAGATATCACAACACAACTCTAAAACATAAATAAAGTCATACAAGCTTTATATTACAAGCCAGGGGCCTCGAGGGCTCGAATACATAAGCTTGCGAACAAGCGTCAGCGGAAGCATCAGATATCTGAGTACAGATATGAAATAGAAACAGAAAGGCCTTTAGAAAGGCGGAGCAAAATAAAACACTACGATCGAAAGGCGAAGGCCTCCTGCCTGGGACCCTCTGATCCTACTCCTGGTCGCCAGTCAACTCGTAGTAGTATCCATCCTCTGGGTAGTAGTAGTAGCGATCGTCGGGGCATCTGTCTCAGGGGGCTCCGTCCTCTGGTCACGTCAAACTGATATGGGGAGAAAAGGAAAACAAAGCAACCGTGAGTACTCAGAAGTACTCAGCAAGCAAGGATCTACACTACATATGCAACATTTTCAAAGGGAGGCTGTATATGTGGAGTGGGCTGCAGAAATGCAAGACTAGAGAGAAGGCCTAGTCCTATCGAAGACTAGCATCTTCAGAGGTCTTGCAGCAATAGAAGAGACTAGCATAGTACAATATAATGTAGTAGTATCATTAAGTCTCATCCTCACCCAGAGATCCTTTCTCGACTCCCTGCGAGAAAGCAATCTAAGAGCCATATAGTCATCAACCTCGTCCGGAGATCCCTTCTCGACTCCCTGCGAGAAGCAATCCCAGAGCCATAGTATCCAAGTATCCAGTTCTAAATTGTATCAATCAGGATACAACTCCGAGTGTCCTTTACCGTAGGACCGGCTATCGATAGAAGTATTCTTCCCTGCAGGGGTGCACCAACTTACCCAACACGCTCGATTAACTCCGGCCGGACACACTTTCCTGGGTCATGCCCGGCCTCGGTCAAACGACACATCGCAACCCTACCTACAGCTCAGCAGAGAGGTCCCCGCCGGTCTACATCCTAAGTGCAAGGGGGTCTTGGCCATCGCCCCTCGCCCTCCGGGTCGTTGCGCACACGGTGAAGCCAGGCACCAACACTACAGGAAGGCGCCGGTCCGTCCGTGCCGCCATGCTGAACTAGACGTCTGACAGAGCTTTCGGCTGATGCATACGATGCAGAACGCCCATACTATGCCCACGTGATGGTTAGTGCTATCAGACCAGAGGCCTGCTCGGATCAAATATCCAAATCGTTAGGACTAGGGGCTTGCGGTAACGAGCAGAGACTCACGAAAGATGTGACCCCGTCGCCCCGTCTCGAGGACTTGCTGCAAGGGTTAAGAATGCCCGGCCGCGCCTCGTATTCACCACTCGGGCACCACACTGGCACCCGTCTTCACAACACTCGCCAATTAGGCGCACGCGGGTACCCCTCAGGGTCGACCCGCCTTTCCAAGTAATCAACAGTACAGTCCAAGTATCCGTGTGTCCATAACATCAGGGGAATCTGAGGTATCACCCTCGTTTGATTTCCCACTCGATGTATCCGTCAAGGTGAACTCGGAGGAATCACCCTCGCTGGGTTCACACTTGAGGTGTTGTACGACAGCGTCGTTATCGGAAGCGGTGAAGGAGGAATCACCCTCGATGACCGCGACCGAATAGCTACTCTACAGAGTTAACATCAGAAGTGCTACAAGAGGTTTCACCCTCGGCACTCGATAGTAACGCTGCAGTGTCGTTACAACTAAGGGGGTGATGTGCGGTGTCGGGGCCTGGTCCTCAATCCCGTTGATCGGGTCTTCTGACGATCCAGCGCGGCAGTCGGGTTAAGTGGGGTCACTGATAGGTCTCTACCCAGCCTAGACTAAACAGTTTAGGATATGCAGGTAATTATCAACAGCAGGTTACAATAAACAGGCTATGCATCAGAATAGGTAAAGCAGCAGCAGCAGCAATTCTAATGCAAGCATGAGAAATAGAATGGGCGATATCGGGATGATCAAAAGGGGGGGGGGCTTGCCTGGTTGCTTGGCGGCAAGGGCAAGGTCGTCAATGGTGTCTTCGGGCTCCGGAGCTGCGTCGGCCTCGGGGACGACGTCGGTGTCGGGGGCTACCGAGAGAGAAGAGGGGGAGGAAACAGTATAAATACACAGCGAATAAGTGTAGCACAAAGCATAACATGGCAATACGCGGTGACAGAGGTGATCTAACGCAGTGCCGGGTGATACTGGCGAAGGTGGGATTCATCCGGGAATGTTTTCCCTCTCCGGACATTTGTCAGACAGATGACCGGAGGGGAACGGTTGCATGTTCGGATAGTTAGGGACGTGTGACGGACGAACGGACCGCGAAATCGGATTCGTCTCGTCGTTCCGAGCAATTTTCATGTATAAAGTTTTTCGATCGGAGTTACGAATTAAAAGATATGATTTTCTAAAGTTTTTATTAATTTTCTGAAATTTATTTAATTATTTAAATTAACATTATCCGAAACAGTAGTAGGGTGACGTCACTGTGACGTAATGCTGACGTCAGCAGTCAACGGTCGGCTGACCAGGGTCAAACCTGACCAGTGGGGCTCACATGTCAGCCTCTGATTAGTCTAAACAGAGTTTATTTTTAACTAATCAACTAATTAGGCTACTGGGCCCACATGTCAGTGTGTAATTAGGTTAAACTAATTTAACTTAATCAAAATAATTAATTAACAGGCGGTGGGGCCCGTGTGTCAGTGACACAGCCGGCCCAGTCAGCAGCGCTGACCAGTCAACTGGGCCCGCGGGGCCCAACAGTCAGTGGCACAGGCGGTGGGGTCCACGGCGCCACGTCGGCGACGGCCGGTGACTCGCCGGAATCACGCCGGCGAGCGCGTTCGCGGCGGCGCAGCGTCGGGATGGGTTCGGGATTCGCCCACAGGGGGTCCCAGGGGCTGTGGCTAGGCGCGTTCTACGCGGCTTGACGCTGCGCGTCGTACAGTGGCAGTGCGAGGGGCTGAGGTGGCCGGAGCTGAGCGGCAGGAGCTCATCGGCGGCGAGGCATATCGGGCGTGCGACGAAATCGGGGCTACGGTGCGCAACCAAACGAGGCGAGGTGCTAGCGAGGCCCAACGCGGCACGGGGAACACGATGCGCACGGGCACGGGGCCCAAGGGTCGCCGGGAGCACGCCGGCGACGAGCGAGGCGGATGCGCGTTCGGTGACGAAGGGGGCGGCGCCCCCGGCTAGCTAGCGGCGACGAGAGAGAGCGGGGAGGAAGCAGAGGCTCACGGTGAGCCGTATGGGAGTGGCAGCGGGCTCGGGGAGGTGTCGACGGCGGCGAATCGGCGGCGGCGATGCGGGCACTCGAAGGTTGAAGACGACGTCGTAGGGGGCGAAGCAAAGGCGCTCAGCTTCGGCTCGATGGCGCAGTCGAAGGAGGCGACGATGGCGGGCACCGTGGACACGTCGGGGAGGCCAGAGGGGCACGGTGGCCGCGGCTGTTACGGCGGCAGCGCCATGGTCGCGCTCGGGCTTGCGGGAGAGGAGAGGGACGAGGCAGGGAGAGGGGGAAGTGAGGCAGGGAGAGGGGGAAGTGAGGCAAGGGAGTGCCAGGGGGGCCGTAGGAGCTGCTCTTATCCTCACGCGGCGCGGGAGCGCGCTGTCGATCGGGGGAGAGGGGGGGCCAGGGTGTGCGCGCGGGGTGCTCGACAGCGGCTCGGCGTGAGCAGTGGCGCGAGGTGGGAGGAGGCGCCAGGCGGGCTGGGCCGGCCACTGTGCTGACTTAGGCCCAGCACAGTGGGCCTTTTCCCCTTTTTTTCTTTTTCTGTTTTCGCTTTTCTTTTCTATTCTGTTAATTGTTTAGACCCCAAATGATTTTTGTAAAAAGGGAGACCTAGTCCATAAATACCAGTGCTTTATACCCTAACACCAAAAACTGGTTTGGGCAAAACATCATTTCATATTTGTTTTAAATAAATTAAAAGGTTACTAAATGTTATTTTCAGCCACTGTTTTAAGTTGTTTGAGTCACTTATCCAATTTTAATAATGTTGTTTACAATTTTAACATAGTCTCTGATTTATCTACTATTTATTGAACATTTTAGTTCTTATGTTGGACAACTTGTATATTCCACTTTCATTTAAATTTGAATTTTGAGTTAGGAATTGAAATGCAATATAATGCTAATGATGATCATGCACTGTTAAACATGATGACATGGCATTATCAAAATGGAATTACTGTGGCTAACCACTGGGGGTGTTACACGTTTGTTCTCTGATTGATAGCAAATCCGTACAATAATTAAACATGGAAAGGGAGAGATATAATAGAATAGCATGCAGGAAAAGACATCAAAATATTTCAAGTAGTAACAGGTAGCACGGGTTAGAAAATAGAAGGCCAGATGGCCAGATATTAAAATAAATAAACTGCTTTATTTAAGGGGAAATAAACTGCCTTTTATAGAAGGCCAATCGCATATACGAATCCATCTTCATTATAGCCTGCGGTGCATGCCTATAACAAACCGAAACCAAGCACCCCTATAAATTGTTCCGCTTCTTCTGCCAAACACCTGGTAATGAAGTGCGTTTCTTCTGTCCGGTTCACAGTGAAAGTGAATGGGGAGCTCCTACCATATTTCACCCCGTCGTGTGGGTTGCGGCAAGGGGATCCCGTGTCACAATTCATGTTGGGTAGAGTCCATTGGCTCCACATGTGCGTGCGTACCAAGCGTCGTAATAGCAAAGCTAGTACTGTTTTGATCAACAGTCCACTAATTTATCTTTTTTTTTTCATAAGTTCAACAACGAAACAGATTTTTTGATTCAAACACCGGGATTGCTTCACGGATTGGCGGATGCGAGTAAATCTGATTCCTTTAAAACCTATGACGTATGTATTTACGAGTCTCATTATCTTATTTTATTAATACCTCATGATTACTGTTTTCCCTTTCAATTATATACTGTATTAGTATACCTTTTTTGCGGGGAATAATATTACTAACGGTGATATGCGTGCATGTTCATTTGGTTTGTATAATTTTACTAAATTTTTATTCTTCGTCGTTTGCCATGCATGCATGCATCACGTACGTAGTCGGCTTATCACCGGTTGCAAGCGTTTGAATCGGCTGGTTACTATGGAGTCAGCGTGACCATGGATGTGTCATCTTAATTACTCGTTGAACGGGCCCCCAAAAAAAAATCGCCTGGGACGTAACATGAATCATACAATGCAGATCTTATAATAGTCTTATATAAGTTGTCACCTATTTTTTGTACTCCCTCCGTTTCTAAATATAAGTCGTTGAAAACTGAACTCCTCCAGCGACTTATATTTCGGAACAGAGGTAATACTTGCTAGGTTTACCCACGCCTGTACGGTGATTCACGCACTCATTTAGGTGCTCTTTGGACGGTAAGTATTATGAGCTGAGCATTGACCGCTCCGCTCCTTTTTCTTAATCATTAGTGCATACTAGTAGAATGCCCGTGCGTTGCCACGGGCTTTTTTTTTTATCTAATTGCACACTTACATATAATGCATAATAATTTTTGCATGGGTAGAAAAGACAACCTGCAACAATAGTATAATACGCGAAATCCAGTTCACTTGTTATGTAATTCGATGATGTATAGATAGAGAGCAATGATCCAAATAATTATCTTCGAGATAAGGGAAGCTTGCCCCCTATCAAATTCGAACTAAAAGATAGGAGGCTTTCCCACTTTTGGCTCGATCAATGGATAGGGGAGGGGTCCCTTTGTTACAAATTCCCATGACTCTTTGTCATTAGGCATAATCCAAGTGCAAGAGTTGTGGAGGTCAGGGCAGACGACAGATGGACTCCATTGTTCCACCAATCGTTTGGGCCCATGGAAGTGGCGGATTGGGACCTCCTCCGGGACGAGCTAGCCGGGACGAGGTTAACCAACGGGGACGGCAAGATCTCTTGGAAGTTGGAACCTTCGAGCTAATTCTCCATAGGATCCCTATACAAAGAAAATTTCAAGATGGATACACAAGGTGAGGTGATGGATATCTGGAAGATGACGATGCCTTCCAAATTAAAGAAATTCCTTGGCAAGTTGCCAGGAACTAAATTCTGAGTGTGGTGATCAAGTGATTCGACGGAAAGGGCCAGGAGACAGCAAGTGTACTTGGTGCGGCCAAGATAAACTTGTGACCATGTCCTATTAAGATGCATTATTGTAATGTTTATTTGGAGTGTCATTAGGGGGACCACAGGCTGTACCTTATATCCCATGCGGTTTTCTAATTAACACCATCTTCTTATGGGGACCCGTGGAAGAGATGGAAGGATAATTTGGATTGGTTTTGCGGCGATTGCTTGGGCCTTGTGGACAACTCGCAATAAATTTAACAGAGGGACGATCTATGAAACACTCGGCTGACCTAGTGTACAAAATTGTGATTCTGTTGCCACTTTGGAAACCGCTCGGACGACGATGGGACCAACCTCAGCTTGACCACCCGATCAGCACCCTCCGGGACAAGTGCGAGCCTTTGCGACACATCACAATGGAACGACGTTGGCTAGGGGAGGCATCCTCGCCGTGAACTAGTGTTGGAGCTGCTTTCTATTATTGTGTCCTGCTTGCTCAGCTGCGCTTAATTTATGCCTGCATCTTAGTAGTTTTCTTTGGAAATGCTTCTTAGTAGCTGTTAGCCTCTATATGCGTGTTGTCGCTATGACGGTTCTATGGGCCTTGTAACGATTTAGACTTGTTCTTTGCTATCTCTTCGTGTAATAATCGTAAGGCCTCTATTTAAGATAAGGCGAGCACCTTTTATCTGGAAAAAAAATAACTTCAATTTCCAATTTGTTTGTCTATTCCCTAAAAATGCTTTTTAGGCCTGCATAACAACCTTATCCCATCCCATAAGCTGCTCGTTTATCATTTTCTTAAAGAAAAATAGCCCAACATGGTAAGGTTGTGTGCTTGTTATTTTTTTTCATCTACATAGGCTTGTGCCCTTGTTATCATCGAACCGCAGCACAGCGACTCGTTCCTCTCACTCCCTCACAACATCTCGTTCCTTGCGCTCTCTCACCGCAGCACAGCCGTCGCTTCGCCTCCCCTCCCCTCCACAGCGTCGCTCGCCTCCCCTCCCCTCCAAGCCGTCGCTTCGCCTCCCCTTCCCTCCAAGGTGTTGACCGTGCACCCTCTCCCCGCCATGGCGTCGCCGGCGTCCTTCTCTTGCCGACAACCTCTTGTGCCACTGCGGTGGGACCAAGCCCGTGTGCTCGCCGTTCTTGCATTCTGGGCAGTCGGATCCGGCTGGGAGGTGCGGAAGGGCTCGACACTCTCCGTACGTGGCGACCGCATAGCTGCTCCGGCCGGATGTGGGAGAGAGGATGTCGCTTGGGGAGTTGGGGAGAGGCAGGGAGGGGTTGCATGATTGATGGGTTTTTTCTTGGAGGTGGAGCGGTGAAAAACGAAAGAGGAAGAGGGCGTGGGGTCAGGCGATCGTACGAGGGAGGGGGGCCTTCGATCGATCGTTCCAGGAAACGAACGAAACCAACGAATGACTTACGGACTGAGACATTAGAAGTAGAGATGTACGAGTAATATTCCTGTTTTTTTTTTCAGGCTGACTAGTGGGTCCAAAACGCGCTGTGGCAACAAAAATTGTCCAGGTTTCCAGCCTGAGGCAGGCGCGACCTTAGTTCTTGGCGACATCATTGAACCCGTCTCCCGGCCCAACGGAACCAAGCAAACCATCACAATCAAACTCCTCAAGGTAGGGGTCAACAAGACTATCTTGGTGTACATATACATAACCAGCAAAAAATATAAGAAATAATATTGATAAATTTTTGTTTGTCATGCATGAGCTTAATTAAGATATGGCATTGTAGGATGGTGCATCGGGAGACTGGATGGTGCATTGCGGACTTAACCAGCGTGACCCTACGTTAATCGGTCGTCACCCCAAGTCGTTACCCTACGTTAATTGGTCGTTACCCCATATTGGAGGTGTGGTGGTTGCCTGGACTGGAGATCTTGTTCCAATGGGCAGCGGCTATCTTCCAACAGACAAGGCCATGGCCACGGCCATGGCGGCAACCTTCAGCAACATCCAGATTGTTGACCTGAACGGCCAAGCTTCGCTCTTGTCCCCCAACTTGTCCGGGTATATGAGTAGCCCGGGCACACACTCTGTGAGTTCCGTGATCAATGGCAAGTTCTTCTATGGTGGCCCCTTCTAGTTGACAGCTTGATATCTTTTTTTTCGAAACGGAGGCAAAAGATTTGCCTCATCCATTAATTAAGCAGAAGAGAATTGCCCGGTTAATTAACGGAGAACCGGGCGAAAACCGTCACAAACCGCTGAGCGACACATACAGACCGTGCCAGAACTCAGCCACCCGCGTCGAGGGCAGCGCAGCTCCGGCTCCGAAGGAGAGATCCAAAGAAGAACTATGCCAGGCTGACGCCGTGGAAGACCACCGAACGGACCACCTGCTGCCTGTCATCGTTGCAACAGGGCCCCGCCGCCGCAGCTCCGACTTCACCGCAACAAACAAACCGAGGTAATCTCACGGACACGTCGGAGAAGAGCCGACAACCGCAACCACCGCAACGCCTCCGACTTCACTCGCCCCATCATCGTTGCCACAGAAGCCTCGACGCCACATCAACGCCTTCCACCACCCAACCTCCCAACACACCCACTGGTCCATCTGCCCGGATTAACCTCCAAAATCGATGCCCTCAAGAGGGGAACGACGTCAACACGCCGCCAACGACCGACCCTCGGGTCTGGAGTTTCCCCCGGAGTTGTCCCTCGCAGAGGAAGAGAGAGCATCCCGTCGACGCCTTCAGGAAGGTCACGGCGTCCACGGACGCCGCCGTCACAGGCTCCAGCCATGGCCAGAAACGGGTTTTCACCCAGCCCTCGAAATCCTCTGGTCGACAGCCAATCCATCAGCCCACCTTCGGACCTACCCTCGCTGCACCTCCACGCATCAGCCACCCTGGCAGCCAAATCTTGCATCCCCATCGCCGCAGCAGGATGTGATGCCTCGTCGGTCGCCTCTCCTTCGCCCAGGCCAGAGCCTGAGCACCCACGCTGACTCCAGATCTAAGCGCCAAGCCCCACGACCCACCGCGCTCTGGTCCCCAGCCAATACCACCGCGTCGCCCAGCAGGAACGACGACCAAGCTCCGGGGCCGCCGCCCCGGCGTCCAGCCTCAGCCCCCTGCAGCACCACATCCGCGCAGCCTCCAGCAGCACCACATCCTCACCGCGTGCAGCCACCGATAGCCGCACACGCCACGCCCCTGCCGAGCCCGCGCGGCCGCGCTGCTCGCGGTCGCCGCGAGCCCGTCCCCGCGCCGCCATGCCCCTTGATGCGCCCGGCCGCGCCAGATCCTCGCCCGGCCGCGCCAGATCCATCCCCAGCTGCCCCTTGCATCCGCTGCTCTGCAGACCTCCACTCGCCGGCCCCGCGCGGCCGCACCACTGCGGCGCCCCGACCACCACGCCCCAACGGCGCCCAAAGCCGTCGCCGGGGCTGCCAGATCCGCCGCACGGGCCTCGCCTCGGACCTCCACTTGCCAGCGTCGCGCACCCACACCTCCATGCCGACCAGGCCACCACGACCCCCTTCGCACGCGCCGCGCCGGCCGGCGCTGCCTCGCCGCGACGCCTCGAGCGCGAGCGCCCTTGCCAGCGCGTGAACCCCTGCTGAATCGAGCGGCCCGCGCCACCCAAACCCGAGCGAGAGGAGGGAAGGGCCCCGCCGCCGCCGACGCCACCCGGGCTTTGCCCGGCGACGCCCTCCGGCGGCGGCGAGGGGAGGATGGACGGGGGCTGTGCCGCTGGCGGTGGCGGCTGTGTTCGCTCCCAGGCCGCCCGCGGGAGCGACCAAAGGAGCGTACGGACCCCCAGAAGTATGTCAGCTTGATATTTTGTTTTGTTTGATATGAATAGCCAGCTCAACAATCGATCATTTCGGTATCAATAATCATTATTTGGTTTTGTATTTATGTTCTATTCAGATTAATATTAGTTGTCTAAATTTGAATAATAAAGTCATTGTTGCAGTCCTCCATTTCATTATAACACAAGGGCCGTCTCTAGAAATTTGGGGGCCCGGGACGAAATGCAAAATGTGGTCCTAAATTTTGTATACTCATATAACTGAAGTTCTAAGCTGATCATTTATAGCAAGATAAGAAACAAAAATGGTCGTACCTTGAAATTTGAATTAGCAGTTATCTCCAAAAATAGCTGCATCAATCCGTGTGAAGTCTAATCGTCCAACTACAAAGTATAAAGAAATTTATCTTTTATCAATATGTAGGAATGGCTAATGCTCAAATTTATTATTAACTATCAATGTATTCTAGAAAGAAAGAAAAAAAATCAATGTGATCATTTTGTGCACCAAAATTCAGAAACGAAGAGCATACATATAATAGTGTTGGCAGGAGTGTCTCTTGATTTTTCGGATCAGAAGATGCAGATTCGTTTGGGTCTTCTTTACTGCAATTCAGAAATCCATATGTGAATTCTGAAGCAGACAGATCTGGAGCACTTGTGTGGGGATCATGGCTTGGGGAACTAGTCAACTAGGCTGCCAACATCCATCTTGAGAGGAGACAGGATGAAGACGGGAGGAGGGCCGTGTGTGAAGATGGAGAGGGCGACCAACACGCGAGGCGAGCGATCGAATCGGGAGAATCAGCCGACGGAACAAGCCGCCCCAGCAGTATGATCGGCCAAGGTCGCGACTCGCGAGGCGTCTACGATAAGGATGGGCTGGTACAATCTGTTTAGACGATCAAGGCGACGTGCTCGTTTCGCTGGCCCTCGCTTGGCTAGACTACCTTGACCTAGCGACTTGGGGCCCCAGAATTTTGGGGGCCCTGGGCAGTCAGCCAATTTGGCCTGCCCCATCGACGGGCCTGTTACACTGACCCATCCTTCAACTCAATCCATGGTGCGTGCCATCTGCCGGAAAAAAAATGGACTTTATTTGGGCGCCTCGGTCGTCGTGTTTGAAGGCTTGATTCACCCGGCATCATTGGAAGCTCGTGCGTGTAGCGAAGCTCTGGCATTAGCTATGGACTTGCATGTGGATTCAGTTTGCGTTGCTTCGGATTGCAGTGAAGTGGTGGCCAATATTGAAGTAGGCGTTCCGTGTCACTATGTCACTATCTTGAGGGAGATCACAGCCCAGCGGACCTTATTCCGAGACCTGAAGTTTATCCATGAGAAGCGTCAACATAATGGCGAGGCACATGCACTTGCCAAAGCTAGTTCTCCCTTTTCTCTTGGGCGCCATGTGTGGCTGTTAGCCTTGCCCGATGTAATCTGTACCCCCATGAACATTGATCATTAATAAAGGGTGCAGCTTCCTCAAAAAAAAAATCCATGGTGCGTGCGGGCACTTCTCCTTCAAGAAAACACGGTGAGAGATGGCCTATGAATCCATCGTCTACCGTATTGCGCTTCCCAACGTTTCATTTCCTCCCACCAGCCGATGTTTGTCGATCAGTTTATTACTTGCAGTCAATGGAAATGGGATTCGTCCTGCCATTTTAATTGTGCGGTCTGGTTTGCTGGTCTTATTTTATTATTTTACGGCTCTCGAGGGCAGTTTTCCACTCCGTGACAAAAAGCAGTTTCAGGTGTTGACCGACGTGGACATGATCTCAACAAGTAGCAAGCAAGGTCCCAATGTATGTACCATGGTACTCGCCACCCCACAACTCATACCCGTACTACCTTGCCCACAGAGCCGAGGGAGTGAAGTTTGAAATAAACTTTGAGATTGTAGAGTAGGAACACAAATAAACCCTCACTTTCAAATCCTTGAAGTGTGTACCCTGACCTTTCTGATCCCAATCCCAAACCCTAGAAATGTTTGGCACACCGGGAAAAAGCACAAACCTGGCCAGGATCTCGCTTCTCTCGCTGGCGTGGGTCACCACATCATAGCCATTCTTCCTCGTTCCGATTTCTCGCAGATGGCACGGACGACAGCCTCCGGTATGTGCTTCACCTCCGACGATGGCGGGCGCGTGTCCTTCCCGGTTTCTGCTGCATTGGCCCCGCACTTGCACCCCAGCAGAGGCCGTTCCCAACAGCGCCCCGAGCTTGAGCAGAGGAGAGCAGCACAAGATAGCAGCCACCGGACGATGACCGTAGACCCAGAGTCTGGCAGCCAATATTTGGCGACGTTCCTCTTATTTGAGGCCAAGCTAGTGCAGGAGCTCCGGGCGTGGTTGCAAATGGAGGGCCTTGCTGATTATTTTGCTCACTATTGTGTTGTT
Organism: Thinopyrum elongatum; assembly: GCA_011799875.1. Lineage (NCBI taxonomy): Eukaryota > Viridiplantae > Streptophyta > Magnoliopsida > Poales > Poaceae > Thinopyrum > Thinopyrum elongatum. The sequence continues at coordinate 689,211,402 of CM022298.1, read as the reverse complement.
GCGCATTAGCACAGAGCACAAGAAGGACGAAAGTGTCAACATGTGTGAGTTTACCTTGTAGCATGTGCGTGTAGGAAGCTGCTCTTTGCCTCTTTCTATGCGCGCCGCGGCGGCGAAAGCACAAATAGTAGCAGTATGCGGCGGCAGGCAGCAGCAGCAGTACATGGTGCTGACCAGCGAGGGTAGCGGCTGCTTATGGTGGGGAGAAACACCAGCCGCAGCATTACGCGGTGCCGGTGAGCGGCACCAGAAGTAGGACGGCGTTGATGAGATGGGTTCACTTTGTCCACCAGGGCACCTATCTCGCCGCCTTAGTCTCCTTCAAGCGGGCCTGACTTGCCGCGCACCTCATGAAGTTCGGGGATGACCAAGCAGCCTAGGCCACCGCCGGCGGTACCCCGTCACCGTTGTTGCCGACGCCGTCCGCGGGTTGGACGAGCTGGACGAGGAGCTTGAGAGGTGCCTGGAGGGCTTCGCCAAGCAGCTGCTCCCGCTCGCGGAGGCTGCCATAGCAGGGGTCTTCGGCTCAGGAGAGTAGGTCCCTTTCCGGGAGCAGATCGAACACCTCGAACGCCAGCCGCGCCTCGTCACACTTGGCATTGAGGAAGAGATTGGGGAAGGAGATGCATATGACTGATGGGCCCATGTAGCAAGTGACAGTAGAAATCAATCCCGGCTGGGATCAAAGCCTTTCCTATAACACCAAATAGGATTTTACTCATACAAATTCTGGATTGACCGGGATCTGTAAATACAGGGTACCAACTTCAGGGATTTTGAGACGAGGGTTTGTTTGCGCCGACTTTTATAATCTCAGGATTTATTTTAGACTTCACTCCTAGGAGGACCCCAAGTCCTGCGCCAGTTATGCTATTTTTTTTTTTTGAGCTTATCCAGCGGTCAGTTCAGTGCTATGTGTTACTCGTTAGGGTCAAAATCTCTACTCCTAAGAGCATCTATAGCCGGGCGCCCCAAACCCGTCTCAAACGTTCGGGCGAACGGTTCGGTCACTGATCGATCATGAAAATTCGACCCAAACGGGTCTCAAATGTCCGGACTAAATCCAACCCAAATATTGGGCGGATATGGGGGGCATCCGGGTGCGTCCGCCACGAAATAACTTTTTCACCTGTTGAGTTTGTGATTTTCTTCTTCCTCGAGAAAGCACAAAAATCTGTTCTTTTTTTCTCTGTGTGTGGAGAAACAAAGAAGTGAAAAAATGGTATGAGATGGATAATGCAAATGAATGGCCTAATTAGGAACCAAGGCTACTCAATTCCCATTACATTATTTCCCCCACTACTAATAATTTTGGGTTGAGTAGAATGTGTGATTTTGCTCCTTTTGTAGGAGCTTCTTGCTCCCATGGACAGTAGGCCGTTGGCTCGTTGGGCTGTTGTGTTGCCACCGTTGTCTCACAATGCTGGCTCGTGCCGCCTCCCTGGAGCGGCGCCGGCTGGTCACCTGCCCCTTGCGACCCCAAGTACGGTGGCGATGGTCCGATCGGGGACCACATGGAGCGGCAGTGGCCCGCCCATTCTAGCAAGTAAATGCCGATTGAAATAACCCTCAGCATATTGCGCTTATGTTCGTGACTGCTCTTCTGCCATGCAGCAATGTTTATCGCACTTTGAGTCTTTGACCAAACAACTACACATGTTCATGTTCCAAATTCCTTTTTCATAGTTGAATCCTCTTCTGTGAATTACTTAATTTCAATCACAACCGACCAATGTCAGTCTATCTGTTAACTGTCTATCTCTGTTTCATCAAAGTTTCACAAATTGACTTACTCTGAGAGCATCTACAGCCGGACTTGACAAATCCGGCCGATTATACGCGTCCGGGCGTGTTCGTGGACGTGCCTGCCGGCTCCTCATATGTTGCGCCCCACATCCACATACCTCAAATGCCGATCATCAAATCCATGCAATCCATGCATGTCGATCATACGATACAAATTGTCCGAATTCAACAGTTTGAAACAAAGCAAAGCAAATCATAGTTCAACTAACCGGACATGCTTAAATGAAATCAATGTCCGAGCGTGACGGATGGCTTCAGATCACTGGCCGGGCGCCTGCTACTAGTGGAATGCATCGTGCTCTAGGCGGAATGCGTCCTTCTCCAGGCAGAATGCGTCCTGCACGTCCTGCTCCGCCTGCGTCCCGGCTGCCTCCTCCGCCTGCATCCGTGCCGCAGCCGCCCTCGCCGCCTTGTACTCCCTACGGTCGTTGATCTGCTTCTTCTTGTCCGCAAGCCACTTCTTCGCATGCTCATCCAAAAGGGTTTCGTCCGCCAACAATGATTCTCGCATCCTCCGCGTCCCATGCGAGTTGCAACCTCTCCTTCTCAAGCTCTATATCGCCAAATGTCTTGGCCTTCTCGAGTTCTCATTTGATCGCCGCCTCTTTGCTTCTCCAACTCGATCTTCTCCCTCTCAATTTCGAGCTTCTTCTCCATCCTCTTTCGGTCCCACTCCATCCTCTCTTTTTGCGCATCCAACATGAACTTGTACCTTTCCTTCTTGTTCTCCCTCGCCGAAAAAATACCCGTCCATGTGGACGACATTTTTGTAGCCTTGGCATCATGGGAGGCACGTGCCTTCTCCCACTTGTTTCCCATGACTTGGCGGTTATCTTTTGGCACGGTGGCTTTTCCATTCGTGACGACAACATCGTCCTCTTCATCGTCCAACCCAATTGATTGGTGGGAGCTTGAGCCATCATTCCTCTTCTTGCCGGACTTGAGATCGGCCACATGTTGGTTCCACTTCGGCTTGTCATTCAATATGATCCAACAATGGCCAAATGCAAATGACTTCTTCTCCACCTCGTGATACAAAGTGGCCGCCACCGCCATCTAGCAAACAACATATGTATGAGCACGAGAATGCAAACACAAGAAGTATATGCAAATGACGACAAGATGAAGCAATTGAGCTTACGTGAGTTGCCACTCCCATCCCACTTTGAGGTTGTTTGGTTACTTGTGAGTAGTTGCCGACGTACTTGTTCACTTCCCCTTGAATGACCCCCCAACGATGTTGGACAGATGCCACATTGCGGGTGGTCACGATAGGATGCGGCTCCACATACTCCTTTTGTTCGTGATACTCCTTGCAAATTTTCTCCCAATACTTATTCCCCTTTTGCTCGGTGCCACATATTGGATCCATCGTTGTGGCCAACCAAGTTTGGACCAACAAGATGTCCCCAAATCTTGAGAATGCCAGGCCTCTTGCCTTCGGCGTCTTGGTATTCTTCTTTCTTTTGCTCGGATTGGGATCGGATGTTGTCCCAACCTCAAATGCGGTGGTGGCCTCCAATTCATACTTCATTTCGATCGGATCTTCATTGTCATTGATCATGTTCGACAAGAACGCCTCCTACATGATGATGGTTTGCAAGCATTCATCATGTGCGAAATGAACTAGTGGTATATGCAAAAATCTAATCGGATAGGAGCAAAGAAAACGTACCGACTCTTATTCGGTCATTCCATCGAACATGTCGAGGGCAGCCCGGGCGTTGCCGGTGCCCGTGCTCATTCACGCCCGAACGAGCTGTGGTGAGTCACATAATGTCGCCCGCATGTATCTGCGTGGGCGGAAAGCTCTCCGGAATGGCCCAGCCGGCCGTCGAATCCTCCTCTGTCCCAACGGGGTCGGACGACGTAATCCGCGTCGGCTTTCGGATGGAAGGGGTGCGGGGTTCCGTGCCCGGCGGAGGAGACAACTGCTCCACCATGTCCAAACCTCCCTGCGCTGCCGCCGCTGACTCCCTCTCTCGCTGCCGGCGTCGCCGCAACATCCGGGCAACATTCTCCACCTTGCAAGTCGGAGCCGACGAAGAGACGCTGACGGACGAGGCGGACTGCATCTCCATCATGACGGTCTGGGATGGGCTGGACGACATCTCCGGCGGTGGATCGGGACCGGTGATGAGGATGGGAAGCAAGGGTGGAGAACGGCGAAGGTTCAGGCGCGAGAAAGGTTGGAGGACGGCGGGAGGAGGAGGAAGGGTTTGGTGGATTTGTTGCAATTTGCCGTGGGGTCGGGCTGTCGGGTCCGATGTGGCGGGCGTGCATGGGCGCCCCCATACCCGCCCCATATTTGGGCTGGATATGAGGGGTGCCGGTCAGCCCGGGTGTTTGAGGCCCGTTTAAGGAGCCCGTCTAGTCGAAATTTCGCGATCGGACAGTGATCAGTCGGCCCATCCGGGCGTATGAGGCGGGTTTGAGGCGTCCGTACGTAGATGCTCTGAAGTCGTTTGTAAGTCAGTCCCTCAAGCAAAGGGAACAAGCATCAGTTAGTGTATTTAGAGAATTCAGGATCCTTTGTTCGGATAAACATTTGTGCAAGAGCAAGAGGCTTGCTGTTGGTTGTTAATATTGTTGCTTGTTAGGGCTAATTTTCACTACAGTTTATACGGCAATGGAGTTATGCTTGATGCATGATATGGAAACCTTGAAGCGATGCATACAAATAATTGTTCTTATTTATATATTTGTTGCACATGATAATACAAAAGATGTATTATTATATGTTTATGTTTGCAGAGTATGAGAAAGATAGAGAAGTATTATGTCAATGTTCAAAAACAATCCATCGACAAGGGTGTTGGAGCGTTGTTGTTGGAAGAGGCCAAAAATTCACCGAGTTACATATATACATTAGAATAAAAAACAAAAGACTCATGGCAACGCACGGGCATTCTACTATACATATAGAAAAGGGATAGAAATAAATAGAAAAATAGGAAAATACATATAAAAATAAGACATAGATATTTAAGCGGGTTAACGCATCTTCAAGCAATCTGGATCCATCTCTTCGATGCCATAGGCATGTTATCCACGACGTCTTGCGGGCGGAGTAGAAAGTCACGGACTCGGCCGCCGTTATGCAGCCAAACATGACCGCGGACCTTGTTCACAGAGTCGTTGAACCAGAATTGGACGAAAATGGTGCCATCGCTCCATGGGATGACGTTGTACTGGCGCTGGTCAGAAAACTCCGTCTTCAGAACAGCCCGGACCGCCTCCTCGTGGTACTCAGGCAGGATGTTTCTTCGTCTCTACACGAACAATGCGCGAGCAGGGACGATGTCAGGCACCACATGGGCGACATCGTTGTTTGCTGCCATTGGGATGATCTCTAGTCGGTTTGCGTACGTGGGAGAGAAAAGACTAGAGAGAGAGGAGAGTGTGCCTCCGAACGATCAAATGGTGGGCACATATATTCGATAGGATTTGAAAATTGTTTGTTGTGTATAGCGAAAATATTTGATTAAACTGTTGTTTATGGAAGCTTTTTGTGATGAAAATATTCGATATGATTTGATTGGTGTCGTATATGGAAGGGAAGGATGGAAGGATTGGTTAGTTATATGGAAGGGTGGGATCGATGGAAGGATAGAAGGGTTGGTTTGGTTTTTCTGGGCATGGGACGTGTGGTTCTGGTGATGCATGAATTAAAACCGGTCTTGGTTTTCGGAGGGAGGGAGATCGCGTGGTGGGGGGGAGGGGGGGAGGGATCGATGGCAGGGTGGAAACGAACGAAACGTACGAACGACCTACGTACTGAGACATTAGGAGTAGAGACTAGTGTGAGTACTATCACGACGGTTCTTCTCTAATTTAGCAAATCCGTAAAATAATTAAACACGAAAAGGGAGAGATATTATGGAATAGCACGCAGGGAAAGACATCAAGATATTTCCAAGTAGTAACATCTAAGGGTTAGAAAATAGAAGGCCAGATATCAAAATATAGAAACTGCCTTTTATAGTAGGCCAATCGCATATACGAATCGATCTCCATTATAGTGTGCAGTGCATGCCTAATTTGAACCGAAATAAAGTACCCCTATAAATTGTGGGGCTTGCTCTGCCAAAGACAAGAAAGATCAACATAGCTGCCGAGCGAGTCGTCATGGCTTACTTTTCTATCGTCGCGGTGCTGGTGCTGCCTTTGTCTGTGGAGCCAATGGACTCTACCCAACAAGCCAAGAGGTATGCGCGTACCATGTGTCGTAATAGCTAAGCTAGTACTGTACTATTTTGATTAACAGGTCACTAATCTTATTTTTTTTATTCACAAGTTCAACAACGACACAGATTTTTTTATTCAAACACCGGGATTGCTTCAAGGATTTGCGGATGCGAGTAAATATGATTCCTTTATAACCTATGACGTATGTATATACGAGTCTCATTGTTGTAATTAATACACGTCATGATTACTGTTCTCCCTTTCACGTTGGCTTCATTGGCATCCATTGAATTATAAATTCCCCCGATTCATATTACTTCTTACTCAAATGAATCTAGCACTGAAATACGTTTAGATAAATTTATTTGAGTGACAAGTAGTACTAATATGGATTGGAGGGAGTACTTAAATTGAAATATTACATGCAGTGATATGCTAATATTACTAAAAAAAATAACTCGTCGTTTGCAATGCATGCATTACTATAGTTTGCTTATCACCGGTTGCAAGCCGGAGAATCGGCTGCTTACTATGGAGTCAGCGTGACCATGGATGTGTACGCCTTGTCGCTAAGCAGCAATCAGTACAGTTCGGCTGGTGTACAAATCTCTAGTGGAGAAGACGGTGCAGCCGATCAGAACGTCATCAAAATCGGCTCGGAGGTACATGCATCAATGCAATGCACATCTTATAATACTCTTACATATGGTAGCCACCTAATTTAAATTTCTACTGGCTAGGTTTACCCACACATGTACGGTGGTGATTCACGCACTCATTTAGGTGCTGTTTGGACGGTAAATATGTGTGGCGTTTTGACTTGAGTATTGACCGCTCCTTTTTCTTCTTGGTTAGTGCATATGTAAGAGTAATATTCCTGTTTTTGTTTGTTGCATGCATACTGATGGGTTCCAAACACGTTGTGGCAACACCAAATGTGCGGTAGGTTTCCAGCCTGAGGCTGGCGTGACCTTAGTTCTTGGTGTCGTGGTTCTAAGTCTGACAGTAGAATGGGGGGTAGGTATGAGGAGACAAGATCCTAGCTACGGTGAGGTTGTGCACGCAAGATTTACGAGTTCAGGCCCTTCTCGGAGGAAGTAACATCCCTACATCTCGGTGCCCGGAGGCTCGGTCGATTGGATTATGCGTGAAGTTACAGGGGGTGCGAACCCTTGTGCCAGTGGAGGGGGTGGCTTATATAGAGTGCGCCAGGACCCCAGCCAGCCCACGTTACATGGGGTTCAATGTACACTAAGGTAGGACGTTACTAATAACGCCAGCATTAAAGACATATAAATGGCCATCAAAACTACGGGGTGAACGCCTGACCGTTGCCGTTCTGAGTGACTTTAGATCTTCTGTCTTCCGAATGATTTCTGACGTGGTCGAGTGTGTACACTCCGGTCGAATGGAATTGGGTTTTCCGAGTGGAATGCTTCTGGTCGAGTGAATGGTATTGTCCTTTGAATATCCATGACTTTAAGATAATGTCCTTGGGAAGGGTGTCTAGGTCAGGCCTATTATCCTACCCCAGGTACATGTCATCGTCATTAGCCCCCGAATGGTTCAGGGTTCAAATGGAAAAAGGAGTTGAAGATGGTTCCGACCCAGTTTTCACGCTTCGGGAGCGTTTTGCTTAGATTAATGAACCACGTAACGGCTTCGACCTCATTTTCAGTCGCCTTGATCCATTCCTAAATTGTCGAGTGAACTTTGTTGACATGACATGAGATCTTTGGCGCGATTGACTGCTCTGTCATTCCCGGATCTCACGGGATTCGAAATTTGGGGAAGCGCGCGGGACGGAGAGGCCCGCAGTAAACGGAACAGATTTGGCAGGGACGCCTCGATCCTCGCGCCGCCTTTCTCGCCACGTACCGAGCGCGCAACAGTTGCGGGATTTGATGGGATTGCTTGGGCCCACAAGTCAGCCACTCAGTAACAAGTCCATATAAGACGTCTGGGCCGGTGCGTTTGGTACTGTGCTCCTCATCTCCTCCTTCTTCCCCTGTTTCTCCACCACATTCGCCACTTCTTTCGACGCCGCCGCCCCGTCCAAGCGCAGCCGGCTGCGATGGGAAAGGAGAGGACGGCGGCCCTGGAGCGTGCAAAGAAGGCGACGGGGGCAGCGAAGGGCAAGAAGACGAGTCGAGACGGGTCGTCATCGAGGTCCGGTCTGCCGCTCGGCTGGATTCAGGGCGACTGGATCAGATCCACAATCCGGAAGGAAGACATGGAGGATCTGGTCGAAGGGGGCTTGATTGCCCACCAGTCCTGGCGATTGCCGGGGAACGAGACTGAGCCGCAGCCGCAAGAGGGTGAGTGCGTCCTCCTTGCAACTCATGTCGACCGCGGTTTCTCCTTGCCTCCACATCCCTTTTTCTGGGCTTTCTTGAATTTCTTTGGAGCTCAACTTCATCACTTTTCCCCCAACACCATCACCTATCTTGTTGCATATGTTTCCCTGTGTGAGAATTTCTTGGGCTGTCGACCGCATTGGGGTCTTTTCAAACATATCTTCACATGTCGCTCTCAAGCCGTAAAAAAGTCCAGTCCGAGTGATGAGAGAACACACGTGATCCAAATGTGCGGGGGTCTGGGAATTCAGATGAGGGGTAGGAGCACTTTTCCGGCTATGACGCTCCCTGATTCAGTTAGAGGGTGGCAGTCGACCTGGTTCTATTGCAAAGACCAGCCGACTCCTGGTCAGTCGACTGGGCTTCCTCCCTTCTCCATGGATCGAGTCCAGCCGCCCTCTACTTTGAAAGTGAACCCAGAGGAGAAAGTAGAAGTAAATATGCTAGTTGAGCGAGTAGTCCAGTTAGTCCGCGATGGGGTGACTGGTATGGACTTGCATGAAGTATTTCTCAGTCGGCGCATCCAGCCACTCCAGGCTCGTGATCATCCTATGTGGATGTACTCGGGTATTGATGACACCACTCGGATCCACCCGGAGGAGGTCACCGGGGAGGTAGTGGAGCAGTGGCTGCAAGGCATCACTGGTAACAAAGATAATCCCAGGGGATCCAAGAGGGTCCCACCATTCGACGAGACCAACAAACCGGATAAGGTACAATCTTCAGTGCCGAATGTCCTTTGCTCTGATTTCCAATTTAGGCTTCAATCCGATTGATATTTGTATTATTCTTTGCTCTGCAGATATATACTGAGATGTACTCGATGCCCAACGGGGTGCAGATCCAGGAAGGAGAGGAGAGCGGAGGCGACAGTGGCGACTGGAACTCTGATGACGAGAGTGACGAAGAGCACGAAGACTCGAGCAGTGATGAAGAGGTCGATTCTCCGCCTCGTGTGGAAAAGCGTTCCAAGCAGAAGCACGACCCAGCTAGCATCCGGGGGAAAGTGACGTCATCGATTGGACAAACTTCGAAACGCACTCGGACATCTTCTCCGGTGCCGACTGAGAAGGCTCCGAAGCAGCTCAAGACTGCGCCGTCAAAGCCACGGAAGGCCTTGCCCAAGATCAAGGTTGATATTCCCGTCGCCTCTGCGTAAGTGTTTCGTTTTCACTTTTTGCTCCAAGAATCTTATATCAGTTGTCGACCCATTCTCTTGCTTGACCGAGTGAACTTTGAAATTTGCAGTGCTGCTACCTCTGGGACTTCTGCTTACAAAGATGATGATGATGAGGAGATGGAGGACACGGTCACATCCAAAGCGGGTATGACTCCTGTTATCTTGTCTTTTCTTTGTTAACCACTTCTTCAGTCGACTGAACTCTTGTGGTCGATTCTTTTGCAGCTCCGCCAAATGTTATTGAACTTCCAGATGATGATGAAAATGTGCCACATCAACTCGTGGGAAGGAGGAGCAAGACCTCGGGCAAGAAGGCACCAACTAGAAAGACGCCTCAGTCGACGCCGGCGGCAGAACCAGCTATCCAGCAGCCCGGGGGTCCCAATCGTGCTTCTGTTACTTTTGCGATTCCCTTTTCGAGTGGTCGTCCTTCAGCGTCGACTGCACAGGCCCCTGCTTCATCTGTGCAGCTTCATGCTTCAGGCTCTCAAGCTGCTGCAGCTGATCCACCGTCTCCACTTTTCACCGCCCATCACGTCCCAGAGGACCAAGTGAGTGCTGCCAAGGAAGCCATACGCCAGGCAGGCATTATGATGGAGCAGATGAAAGTGGTGCGCGAAGCCAGTCAAGCTGCTTATGATGCTAGCTCAGCACTCCAGGCCAATGTCCATGTTAGCTTACTTCTGACTGGACTCCATCTTGACGCTTGTTCTGTTAGGATATGATATTTAGAAACTGCTGCTTTATTATCTGCGAGACGTCCGTGGATGAGCGTTTTGGAACCTTAGTTGCACACCCATTGTCAGTCTGTACACCCACTGGGTGTTTCAATTTCTGTTGAGTAGTTTTTCCACTTGAGTCGACTAGGTTTTGTCGATTGAATATCTGAACCAGTGGGGGCACGCTGAGTGCACCCACTGGGTGTAGTCCCCGAGACCGCAGTCGAATGTTGATTCGGCGGGGGTCTTTGAAAAGAATTTTTTCACTCGGTCTGAGCAGATCATGTCGAGTGGAACCTGAACCAGTGGGGGCACGCTGAGTGCACCCACTGGGTGTAGTCCCCGAGACCGTAGTCGACTGCGGGCAGTCGGTTATGGTCTGAGAACAACTGATACCTCCCTTTTTTTTTACTGGACGGACCAAGTCGATTGAAAAGTCGAACCAGTGGGGGCACGCTGAGTGCACCCACTGGGTGTAGTCCCCGAGACTATTATTGAATGTTTGATTCGGCAGTAGTCTTAGAACTCTTTGAACTTGTTATTTTATTGCTCGGAAGCAACCAATCTTTGTGTCTGCCGACTGACTAACTTCTGAACACAGAAATCTTGTGACTTTGGAGCCCGGTTTGCTGACTTGGAGCAGAAGCAGATCCAGCTCAATCTTGATCTGGAGTTGGCTCAGAACAACTTGCAGAAGGCTAAGGATGACGCTGCTGGTATGGAAAGCTCGTCGACTGGTTCTCTTGCCATCTTTCTTCTTCTTTTTCTGACTGGAATGTTATTCTTTCTAGAAAAAATGAGACAGGCTTTGGAGAAGAAGGATCTTGACCTTGCGGCTGCGAAGAAAACAGCAGAAGAAAAAACGGCACTCGCCGACCAAAAGCTGACCTCAGTCGGAAAGTTGGAGGAAGAGAATACCAAGCTGAAGGCTGCTCTCGATGAAGCCAACAAAGAGGTGACTCGACTGAAGAAGGATAAAGGGACCCTGTCTGACAAAGTGGAAGACATCACCCGCAGGAGGGACGAGCTAGAGAATTATCTGGGAGGACTCGCCAAGAAGTTGTTCCTCATGCTTGAAGGTATTTTTCCCTGTGTGATTGATTTGCTTTCGTTAACTCATCATATAACTGTCGACTCATTATTTCACTGTGAATGCAGAATTCTGTCAAAACTTCGAGGAAGAGACTGGACGAGTCGAGACGAGCTTGGACCCCATCAACTCCCCTGTTAAAGATGAAGCTGCCATGAACGTGCTCCGACTGGAGTCTCGCCTTGCCAGCGCCATGGATTACCTTGCTAGACTGAAGGTTTCGGTGTCGCGGATCGACAAGGCGCTCTGGCCAAGGGAAATGCTCTAAAATGACCTCGAGTCCTTGATGACTCGACTCAATGAGATTCCTGGTCGAGTGCAGGAATGGAAGAAGTCCTCTGCTCGATGCGGTGCCGACGTAGCTCTGTCCCTGGTTCGTGTTCATTGCAAGGAAGCAAAAGAAGAGAAGCTAGCAGCAATCAAGGTCGCCAATACCAACAAACTTGACTTCCAGTCCTTCATGGAGACTTTTATTGCTGCTGCTACCCGAATTGCAGATGGAATCGACCTGGATGAGTTCGTCGAGCCTGCCAGCCCTCCTCATGTGGAGTGAACAAACTTTTATAATCCGACTAAATTCGCCTCGGTATGCCGAGTGGTTTTGTAACCGTTAAACTCCTTTGTGCCTGATGCCCGATTACTTTAATCTGCGGTCCGGAACCTCATGGGATTTATCCGAACTTAATTTTTCCTTAAATATGCTTGTTTTTATTTCCGAGTGGAACTCGAATCTTCACTCGGAACAGACTTTTGTTCTTGTGATGCAAATCTAAGGAAAGGATCGCGGACGACCTGCACCTAGTCATCCTTGCAGATCAGGGTGGAGCGCACATTGTACTTGTGGCGTAGCTCTGAAGAGAAGGTCGCGGTCGACCTGCATCTCGTCGTCCTTGCGGATCAGGATACAGCACATATTGTACTTGTGGCGTAGCTCTGAAGAGAAGGTCGCAGACGACCTGTACTTCATCGTCCTGACGGATCAAGATGGAGCGCGTTTTAACTTAGGCGAGTACAGAACTGCAGCTAAGCCTCCGAGTGAGAGGGTTGCTCATCACTCGGTAGGGTTTTAAAAACTTAGGCGAGTAAAGGACTGCAGCTAAGCCCCCGAGTGAGAGGGTTGCTCATCACTCGGTAGGATTTTAAAAACTTAGGCGAGTACAGGACTGCAGCTAAGCCCCCGAGTGAGAAGGTGCCATCACTCGTAGGATTTTTAAACTTTCAGGTAGGCGAGTACAGGACTGCACGCTTAACGCCCCCGAAGTGGGGTTGTCCTCACTCGGTAGGATTTTTCAAACTTAGGCGAGTACAGGACGCAGCTAAGCCAGGCCCCAGTAAGGGTTGCTCATCACTCGGTAGGATTTTTCAAACTTAGGCGAGTACATGACTCACCTAAGCCCCGATGAGAGGGTTTGCTCATCACTCGGTAGGATTTTAAAAACTTAGGCGAGTAGCAAGGAAATGCAGCTAAACCCCCGAGTGAGAGGGTTTCTCATCACTCGGTAGGATTTTAAAAACTTAGGCGAGTACATGACTGCAGCTAAGCCCCCGAGTGAGAGGGTTGCTCATCACTCGGTAGGATTTTTCAAACTTAGGCGAGTACAGGACTGCAGCTAAGCCCCCGAGTGAGAGGGTTGCTCATCACTCGGTAGGATTTTTTTTAAAAACTTAGGCGAGTACAGGACTGGAGATCTTATTCCAATGGACAGTGGCTATCTCCCAACAGACAAGGTCATATGGCCACGGCCATGGCGGCATCCTTCAAATTGTTGACCTGAACGGCCAAGTTTCGCTCTTGTCTCCCAACTTGTCCGGGTATATGAGTAGCCCGGACACATACTCTGTGAGTTCCGTGATCAATGGCAACTTGGCAAGTTCTTCTATAGTGGCCCCTTACAGTTGAACGCTTGATAAATTTTTTTTTTGTTCGATATAAATAGCCAGCTCGACAATCGACCATTTTCATTGTTTGGTTTTCTATTTATGTTCTATAAAGATTAAAATTTGTTGCATGAATTTGAATATAAAATCTTTGTTGCAGTCCTCCATTTCATTATGACATGGTGCGTGTGGGCACTCCTTCAAGAAAACACCGTGAGTTTGTGATCATGTGCGTGCCGGTCTCTACTTGGCCTATGAATGCACTGTCTACCGTGTTGCACTTCCCAACGTTTCATTTCCTCCCATCAGCTGATGTTTGTCGATCCTGGCATGGTGCCTAGATCGATGGCTGCCATGAAAGTTTATTACCTGCAGTCAGTTGAAATGGGATTTGTCCTGCCATTTTAATTGTGTGGTCTGGTTTGCTGGTCTTATTTTGTTATTTGACGGCTCCCAAGGCCAGTTTTCCACTCCGTGAAAAAAGCAGTTTATCATGCACTCAGGTATTGACCGGATCCACGCGGGGCAAAGAAATGCAATCATCCATGCCTTAGAGCATCTCCAACAGCCGCATAAAAATTTCGCGCCCAATAAAAGTTATAGCGCGCCACTGAAGCACTTTTAATGCGCCAGGATCAACATTGCTTTAGCAGACGCTCAAAAACGCGCGCCCAAAAAAGCACGCAGTGCAAATTGTGAAGCACGCGCAATCCGGAGCCTGAAATATGCTGCGGGCGATAGCGTTTTTCAGCGCGTGCCCAAAACTTTTTAGCGCGCGCAATATTTTACAGCATCTGTTGGAGCTGTTCGGCGCCCAAAAAATAAATTTTTAGCACGCGAAGCTCTTTTTGGGCGCCTGTTGGAGATGCTCTTAGCCCCCAAGGCAGTCTTTAAATGGGACAAGCCGCTTGTACTGTCATGGGACGGGAGGTGAGGCGAGACGTGTCGATCAGGACCAGAATAAGGGAAGTACATATTGTATTATCTTTAACTTCCCTACTAGTTAACTCAACCCTGCTAAGCTAGTTAGGGGTGTGGGAGGGGGCTCACTGTCCCAGTTTATGGACCTTGCTTAGTGTGAGCATTCTGCTTCCATAACCTACATATTGGAAGACAATTGTTGGGTCCCCGAGTGCAAGGGTTGTAGCTAGTAAGCAAGCTTTTCTTAGTTGATAACTGACTAGTGGTTGGGGCCCGCCACTGCAGGCCTTTTGAGAGAAAGATGTGTGAGTATTTCTCCCTCTTAAAGAAAAAAGAAAAAAAAACTCATCTTCATCTCAAAATTAGAAAAAAAAACTTTCTCACAAACATGGACATCACATCCATCTCAAAAAGAAAAAGGGAAATCCTAAAAAATTTATCAAAAATAAAAAGAAAACAAGTCTTACTTGCATCTTCCAAAAATAATCTCCAAAAAAAAAATTCTCAAAAGGAAAAAAAAGTCTCGCATCCATCTTCCAAAAATAATCTCCAAAAAAATCAAAAGTTTCTCGCCATGGCCAACCAGCATGTGCCACGTGGCCATGCTGGTTGGCCGCCCTTCTCTCGCACGTTAATGTGTTTAATGTACCAATCTGAAGAGATAATACCTAAGAGTCCTCCGAACATCCCTGAAATACAAATAAGAGCCTACTTGTTCCCTCCAATGATTTTAGTGAGGTTATCAATCTCACCAGATTTGCTAGTTGAACAAGCAACGAGTATATAATGTGGTATTTTTTATTTTCATAATAGATAATAATTAAAATTAAACTCCAAATAAAGTGTTTTGGAGAGTTTCCTTATGGAGGAAATCGGACAAGGTTCATAGATTCACTAGTAGCATCTCATGAAAGGAGTGACATATAAATATAAGCATATATACACATATGTAATTGGTCAATGAAACAATTATGGCAAAGTATGACATAGATTGGGATCATCTTATATATGCAGTGTAACACCCCATGTATTAAGCAACAGTAATCACCTTTTTGATTATGCCATGTCATCATGATCAACAGTGCTTAATCATCATTAGTACCATATCTCTTTTCAAATTCAAATTCAAACTAAAAGTGAAAATAAAAGTTGCCCAAACCCAGAAACTAAAATGTTCACTAAATAGCAAATAATTTGGAGGCAATGATAAAATTGTAACCAACCATATTGAAATTGGATAAGTGACTTAAACATCCTCAAACAGTGGCTGAAAAATTTATTTAATAACCTATTAATTAATATAATATAAATATGAAATGATAAATACCCCAAACTAATTTTTGGTGATAGGTATGTTGCTTTGTGATTTATGGACCAGTTCATATATTTTACAAAATTCATTTGGGTGCCACACATTTTGCAAAACAGAAAAGAAAAGATAAAGCAGAAGAGAAAAGAAAGAAAAGGAAAAGAGGCCCACTGTGCCTGGGCCTAAGGTCAACAGTGGCCGGCCCAGCCCGCGCCGCGCCTTCTCTCCCTCCTCCCGCCGTGTCTGCACGCCCGCACCCGCCGCGCCGGCCGCCCTTCCTCGCGGTCGACAACGCGCCGGCGCCCGCCCGTCGAGGTTAAAGCCGCAGCTCCCGCGCCCCACTGAGCCCCCCCTCGACCATTCGCTCACTCTCCTACCCCTCTCCCCTACACCAGATCCCCCATCGCCCGAGCGCTTGCGTCGCCGCCGTCTACCACCACCGCGGCGAGCGTCGTCCCCGTTTCCCTCCGACCAGACCGAAAGCTTCCCCGTGCTCGGCTACGTCATCTACGCCTGGGCGGACGAGCTCGGAGCCCCTGCATCGCCGCGATCGACCCCGCCTTCCTCCTTCGGTCGCCGGAGATCGCCGCTACCATGCCGTCGTCTCCGAGCTACCCCGAGCCCACTGCCTTCCCCTACAACTCCGACGTGAGCACCGCGTCCACCTCCCACTCTTCCCTGCCCCTTTTCGTGGCCGTAGCCATCCCGCCGCGTTGTTGTGCTCCGACCACCGCCATTGCCGCCGCCCGCGTGCCGTACGTGCTCCCGAGCCCCTGCGCGAGCCACTGGCGTGCTCCAGAGCGTGAGACGCGTCGAACCCGGCCCCCAGCTAAACCCCTAGCTCGCTCCCGCCTCGTTTCCAAATGGGGCCGAACACTGGCGCCCGCCGCGGTCGATGCCGCCGTGGTCTCCGGCCACCTTCGGTCACGGGACCACCCGGGATGGATGCGGCTCGCTCTCCTCCGTCGAACCAGCCCAGCCGCGGTGCAAATGGCCCCCTGTGGCCGAATTCCGGCCACGGCCGAGGCTCGCCGCCATGTACGGGCTCGCCGGAGTGCCCTCCGGCCGGCGTCCGACGTGGCGCCTGGGGCCCACCCCCAGGGTCACTGACCAGCGGGCCCTTGGACCCCCTTTTGACCCGTTGACTTCGGTCAACGCTGACTGGGCCAGTCCCAGCAGCTGACATGCAGGCCCCACCCGTAAAACGTTTTGAAATAAATAAATAAATAAAATGTTTTAATTAAATAGATAATTAGTTAATTAAGTTAGTTAGTTAAACTAGTCCCTAATCAGACACTGACAATAGGCCCCACCCCCCCCTAATTAACCTAACTTAGTTAAATTAACACTAATTATGCCTCTGTCTCAATGACATATGGGCCCCGCCTGTCAGGGTTGACTCTGGTCAGCTGGGTTGACTGCTGACGTCACCTCTACATCATGCTGACGTCACCCCCGTACTGTTCTGGATAATGTTGTTTTAAATAATTAAATAAATTTCTGAAATTAATAAAAACTTTAGAAAATCATATCTTTTAACCGTAACTCCGATGAAAATAATTTATATATGAAAAATGACCAGAAAAATGAGACGAATCCGAATACGCTACCCACATACCTGTTAGATGCCTCTAACTATCTGAACATGCAACTTTTTGCCTGTTTCAAATAAATGAATAGTGCATGACTTTAATAAAATAATTCCAAATAAATTCCTAATTTAGCTAGATCATTTAGTTAGGCAGTAGAACACCTCCGCTTATCATTTAGGCATGTCATGCATATTGTCATGCATTTTGTTTGCTTGTATTTACTGTTTCTTCCCCCTCTTCTATTCCGATAGACCCCGAGACCGACGCAGCTCCGGAGATCGACGACCCCTGACGACCTTGCTTTGCCGCCGAGCAACCAGGCAAGCACCCCCCCCCCTTTGAGCATACTGATATCGCATATTCTTTACCTCTCATGCTTGCATTAGAAATGCTGCTGCTGCTGCTTTACCTATTCTGATGCATAGCCTGTTTATTGTAACCTGCTATTGATACCTTACCTATTTATCCTAAACTGCATAGTATAGGCTGGGTAGAGACCTATCAGTGACCCCACTTATCCCGACTGCCCCGCTGGATTATCAGAAGACCCGATCAACGGGATCGAAGACCAGGCCCCGGCACCGCACATCACCCCCCTTAGTTGTAACGACACTGCAGCGTTACTATCGAGTGCCGAGGGTGATAACTCGTGTAGCACTTCTGATGTTCACTCTGTAGAGTAGCTAATCGGTCATGGTCATCGAGGGTGATTCCTCCTTCACCACTTCCGATAATGACGTCGTCGTACAAACACCTCAAGTGTGAACCCACCGAGGGTGATTCCTCCGAATTCACCTTGACAGATACATCGTGTAGGAATCCAACGAGGGTGATACCTCAGATTCCCTTGATGTTATGGACACACAGATACTTGGACTGTAATATTGTTACTTGAAAAGGCGGGTCGACCCTGAGGGGTACCCGCGTGTGATGTGAAGACGGGTTGACCTGGATGGTGCCCGAGTGAGAATACGAGGCGTGGCCAGGCATTCTTAGCCCTTGCCGCAAGTCCTCGAGACGAGGCGACGGGGTCACATCTTTCGTGAGTCTCTGCTTGTTACCGCAACCCCAAGGTACTAACGATTTGGATATTTGATTCGAGTGGGCCTCTGGCCCGATAGCACTAACCATCACGCGGGAAAAGTTATGGGCACTCCGCATCATGGCATCAGCCGAAAGTTCTGTCAGACGTCCAGTTCAGCATTGTGGCACGGTCGGATCGTACCGACCATCCGAGGCGGTGCTGGTATCCACCCTGCACACAACGACCCGGAGTGCACAGGGCGATGGCCCAAGACCCCTGAGCGCTTAGGTTGTAGACCGGCGGGGACCTCTCTGCTGAGCTCTAGGTAGGGTTGCGGTGTGTCGTTTGGCCGAGGTCGGGCATGACCCAGAAAGGTGTGTCCGGCCGGAGTTAAGCGAGCGTGGTGGGTAAGTTGGTGCACCCCTGCAGGGAAGAACTAATCTATGCATAGCCGGATCCTCGGTAACGGACACTCGGAGTTGTATCCCGATCGATACAACTAGAATTGGATACTATGGCTCTGGGATTGCTTCTCGCAGGGAGTCAAGAAGGGATCTCCGGACGAGGTTGATGACTGTATGGCTCTGGGATTGCTTTCTCGCAGGAAGTCGAGAAAGTATCTCTGGGTAAGGTTGAGACTTAATGATACTACTACTTTATACTCTACTAATCTACACTCTTCTAATGCTGCAAGACCGTTGAAGATGCTAGTCTTCGATAGGACTAGGCCTTTCCCCTCTATTCTAGCATTTCTGCAGCCCAGTCCACATATACAGCCCTGCTTTGATAATGTTTCATATGTAGTGTAGATCCTTGCTTGCTGAGTACTTCAGATGAGTACTCACGGTTGCTTTGCTTTCTTTTTCTCCCCATATCCCTTTGATGCAACCAGATGACGGAGCCCCTGAGACAGCTACACCCGTCGACGATCGCTACTGCTACCCCGAGGTTGGATACTTCTACGAGTTGGCCGAAGACCAGGAGTAGGTTCGGAGGGTCCCAGGCAGGAGGCCTGCGCCTTTCGATCGTAGTGTTTTTCTTTTGCCCTGCCTTCTAAGGGCCTATCTGTGTTTTCTTTTATATCTGTACTCAGATATCTGATGCTTCCGCTGACGCTTGTATGCGAGCTTATGTATTCGAGCCCTCGAGGCCCCTGGCTTGTAATATAAAGCTTGTATGACTTTATTTATGTTTTAGAGTTGTGTTGTGATATCTTCCCGTGAGTCCTTAGGCTTGATCGTGTGCATTTGCGCGTATGATTAGTGCACGATTGAGCCGGGGGCGTCCCAAGTTGGTTTCAGAGCCGACTGCCTCTAGGAACCCCCCTTTCCAACTCCTTGACCGAAGTTGAGTCAAGTGGTCAAAAAACTAATTTACTAACTTGGCTGTGTGGCTTACGGGCCCACGTCGCCAATTCGGTGGTATTAGGATCTTTTACTCCTCGACCCTTACTCTGGGCCTCTGCTCTCTCCTCTATTCGGGTTAGAATTTTACTAACTCCAACATTAGGTTCTCGTGATCACATCCACCCGGAGTTCTAAAATATCCCCCCCCCCCCTTCCTTCAAGATTGCGGGCCAGGTTCTGCTTGCAGGATCCTCTTATCTAGGGCACCCTGTGTTGTCACTTGCAGATTCCTCGCTCCAGCAGTTTTCTCCGACGTGGATGTAGCCTTTGCTATGTCACGTTGTTGTAATCCTCACCGCGTGCCTGCGCGCCGCCTAGTTTGTCTAGCCGCGTGAATTTCCGAATTCCTACCGCCGTTTGTGTCCAATTTCGTGCATCGTTCTTTATGTCTTTAATGACTACTAATATGCACCCAATGCCTTCTTGTTCGTCACTCGTGTTACATCATGAATAACTCCATTCACATGCAGTTTTTCTTGCTAAACTGCCCCTATTGATTTGGCAGGATGGCTGACGATCCTCCACCTCCACCTTATATTGCCGCAATGATGCAACAGTTTGAACTGAACCGTCAGGTTATGACCAGGATATTGGCTCAGTTCCCAAACCAGAATGCTCATCAACAGCCTACCCCAATAACACTGCAAGAATTTGTGCGCCTCAACCCGTCTGTTTTTCGCAACTCCACCAATCCTATGGATGCTGATGATTGGCTCCGTGACATTGCCTTCCAGATGAAGTCGGCCAATGTTATCCCTGACAGTTACATCACCTATGCGACGTATCACCTGAGGGGATCAGCTGCTCAATGGTGGGAAAGCCACAAGGGTATGTTGCCTGCTGAAACTATAACCACTTGGCAGGAATTTCAGTCAGCCTTTCGTGCATGATACTTTCCTGAAGGTCTGATCGACCAGAAGAAGCAGGAGTTCCGCAAACTCTCTCAGGGTAAAATGATTGTGGATGAATATCAGAGGAAATTTCTTGAATTGTCCCGCTATGCTGAAGATGACGTCTGCACTGACGCACGCAAGCAGCAGAAATTCCGTGAAGGACTGCGTACTGATATAAACCTTGCACTTGCTGTCCATGATTGCACAGACTTCGCAACTCTTGTCAGCCAATCTTTTCAAGTTGAAACTGCTCTGACTAAGTGCCAGGAGTCGCTCAAGCGTACTCTAGATGTCGGCTCATCTTCGGGTCGATCTGTTCAGAAACGTCAAGTCTGGATTCCCCACAATGTTTACCACCGACCTGCTCCAACACCAAGGCCGTCATATGTTGCACCTCGTCTGCCTTCACCGCCGAGACAGCTAACGGTTCATGATGGACCGCCTGATGCTATGGCTTCTCCTCAGGTTGCGCCACGTCCTCCTAATGGTCGTAAGAAGAGTTGTCGAAACCGCCGATTCAGAAACCGTAATATCATACCGCCTGCTGTTGTACTTGGCCATGCTAATCATGTCAATGCTGAAAAGGCTCAGAAGGAACCGACTATCGTGCTGGGAACACTCTCTGTGAATTCAGTACTGGCCTCTGTTCTCTTTGATTCAGGAGCATTGCATGCTTTTGTGTCCCAACATTTTGCTTAGTCACATGAGTTATACCTGGAAGAATTACCCACTCCTCTAATGGTTCAGTCCCCGAGATCCAAGTGGCAAACCACAATGCTAAGCCCTCACAACCACATCGAGATTGGAGGTCTACTTTTTCCGGTTTCTCTCATTGTACTTGGACCTTCCGACATAGACATCATTCTCGGTATGGACTGGTTGACAGCCCATAATGCTTTGATTGATTGCGCTACTAAGACAGTCCAGCTCACTCACCCTTCTAGCCACACAGTCAAATACTCAGCCCGAATAGCTCAGGATGCTGAGACTCAAATATATGTTCTGAATGCATTGAATGCCTCACCCCTTGAAGGCATCGACAACGTTCCAGTTGTTCGTGAATTTCAAGATGTATTTCCAGAAGAACTTCCAGGAATACCCCCTGCTAGAGCTGTCGAGTTTGTCATCGACTTGAAACCAGGCACAACTCCTATTGTGAAGCGTCCTTATAAAATGCCTCCGCACCATCTTCTCGAGCTTAAGGAAGAAATCGACAAGTCACTTAAGAAGGGTTTCATCCGCCCCAGTTCCTCTGCTTGGGGAGCACCTTCACTCTTCGTTAAGAAGAAGGATGGAACTAACCGATTGGTTCAGGATTATCGGCCCATTAACCAAGCCACAATTCAGAATAAATATCCGCTTCCTCGGATCAATGATTTGTATGATCAACTTGCTGGATCATCGGTGTTTTCTAAACTCGATTTGAGGTTGGGATATCATCAGATCCGTGTTCGTGAAGAGGATATTCTGAAGACTGCATTTGTTACTCGCTATGGTTCTTATGAGTACACTGTAATGTCATTTGGCTTAACAAATGCTCCAGCCACATTCTCCCGTTTGATGAATTACATCTTCATGGATTACCTCGACAAGTTCGTCGTGGTGTATCTAGATGATATTCTGGTCTATTCAAAGAATAAAGAAGAACATGCCGAGCACCTCCGTCTTGTACTGGAAAGGCTCCGAGAACACCAGTTGTATGCCAAATACTCCAAATGTGAATTTTGGCTTTCTGAGGTAACCTACCTTGGGCATGTGATTTCCAAAGATGGAATTGCTGTTAACCCGGAACGAGTTCAGACTATTCTTGACTGGACTCCTCCGAAGAACGTCAAGCAAGTGAGAAGTTTTCTTGGCCTTGCAAGCTATTGTCGTCGGTTTGTTGATAATTTTTCTAAGATTGCTAAGCCTTTGACTGATCTGCTTCACAAGGGCATTAAGTTTGAATGGACAGACAAATGTCAAGAAAGTTTTCAAACACTCAAAGACAAGCTAACATCTGCCCCAGTACTTGCTCGACCAGATTCTCGCAAAGATTTTGTGATCTATTGTGACGCATCCCGTGAAGGATTAGGCTGTGTCCTAATGCAAGAGCGTAAAGTGATTGCTTATGGCTCTCGTTAGTTGCGCCCACATGAAGAGAATTATCCGGCACATGATGTAGAACTAGCTACTATCATCTATTCACTGCAGTTGTGGCGACATTACCTTCTTGGTAATCGTTGCGAGATCTACACGGATCATAAAAGTCTGAAGTACTTGTTCACTCAGCCATCTCTGAACCTCCGTCAGCAAAGATGGATGGAGGCCATTGCGGACTATGATTTGGGTATTTCCTATACCCCTGGCAAGGCTAACGTGATGGCTGATGCCTTAAGCCGCAAGTCCTATTGCGACAACGTCATGGTTAGGCGAGCTCAACCTCGTCTTTTTGAAGAACTGTGCAAGCTGAATCTGCGTATTGTTCCACAGGGCTCTCTTAATAACCTTGTGATACACCCAGATCTCGAGAAAGCTGTTAAGAATGCGCAAGCTAAAGATGCTGAAATTGATCTGATGAAGAAAAATCTTCACCTTGAAAAGTACAGGGATTTCTCGCTGTGTGGAGATGGAACCTTGTTTTTCAGAAACCGCATTGTGGTACCTCGCTTCGAGCTTATGACTGACAAAGTCATGAAGGAGGCACATGATACCCCGCTGTCTATTCATCCGGGTAGCACCAAGATGTATCGTGATCTTTGTCAAAGGTACTGGTGGTCTAGAATGAAGCAGGACATTACTCGCTATGTTGCTAAATGTGATGTGTGTCTTCGCGTTAAAGCAGAACATCAGAAGCCTGCTGGAATTCTGCAACCGTTGCCTATTCCTCTATGGAAATGGGATAAGGTTTAGATGGATTTCATTACAGGACTTCCCAGGTCACAGAAGGGTCACGATGCTATTCTTGTCGTCGTCGACCAACTTTCTAAAGTTGCACACTTTCTGCCTGTCAAGGAGACGATCACTGCTAGTCAATTAGCAGAATTATATATCTCCAGAATTGTATCACTCCACGGTATTCCGAAGGAGATCAGTTCGGACCGTGGCGGCCTTTTCACTTCCAAGTTCTGGGAAAGTTTCCTAGAAGCTATGGGAACTCATATTACCTAGAGTTCAGCTTATCATCCCCAATCCCAAGGCCAAGTCGAGCGAGTAAATCAAGTGCTTGAAGATATGTTTCAAGCTTGTGTTATTTCTTTCGGCAAGAAGTGGGAAGAATCTCTTCCGTATGCCGAGTTCTCTTATAACAACAGCTATCAAGCCAGCTTGAAAATGGCCCCCTTCGAAGTACTTTATGGACGTAAGTGTCGAACCCCTCTGCATTGGTCAGAAACTGGGGAACGACCGCTCGTGGGTCCGGATATTATTCAACATGCCGAAGAACAAGTCCGTATCGTTCGAGAAAATCTCAAAGCGGCTCAGGACCGCCAGAAGAGCAACTATGATCGCAAACGATGGGGTTTGACTTATCAACCTGGTGATCAAGCTTATCTGCGTGTCACCCCTTTGAAGGGCACTCACCGTTTTGGAATCAAGGGCAAGTTAGCTCCACGCTACATTGGTCCTTTCTGCATAATTGCTAGACGTGGTCAGGTGGCATATAAATTGGAGTTGCCACCGCAATTCTCTCATATCCACGACGTCTTCCATGTGTCGCAACTTTGTCGTTGCTTCAAGGAATCTCCGCACCGCGCAGTGGATCACGAGATGCTCGAACTGCAAGATGACCTATCTTATAAGGAGCATCCAATTCGCATTCTCGATGAAGCTGAACGTCGGACCCGTCAGAAGGTTACCAAATTCCTCAAAGTGCAGTGGTCAAATCGTACTGAAGATGAAGCCACTTGGGAACGCGAGGATAATCTTCGTGCGAAATACCCCGAACTTTTTCCTTCTAACTCTTAATTCTCGGGACGAGAATTCTTGTTAGTGGAGGAGATTTGTAACACCCCATGTATTAAGCTACAGTAATCACCCATTTGATTATGCCATGTCATCACGATCAATAGTGCTTAATCATCATTAGTACCATATCTCTTTTCAAATTCAAATTCAAATGGAAATTCAAACTAAAAGTGAAAATAAAAGTTGTCCAAACCCAGAAACTAAAATGTTCACTAAATAGCAAATAATTTGGAGGCAATGATAAAATTGTAACCAACCTTATTGAAATTGGATAAGTGACTTAAACATCCTCAAACAGTGGCTGAAAACATTATTTAATAACCTATTAATTAATATAATATATATATATGAAATGATAAATACCACAAACTATTTTTTGGTGATAGGTATGTTGCACTGTGATTTATGGACCAGTTCATATATTTTACAAAATTCATTTGGGTGCCACACATTTTGCAAAACAGAAAAGAAAAGATAAAGCAGAAGAGAAAAGAAAGAAAAGGAAAAGAGGCCCACTGTGCCTGGGCCTAAGGTCAACAGTGGCCGGCCCAGCCCGCGCAACGCCTTCTCTCCCTCCTCCCGCCGTGTCTGCACGCCCGCACCCGCCGCGCCGGCCCCCCTGCCCCGCTGTCGACAACGCGTCGGCGCCCGCCCGTCGAGGTTAAAGCCGCAGCTCCCGCGCCCCACTGAGCCCCCCCTCGACCATTCGCTCGCTCTCCTACCCCTCTCCCCTACACCAGATCCCCCATCGCCCGAGCGCTTGCGTCGCCGCCGTCTGCCACCACCGCAGCGAGCGTCGTCCCTGTTTCCCTCCGACCAGACCGGAAGCTTCCCCGTGCTCGGCTACGTCATCTACGCCTGGGCGGACGAGCTCGGAGCCC
This sequence comes from Thinopyrum elongatum, assembly GCA_011799875.1. Lineage (NCBI taxonomy): Eukaryota > Viridiplantae > Streptophyta > Magnoliopsida > Poales > Poaceae > Thinopyrum > Thinopyrum elongatum. The sequence continues at coordinate 689,186,213 of CM022298.1, read as the reverse complement.
CTGCATCGCCGCGCTCGACCCCGCCTTCCTCCTTCAGTCGCCGGAGATCGCCGCTACCACGTCATCGTCTCCGAGCTACCCCGAGCCCATTGCCTTCCCCTACAACTCCGACGTGAGCACCGCGTCCCCCTCCCACTCTTCTCTGCCCCTTTTCGTGGCCGTAGCCATCCCGCCGTGTTGCCGTGCTCCGACCACCGCCATTGCCGCCGCCCGCGTGCCGTACGTGCTCCCGAGCCCCCGCGTGAGCCACTGGCGCGCTCCAGAGCGTGAGACGCGTCGAACCCGGCCCCCAGCTAACCCCCTAGCTCGCTCCCGCCTCGTTTCCAAATGGGGCCGAACGCCGGCGCCCGCCGCGGTCAATGTCGCCGTAGTCTCCGGCCACCTCCGGTCACGGGACCACCCGGGATGGATGCGGCTCGCTCTCCTCCGTCGAACCAGCCCAGCCGCGGTGCAAATGGTCCCCTGTGGCCAAATTTCGGCCACGGCCGAGGCTCGCCGCCGTGTACGGGCTCGCCGGAGTGCCCTCCGGCCGGTGTCCGACGTGGCGCCTGGGGCCCACCTCCAGGGTCACTGACCAGCGGGCCCCTGGACCCCCTTTTGACCCGTTGACTTCGGTCAACGCTGACTGGGCCAGTCCCAGCAGCTGACATGCGGGCCCCACCCGTAAAACGTTTTGAAATAAATAAATAAATAAAATGTTTTAATTAAATAGATAATTAGTTAATTAAGTTAGTTAGTTAAACTAGTCCCTAATCAGACACTGACAATAGGCCCCACCCTCCCCTAATTAACCTAACTTAGTTAAATTAACACTAATTATGCCTCTGTCTCAATGACATATGGGCCCCGCCTGTCAGGGTTGACTCTGGTCAGCTGGGTTGACTGCTGACGTCACCTCTACATCATGCTGACGTCACCCCCGTACTGTTCTGGATAATGTTGTTTTAAATAATTAAATAAATTTCTGAAATTAATAAAAACTTTAGAAAATCATATCTTTTAACCGTAACTCCGATGAAAATAATTTATATATGAAAAATGACCAGAAAAATGAGACGAATCCGAATACGCTACCCACATACCTGTTAGATGCCTCTAACTATCTGAACATGCAACTTTTTGCCTGTTTCAGATAAATGAATAGTGCATGACTTTAATAAAATAATTCCAAATAAATTCCTAATTTAGCTAGATCATTTAGTTAGGCAGTAGAACACCTCCGCTTATCATTTAGGCATGTCATGCATATTGTCATGCATTTTGTTTGCTTGTATTTACTGTTTCTTCCCCCTCTTCTATTCCGATAGACCCCGAGACCGACGCAGCTCCGGAGATCGACGACCCCTGACGACCTTGCCTTGCCGCCGAGTGTAACACCCCTGTGTAATAGCCCTTATGATCAACTGCTAACCTTGCCAAGTCATATCATTTGCAGTGCCTAATCATAGTGGTTAAGCAAAGCAAGTCAACTCCATTTTTAAAATCAACTTAAATTCTTAAGTGAAATATAAAGTTGCTCAAACACAATTGGGAAAATGTTCATTAAATGGCAAATAATCCAGGAACCTTTCTAAAATCAACATCAAAATATTTGGAGTCAGATAAATGGCTCAAACAATTTGGAACAGCCCCAAAAACAGAATATTTAAATCTATTAAAAATGATGTCAAATTCAAATGGAATTCAAATCTGTCCAAATCACTTTTTGGTGGGAGCTAATATTACATTGCAATATTTGGGCCAACTTACACATTTTTCAAAAGAGCACAAGTGGCCTAAATATTTTGAAACAGAAAAGGAATAAAAGAAAAGGAAGAAGAGAAATAAGAAAAAGAAGAAATGCTACTGTTGGCTGGGCCTAAGTGCACAGTGTGCAGCCCAGTCCAACAGCAGCCCACACCGTCGCCCTCCTCCCCGTGTCATCCTCGCCGTGGCCGAGCCCGCGCGCGCCGGCGCGGCGCCGACACGTCGCCGCCACCGACGGAACAGGGGTGAGGAGGGGATAAGGTCGAGCCTCGTTCACTCCCCTGGCTCCCTCGGTCACTCCCCCGTCCTCTCCCACGCTCGCCTCACCCCTTTTCCCCTCCAGATCCGCGACGACCGAGCGTCGCCGCCGCACCTCCGTTCCAACCGCGGCCACCGTCGTTCCCGAGCCCGGCCAGCACGTCTGCGAGCTCCGCCGCTCTCGGCTGCACCGTCCAAAGCCAGTTGGAGGAGCAGGAGAGCCCCAGGGGCACCGCACATCGCTGCCCCCTTCATCCCTGTCTCCGGCGCGATTCCGGCGACGCCGAACCCCTGCAGCTACTAAACCACTCGCCGGGCCTACGTGTGAGCCTGCACGGTGAGCTCCTTCCCTTCTCTCTCTCGCTACGCCATAGGAACCGCCGTAGTGGCCACTGCCATAGCCGCACTCTGCCCGCCGCCGACGAGCTCGTGCTCGTGGACATGGCCACTGCCATGCCTGGCTGAGCTCGGCATCGTGCCCCTGGCAACTCCAGGAGTCAAATGCGGCCGCGCCCGGGCTTCCCCATGCCCTCTATCGTCGAGCTCGATGCGTGCCCGAAGTCGCCGCCGCCCGCACCCGACTCCGGCGAGTCTCCGGTGACCAAATGGTCATGGGACCGCGGCCGTTGAGCTCGCCGCATCGTGCAGCGCCTCTCCATTCCCTCCGTGGGGCCTTTAGCTCGCCGGAGCCGCTTTCCCAGCAGGACCCGAACGCCGGCGTCCGCCCCGCCACTCGCCGTCGTTGCTCCGGTGAGATTCCGGTGACGCCACCGCCACGATCGGACGCGCGGCCAAGTGACCGATCCAACGCACCCAACCGCGCGCCGAACGGACGCCCGTAGACGTTTTCCGGCGATGGCCGAGGCCATCCGCCGCGTTTCTGGCCGCCGGCGGCGAGACGCCGGCCGCCGCTTACGTGGCACAGGCGGGCCCCGCCAGTAGACGCTGACGCGTGGGCCCCCGCAGCTCGGTTGACTGGGTTGACCAGTCAACCCTGCTGACTGGACTTGCACAGTGGCTGACGAGCGGGCCGCACCGCTTTTAATTAACAATTACTGCTAAAACTTAATTAGTTAGAACTAATAGTCACAGACATGTGGGGCCCCTAGCCTAATTAACCTCTGTTAATATAATTTAGATTCTGTTAAGCTCACAGAGGCTGACAGGTGGGCCCCACCTGTCAGTTTGACCCAGTCAGCGCCACTGTGACCGCTGATGCAGTGCTGACGTCATCATGACGTCATAATCCATTTCTGTGATTAAAATAATTCCAGAAAATATTTAAAACTTCGAAAAATTCATAACTTTTAAACGGTAGCTCGGATTCAAAAATTTAAAACATGAAAGTTGCTCAGAACGACGAGCCGAGTCTGATCGTGCCGTCTGTTTCTTCATCAGAACCTCCTACGTATAAGAAGTCGTAACTCCGGACCCGTATCCGGCAGATGAATAGTACACCCGCACCGGTAAATAATCCCAGAATAATTCTAAAAATAACTAAAATGACCTAGATGCATATTTAGGCACCTCTGCACTGCATCGTAGCGTAGCACGCACTGTGTGACATGTGTTTGCATATTGTTTACCTGTTTCCTCCCCCTCTTCTCTCTCGGTAGATCCCGACGTAGACGTAGCTCCCGAGGCAGACGCAGCTCCGGAGTACGACTACGTCCCCGACGACACCCGTGAAGACCTTGCCCTTGCCCCAGAGCAAACAGGCAAGCACCCCATTTTGAGCATTCCGATATCGCCTACTCTCTTCCCTCTTATGCTTGCATTAGATGTTACTGCTGCTGTTACTATCCTACTCTGTTGCATAGCCTGTTTACTTGTAACCTACTTTTGATACATGCCTGTTATCCTAAACTGTTTAGCATAGGATGGGTAGAGCCATATCAGAGACCCACTTGTCCCGACTGCCCTGCTGGATACTCGGAAGACCCGTTTTACGGGATTGAAGAACAGACCAGGGCACCGCACATCACTTTCCCCCTTAAGTGCTCGACACTACTGGGTCGCCATCGGGTGCCGAGGGTGATACCTCGTTAGCACTTCTGATGATAACCTTGTAGGTTAGCTACTCGGTCGTGGTAAGCGAGGGTGATTCCTCCTACACCACCCCCGATACCGACATCGTCGTGCAACCCTTCAGACGTGAACCTCGAGGGTGATTCCTCTTCCGTTCACCCTGACGATAACACCAGTGGGAATTCCATCGAGGGTGATTCCTCAGGGTTCCCCTTGGTGTCAGACACACAGTTACTGTTATTTTATGCCTTGCACTAAACCTTGTTACTAAAGACGGGTCTGCCCTGAGGGGTACCCGCGCGAGCTGTTGAGCGCAGTGATGTGTAGTCGGGTTGACCTGGATGGTGCCCGCGAGATAATACGAGGCGTGGCCGGGCATTCTTAGCCCTTGCCGCAAGTCCTCGAGACGGGGCGACGGGGTCACATCGATTGTGAGTCTCTGCTCGTTTCTGCGCGCTCCTAATCCACTACGGTTTGGATATTTGATCCGAGAGGCCTCTGGCCCGATAGCACTAACCATCGCGTGGGCATAGTATGGGCGTTCTGCGTCGTATACTTCAGCCGAAGCTTAATGGACGTCAGCGACTGATGCGGCACACGCTGGGTTGGACTGGGAACGCAACCGCGCTTGTATAAGGGGTTGCTAGGTCTGCTCACCGGCGGTGCACGTAACGTGCAGGAGTTCCCGGGGCGATGGCCCAAGACCCCTGGGGGCATAGGTTAGTCTGGCGTGCTGACCTCTCTGTTAAGTATTTGGTCGGGTTGCGGCGTGTTGCTTAGCCGAGGCCGGGCATGACTCAGAAAAGTGTGTCCGGCCAGAGTTAAGCGAGCGTGGTGGGTAAGTTGGTGCACCCCTGCAGGGAAGAAACTTCTATCGATAGCCTGTCCTACGGTAACGGACACTCGGAGTTGTATCCCGATCGGTACAACTAGAACATGTGAAGATAACTGGATAGTACGGCTCTGGGATTGCTTTCTCGCTGGGAGTCGAGAAAGGATCTCAGGCTGAGGTTGATAGTACTACTGCTACTACTTTACATTATGTTGAACTGCTCTCTTCTAATGCTGCAAGACTGCAGAAGATGCTAGTCTTCGATAGGACTAGGCTTTCCCCCTCTATTCTGGCATTTCTGCAGCCCAGTCCACTGATACAGCCCCCTTTTGAAAATGTTGCATATGTAGTGTAGATCCTTGCTTGCTGAGTACTTCGGATGAGTACTCACGTTTGCTTTATTTTCTTTTTCCCCATACTTTCCTTTTGATGCCACCAGACGTCGGAGCCCCTGAGCCAGATGCCCCAGTCGACGACCACTACTACTACCCGCCTGGCGAGTACTACTACTACGAGGTGCCACCTGACGACCAGGAGTAGGATCGGAGGGTCCAGGGCAGGAGGCCTACGCCTTTCGATCGTAGCTTTTATTTTTACCCCGCCTCTGTGAAGGCTTATCTCTCTCTGTAATATATCTGTAATCAGATATCTGATGCTTCCGCTGACGCTTGTATGCCATCGAGCTATGTATTCGAGCCCTCGAGGCCCTGGCTTGTAATATTAAGCTTGTATGACTTCATTTATATTTTAGAGTTGTGTTGTGATATCTTCAAGTGAGTCCTTAGGCTTGATCGTGTGCATTTGCGTGTATGATTAGTGCATGATTAAGCCGGGGGCATCACAGGTTGGTATCAGAGCCGACTGCCTCTAGGAATCCCCCTTCCTAATTCCTTGGCCGAAGTTGAGTCTAGTGGTCGAAAACTGTTTTACTAACTTGGCTGTGTGGCTTACGGGCCCACGTCGCCAACTGGGTGGTATTAGGATCTTTTATTCCTCGTCTTTACTCTGGGATTCTAATCTCTCATCTATTCGGGTTTAATAAAATTTACTAACACCGACATTTAGGTTCTCGTTAATTCTATCCACCCGGAGAGCTGGATTCAGTGCGATTTCCCTGACGTTGATCTGATTAGTCTGATAATCATTTTTCTTTCCATTGTTTTGTTTAACCTTTCTCTCCGAGTTGTATTATACTCCGAGTTGTCATTCGATAAGACCGTATTCTGCATCAGAGTGCACACGGAGAGTAGGATCCTGCAAGTTGATCGATCTTCGGTGTTTTCTAAACTCGACTTGAGGTTGGGTTATTACCAGATTCGTGTCCGCGAAGAGGATATTCCAAAGACTGCATTCATTACTCGTTATGGCTCTTACGAGTACACAGTCATGTCGTTTGGCTTAACAAACGCTCCAGCTACATTCTCCCGCCTAATGAATTACATATTCATGGATTACCTCTACAAATTCGTCGTGGTATATCTGGATGATATTCTGGTTTATTCGAAGAACAAAGAAGAACATGCTGAGCATCTTCGCCTTGTTCTGGAGAGACTTCGAGAGCACCAATTATATGCCAAGTACTCGAAGTGCGAATTCTGGCTTTCTGAAGTAACCTACCTTGGACATGTCATTTCCAAGGATGGTATCGCAGTTAACCCGGAACGAGTTCAGGCTATTCTTGACTGGACCCCTCCGAAGAATGTCAAGCAAGTCAGAAGTTTCCTCGGGCTTGCAAGTTATTGTCGCCGATTCATCGAAAATTTCTCCAAGATTGCCAAGCCCCTGACTAATCTGCTTCACAAAGGCATTAAGTTTGAGTGGACAGACAAATGTCAGGAAAGTTTCCAGACCCTCAAAGACAAGCTTACTTCCGCTCCAGTGCTTGCTCCTCCTGATTCTCGCAAGGACTTCGTCATATATTGCGACGCCTCTCGTCAGGGATTAGGCTGTGTCCTAATGCAAGAACGAAGAGTGGTTGCGTATGCTTCACGTCAGTTGCGTCCACATGAAGAGAATTATCCAGTGCATGATCTTGAACTTGCAGCGGTGATGTATGCATTGAAGTTATGGCGACACTACCTTCTGGGTAATCGGTGTGAAATTTATACCGATCACCAAAGTCTGAAATACTTATTCACTCAACCGGATCTTAATCTCCGACAACAACGATGGTTAGAAGCTATTGCGGATTATGACTGCGGTATTTCTTATACCCCGGGCAAGGCTAATGTAATGGCCGATGCCCTAAGTCACAAGTCTTATTGCAACAACCTCATGGTTAGGCGAGCTCAACCTCGTCTTCACGCAGAACTGATCAGCTGAATCTGCGAATTGTTCCCCAGGGTTTTCTTAATAACCTTGTGGTACAGCCAGACCTTCTGAAGGCTGTTAAAGAAGCACAAGCCAAAGATGCTGAAATTGTTTTGATGAAGAAAGAACTTCACCTTGATAAGTATCGGGATTTCTCAGTTGCCGAAGATGGAACATTATATTTCAGAGGCCGCATTGTAGTACCTCGCTTCGAACTTATGGCTGATAAAGTTATGAAGGAAGCACATGATACACCGCTATCTATCCATCCGGGTAGTACTAAGATGTATCGCGATCTTCTTCAAAGGTACTGGTGGTCTAGAATGAAGCAGGACATCGCTCGTTATGTTGCTGAATGTGACGTGTGCCGTCGCGTGAAAGCAGAACATCAGAAACCAGCTGGAATTCTGCAACCACTTCCTATTCCTCTGTGGAAGTGGGATAAAGTGCAAATGGACTTCATCACTGGTCTTCCCAAGTCTCAGAAGGGTCACGATGCCATTCTTGTCGTCGTCGACCAACTCTCCAAGGTTGCACACTTTCTGCCAGTTAAGGAGACTATTACTGCTAGTCAGTTAGCAGAACTGTATATCTCCCGAATCGTTTCACTTCACGGTATTCCGAAGGAGATTAGTTCGGACCGTGGCGTTCTTTTCACGTCCAAGTTCTGGGAGAGTTTCCAAGAAGCAATGGGAACTCACATTACATGGAGTTCAGCTTACCATCCACAATCCCAAGGCCAAGTTGAGCGAGTCAATCAAGTGCTTGAAGATATGCTACGTGCTTGTGTTATATCCTTCGGTAAGAAATGGGAGGAATCTCTCCCGTATGCTGAGTTCTCTTATAACAACAGCTATCAAGCCAGCTTGAAGATGGCTCCATTCGAAGTATTATACGGACGTAAATGTCGAACCCCTCTGAATTGGTCAGAAACTGGGGAACGACCTCTTGTTGGACCGGACATTATTCAGCATGCCGAAGAACAAGTCAGAATTGTCCGGGAAAATCTCAAGGCGGCTCAAGACCGCCAGAAGAGTAACTATGATCGCAAGCGATGGGGTGTGATCTATCAACCTGGTGATCAAGCCTATCTTCGTGTCACTCCAATGAAGGGCACCCGTCGTTTCGGAATTAAGGGCAAGCTAGCTCCTCGCTATATTGGTCCTTTCCGCATCGTGGCTAGACGGGGACAGGTGGCATATAAATTGGAGTTGCCACCGCGATTCTCTCATATTCATGATGTCTTCCACGTGTCGCAACTTCGAAAGTGTTTCAAGGAATCTCCGCACCGTGCAGTGGATCACGAGATGCTTCAACTCCAAGATGACTTATCTTATAAGGAGCATCCGATTCGAATCCTCGACGAAGCTGAACGTCGAACCCGTCAGAAGACAACCAAGTTCCTGAAAGTACAGTGGTCAAATCATACTGAAGATGAAGCCACTTGGGAACGCGAGGATCATCTTCGGGAGGAATATCCCGAACTCTTTCCTTCTACCTCCTAAATTCTCGGGACGAGAATTTCTTTTAGAGGAGGAGAACTTGTAACACCCCTGTGTAATAGCCCTTATGATCAACTGCTAACCTTGCCAAGTCATATCATTTGCAGTGCCTAATCATAGTGGTTAAACAAAGCAAGTCAACTCCATTTTTAAAATCAACTTAAATTCTTAAGTGAAATATAAAGTTGCTCAAACACAATTGGGAAAATGTTCATTAAATGGCAAATAATCCAGGAACCTTTCTAAAATCAACATCAAAATATTTGGAGTCAGATAAATGGCTCAAACAATTTGGAACAGCCCCAAAAATAGAATATTTAAATCTATTAAAAATGATGTCAAATTCAAATGGAATTCAAATCTGTCCAAATCACTTTTTGGTGGGAGCTAATATTACATTGCAATATTTGGGCCAACTTACACATTTTTCAAAAGAGCACAAGTGGCCTAAACATTTTGAAACAGAAAAGGAATAAAAGAAAAGGAAGAAGAGAAATAAGAAAAAGAAGAAATGCTACTGTTGGCTGGGCCTAAGTGCACAGTGTGCAGCCCAGTCCAACAGCAGCCCACACCGTCTCCCTCCTCCCCGTGTCATCCTCGCCGTGGCCGAGCCCGCGCGCGTCGGCGCGGCGCCGACACGTCGCCGCCACCGACAGAACAGGGGTGAGGAGGGGATAAGGTCGAGCCTCGTTCACTCCCCTGGCTCCCTCGGTCACTCCCCCGTCCTCTCCCACGCTCGCCTCACCCCTTTTCCCCTCCAGATCCGCGACGACCGAGCGTCGCCGCCGCACCTTCGTTCCAACCGCGGCCACCGTCGTTCCCGAGCCCGGCCAGCACGTCTGCGAGCTCCGCCGCTCTCGGCTGCACCGTCCAAAGCCAGTTGGAGGAGCAGGAGAGCCCCAGGGGCACCGTACATCGCTGCCCCCTTCATCCCTGTCTCCGGCGCGATTCCGGCGACGCCGAACCCCTGCAGCTACTAAACCACTCGCCGGGCCTACGTGTGAGCCTGCACGGTGAGCTCCTTCCCTTCTCTCTCTCGCTACGCCATAGGAACCGCCGTAGTGGCCACTGCCGTAGCCGCACTCTGCCCGCCGCCGACGAGCTCGTGCTCGTGGACATGGCCACTGCCATGCCTGGCTGAGCTCGGCATCGTGCCCCTGGCAACTCCAGGAGTCAAATGCGGCCGCGCCCGGGCTTCCCCATGCCCTCTATCGTCGAGCTCGATGCGTGCCCGAAGTCGCCGCCGCCCGCACCCGACTCCGGCGAGTCTCCGGTGACCAAATGGTCACGGGACCGCGGCCGTTGAGCTCGCCGCATCGCGCAGCGCCTCTCCATTCCCTCCGTGGGGCCTTTAGCTCGCCAGAGCCGCTTTCCCAGCAGGACCCGAACGCCGGCGTCCGCCCCGCCACTCGCCGTCGTTGCTCCGGTGAGATTCCGGTGACGCCACCGCCATGATCGGACGCGCGGCCAAGTGACCGATCCAACGCACCCAACCGCGCGCCGAACGGACGCCCGTAGACGTTTTCCGGCGATGGCCGAGGCCATCCGCCGCGTTTCTGGCCGCCGGCGGCGAGACGCCGGCCGCCGCTTACGTGGCACAGGCGGGCCCCACCAGTAGACGCTGACGCGTGGGCCCCCGCAGCTCGGTTGACTGGGTTGACCAGTCAACCCTGCTGACTGGACTTGCACAGTGGCTGACGAGCGGGCCGCACCGCTTTTAATTAACAATTACTGCTAAAACTTAATTAGTTAGAACTAATAGTCACAGACATGTGGGGCCCCTAGCCTAATTAACCTCTGTTAATATAATTTAGATTCTGTTAAGCTCACAGAGGCTGACAGGTGGGCCCCACCTGTCAGTTTGACCCAGTCAGCGCCACTGTGACCGCTGATGCAGTGCTGACGTCATCATGACGTCATAATCCATTTCTGTGATTAAAATAATTCCAGAAAATATTTAAAACTTCGAAAAATTCATAACTTTTAAACGGTAGCTCGGATTCAAAAATTTAAAACATGAAAGTTGCTCAGAACGACGAGCCGAGTCTGATCGTGCCGTCTGTTTCTTCATCAGAACCTCCTACGTATAAGAAGTCGTAACTCCGGACCCGTATCCGGCAGATGAATAGTACACCCGCACCGGTAAATAATCCCAGAATAATTCTAAAAATAACTAAAATGACCTAGATGCATATTTAGGCACCTCTGCACTGCATCGTAGCGTAGCACGCACTGTGTGACATGTGTTTGCATATTGTTTACCTGTTTCCTCCCCCTCTTCTCTCTCGGTAGATCCCGACGTAGACGTAGCTCCCGAGGCAGACGCAGCTCCGGAGTACGACTACGTCCCCGACGACACCCGTGAAGACCTTGCCCTTGCCCCAGAGCAAACAGGCAAGCACCCCATTTTGAGCATTCCGATATCGCCTACTCTCTTCCCTCTTATGCTTGCATTAGATGTTACTGCTGCTGTTACTATCCTACTCTGTTGCATAGCCTGTTTACTTGTAACCTACTTTTGATACATGCCTGTTATCCTAAACTGTTTAGCATAGGATGGGTAGAGCCATATCAGAGACCCACTTGTCCCGACTGCCCTGCTGGATACTCGGAAGACCTGTTTTACGGGATTGAAGAACAGACCAGGGCACCACACATCACTTTCCCCCTTAAGTGCTCGACACTACTGGGTCACCATCGGGTGCCGAGGGTGATACCTCGTTAGCACTTCTGATGATAACCTTGTAGGTTAGCTACTCGGTCGTGGTAAGCGAGGGTGATTCCTCCTACACCACCCCCGATACCGACATCGTCGTGCAACCCTTCAGACGTGAACCTCGAGGGTGATTCCTCTTCCGTTCACCCTGACGATAACACCAGTGGGAATTCCATCGAGGGTGATTCCTCAGGGTTCCCCTTGGTGTCAGACACACAGTTACTGTTATTTTATGCCTTGCACTAAACCTTGTTACTAAAGACGGGTCTGCCCTGAGGGGTACCCGCGCGAGCTGTTGAGCGCAGTGATGTGTAGTCGGGTTGACCTGGATGGTGCCCGCGAGATAATACAAGGCGTGGCCGGGCATTCTTAGCCCTTGCCGCAAGTCCTCGAGACGGGGCGACGGGGTCACATCGATCGTGAGTCTCTGCTCGTTTCCGCGCGCTCCTAATCCACTACGGTTTGGATATTTGATCCGAGAGGCCTCTGGCCCGATAGCACTAACCATCGCGTGGGCATAGTATGGGCGTTCTGCGTCGTATACTTCAGCCGAAGCTTAATGGACGTCAGCGACTGATGCGGCACACGCTGGGTTGGACTGGGAACGCAACTGCGCTTGTATAAGGGGTTGCTAGGTCTGCTCACCGGCGGTGCACGTAACGTGCAGGAGTTCCCGGGGCGATGGCCCAAGACCCCTGGGGGCATAGGTTAGTCTGGCGTGCTGACCTCTCTGTTAAGTATTTGGTCGGGTTGCGGCGTGTTGCTTAGCCGAGGCCGGGCATGACTCAGAAAAGTGTGTCCGGCCAGAGTTAAGCGAGCGTGGTGGGTAAGTTGGTGCACCCCTGCAGGGAAGAAACTTCTATCGATAGCCTGTCCTACGGTAACGGACACTCGGAGTTGTATCCCGATCGGTACAACTAGAACATGTGAAGATAACTGGATAGTACGGCTCTGGGATTGCTTTCTCGCTGGGAGTCGAGAAAGGATCTCAGGCTGAGGTTGATAGTACTACTGCTACTACTTTACATTATGTTGAACTGCTCTCTTCTAATGCTGCAAGACTGCAGAAGATGCTAGTCTTCGATAGGACTAGGCTTTCCCCCTCTATTCTGGCATTTCTGCAGCCTAGTCCACTGATACAGCCCCCTTTTGAAAATGTTGCATATATAGTGTAGATCCTTGCTTGCTGAGTACTTCGGATGAGTACTCACGTTTGCTTTATTTTCTTTTTCCCCATACTTTCCTTTTGATGCCACCAGACGTCGGAGCCCCTGAGCCAGATGCCCCAGTCGACGACCACTACTACTACCCGCCTGGCGAGTACTACTACTACGAGGTGCCACCTGACAACCAGGAGTAGGATCGGAGGGTCCAGGGCAGGAGGCCTACGCCTTTCGATCGTAGCTTTTATTTTTACCCCGCCTCTGTGAAGGCTTATCTCTCTCTGTAATATATCTGTAATCAGATATCTGATGCTTCCGCTGACGCTTGTATGCCATCGAGCTATGTATTCGAGCCCTTGAGGCCCTGGCTTGTAATATTAAGCTTGTATGACTTCATTTATATTTTAGAGTTGTGTTGTGATATCTTCAAGTGAGTCCTTAGGCTTGATCGTGCGCATTTGCGTGTATGATTAGTGCACGATTAAGCCGGGGGCGTCACAGGTTGGTATCAGAGCCGACTGCCTCTAGGAATCCCCCTTCCTAATTCCTTGGCCGAAGTTGAGTCTAGTGGTCGAAAACTGTTTTACTAACTTGGCTGTGTGGCTTACGGGCCCACGTCGCCAACTGGGTGGTATTAGGATCTTTTATTCCTCGTCTTTACTCTGGGATTCTAATCTCTCATCTATTCGGGTTTAATAAAATTTACTAACACCGACATTTAGGTTCTCGTTAATTCTATCCACCCGGAGAGCTGGATTCAGTGCGATTTCCCTGACGTTGATCTGATTAGTCTGATAATCATTTTTCTTTCCATTGTTTTGTTTAACCTTTCTCTCCGAGTTGTATTATACTCCGAGTTGTCATTCGATAAGACCGTATTCTGCATCAGAGTGCACACGGAGAGTAGGATCCTGCAAGTTGATCGATCTTCGGTGTTTTCTAAACTCGACTTGAGGTTGGGTTATTACCAGATTCGTGTCCGCGAAGAGGATATTCCAAAGACTGCATTCGTTACTCGTTATGGCTCTTACGAGTACACAGTCATGTCGTTTGGCTTAACAAACGCTCCAGCTACATTCTCCCGCCTAATGAATTACATATTCATGGATTACCTCTACAAATTCGTCGTGGTATATCTGGATGATATTCTGGTTTATTCGAAGAACAAAGAAGAACATGCTGAGCATCTTCGCCTTGTTCTGGAGAGACTTCGAGAGCACCAATTATATGCCAAGTACTCGAAGTGCGAATTCTGGCTTTCTGAAGTAACCTACCTTGGACATGTCATTTCCAAGGATGGTATCGCAGTTAACCCGGAACGAGTTCAGGCTATTCTTGACTGGACCCCTCCGAAGAATGTCAAGCAAGTCAGAAGTTTCCTCGGGCTTGCAAGTTATTGTCGCCGATTCATCGAAAATTTCTCCAAGATTGCCAAGCCCCTGACTAATCTGCTTCACAAAGGCGTTAAGTTTGAGTGGACAGACAAATGTCAGGAAAGTTTCCAGACCCTCAAAGACAAGCTTACTTCCGCTCCAGTGCTTGCTCCTCCTGATTCTCGCAAGGACTTCGTCATATATTGCGACGCCTCTCGTCAGGGATTAGGCTGTGTCCTAATGCAAGAACGAAGAGTGGTTGCGTATGCTTGACGTCAGTTGCGTCCACATAAAGAGAATTATCCAGTGCATGATCTTGAACTTGCAGCGGTGATGTATGCATTGAAGTTATGGCGACACTACCTTCTGGGTAATCGGTGTGAAATTTATACCGATCACCAAAGTCTGAAATACTTATTCACTCAACCGGATCTTAATCTCCGACAACAACGATGGTTAGAAGCTATTGCGGATTATGACTGCGGTATTTCTTATACCCCGGGCAAGGCTAATGTAATGGCCGATGCCCTAAGTCGCAAGTCTTATTGCAACAACCTCATGGTTAGGCGAGCTCAACCTCGTCTTCACGCAGAACTGACTCAGCTGAATCTGCGAATTGTTCCCCAGGGTTTTCTTAATAACCTTGTGGTACAGCCAGACCTTCTGAAGGCTGTTAAAGAAGCACAAGCCAAAGATGCTGAAATTGTTTTGATGAAGAAAGAACTTCACCTTGATAAGTATCGGGATTTCTCAGTTGCCGAAGATGGAACATTATATTTCAGAGGCCGCATTGTAGTACCTCGCTTCGAACTTATGACTGATAAAGTTATGAAGGAAGCACATGATACACCGCTATCTATCCATCCAGGTAGTACTAAGATGTATCGCGATCTTCTTCAAAGGTACTGGTGGTCTAGAATGAAGCAGGACATCGCTCGTTATGTTGCTGAATGTGACGTGTGCCGTCGCGTGAAGGCAGAACATCAGAAACCAGCTGGAATTCTGCAACCACTTCCTATTCCTCTGTGGAAGTGGGATAAAGTGCAAATGGACTTCATCACTGGTCTTCCCAAGTCTCAGAAGGGTCACGATGCCATTCTTGTCGTCGTCGACCAACTCTCCAAGGTTGCACACTTTCTGCCAGTTAAGGAGACTATTACTGCTAGTCAGTTAGCAGAACTGTATATCTCCCGAATCGTTTCACTTCACGGTATTCCGAAGGAGATTAGTTCGGACTGTGGCGTTCTTTTCACGTCCAAGTTCTGGGAGAGTTTCCAAGAAGCAATGGGAACTCACATTACATGGAGTTCAGCTTACCATCCACAATCCCAAGGCCAAGTTGAGCGAGTCAATCAAGTGCTTGAAGATATGCTACGTGCTTGTGTTATATCCTTCGGTAAGAAATGGGAGGAATCTCTCCCGTAACAACACTGCAGCGTTACTATCGAGTGCCGAGGGTGATACCTCGTGTAGCACTTCTGATGTTAACTCTGTAGAGTAGCTAATCGGTCGTGGTCATCGAGGGTGATTCCTCCTTCACCACTTCCGATAACGATGCCGTCGTACAAACACCTCAAGTGTGAACCCAGCGAGGGTGATTCCTCCGAATTCACCTTGACAGATACATCGTGTAGGAATCCAACGAGGGTGATACCTCGGATTCCCTTGATGTTATGGACACACGGATACTTGGACTGTAATATTGTTACTTGGAAAGGCGGGTCGACTCTGAGGGGTACCCGCGTGTGATGTGAAGACGGGTTGACCTGGATGGTGCCCGAGTGAGAATACGAGGCGTGGCTGGGCATTCTTAGCCCTTGCCGCAAGTCCTCGAGACGGGGCGACGGGGTCACATCTTTCGTGAGTCTCTGCTCGTTACCGCAACCCCAAGGTACTAACGATTTGGATATTTGATTCGAGTGGGCCTCTGGCCCGATAGCACTAACCATCACGCGGGAAAAGTTATGGGCACTCCGCATCGTGGCATCAGCCGAAAGTTCTGTCAGACGTCCAGTTCAGCATTGTGCCACGGTCGGATCGTACCGACCATCCGAGGCGGTGCTGGTATCCACCCTGCACACAACGACCCGGAGTGCACAGGGCGATGGCCCAAGACCCCTGAGCGCTTAGGTTGTAGACCGGCGGGGACCTCTCTGCTGAGCTCTAGGTAGGGTTGCGGTGTGTCGTTTGGCCGAGGTCGGGCATGACCCAGAAAGGTGTGTTCGGCCGGAGTTAAGCGAGCGTGGTGGGTAAGTTGGTGCACCCCTGCAGGGAAGAACTAATCTATGCATAGCCGGATCCTCGGTAACGGACACTCGGAGTTGTATCCCGATCGATACAACTAGAATTGGATACTATGGCTCTGGGATTGCTTCTCGCAGGGAGTCGAGAAGGGATCTCCGGACGAGGTTGATGACTGTATGGCTCTGGGATTGCTTTCTCGCAAGAAGTCGAGAAAGGATCTCTGGGTAAGGTTGAGACTTAATGATACTACTACTTTATACTCTACTAATCTACACTCTTCTAATGCTGCAAGACCGTTGAAGATGCTAGTCTTCGATAGGACTAGGCCTTTCCCCTCTATTCTAGCATTTCTGCAGCCCAGTCCACATATACAGCCCTCCTTTGATAATGTTTCATATGTAGTGTAGATCCTTGCTTGCTGAGTACTTCAGATGAGTACTCACGGTTGCTTTGCTTTCTTTTTCTCCCCATATCCCTTTGATGCAACCAGATGACGGAGCCCCTGAGACAGCTACACCCGCCGACGATCGCTACTGCTACCCCGAGGTTGGATACTTCTACGAGTTGGCCGAAGACCAGGAGTAGGTTCGGAGGGTCCCAGGCAGGAGGCCTGCGCCTTTCGATCGTAGTGTTTTTCTTTTGCCCTGCCTTCTAAGGGCCTATCTGTGTTTTTCTTTTATATCTGTACTCAGATATCTGATGCTTCCGCTGATGCTTGTATGCGAGCTTATGTATACGAGCCCTCGAGGCCCCTGGCTTGTAATATAAAGCTTGTATGACTTTATTTATGTTTTAGAGTTGTGTTGTGATATCTTCCCGTGAGTCCTTAGACTTGATCGTGTGCATTTGCGCGTATGATTAGTGCACAATTGAGCCGGGAGCGTCACATGCAGTACATCCATAAATCCATTAGATTGATACATGCCAAATCTAAGGGCATGTACAATGGTTCTATCTTAGAAATGCTACGTAGGATAAATGATGAGATGGAGGAGAGAGAAATCATAAGAAAATGCTTGTCTTGTCTTATTTAAGAGAAGACAAGAGATGATCTCTTAGCACAATATGTCTCGCCACGTTTTTAGGAATAGCTAGTTATTGAAGATAAGACTAAGAGATGACCCATTGTAGACATATTTTTTTGTTATCTCTAAATTACATGCAAGATTAAGATAATACTATCTTATCAACCATTATAAATGCCCTAATGGTTAATACTACACTCAAGGTGACGAAATCTCCTACAAGTTTAACCGTGGCTATCTAGGCCAACGCTCAGGCCATCTGCAAGTTTACAGTGGCTGACAAGTGGGACATCGTACTTTTTTATCATGTTTTTTTTAACTATTCTCCTACAAGTTTAACCGTGGCTATCTAGGCCAACGCTCAGGCTATCTGCAAATTTACAGTGGCTGACAAGTGGGACATCGTACTTTTTTGCTGGTGGGCTGCGGGGAACGCCTCGCCTCAGCGTCGAAGCACGGCGCGCGGTGCGCCGGGCCACCATATGGTCGTGTCGTGTCGTGCCCCAGCCCGCCATGTACGACGACGATGCTCACCCGCGCTGGAAGCTCGTCGTGTGAAAGGATAGGCAAAAAGGTTTTCAGCACTTTACCCCTCCCAGGTCATAGATGCACCATTCCCGCGGCTCGGCGGAAGTGTGGCGAGGTGCAAGGATGCGCCGGACGGACCTCTGAGCACAGGCAGATGAGCGCGGGGAGGTCGGCGGGGATGCGCGGGACGGAGCCCCGAGCGCGGGCGGAGAGACGGCGACCTCGGCAGCATGGGATCTCGTGCGCGGCAATGGGATAGAGCTCCGAGCGCTGGCGGCCGCACTCTGCTCCCGGCGATGCATGACTTGCTTCGCTATGCAATGAGATTTAGATTTGGGTTGCGGACTAACGCCTCAGCCATTGGGCTGCGTGTGTAATAGTGTTACATGTGTGTATCAACATATAAGAATACAATCCGGCAGTGATTTTGAAAAAAAAAATACGAATCGTTTTTCCCCACTTATGGATGACATGGTGGGTACTTTATGGCAATTTTGATGGCAATTTCGATGACGGACAACCAGAAGCGATAGCCCTTTTATTATTGGGAGTGACTAATCATCATACGTCTGTTTTTCAATTTGCTTCAGGCCATTTTTTGTTCCAATGGAGAGTTGACACGTGTCTGCACTGACTACTCAGTCTAAATGTCAGTAACAAAAAAACATCTGTTTTCTCGCTGGGTTCAGGTCGAAAACTGTGTGCCAGCCTCTTTGGCCAACCCGTTAACAAACAAAAACGCTGGGCTAAACCCAGATTGGGGCGACTTGGAGCCGTAGCGTACTGCCCTGGCTCCAACTAAGCCCCAGTTGCATACTTTCCCACACTAAAAAAAATTCTCCATACTGAAATTTTCCCATGTTGTGAATAAAAACTGAAATTCAGAGAAATATCCTGCTCTTGTGTACATATTTTACCTAGAAAAAATGTATAAGACTACAAAAAAAATGAAAAAAAAAACTTGACCGTAAATTTCCCGTAAGGAAGAATGAGATAACTCAAAATTAAGACTGAAGAAGAAACATCTTGTTGTTCCTCTATGGGAAAATGTAGAAAAAAATCAAAAATTAGACTGAAGAAAAAACTCTGAACACTGATGCTACTTGTGCTGAAGACTGATGAAAACGCATACAAAACCTGACAGTAACTTCAATTAAAAACAATGATGGAAACAGAGATCTTGCCAGAATAGCATACGACAACAATGATCTTCTAAAAGTTGTATCTTAAACTCCGCCCTCGTAAAACAACCACTCCTTCTTGGCTGCTACAGCCGCTGGAAGCGACACAGGTGTCAGTAGGCTTGTTAGCACAGACCCACAAAAAATGATCTTCCTCCGAGAGTTGTATCTTTGAGCGTCAAAAGCATGTATCTGTCGTGGTGGGATTCGACACCACTGACGCCCCATTTGGTCCATTTCCAGCGTGTATCTGATCTGGAAAAAATGAAGTGAAGCAATAAATATGAAGGCTAAATTAGTAAGATGACAAAATACAGATAAACTGAAAACTGTATGAACAAACTTGCTAACCTTCCTGGGATTTCTTGACAAACTAAGCAACTAGGATGGACAGCTTTATTCGAGAAGACCGAACAAGGACTAAAGTAGCTGAAGGTCTGAATACTCATAAATAAGAAAACGGTCTAGATAAGCAGAACAATTTTTTTGTGATTGTAGGCTGTTGTGGTGGACACTTAGGACTGAAACAATGAATACTAAATTAAGACTAAACCGTGAATACTAACTAACCTACCTATGTGGTAACACACAAAACTGAACAAAATGACACCTAACATTGAAACTAATAACATAACTAAAAAATGACACCAACCCCTGCGAGTACTTAAAATGACACTAGTGTGGGAGAACTTGTTGAGTAAGTGTGGGACAACTTTGGCTCGGAGACGTGAGATATAACCTACATGTACAAAAATAAAGCTTAGAAAATGAGCAGGACTCATTGGAAAATGACAGAGTGAGTAAGCACTAGGGACTTAGACTGATTGACTAGTAGACTGAACAATTGACAAAAACTAAAAAGAAACCAAGAACTGAATCACTAACTATACAGAATTGGCAAAATTTAGTGTGACTGAACAATGATGCAAGCTCTCTGAACATTGACTGATGAGTCAACTATCTTAACAGTGGCTTATAGTCTAACAGAAGATGTGATGACGATCTGAAGATGTGACACAGATGCGGGTCCCCCAGTGTTCTTTCCTGATCTCGACGAGGAATTTGCGCCCCTCACATTCCTCGAAAAGCACGCTGGCGCAATTGAATTTGACCCTTGAGTGGCATGGGATAAACTGCAGAAAATAGCAAAAGGAAATGGAAAAGGAAGAGCAAAATATAGGCTATCCTCATGCTTGCTGGGGCATGAGACGTTTGCAGATGAGACTGACAAATAGCTAAATTCTAAAAACTGACAGACTAAAAAAGGAAATGAATGCAACAGGAAAAAACTGAATTCATACACAAACTAAAGAAGAAATGAAATGTTTAACTAAACAGGACAACTATCATGCTATCATAAAACATACAGGGAGGTGTTGGTAATATCCACATCATAGCCTTGTAAAAATGAGTGATGAATGAAAAATGAAACATAACAAGAACTAGGCTGTAGTGATAAATGAATAACTGACCATGACAGTGAACTAGATTATAGTGATAAAAAAATTTGAAACTGAACTATAGTGATAAATTGAATATATTCAAAACTAAGTTACCACTGAGCTTTCGAAGTCCTCAGACAACCAAACCCCAAAATTTAAACGCGATGAGCGACGGCCAGTGCAGTCGGACCTGCAGATTGGGTACGCCATCCCCGTTACATATGTGGCAGAGAAAAAACTATTTGTTAGCAAAAACATGACTGAAAAACTAAGAACAGAGACTCACCAGATAACTAATTTAAACTACAGGAATTATAAACACATATCAAGTCTAACAAATTTAAAATGAATGCTGAAAAATACAGGAATAATAACATAAACTGAAAATAATAAGCTGAATGGAAACTAACTAGTTAGAATAATAAATGACTTAACTTAAAACTGATAGACTAGAACAAACACTGACCAAATAACTGAAGAGAACTAAAATGAGTCACTTAAGATACTGAACAAACACTGACCAAATAACTAATCACTTAACATATAGTTGAAGAAAACTAAAACTGATACTTTGGAGTACTGACGACTAGAAACTGAAAATAATCTAGCAAAAAAACCAGTGCACAAAACTGAAAACCGAAAACTAAAAACTTAGGACTTGCAGGAACATAAAGTTCAAAACAGAAATAATCATCTACTAAAAGACAAGACTCAAGAGAGATAGGACTGAAGAAAGATGAAAATGATAACTAAATATGATAAAATGAGGACTGATACTATTACAAAAACTAATATAAGACTGAGAAGGCAAGCTTAAAAACTGAGGAACAAAAACACTAATGGCTGGAACAAAATTATAGAAAGGTACTGAAAACGGAAGACTAGACTACAGAAACACTGAAAACAAAGATTCTAAAGACACAGAAAACTGAAGAACTAGAGATAGAGAGAAAAGAGGGCTGAATAAACAAGACAAAAAAGGTGGTTGAATAGTAAAATGACTCAAGAAACACTGAAAAGTGAAGGATTGAAGACAGAGAAAAGAAATCTGAAGAAATAAACAATTACTAAAGACTGAAGAAAGATGACTGAAAATATATATGAAATAGTTACTGACGACTGGGATGAAGAAGAAGAGATGTATGGGCAAGGCTTGCAAACAGAGGAATGAAGCAATTCCAGCAGGACAATAGGGACCCTGCCATTATATGGCGCAGAGCGGAGGTGACAGTTCGACTGTCAAGCTATTGAATCCTGACAAGTCACACCCAGATACTACTACAGCCTGACAATTTGTCTAACCTCCCTGATTGGATAAGTGATTTTCAGGCACTGTAGTTAAAAAAAATATGAAGTGAAGTTTGCAGCAGTTGAACTTCATTTTAAACGATAGCCATTGCCAGAAGAACTAAACAAAAAGTAGGCCCTTTCGCCTTTGAGACACATCGATCTTTCACAACTGGCGCGCAACCTAGCCGACACGTCTCCTGGTAGATGTCGACTTCTTCCCGTGTGTTCAAAGAAACTAATTTAGGGGTGCTCCAATTTTTTTACTGTTAGGCTGACCCCTGAAAAAATTGACTTCGAACACACCTTAATTGGAGGCACTACAATGAAAGAAAAGTTGCCGTCTACTGAAAAATGAACACCCATGAACCTGCACTACAGCAAAAAAGAAACCTACACCGAAAAGCAACCAGTGTTCATGCAGGAAAAAGGCCTAAACCTAAAAAAAGCATACTGAAAAATTATAATAGCCAATACATAACAGGTAACGGGAAAATTCAGATCTGTCCGTTTTAGCGTGAATAAATCACACCAAAAAATAACCGTGAGCTTGCCCCCAAAACTCGGGCGTGAGAAGCAAAACCATCTCCATAATGAAGGAATTATTTAAGCTGAATAATGTACAGAACATGGTAAAAAACTGAATAATCTAGTACTACCAAAAACTAGCTCTCATTCACTAAACTGAAAAATGATAAGTACAGAAAACATAGATTGTGCGCATGTTTTCATCATGGAAGATGCTACCGAAGAAATAGGATTCAGAACATTCCTTCGTCCATGCTTACATCAACAGAAAGCAGCCGAAAATACCGCCTGAACCATTACTGAACATTGCATAGACCCTCCCACAAAAAATAAAACCACCAGCAAATGCCTAAAAATCTCAAATACCTACTTCCACACATACAGTACCTGTGCAGTTTTTACAAGACTGCAGAGAAGCAGAACCGCAGATCTACATCCAACACTTTGTAGTCAGCTTAGTGGAATGTTTTGTTTAGTGGTGAAATTGACACTCAACACTTCTTAGAACCGGAGATCTAGATCCAGAAAAACAACGAGCCGAACTTGGCGATGACATTTGGGGATTGACTGACACGCACACATAGGTGGCTGCAAAATATTCAGGATCGTTTTTCATGAACCACTCAAAATCGCAGATGTGAACTAAGCTATCGCAAAACATTCCTACCCAAAAACCAGCTAATTGAACAATCCCTGCGACATGGCTCTATGCCCGGCGACCACGACGAACTGAATCAAACACAGAAAGAGGCAGATCAGATAGAACAAACAAAAATTTGGACAGAGCTAGGACAACAGGGAGACGGAAGTATACCTTGCACCCCACCGGCGCCGGCAAATACTACCTCCCCCAGCGTGGGTGCTTGTTGGCGACGAGCACGACGGGGAGCTCCGCTGAGTTCCTCTCCTGCCCGTGGCCCTCTCTGTGAAGCACGCCTCCAGCATACAAGCGCAACGCTCCATCTCCGCCTGGCCGACCAACCGCTAATCACCGGCGAGGAGCCCCCTTCCCTCCGCCGTCTCCGCCCGCCTCGGCAAACCCCTTCCCATCCCCTCCCCGGCTAAGACAAAGGCCGCCGCACTCCGCCCCACCGGCTGAATAGAAAATTCAAAAAACACTTGATGCGAGATTGAGGGCGGCAAACCCGTGAACCCGAAAGCCCAACAACACAAAAAAAATCCACGACACATCGACCCGGTTCACGCGAGACTGAGGGCGTACGACGCGCGGAGATTCGTGTGGATCGGACGGACAGAAAAACGACCTGAGACGAATTTAAAAACAGATGACTGAAAAATAGTAAAAGTGTTATTATTAGGGAGAACAATTTTTGAAATCATGAACATTTTATGATTTTATGAATGTTTTTTGAATTCACAAACAGTTTATGATTTCTAAAAAAATTAAAAAACTCACAACTTTTTGAAATTTGGGACTTTTGAAAATCCTAAATTAATTTAAAGAAGGAAAAACAAAACCATAAATGAAAAGGTAAAAAAGCAAAAAGACGAAATAGAAAACAGGGGCCTACAAGATTAAATTGGATACCCGAGAGTTGGATTTTCACTGCCGGGCAATCTAGTATACCGTCGGCTATTAGTAGTAATATATGTGAGTTGAAAATAACCGTCGGCCATTGAGACTACCGTCGGCTATTACTGTAATAACCGACGGCCCATCGGCTATTACATTTCACCGTCGAAAATATAGGATTTTCTAGTAGTGATCACCCCCGGCGTCGAGGGTACACGGTGACGTTTTTGTGTGCATCACCCCCGGCGTCGAGGTTACACAATGACGGGCCTGAGAGGTGACCATTGCCTCTACTTTGCATGGTGGATGACACCACTGCCGAAAGTTTTGGTCTCAATTCCTGCCATCGCAACAGAGACATTTCTTCAATGCCCGCATGTGTCTTCCCGGTGCAGACGAACAATACCCACATCGATTTATGAGGCGGCTGGACTTCTCGTACAATAAAAGGACTAAAAATTCTATCCAAAAATCTTTGGCAATTTTTCGGAGCCTCCGAATGGTTTGGTTCGGTCTCACCGAGTGAACGTGACCAAACTTGTGTACTCTTCTGTATTCCACACGGTCTCATCGAGTGCACCGGGTGTCCTGTGACAAATTTTCTGACATCCATTCGGTCTGTCCGAAATAACTCTGCAGCTTCTGTCCCTGACCTTGTTTTGGCTTTACCGGTTGCATACGACCTCGGATTAAGACGACTTTTATATAAAAATCAACCGTTTCGACGAGACAAAGATTTTTCATGTTGATAACTTTTTCATTTGAGGCCATCTTAATTACGTTTTGTGCCCTCTTCGGCCAACGGGAAGCCGACGGGCCCTCTTCGGCCGCCAGGAGGCCGCCAGGAGGCCGACGGGCAGCTCTTCGGCCGCCAGGAGGCCGACGGGCCACTCTTCGGCCAACGGGAAGCCGACGGGCCACTCTTCGGCCCACCGCAGGCCGACGGGGTCATATTTCTGTTTTTTTGCGTTCGGTCCTATAGTTTTCAAATTTACTATAAAATAGGTCATAGTTTTGAAAAAAAATCAGGAAAAAGGGGGGTAGAGCTAGGGATCAAACCCTGGTCTCCAGGGCTGCGGACTAACGCCTCAGCCTTTGGGCCGCCTGTGTAATTGTGTTACATGTGTGTATCAACATATAAGAATACAATCCGTCGGTGATTTTGAAAAAAAAATACGAATCGTCTTTCCCCACTTATGGATGACATCGTGGGTAATTTATGGCAAGTTTGGTGGCCATTTCGATGACTGACCAAAGCGATAGCCCTTTTATTATTAGGGAAATATTTTGACCGGTCAAAGGCTCAAAGCTCTTGGCTGTTGGTTCGCTTCGGGGGCCGAGCAGTAATCTTTCCTGTAGTGCTCAGGTTTTTCTATTGAGTTTGTGCAGTAGCAATTTCGTCCTGACGTTTTTTTATGACAGCTTTAGTTACCCGAGGATGGTAACTTTCTGTTTGATTGGTAGTTTCAATTTTTTTTTGGATTTCGTTTTTTCTTTGGAAGGATATTTTAATTGTAAAAACGTCAGGGCGGTATTACTTCACGCCACACGTGTGACACTTATATTTTGGGTTGTTTTTTTTATCTGGCTTTCCTTGATTATGTATGGTTTTTATTTTTTAATTCATTCATATTTCTTTTTCTTCCTAATTTGTCAAAGTTTACTATTTCTTCTTTATTCGGGTCCGTCTCTTGGACCTCATTAAATTTATGAAGATTTTCCATAATTCATGAACTTTGGCTATTTAATTTTTATGTGCACATTAAAAATGTTTATGTATTTAATAAAGGGGAAAAAGAAAACCAAAAAAATAAAGATAAAAGATAAAAAGAAAGAAAATTATTAGATGTGGTAGAACTTGAAAAAGAAAACCATGCACATGTGACTAACGTAAAAAAATACTAGAATTTGTGGGAAGACGCATGAATGCTTCGCATGTGTGATTACATATTATTTTCCACCTCAGCCGGAGAATAGGATTTGCCTTGCATACACATAGAATGTTCCACCCCACTATCACCATCAATGCATAACCCAAGCGTACCCAACATCGTACGTAAAAATGTGGCTATAGCCAGGCGCGGCGGACCGCGCCTTTCTGTCTAGTACAATTAAAAGCCATATTCCCAATAGCACCTGTGTTACGAATGATGATAAGTCCACGAATATTTATGTCTTTCGTGAGCAAATAGTTCTAAGCTTTTCTATTCTTATTGTCACCAAATGTACTTCACAAATACATATCTACTTCATGTGGTTCACACTACTCCCTCTAGTGCTTGTTCATCTAAATTGGAATAAAACACGTCGTGAATGTTTTATTGAACCTGTTGTATCATATAAGATACATTTGACCGTTAAAAGGGTGTAAAGCGACATGCCAATGTTTTAGTGAAAAGATAGTCATAAAGACCTTATATAATCTATATTGTTATATTTGTATATACCTAATCATAAACAAGTTATACCGTGCGTACTCAAATAAGAGCATCTCTAGCAGACCCCGTAAAAAGCCGCGGCCCGTAAAATAACTGCCAAAATGCGGGTCGGCGCGGAAAAATCAGCCCGACCAGACCCCGCAAACACGTCCGACCCGTAAATATTTTTGAGGGGCGCGGCAAAATCTCGGCCCCAACCCGCGAATACGCAGGTTTCCACCTCGCCTCTACGGTGCCCCGTTTCCCAGGAAAGCGGTTGGCGGGAGGGACATTTCAGCCCGCGCCCTTCCCCCACCTTCCTCCGCCGCCGCCCGCCATTGGTTCCGCCCGTCCACCGCCGGCGATTCCGGCCAAATCTGCGGGTGGAATCGCGCTGCGGGGGCGCCCCCACCCTCTACCACCGATACGCTGCGCCGACCCCCCCCCCCCTCCCCCCCCCCGGATCTAGCGACACGAGCCGCCCCTGGTCGCCGTCGCCGCCGGGGATCGACCGCCCTAGAGCCGCCCCTAGTCGCCGTCGCCGCCGGGGATCGACCGCCCACGAGCTGCCGGTGAGTGTTTACTTGTGCTTTGTGCCGAGCGCTATGCATAGTTGGTTGACGCGGCGTGCGATTTTTGTTCATGTATATGGAATTGAGCCCGTGCGAGAAGTTTTTGCTCGACGATTCGTCCGATTCGGACGACTCGGATGTTGAGACGCTGCTTGCAAACTATCGGCATCACACGTTGGTGATGGCCCTTGCCGTGAAGGAGCACGAAGATGAGAACCGAAAGAGGCGGCGAGGACCGACCGTCGGCCGTCTTTGCATTCCTCGAAATCGCCATCTCGGCAACGAGATGTTAATGCAAGACTACTTCGCGGATAATCCAACATATCCGCCGCACCTCTTTCGGAGAAGGTACCGAATGCGCCGATCTCTCTTTGTGAAAATTGTTCAAGCTTGCGAGGCAAATTGTCGGTATTTTACTCAAAGAAGAAATGCCGCGGGCTTGAAGGGATTTTGTGCATATCAAAAAATCTCGGCAGCTATGCGTGTGATTGCATACGGCGTTCCGGCTGACTATGCCGATGAGTACCTTCGCATTGGTGAAGATACCACAATTGAGTCAGTGCGTAGGTTCGCCAAAGTGATCATCCGTGTCTTCGGTCCTGAATATCTTCGGGCACCCAACGAGAATGACACAAAAAAATTGATGGCATCTAATGAGAGGAGAGGTTGGCCTGGCATGCTAGGTAGCATTGACTGTATGCATTGGAATTGAAAAAATTGCTCGAAAGTATGGCAGGGAATGTATTGTGGCAAGTCTCGCAATGCAACAATTGTGCTAGAGGCCATAGCATCCGAGGATTTATGGATTTGGCATTGCTTTTTTGGTATGCCGGGCACTCTCAATGATATCAGTGTGTTGCAACGGTCTCATTTGTTTACTAGGCTTGCTAGTGGTGATGCTCCTGCTTGCAACTACACTATCAATGGGCATGAATACACAAAGGGGTACTATCTTGCAGATGGTATATACCCTCCTTGGTGCACATTTGTCAAGAGCATAAAAGAACCCAAAACTAGAAAAACAATGTGAATTTGCAAGGGTGCAAGAGGCAGCCCAAAAAGACATTGAAAGAGCATTC
Organism: Thinopyrum elongatum; assembly: GCA_011799875.1. Lineage (NCBI taxonomy): Eukaryota > Viridiplantae > Streptophyta > Magnoliopsida > Poales > Poaceae > Thinopyrum > Thinopyrum elongatum. The sequence goes on along the minus strand of CM022298.1, from coordinate 689,158,448 downwards.
GGGGTTTTGCAATCTAGGTTTGCCATTGTTCGTGGTCCTGCTCGTTTTTGGGACAAGCGGACCTTGAAAAACATCATGACATGCTGTGTTATTCTTCACAATATGATTCTCAAAGATGAGAGAGGCATGAACTTGGAGTTCTTCTACGACAATGTGGGTAGCCGTGTCAAACCAGCTAGAGACCCTAACCGCATTAGAGCTTTTCTTCAGACATACAAGAAGATTGAAAATGCAAACAACCACTTTCAGCTTCAGAAGAATCTCATTGAGCACCATTGGCAAAGGGCTAGACAGTAACAAAACTCATTTTTCTATTCATTTTCATTTAATTCATGTGTGATTTGTATTCGGGACAAGTTTTCTATTGCATTATTTAGTTTGCTTCGGTGATTTGAATAATTATTTGTAATGTGGATGATTGTTGTATTGTGTTGTGGTATTGATATTTTTTCTGAATAATTATTTATAGTGTGGATGATTGTTGTATTTGTGGTGTGGTATTGATATTTGCGGACCGGCGGCAGCGGCGCAAGAGCAGAACCTGCAAAGCCGACCCGTAAAAGAGCATATTCCACGAATATCCTTTTATACGGGTCCGTTTTGCGGGGTCTGCCTCTGTGGCTGCCCGTACTGGCCCGCAAAGCCATTTTTCCGTGAACTGCAAACACGTTTTACGGGTCGACGTTATACGGTGTCTGCTAGAGATGCTCTCTAAGCCATGCATTCAAGTACTGGGCGGTAATATGGGGTAGTGGAGGATAGCGACTACGGTCTCTTTCTCTCGGGCGCCCCTGGGGTGGGGAGAGCAACATGAGAGTGTGAGGAGGCATTTCTCTCGTGGCTTAGGCATGTGCATGCGCTCTACGAACTTAATAAGCCAGCCCAACATGGAGGGCGAATGAATGGACCAGGTGGTAGCTAAACTGTGAATCTGCACCGGTGAAGCAAATCTAACGATCCTTGCCTCACCAACTTTTCGGTTGAATACCATGTACACTAGTAGAGTGCCCGTGCATTGTCACGGGACTTAAAAAATTGAGAACGTTCTTTTGTTTATATTATTATCAGTATTCGAAATTGGGTTATATTCATTACATTACTATGCCTTCCTACTCATTGCAGGTAGGTTGTTACTGTTTGCATATCAAATTTCACATGTATAGAAAAGATAGCCAATCATACAAAAATATTGAAATCCACTTCACTTGCAATGTAATTCGGTAACATATACGATCAGATCTAATGCACAAAATAAATAAAGTCGTGCAAAAGCATAGAACTCCTTATTGTGCATTACAAATGATACGTGGCACATGGATGCCCTTTTATGCTTAAGATTAATCATCTCATGAAAGCATGTCTATTGTTATTATCCATTAATTAAATACGACACATGTAGGATTTTGTTCCCTTATTCCAAGATTCTACAACCAGACACTTGATTGCATTTTGCAGTTCCTTGGCAAACTATTACACATGAAATTAGGCACTTGAAACCATACAGCTTACTACACATACCCCCTACCATTTAGGAACCATGGAAACACAAAATATTTCAACACTTCCCCATCAACTATTCATAGCTTGGACAGGCCCCATCTACTTTCCTTGGCTCAAAAGGACTGAGTCCCCTCCAACTGCACTCAACTTCTACGATATCTCTTCTTTGAAGGCCATGAAAACATTCCTCCGGTAAGATCTTTTTTTTAATCATAAATGGCATTTATAATTACTTGATATTTTCATATACAATATCTAAATAGTAAAGTTTATAAATGTAGTACTTTAAAAGAACTAATGCTACTGGTATCCATAGAGCTAGAATACATAAATAAAAATAAGTATATGCATGGAACTCTAACATTAGATAGCCCCATGTAAATTGCATAAATGTAACCCTTATAAACTTCGCGTCTAATTTTTGTGCAGTAGGCTTTTAACCTAGGGTTTTCTTGAAAAAGTTCAATCTATATACATGGAAGATAATATTGCATTAACAAATCAGAACTTGTATCATTATTAGCAGCAAATATGTTTTCATACAAAATTAAACAAGTTAAACTCTTGGCAAGAAATTATGTCTTGGGTCTCGCTTAACCTATTCAGAAAGCTACCATCAACCATATTGAAGTCCATAAGAAAAACAGAGGAACATCATATTCTACTGAAAAACAACAATGTGAAGTTTATGGATATATGATATTTCTCATTGCAATTAATGTCACTAAATTTATTGATCCATAATGAAAGTGCTAGTTGTCGACTAGAGGGGGGGTGAATAGGTGATTTTTATGAAAGTCTTCAAAACACGAGGTCTTTGAAGATAAACAATCAAATGGAACCTATATGATATGCAGCGGAAGATAAACTACTCTAGACAGACCATAGTCAAGTGAGCATAATAATGAAAGCACGAAGACTAATAGCAGCTAGGTAGTACAGATCGAAATGGAAGACAGAATGAAGCCAAACAGGTAATAGTCTTCACACAGTGAAGTCAAATAGATCAAGCAAGCAAGCAATGACTTCACGAAGACAAACTGAAATTTAAAGGAGGTGGGGGGTAGAACCAGTAGCTTGGTGAAGACAAGGATTTGGTAGACCAGTTCCAGTTGCTATGACAACTGTACGTCTGGTTAGGGAGGCTGAGATTGAACTCAGAAGACCACGTCTTCACCTTATCCCCCTTGAGCTAAGGACACCCAGTCCTCGCCCAATCACTCGGGTAAGTCTTCAAGGTAGACTTCCAAACCTTCACAGACTCCGTTCACCGGCGATCCACAATGACTCTTGGATGCTCAGAACGTGACGCCTAGTCGGCTGGAGGATACACAGTCCTCAAGTGTAACAAGTCTTCAGGTCACGCGGACAGAAAGACTTCTATGATGCCTAACACTCTTTGGCTCTGGGTGTCTTGGGCTTTGTCCTCGCAAGGATCTCTCTCTCAAAGGCTTCGAAGGTGGGTTGCTCTCAAACGACAAAAGCCGTGCACTAACTCTGAGCAGCCACCAATTTTGAAGGAAATATGCCCTAGAAGCAATAATAAAGTTGTTATTTTATATTTCCTTATTCATGATAAAGGTTTATTATTCATGCTAGAATTGTATTGATCGGAAACTTAAATACATGTGTGAATACATAAATAAATACCGTGTCCCTAGTATGCCTCTACTAGACTAGCTCGTTGATCAAAGATGGTTAAGGTTTCCTAACCATAGACATGTGTTGTCATTTGATAACGGGATCACATCATTAGGATAATGATGTGATGGACAAGACCCATCCGTTAGCTTAGCATAATGATCATTCAGTTTATTGCTATTGCTTTCTTCATGCCAAATACATATTCCTTCGACTATGAGATTATGCAACTCCCGGATACCGGAGGAATACCTTATGTGCTATCAAATGTCACAACATAACTGGGTGATCATAAAGATTCTCTACAGGTATCTCTGAAGGTGTTTGTTGAGTTGGCATAGATCGAGATTAGGATTTGTCACTCCGATTATCGGAGAGGTATCTCTGGGCCCTCTCGGTAATACACATCATAAGCTTGCAAGCAAACGACTAAGGAGTTAGTCACGAGGTCATGTATTACGGAATGAGTAAAGAGACTTGCCAGTAACGAGATTGAACTAGGTATGAAGATACCGACGATTGAATCTCGAGCAAGTAACATACCGATGGACAAAGGGAATTACGTATGTTGTCATAACGGTTCGACCGATAAAGATCTTCGTAGAATATGTAGGAGCCAATATGGGCATCCAGGTTCCGCTATTGGTTATTGACCAGAGAGGTGTCTCGGTCATGTCTACATAGTTCTCGAACCCGTAGGGTCCGCACGCTTAACGTTAGATGAAGATATAGTATTATATGAGTTATGTGATTTGGTGACCGAATATTTTTCGGAGTCCCGGATGAGATCACGGACATGACGAGGAGTCTCGAAATGGTCGAGAGGTAAATATTGATATATAGGACGATGGTATTCGGACACCAGAAGTGTTCCGGAGGGTACCGGGTACATATCGGGTCACCGGAAGGGGTTCCGGGCACCCCCGGCAAAAGATATGGGCCTTATGGGCCAAGAGGGGAAACGCACCAGCCACAAGGGGCTGGTGTGCCCCCCATATGGGCCGGCCTAAGGAGGAGAAGGAAAGTGGGGAAGGGAAAGGTAAGTGTGGATTAGGATTCCCACTTCCTTCTCTCTCCCCCTCTTTCCTTCCCCCTCCGACATACGTGGCAGGGGGGCGCAGGGCAAGGCAAGCCCCTAGGGGGCCAGCGGCCAGCCCTAGGGTGTGCCCTGGCCTCTCCCCTCCCCCTCCCACCTATATAAATGTGGGAGGGGGCGCCTAGCACACCCCAGACAATTTCCTAGCCGTGTGCGGCGTCCCCCTCTACCGTTTACACCCCCGGTCATATTTTTCGTAGTGCTTAGGCGAAGCCCTGTAGAGATCACTTCACCATCACCGTCACCACGCTGTCGTGCTGCCGGAACTCATCTACTACCTTGCCATCTTGCTGGATCAACAAGGCGGAGGACGTCACCGAGCTGAACGTGTGCAGAACGCGGAGGTGCCGTAAGTTCGGTACTTGATCGGTTGGAGCGCGAAGAAGTTCGACTACATCAACCGCATTGTTAAATGCTTCCGCTTACGGTCTACCAGGGTACGTAGACACACTCTCCCCCTCGTTGCTATGCATCTCCATGGATAGATCATTGCGTGTGTGTAGAATTTTTTTTGTTTTCCATGCAACGATTCCCAACAGTGGCATCATGAGCCAGGTCTATGCGTAGATGATATGCACGAGTAGAACACAAAGAGTTGTGGGCGGTGATAGTCATACTGCTTACCACCAACGTCTTATTGTGATTCGGCGGCATTGTGGGATGAAGCGGCCCGGACCAACCTTACATGTCCACGCACATGAGACCGGTTCCACCGACTGACATGCAACTAGTTTTGCATAAAAGTGGCTGGCGGGTGTCTGTTTCTCCTACTTTAGCTGAATCAAATTTGACTGCGGCCGGTCCTTGAAGAAAGTTAAAACAGCAAACTTGACGAAACACCATTGTTGCCGTAGGTAAGAACGGTTCTTGCTAGAAACCTGTAGCAGCCACGTAAAACTAGCAACATAAAAGTAGAGGACGTCAAACTTGTTTTTGCAGGGTATGTTGTGATGTGATATGGTCAAGACATGATGTGATAAACATTATTGTATGAGATGATCATGTTTTGTAAGTTATCGGCAACCGGCAGGAGCCTTATGGTTGTCTCTTTATTGTATGAAATGCAAACGCCATGTAATTGCTTTACTTTATCGCTATGAGTTAGCAATAGTTGTAGAAGCAATAGTTGGCGAGACGACCACGACGCAACGATGGAGATCAAGGTGTCGAGCCGGTGACAATGGAGATCATGACAATGCTTTGGAGATGGAGATCAAAAGCACGAGATGATGATGGCCATATCATGTCACATATTTTGATTGCATGCGATGTTTATCTTTTATGCATCTTATTTTGCTTAGTACGGTGGTAGCATTATAAGATGATCCCTTCACTAAATTTCAAGGTAAAAGTGTTCTCCCTAAGTATGCACCATTGCGACAGTTCGTCGTGTTGAGACACCACGTGATGATCGGGTGTGATAGACTCTATGTTCACATACAACGGGTGTAAGACAGTTTTGCACATGCAGAATACTTGGGTTAAACTTGACGAGCCTACCATGTACAGACATGGCCTCGGAACACTAGAGACCGAAAGGTCGAACGTGAATCATATAGTAGATATGATCAACATAGAGATGTTCACCATTGATGACTACCCCATCTCACGTGATGATCGGACATGGGTTAGTTGATTTGGATCACGTATCACTTAGATGGCTTGAGGGATGTCTATTTAAGTGGGAGTTCTTAAGTAATTTGATTAATTGAACTTAATTTATCATGAACTTAGTCCTGATTGTATTTGCAAATCTATGTTGTAGATCAATAGCTCGCAATGTAGCTCCCTTATTTTTTGATATGTTCCTAGAGAAAAATAAGTTGAAAGATGATAGTAGCAATGATGCAGACTGGGTCCGTGATCTGAGGATTATCCTCATTGCTGCACAGAAGAATTATGTCCTTGATGCACCACTTGGTGACAGACCTATTGCAAGAGCTGATACAGACGTTATGAACGTTTGACAAACTTGATATGATGACTACTTGATAGTTTAGTGCGCCATGCTTTACGGCTTAGAATCGGGGCTCCAAAGACATTTTGAACGCCATGGAACATATGAGATGTTCCAAGAGCTGAAATTGGTATTTCAGGCTCATGCCCGTGTTGAGAGGTATGAGACCTCTGACAAGTACTTTGCCTACAAGATGGAGGAGAATAGCTCAGCCAGTGAGCATGTGCTCAGAATGTCTGGGTACTACAATCACTTGAATCAAGTGGGAGTTAACCTTCCAGATAAGATAGTGATTGACAGAGTTCTCTAGTCACTATCACCAAGCTACTAGAACTTCATGATGAACTATAATATGCATGGGATAACGAAAACAATTCCCGAGCTCTTCGCGATGCTGAAATCGATGAAGGTAAAAATCAAGAAAGAGCATCAAAGTGTTGATGGTTAACAAGACCACTAGTTTCAAGAAAAGGGCAAGGGAAAGAAAGGGAACTTCAAGAAGAATGGCAAGCAAGTTGCCGCTCCCGTGAAGAAGCCCAAAGCTGGACCCAAGCCTGAAACTGAGTGCTTCTACTGCAAAGGAAATGGTCACTGGAAGCGGAACTGCCCCGAATACTTGGCGGATAAGAAGGATGGCAAAGTAAACAAAAGTATATTTGATATACATGTTATTGATGTGTACTATACTAGTGTTCGTAGTAACCCCTGGGTATTTGATACCGGTTCAGTTGCTAAGATTAGTAACTCGAAACAGGAGTTGCAGAACAAACAGCGACTAGTTAAGGGCAAGGTGACGATGTGTGTTGGAAATGATTCCAAGGTTGATACGATCACCATCGCACACTACCTCTACCTTCGAGATTAGTGTTGAACCTAAATAAATGTTATTTGGTGTTTGCGTTGAGCATGAATATGATTAGATCATGTTTATTGCAATACGGTTATTCATTTAAGTCAGAGAATAATTGTTGTTCTGTTTACATGAATAAAACCTTCTATGGTCATACACCCAATGTCAATGGTTTATTGAATCTCGATCGTAGTGATACACATATTCATAATATTGATGCCAAAAGATGGAAAGTTGATAATGATAGTGCAACATATTTGTGGCACTTCCGTTTAGGTCATATTGGTGTAAAGCGCATGAAGAAAGTCCATGTAGATGGACTTTTGGAGTCACTTGATTATGAATCATTTGATACTTGCGAACCATCTCTCATGGGCAAGATGACTAAAACTCCGTTCTCCGGAACAATGGAGCGAGCTAATAACTTATTGGAAATTATACATACCGATGTATGCGGTCCGATGAGTGTTGAGGCACGCGGCGGGTATCGTTATTTTTTGACCTTCACAGATGATTTGAGCAGATATGGGTATATCTACTTAATGAAACACAAATCTGAAACATTTGAAAAGTTCAAAGAATTTCAGAGTGAAGTGGAGAATCATCACAACAAGAAAATAAAGTTTCTATGATCTGATCGCGGAGGCGAATATTTGAGTTACGAGTTTGGCTTTCATTTAAAACAATGTGGAATAGTTTCACAACTCACGCCACCTGGAACACCACAGCGTAATGGTGTGTCCGAACGTCGTAACCGTGCTTTATTAGATATGGTGCTTTCTATGATGTCTCTTACCGATTTACCACTATCGTTTTGGGGTTATGCATTAGAGACAGCTGCATTCACTTTAAATAGGGCACCGTCTAAATCCATTGAGACGACACCTTATGAACTATGGTTTGGCAAGAAACCTAAGCTGTTGTTTCTTAAAGTTTGGGGTTGCGACACTTATGTCAAAAGGCTTCAACCTGATAAGCTCAAACCCAAATCGAAGAAGTGCGTCTTCATAGGATACCCTAAGGAAACAATTGGGTACACCTTCTACCACAGATCCGAAGGAAAAATTTTTGTTGCTAAGAATGGGTCCTATCTAGAGAAGGAGTTTCTCTCGAAAGAAGTGAGTGGGAGAAAAGTAGAACTTGATGAGGTAATTGTACCTTCTCTCGAATTGAAAAGTAGCACATCAGAGAAAACCGTTCCCGTGATGCCTACACCAACTAGAGAAGAAGCAAATGATAATGATCATAAAACTTCAAATCAAGTTGCTATTGAACCTCGTAGGTCAACCAGATCATGATCCACACTAGAGTGGTACGGTAATCCTGTTCTGGAAGTCATGTTATTAGACCAAGGCGAACCTACGAACTATGAAGAAGCTATGATGAGCCCAAATTCCGACAGATGGCTTGAGGCCATGAAATCTGAGATAGGATCCATGTATGAGAACAAAGTGTGGACTTTGGTGGACTTGCCCGATGATCAGGAAGCCATAGAGAATAAATGGATCTTCAAGAAGAAGACTGACGCTGATGGTAATGTTACTGTCTACAAAGCTCGACTTGTCGCAAAAGGTTTTCGACAAGTTCAAGGGGTTGACTACGATGAGACTTTCTCACCCGTAGCGATGCTTAAGTCCATCCGAATCATGTTAGCAATTGCCGTATTTTATGAAATTTGTCAAATGGATGTCAAAACTACATTCCTTAATGGATTTCTTAAAGAAGAGTTGTATATGATGCAACCAGTAGGTTTTGTCGATCCTAAAGGTGCTGACAAAGAGAGCAAGCTCCAGCAATCCATCTATGGACTGGTGCAAGCATCTCAGAGTTGGAATATACGCTTTGATGAGGTGATCAAAGCATATGGTTTTATACAGTCTTACGGTGAAGCCTGTATTTACAAGAAAGTGAGTGGGAACTCTATAGCATTTCTGATATTATATGTGGATGACATATTGTTGATTGGAAATGATATAGAATTTCTGGATAGCATAAAAGGATACTTGAATAAGAATTTTTCAATAAAAGACCTCGGTGAAGCTGCTTATATATTGGGCATCAAGATCTATAGAGATAGATCGAGATGCTTAGTAGGACTTTCACAAAGCACATGCCTTGACAAAGTTTTGAAGAAGTTCAAAATGGATCAGTCAAAGAAAGGGTTCTTGCCTGTGTAACAAGGTGTGAAGTTGAGTAAGACTCAAAACCCGACCACAGCAGAAGATAGAGAGAGAATGAAAGTCATTCCCTATGCCTCAGCCATAGGTTCTATAAAGTATACCATGCTATGTACCAGACCTATTATGTACCTTGCCATGAATTTGGCAAGGAGGTACAATAGTGATCCAGGGGTGGATCATTGAACAGCGGTCAAAATTATCCTTAGGTACCTAAAGAGGACTAAGGAAATGTTTCTCGGTTATGAAGGTGACAAAGAGTTCGTCGTAAAGGGTTACGTCGATGCAAGCTTTGACACTGATCTGGATGACTCTGAGTCTCAATCTGGATACATATTGAAAGTGGGAGCAATTAGCTAAAGTAGCTCCATGTAGAGCGTTTTAGATATAGAAATTTGCAAAATACATACGGATCTGAATGTGACAGACTCGTTGACTAAACTTCCCTCATAAGCAAAACATGATCACACCTTAGTACTCTTTGGGTGTTAATCACATGGCGATGTGAACTAGATTGTTGACTCTAGTAAACTCTTTGGGTGTTGGTCACATGGCGATGTGAGCTATGGGTGTTAAATCACATAGTGACGTGAACTAGATTATTGACTCTAGTGCAAGTGGGAGACTGAAGGAAATATGCCCTAGAGGCAATAATAAAGTTGTTATTTTATATTTCCTTATTCATGATAAAGGTTTATTATTCATGCTATAATTGTATTGATCGGTAACTTAAATACATGTGTGAATACATAAACAAATACCGTGTCCCTAGTATGCCTCTACTAGACTAGCTCGTTGATCAAAGATGGTTAAGGTTTCCTAACCATAGACATGTGTTGTCATTTGATAACGGGATCACATCATTAGGAGAATGATGTGATGGACAAGACCCATCCGTTAGCTTAGCATAATGATCATTCAGTTTATTGCTATTGCTTTCTTCATGTCAAATACAAATTCCTTCGACTATGAGATTATGCAACTCCCGGATACCGAAGGAATACCTTGTGTGTTATCAAATGTCACAACATAACTGGGTGATCATAAAGATGCTCTACAGGTATCTCCGAAGGTGTTTGTTGAGTTGGCATAGATCGAGATTAGGATTTGTCACTCCGAGTATCGGAGAGGTATCTTTGTGCCCTCTCGGTAATACACATCATAAGCTTGCAAGCAAACGACTAAGGAGTTAGTCACGAGGTCATGTATTACGAAATGAGTAAAGAGACTTGCCGATAACGAGATTGAACTAGATATGAAGATACCGACGATCGAATCTCAGGCAAGTAACATACCGATGGACAAAGGGAATTACGTATGTTGTCATAACGGTTCGACCGATAAAGATCTTTGTAGAATATGTAGTAGCCAATATGGGCATCTAGGTTCCGCTATTGGTTATTGACCAGAGAGGTGTCTCGGTCATGTCTACATAGTTCTTGAACCCGTAGGGTCCGCACGCTTAACGTTCGATGACGATATAGTATTATATGAGTTATGTGATTTGGTGACCGAATGTTGTTCGGACTTTCGGATGAGATCACGGATAGGATGAGGTGTCTTGAAATGGTCTAGAGGTAAAGATTGATATATAGGATGATGGTATTCGGACACCGGAAGTGTTCCGGAGGGTACTGGGTACATATCGGGTCACCGAAAGGGGTTCCGGGCACCCCCGGCAAAAGATATGGGCCTTATGGGCCAAGAGGGGAAACACACCAACCACAAGGGGCTGGTGCGCCCCCCATATGGGCCGGCCTAAGGAGGAGAAGGAAAGGGGGGAAGGGAAAGGTAAGTGTGGATTAGGATTCCGACTTCCTTCTCCCCCCCCCCCCCTATTTCCTTCCCCCTCCAACATACATGGCAGGGGGCCACTACAAAAAAAAACCACTTTCGTGATGATACGTGTTTGTCACAGTAGGTCACGTTTTCTGTCATGCATGTACATCCATGGCGATTTTATGACAGAATCAAGATAGTCATACCTGTGCTGTTGTAGAAGTGTTCCATGACATTACCAAAATTATCATCACAGAAGTGTCCACTTCAATGACGATAAATCGCGCGTCAGGGAAGTGCTTTCGTCAAGGGTAACCGACACGTGGCATCTACCGTAACGGGTCACCGTTAAGCTATCGGGTTTTGGTTTGGATCCGATAACCCACTAACAGCCCGGACCAATGGCGATTTTCCACATGTAAAATTCTCATTCGCCGACGATCCACGTGTCGGCTCAGCGTTGGGACAGATGTCAACCGTCCATTTGACAAGAATCGCCAATGAAACATTGCCATGTGGGATGACCCAATAGAGGCCCATATAGGTTTAAAAGCCGGCCAAGGAACAGGCCCACAAGATTTTGTCAGATCTAATGGGCCGGCCCGTTAATAGCCTAACATTTTCTGGACCAAATTATAGCCCACATCAGATACGGGCCGTTAAATGACTACAATATTCTGGGCCAGTTTACGGCCCATATTAGATCCGGCCTGTTAATAGCCTGCAGTAGTTTGGGCCAAATTACGGTCCATACCTGATCCGGCCCGTTAACTGACTTTCATTTCTTGGGCCAAATTACGGCCCATAACAGATACGGCCCTTTAACAGCTACTGTGCCATTGGGGCCCTGCTTTGCTCTTCGGCCTCTTAATGGCCCATTTAACAGTTTGGCTTGATATTAGTTTCGGGCTGTCAGTGGCCCTGTCTACATATGGGCATCTTTCGGCCCGGTTTCACTTTCGGCCATTTAAAGGCCCGAGTTGCACCTGGGCCTAATTCTGGTCTGTAGTTACTTTAGGCCTCTTAACGGCCCGTAGTCTTCATGGATACATTCTAGCCCAAACTGCCTATCGGCCCGTTAAAGGCCCTTGAGAGTGTTGGGCCTAATTTTGGCCCGTTATACATCCGGCCTGCTTCTCGCTCGTCATGTAATTGGGTCAGCCAAGGCCCAAAAACATTTTAGCCTATTAATGGCCCGTCACCCGAATGGGCCAATAATGGGCCGATTTATAATACAGCACACTGTCGGCCCGTGATTTGTTCGCCATAATTAAGGCTCAATCTAGTTTTCAACCTGATAAAAACCTATTTAATTTTCCGGCCCAATTAAGGCAAGCGGTTTACTCGGCCTTTTAAAGGCCCGAAACTAATAGTGGACCAGATTAAGACTAAACCTAACTAATGGCCCAAGATGATTGTAGGCCCATGGTTCGGCCCGTACTAGCGATTAGCGACCGGCCAGTTTTAGTACAAAAATTATTATTTTATAAACCTAACCTATTGGCTTATTGCGCACCGATCGAAGATTACGACCTTTTCTCAGAGCGACGATAGCATAAACAGCAAATAAATTACAACATCGTGACGAAGAATAAACCTAGACTATACAACAAAGAAATTACAGCATATTACATCCCCTGGGCATCAAAGTTCGCCGCCAGTGATAATAAAGGGCAACCAGACAGCAGATTCCATAAACTGGGCAGGTCGCCACCAGTGGAAGTAAACAGGCCGACAAAATAATAGACAGAACCGACAGCACTTCAACACAGTTCAAGAAATGTTAGCCCGGCCCAGGAGCTGCAGCGCAAGCAGCTTAGCAACCTGATGAGACTGCGCTTCTTTGACGCTTATATCCACCAACTTAAGCTGCATAGCATCAATAGACGTCCTGTACTTATGGTTAATCTTGCATAGAGATTGGAGTTCCAGTCGGATTTGAGCGGAAGCATGTCTTTCTGCTTGAATTTTAGACTGAAGAAGTCGAACAGATTCAGGCAGCGACTTCATCGAGCTTGTGTCACTGAGTAAGTTCGACACTACATCAAGATATGACTTTGTGGTTGTATCCCTACCCTCAAGATGTGTTGCCTTCTTCTCTGGAATATATGTTAGAGGGACAAACAATGGGTTCATCTCACTATCATTGTGACAGTTCTTCCTAGCAGCAGTGATGTCACCCTGAAAGAGAAACAAGTAGGTAGATAACAGGTTTTGCACGTATAAGCATCAGCGCTATCAATTCATCTCATTTCTTTGTCAGAAATAAAGAGACACGGTTTAAAATAGCATTAACATAATAGGCATTGTTCATAGTTAAGACGGCAGGAAATGGCATTGTGCAGGAGCGGCTAGCTTCACCAGACCACTGGATTACAGATCAAGAACATAAGCATACGTGTAGTTCTAAACAACATATAAGCATGAATGGTGAGTGTACTGTCAATTTATACCATTTCAGATTAGTAAATAAAGAGACATGATTTAAATAACATTAATATAATATGGCATTATTCATAGTTGAGACATAGCAGGATATGACATTGTGCTGTTGTTGGTAGTTTCACCACACCACTGGATTACAGATCAAGAACACAAGCATACACATAGTGCTAAAGAAGATAACTTGCTATGTTTAGTTTAATTTACATGGTACGAATAAGGAACTAAGTTGTACAACTAAAGACTGAAATTGAGAAGGACAAACTTATGTTTACATACTCCTTCTTTATAAACTTTGAACAAGCAATTTGATGCAGACGACAAAAATAAACAGCATTTGCACTCATAGCTATCCAAATATACACAACAAAGTTTGAAGGCTCGAGGAGGACAAACTTACATTAGTAGTGAAGACAGGCTCTATAAAGCCCTTGTCCATATTGATGGGGGGGGGGGCAATTCAAGAAGTTTACCGCACACTCTTCTTCAAGAGCATTGCCTTTATTCTACATTTTGGTAAAAGTAAATATAGATGTGAAAATATAGGAACAAATGTCGATTATTTAACGTAAGATGCAGAGTACAAATGTAAATACAACATACAGGCAAAAGGCACTAACAAGAGCAATGCGGAGCTAAACTTCTTCAGTAACATTGGGTTTATTCAATATTTTGGCAAGTGTAAATGTAGATCTGATGTGTAGAAAATAGAGGGCAAGGGAAAATAAGCTGCAAAGTGTACATGAAAAACTACCTGACAAATATAAGTACAGTGATGAAGGACAGCAGATACTTACAAGAACAATGCAGAACTATATTTCTTCATAAGCATTGGGTTTATTCTACATTAATTTAAGCATTAATATAGATCTGATAATTTGGAGCGAACAGTGGATAAGCAAGCTATAATGCACAATGATGTCACATAATCCACCAGGTATGAATGTAAGGACATCGATAGGATAATAGGTACCCACAAGAGCAACGCAGTGACCAGCATAGTTGCGATATCCTAGGTTTTGCGGTGCTTATTCTATCACCGATATACGTCGGGTGCTATGTGATTTCTCCGGTAGCACCACCTTTTTCAAGGACTTTGCTTGTACTCCTTCAGGTCCTGCAATCACCCTCTTCCTTTTGGATGTCTGCAACACAAGAACAGCATTTGAATGGAAAAACATGGTATGACAACAAATAGAATAGGTGTTGATAATGGATGGGCATGGCATCTTCACATATATCATGAGTAAACTAAGCAGATGGCAGTGCAACGAAGCAATAGAAATACAAGACACCTTATGCAAGATATGTGAAACCAATAAAACCTTGCCAAATTAGAACAGGCACCTTATTGGGTGAACAGGATAGGCCATCTGCCTTTGACTCCTTGAGCTCAGAATAGTCATTAGGATCATATTCTGAATACGAATCTATAGGTCGGGAGCATGTGGGTTTCATTGCATCCACAATGGACCTCAATCCCTTGATGCCAAGTTTGTTAGCCATTGAACTGTTCCGCAATATTCTTCTGATGTGCGCATTCTTATATTCATTGTGATTACGTACAATATCTGAAAAGCATGAAAACATAAATAGTAGTGAGATTATCTTTTTAATGCAGAGGATATTGTAATATAATAGGGGCTCCCTGTAAACCCTTGTGTGCTATCACTGGATTCTGATGAGAGAGCCCATGTGTGCTGTAATATGATGAGTAGATTAATATAATCTGGCACAACTACACAAAAAAATAGGCTCCCTGTTGGGAGGTCCAGATGTAAGGATAGTTGGCAGATGATAGGTTCATAATATACCGTATAGAAAGTTTATTGCCAAACCATGATAACGAGAGCGCAGAGCCACTAGGCAGATCATAGTGTAGATAATAGGGGTACACCATAACCACTATAAATAAATCGGGAAAGCGGAACTGGCTGGAAAATACAGGGTTTTGCGGCTACTAATATGCAGCCTATCGATCACCTACAGGCCAACTCTATTCATCTGAAGGCGCACAACTGTTACTATCAGTCTAGTCTATCAAAGACCGCGTGGCTCCCACCATTTTTGAGATATTATGGCAGACCAACTCAAAGTGCGAAATCATGTAGCAGAACCGGCCCAATAGAGCTGTCGACTGCAGATGTCCCTGCTCCCCTTCCTGACAAGGAACATACTGTACTTACTAAAGAAGAACAGAAGAGGAACATGTTAAAGAATAGAAGGGGAAGCATATTATTGAGATTCCCCTTCTTTCTATACAATGTTGGTTGCCCACCCATGATGAATCAGAGCGCCCAAAGAAATGCAATTCCATGATGTCTCTCTATATGTGGCCACATGCATTTGGAAAATCAAGTGGGAGCATTAGCTAAACAATTAAATGTGTGTCTGTTAGCTAATGTCAGTATCATATCACATTCGTATTTGAAGAACCTTAGGACGTATGATTAGTGTGTTATTTAGCTTTAAAGGGTGGATAGCTGCTAGTAGGCCACAAAGCACCTACGCAGATCGTAGTGTAGATATAATGGGAAAAACCTAAGCATCAGGAGTAAAATCAGGAAAGTGGAACTTGCTGGAATATATGTGCTAGTATTGCCGGTACGGCTAGAAAGGCTTCGAATACCAGCTCTCTACAACTGAAGGCGCAGTACTGTTACTATTAGTCTAACTCTCAAAGGCGACACATACGATCGAATACGAAGAGTTGAAAGCGTCCATGACAATCGACATGAAGACCAACACGAAGAGTTGAAAGCGTCCATGACAAGCGAACGAATAGACCTGTACACTGCAAATGTCCCTGCTCCTCTTCACTACAAAGAACATACTGTACAACTATTATACTCCCTCTGTTCCTAAATACAAATCTTTGTAGAGATTCCACTATGGATCACATACGGATGTATATAGATACATTTTAGAGTGTAGATTCACTCATTTTGCTCCATATGTAGTCCATGGAGGAATCTCTACAAAGACTTATATTTAGGTACGGAGAGAGTACTTACAAAGGAAGAACAGAAGAGGAGCATGCTAAAGAAGAGCAAGCAGATTTTGGATAATAAAATGTTGGTTGGCCACACATGATGAACCAGAGCGCATAAAGAACACAACTCCCTGCTGTCCCTCGATATGTGGCACATGTGCTTTTCGAAATTAAAGTAGGAACATTAACTGGCCAATTAAACATTCTCTGTTTTAGTACATGTCAGCATCATATCAGATTCGTATTTGAGCAACTAAGTTTGTAATTATGAGTGGCATGTTGTTTAGCTTGATGGGTTGAGGAGCACTGCTTGCACGTACGTCTTGAAGCACCTACGATAATGGTATTGAATATATGGGAATGTCTACATGCAAGTCGCCTGACTTTCGTCATTTGGGTCAGTCGACCATTTCAGGCGGTTGGATGAAGATCCTACGTCTCCTAACCCTTCTTCTTCCTCACCTCTTATTCTTCCCCTAAAGACCACCACACGGGTCACCGGCCGAACCACCGGCCCCTGCCCTCCCCTGAACCACCCACCACCTCCGATCTTCCGCCGCCCCCGGCCATCCTTCTAGCTAACCCCACCCCCCACCCACGTCAAGTTTTGCCTCCGGCGAGGCCCCACCATAGCCCAATGACAGCCCCCCACAACCACTGTCCCCACCCGAAACCCTAAGATAGATAATGGGGCAGCCCTCCGGCGAGCCCCTTCCTTCCCTCCGGCGAACTCCCAAAAATGGACTGACCCCAATTTGAAATTCAGTCGACTGTCATTTAAGCTAATGTGGAATATAAAAGGGGAAAACCTTAAGCATTGCGAGTATAGTGGTGCGCGTGCCACGGCGGATCTGAAGGTGCAAACCGGACAAAGGCAACTTCGCAACCAATGTTTGGTTTCAACTAACAAGTAAGATTCTAAGTGATGGACAAGAAATCACAGTAAAGCAGTGGCGATCTATTTTCTTGCTGAGATAAATAACTTGAGCAGATACGAAAGAGTACCGCCTCTGGTGTGGCGCCGTGTAAGCATCTGCTGAGGCGTTGAGGGTACTGCGGTAGCGATGGCTGTTGGCGACATGGAAGCAGATCTAGGAGGGCAGACGGTGGTCGCAAGGGAAATATCTCGGCACGGTGGACGAGACGGTCGTACGAGCGGCCTCGGCAAGGAGGATGACGGCGCGGATGAAGCGAGAGGACGCGAATCAAGGATCCAAGTCTGAAGCCGTGGATGAGAGAGGTCGATCTCTTGTAATGGACGACGGCGTCGGGGTATCAGCTCCGGCATGGTGGAGGAGGATGGCGGTGGATGGGGTGGCGGACGGAGGAGACTATGGTGGAGAGGGTGTTTTGGCGCCCACGGAGTACGAATGGGGAAATGAGGGAGAGAGGAAGGGGGAAACCATGGTTTCAGGGCACGCTTGTCTCAAATGCGAGGAAATTTACAAACTTATCCCCCATTTAAAATTTCCTACATCACAGCAATATTATTCGGTTGGGGATAGGACGGTAATCTCGCATACACCGAATATTTGCCGACGGAGATTTCGGCTGACGAGAGTTTGTTTTGGCGCCCACCGTGTATGAATCGGGGAGGGAGGTCAAAGGCGATTTCGGCCTAGGAGAAACTGTGTTTTGGCGCCCACCGTGTATGAATCCGGGGAGGTGAGAGGCGGAGGCGGTTATGTCATGTTTGAGTGAAATTACAAGCCTACCCCTATCGAAACCTATAGAAATCGAGCCGATAGGCTTTGCGTGTCAGGGATAGGCAGTAATTTCCATCTCGCAGATTTTGGTTTTGGGCGGTTACTACAACTTTCCCCGCTTCGTTCAAATTTTTGCAGAGAAAGAGTGCACGTTTACAGTGCCAACTCAATTCGAATCCAGTTTTTTTTTGGGAAGGATCCATTTTTTATTCGAATACAAATCTATATACATCATTTTTTTATATATACTTTCAAAAGCACAACACCCTTTATACATAAATATGGTTTACAAATGGCATGATCTCAGA
The DNA here is from genome assembly GCA_011799875.1 of Thinopyrum elongatum. Lineage (NCBI taxonomy): Eukaryota > Viridiplantae > Streptophyta > Magnoliopsida > Poales > Poaceae > Thinopyrum > Thinopyrum elongatum. Next base: position 689,140,000 of record CM022298.1, on the reverse strand, counting down.
ATCATAAGGCTGGATCCATCTTAATTTGGATTTTCAAATATTTGAAACCACTTTATGTTGAAATCCAATGTATGCATTCCTGGCTAACTGTCTCCAATTAATGTGTGTTTCATGCGGTTTTTTTTACTTCTCAAACATGTATAATGTGTTCCACACACGCAACATATAGTGTAATCCCGTTTAGACATTAATTGCATATAAACCATGCATTGTCTCTAATTAAAGAATCTATGGATCACTAATATTGATAAACTATATAACATTACACGTGTCCCCAAATTCAAATGAATATGCATGTTTGATAGACCAATTTTCGTTATGATATTATCGATGTCGTGATCTCTAGTTTAAATATTTGAATCCCCTTTAATCCAGATATTCATCTCATATAGCTATCACTCATGCTTATATATCTCTCTAGACCTATACGCCTTCATCGTCTCTTGGGTATCTCTCGTGCTACTTGTATGTCGACAATGATCTTTTATCTTCGTAACACACTGACGGTACTCTCTCTCTCGACCTTCACTCTATCTCTATCTAAGTATATCTCGCTCCCTGCTATGTGTCTCTAACTATGATTCTCCCTGTGAAATCTCTTTCTCTCACACAAACACAAACTTCGTCTCCCGGGGTTTCATTTCTCTCTACTATTCCCCTGTGTGCCACTCGCACACCCCCTCTCACACAGAGATGTCTTGCGCTCCTTAGGTATGAGAAGCTACGACTCTTCCTCTTAAATATCTCTTCCTCACACACAAACACAAACTCTGTCTCCCAGGGTCTCATATCTCTCCACCATTCTCTTGTAAGTCGCTCACACACACCCTCTCTCCCTAGAGATATCTCGCGTTCCCTGATATGTCTCTCTAGCTATCACTCTCGTTGTGAAATATCTTTCTCTCTCGCAAACACAAAACTCCGTCTCTTGGGATCTCATTTCTCTCTGATATTTGTTTGTATGTGACTCACATGCACCCTCTCTCTATCTCTCTCACACCCACACACATAACTCAGCCTTCTGATCCACTTGACTCTTATCTCTAACACACACACTAGCTAGCCAATCTCCCTCTAGCTAGCATCTTTATCTTTCTATTTATCTATTTCTCCATCAACCTTCTTTCTCGCCCTCACTCTTGCTTCCTATCATGCACACTATATATGTTTCTCTCTACATGCAGTCATGCGCCCTCTTTTTATCTTTCTCTCACACACACATAACTTCACCCTCTGAACCACTCGGCGGTCATCTCTAACACACAAACTAGCCGATGTCCCTCTAGCTAGCATCTCTATCTCTCTATCTATCTGTAGTTTCTCCGTCAGCATTTCTTTCTCGCATGCACTCTTGCTTCCTATCACGCACACTATATCTGTCTCTCCATACATGCATCTATAGGTTGATCTCTTTTGCACAATCATTGTGTCTCGCTCCCTCTGCTCACCATAGATGCATGCTCCAGCCCATGCCACTCTCTCTTAAAGACAAAAACACATGCTCAATTATCAGGCCGTCTTCCCTCCACTCTCACATGCATGCATATTGTCATACCGATCCGTCTCTCCCATGTCGTTGATCTTATGACTTATGTCTTCTTTCTTTTATCTCGATCATGCGCGCACGCACACACACACATCCCACGTATACATGTATACCTCTCTCACATGCACGTTCAAGGTCTCCTATGTCTCCATACATAGTTAATTACCCTCAGCCCTAACCCCACATCAAATCGTTCTCTTCTTGTGTGCACATAATTTCCGCCTGGATGGGTAAAACACACACTCACACTTAACAATCTCCTTCTAGCTACCCCCCCTCTCTCACTCTTCCTCTATATCCCCGAAACCAATAAGACCATCCCTTCGTTTAATTCCCGCCTACATGAACCATCGATATATAGTAGTCTTCCTCGGTGTCTCTTGAACAAAAATGTTCTCTCGATGTCGACTCCTCTCACGCGCACACGCCTTCTCTTCCCTCTCTACGGGCCTCTTCTCTCTTGCACCCCCTCGTTGCTGGCCTCTGCCATACACATCACCTCTCTACGATGAAGCCACACACACTTAAATTACTTTCGCCACGGAAGACTCCGCTTCACACACACACACACACACACACACACACACACACTTGCACGCACGCACGCATGCACACACACACACACACACACACACACACACACACACACACACACACACTAAGACTCCATCTCACACACACATGCTCTAGGCGGAGCATTTGTTCCTACCACCCTTCGTCCAACCTTACCCGTATGATAAACAATCACCTTAATTTACTTGTATAACATGGACAAATTCCACTTTACTTTAGTAGTTAGCAAACTTCTCATAATTATATAACGCAAATCACGAGCAGGAAGTGACATTTTTTTTACACAACCACGTTAACATGGCCACATAAATCACTAGCTAAAGTGTAATACCATTATACTTATATCCCGATGCAAAAGGTTGAGTACATGTCCGAAGAGTAGAGTCGCACACACGCACTCTGTCTCTCAGAATCTCACACACATACCAGTTACGTGACGCCCCCTAAGCAGACCCGTATGTTACAATTTGTGCACCCGTGGGTACACGTGATGGTGCGCATTTATTTAAGCCGGACGACGAACCCAAACAGTAGCTGTATTCATTCCCCTCCCGCCGCCTCTTCTTTGGTCGTCGTCGCCCGATAGCCGTGGCCCGGCCGAAGGTAACGACATACGCCATACTCCCGCCAGAGCGGCGCTTTAATCTGGAGGCAGCGCGAAGCCTGGATTGCAGCCGCCCTGCCTCCGGAGTCCGGACTAGCCGGAGCCGGACTAGCCGGAGCCAGACGAGGAGGCGTTGGAGGCGGAGCAGCACGCGGAGCCGGAGGAGGAGAACGATGACGCGGAGCCGGAACAGGAGGACGACGACGCGGGCAAAGCGGAGCCGGAGGAGGACGATGATTTCCATTATACTCAGACTTAAAGGGCTTTGAGTTTCACACCACATTTATTTCATAGAGATAAGAGAAAGGAAATTTTAGTGGTCATGCATGCATCTTTTTATGCTAGCACTCCTATATAAGGGTTGACCGGTCGCTTCCCGTGGATGTGCGCGGGCGGTGGAAGAGGAAGGAGAAGGGAAGCGGGCTGTGGAGTACGCCAGTTGCAGCACGAGCACCAAGGAACGTTCATGCCAAACAATGCATCGTTTTACAGTATAGTCCAGTGGAGTATGAATTAGCCTTTAGGTTGCGTGTGGATGACATGGCTGCAACATGCAGGCTGCAGTTCGATAGCCTACCACTCCGCTTTGCACGGTTTGGTCACACAAGATTTGCATGCACGCATGTCATGCACGTACTTGTCGAAGGCGTTCTCGAAAAAGGGCGACCAGGTCCGCTAGTCCACGTTGGTCCATGCGCCCAGAAAACAACTAATCCTAGTAGCTGTAAATGTCATGCGTGCTTTAATTCCGAGCTAGTGGATGGACGCGAACTTGCCGTACAATGAACCGCCCGCCAGCTCCCTAATCTCTATCTCTACTCTTAAAATAATAATAATCTATCTATCTATCTATCTATCTATCTATCTCTATCTCTCTTCTACTACTCTTAGAAAAAACAGAGTTGGTGATATTGGTGTGCCTGCCATCTTGCAATATAGGCCGTCCGATTTATATCTGACGGATAGGAAGGAAACTATGGCAATTTTGCAAAAAGATACCCACACCCCTCTCCACATTTGCAAATAAGGCCTTCCCTCGTTCATCCTTTTCTCTCACAAGATAAACTACTCATACAAATGCATCTTGATGTTACGTGCAACGCACGGGCATCTTGCTAGTAATAAATAATGATCTACTCTTATAAAAACAGATTTGATGATGATGGTGTGCCTGCCTTCCTACAATATAGACCGTCCGATTTATATCTGACGGATAGGAAGGAAACTATGGCAATTTTGCAAAAAGATACCTGCACCCCTCTCCACATTTGCAGATAAGGCCTTCCCTCATTCATCTTTGTCTCCCACGAGATAAACAGCTCGTATAAATGCATCTTGATGTTACGTGTAACACATGGGCCTCTTGCTAGTCTCAAATATAAACTGCACTAGTGCGCGCCCGCAGAACATCCTTTCCGAAGGGACGAAGCCCTGCAGTTACCATCTCCTCTCGTGTAAACCAGCTCCACAAGGGACAAGGCAGTTGGTCGCCATTGCCATGGATTTGCAAGGCGGTTGTGCTTCTCGTCCTTGTCGAGGTTGGGAGACCTTGGACGATGATCCTTTGGGACAAATTGTAAGTCGCTCCGACTTCCTCACATCCGCAAGACTTAGCGGTACTTGCACCAAATATTTTAAGAGGGTGCGTAAATATGCGTGGGAGAAGGCCATGCTAGTTGGTTTGCCATGCATCCTCGAGGACGAGGATGTTTCCTTGGGGGTCTCTCCAGCGCGGCGTGGCCATAGTTGCAAGTTGACGCCCCTTGAGATGCCGACGTTGAGGGGCACTCGGATTTTGTTCGATGAGCAGGTAAGTGATGAGTTTGATCACGTAGTAAATGCATTCTAAAGACTACTTCCGTGTCCATTTCCTAATTCCCCCGCTGCCCATTGTTTCACAGGTTAGGCTTGGTGCCAGTGGAGTTGGCTTGCATATGTACGGGAGGGTACCAACATCAATTTGCACAACATTTACAACGGTGACACTGTTCTCGTAGCCTTTGTCCAACATTGGGATCAGCCATGCAATGGGCCATCGCCTGAATTGGTATGATGGAACCATGGTGAGATTGAAGAAGATAGCAATCCCGGAAGCCCCGATAAGGTTGTCCGCCAACCAAAATTACACTCTCATCGCGGTGTTCCACATCGCGATTGCTTTCACGAACCCTGCACATGGCGGTCAAAGGTGGACCATGCTGTCTGCGGCCGATTTGTTGCCGTACGAGTACGAAGACGCTGTGCTCCTTTCTAACCGCATCTTCGCGGTGACAAACCAGGGGACTTGTTTCGTATGGGACACATCCTACAGTATACTCCCTCTCTTCCAGTTTATTTGTTTTGAATTTTTTTGTTTTATAAGTTTCAAATTCAAATTTAGAGCTCCCCATCACATGTTGAGATTACAATGTCCATTAAATCGTTGCGTGCATGTACTAGTTTTTTATTGGTCACGCATGCATGCATTGCAAGTAACATTTTTTACCACAATTTCTTAGGAAACTGAGTGCAATAATTGAGTAGTTTTGCAAACTACCAGTACTACACCTGAAACGGTTCGAAATCAATACCACCACCACGCCCCCATCTGACCGCCCTGGCCGACCCAAACCCCCTCCCTTGCCGGCACGCGCTTCCCGCGTGAAACGGTTAGCGTCGCCCCGGAGCATCAGTGCCGCATTAATGCCCGGCCAGAGCGGAGGCAACCTCTCACTGGCGCCGGCTTTGAAGCAGCGCGACGGCCGAGAGAGCGCTGCTTCCCGGTGCACACAACTGCTCCGCGTTGAGGCTGGCCAAAGTGGTGGTGGTGGTAACTTAGCTGGTACATACACTCGGGAATAGTAGACATGGCGATGTGGCAGAGAATTAAAGAAGAAACAGGGAGTCATGCATGGCAATAAATATGATCATCTATGCTGCTACTCTATGATACTATGCACTATAAAAGTAGTATATCATACACTAGCATCATGCACTAGTACTATATTGTATATGATACTCCCCACTATGAGTAGCCTCAAACGACACCACGGCTGACCGTCGTCCGTGCGCCGCCCACATTATAGTTGCAACTTGTTTAGAGTAAGTTTTACTCCGGTTTGTATGAAAACTGTAATGTATCTCGTCCGGTTTATATGAAAAGTTTTTGAAATGTAATGATTTTCGTCCGGTTTCTATGAATTCCGCCTTGTTTGCACGATTATGCAGGGCAAAGTCATCCCCCGATCAAAATCAGATCGCCAATCGTGGATGTGCATGGGGCATTTGGTCTAACTTGGAACCTTGTAGCTGACGACACCCTGTTGGGACATACTGTACTATCTTAGCAGTCGTTACCCATGGTACCATTGAAGCGCAACAAGGTGCCACGATCTATCACGATCGGACCCTGATCATGTACCCAGGTAATCCCTTCTCTCCGATCCAAGAGTAGTAGAGCCAGGAACTATCATATATCTTATTGCCATGTCATCTAATAACATTTCAGTACATGTCTCTTTGTACTCCAGGCGCAGGAGTAGTTCTTTCCTTCTTTTTTTTATTGATCAGGATAGTCATCTACGCAACTTTATAATACCAAGTTGTATATACTACTAGCAAGATGCCCGTGCATTGCACGGAACATCAAGATGTATTTTTTTTTACAAAACACCTGTTGTGATTGACCCATGCAGGAGTAATCCTATGTGTAAAAACTAATGATATCTCGAGAATTTTATCGGAAAAATGGTATCTCAAGAATTTCATCGAAAAAATGATATCTCGAGAAAGATGAGAGATAAGGTGAGGAGGAGTGGGGCATGGTGGTGACTGGTGGTCGGACTGGGCGGAGGCATGGGGATGGACAGCGCCGGCAGCGGCCACCATGCCAGATTGTTCTAGAGACTTCCTTTTTTAATTGCTCAACAATGAGGTTGTGGGAGATAAGGATGAACGAGGCAAGGCCTTATCTGTAAATGTGGAGAGAGGTGCGGGTATCTTTTGTAAAATTGTCATAGTTTGCTTTCTATCCGTCAGATATAGATCGGACAGTCTATATTACAAGATGGCAGGCACACCATCATCACCAACTCGGGTTTTTGTAAGAGTAGGGATAAAGGACTTAAGGCCCCTCCCAATGCTCCACCTTGTACAGGTGCTAAGCCTTCCATGTAGGCAAAAAAATCTGATGTGGCAAGTTATTTAAGAGGAGAGAGATGAGTGTGGTGACCCTAGGAAGAAACAATGCTAAACGCGTGAACCTAGGCAAAACATTTAAAGGAAGGAAGCCCACCAATACATGAAGAGCTTTAGTTCCTAAATCATTAAATGAAGCAAGCTTAGCAACCATAAGCTAAGCACCTATGCATTGGGTAGTATAGTTGCTAAGCTATTTAATGTGCTTAGCACCTCATCTAAGCACCCATGCCTTGGCAGCAGCCTAACAATTTCGATTTCGTGTAGTACTAGCTAGGTAGCCATAATCCCATCAAACAAAACTACTCCTACTTTAATTAATGTACATGGCCCAGGTAACACTCTCAAATTGTTTGTTGTCGCCCATGCCGCAGCTGGTCTATACATTGCATCCGTTCGCCCTCATAGAAATAAGCACTATAAAGTATTTTATTTTAATCCGTATCCCCTGCTTACATCACCTTATTATACTGCATGGACCATAACCATGCACGTTAGCATGTATCCAGGTTTGAGATGCCAGGCGTACCAGATGGACGGTGGCGTGTTCGACCCCCGTGATGCTACCTGGGTGCGGATGAACACACTTGAAGAGTACTCGATTTTCATCGGGGACAACTACCCCATAGTGCAAACGATGCCACCTTCCGTGCACGACATCGATGGCCTGCCGTTCATGAAGAAAGGGTGTGTTTTCATTGCGCACCGACGGATTCATATCTTGAACGCCCCTATCCTTGATCTATGCCGCTTCAGTTTGGATGAGTCTCCATCGTGGGGAGCCACACTAAGAAGCTGCGATGATATGGACTCCCGTTGCCCACCGTTATGGATCGTTCCATCTATGAAGAACACGTGGGACTGGAACTACGAGACGGACATGTACCCAGGAGTGAACCTACGAACCTGAGTAATGTAGCACATTAAGTGAAGTAGAAAGGCACAAATAGTATGAACATGCGTGGCATATAGGCATTTGTCTCTTACTACCACTAAATGTTGTATGTGCAATGCACGGTGATGTTATGATGTACGTGCCTAAGTACTCTACTACTATATTAATTGGAGGCACATATTAGGTTTTATATTTGTTTATGTGTATGGCCCGAGACCTTCCAACTAGACGTGTCTTTCTCTCCGCGTCGCACTTTGTATCGTTCATACCACTAGTACTACGTGTGGTCTCCGACCTAGAAGTGGAGACGCTCTACCATGCTGTTCATGTCCCACTCCTTTCGCTGACGTGTGGGACATCCAGCACGTGCCGTGTTTGGCACTCCTTCGTCGTAAGAGTTGAAACGCTAGCTTTCACCAAAAATAAAAAATAAATATAAATCAGCAGTGATACTATACCACGCGATTTCCTTGCTCCTCGATATCGGAAAGAATACTTCTGTTCGCCAACATGTGGGACGTCGACCATCCTGGTCCACTTGCCATGCACGCAGAACTCCAAGGGAGAGTCACCCCGGTCGTCGCACCGCAGTAATAATGACTAATGAGCCGTCAAATCACATGCCCAACCTTTCCCACTGTGAAGTTTCTCGGACGAAGGAACCATCATGACTTCGTTGAATTCCGCTTCTTGAAGAAAACTACTGTACCAGCAATACTGCTAGCTACAGTAGTACTGTACTCCAGCAGAGGCCTCCTTTGGTTCATAGGATAGGAATTTTATAGGAATATGAAAATCATAGGAAGTGAGATGACATGCATCTCAATTCCTATAGAGAAAGAGATGACATTTGATGCATAGGATAGGAATTTTTCCATTGAGTCTAGGCTAATGTACTGGTAATTTGCTCTATAAACTACAGTAGTAACTAGTACTGGTACATGCTCGTAATTAATTAAACAAACGTACGGGCGACACAGACACACACACTAACTACTAGTACTACTACTTCTCACATGCTGGCCAGACGCCGTCGTTCTCCTTCCCGGCTTTGTCAGCGACACCCCACCGTGCTTGGATCTCCGCCGAGCTCTCCGCAGCAGCGCGTGTGTCCTCTTCTTTCTTGCGGCATCGGGCCTTTCTTTTCTTGAGTGCTTTCTGCCTTTTCCACTCCCTCTGTGCGGCTTTGGCTTGCTCTTGCTCTACCGCCCATTTGGCCTTGGCAGCTTCAAGGTCCGCCCACATAGGTGTGATGTCGTGAGCGGCGATGAACTCGGCCCGGCAGGATGCCATCGCTTCCCTACCATTTTGTGTGCGGTCATGGGCGGCGGGGAACTCAGCTCGGCGGGATGCCATCGCTTCCTTACTAGTTAGTGTGTGGCGCGGTGGCATGAACGACGCTTGGTGAGAGCTCTGGGGCGGAGTGGCCGGACAACCGTATAGTGCATTGGTTTGTCAAGAGCTGAAGGACAGAAGACGAAGGAAATTTGGATTCCCCTTCAATCCTGGTCATTTATTACCGAGTAAAATGCATTGGCGGTCATCGAACTTGTCTTGATAGCTCACTTTGATCATTGTACTTAAGAATACGGTCAATACGGTCATTATATACGAGATATGGTGATTATACGCTCACTGGCTCAGCTTATAGCTCTGTATTTGTCTGGTTGACCAGTCAAACAGTCCGCATGCGCCTCATCAGCTCGTGTTCTGTACCTATCTATCTATGCGGGCCTATCTGTCAGTGGAGAAAGAAATAAAAACCAAAATTATGCGTATGTGAGGAATCAAACCACGGACTCGTCATTGCAATGCACACTCGTCAGCCAAATGAAAATGAAATACTTTGCGTTAAATGCACAAACCGATTTTTTTATATTATACGTGATGCACACATTAGCGCACACCGTCCATAGATGCAAGTAGCATGTACGCGTGCAGACACTCACGCTCATGCTGTCAAACCATGCTAATGCATGCACGTCGCCCTCTCAATCAAAGTCCTGCTCATGGCGCAACGCAAACGGCGAGCCCGTCACCTGCGCGCCCTGGCGGTGCCGGACATTACTGTTTAGACGTTTGCTGGCGGCCTCCGCAAACACCGAGCATGTATTCACCTGGCTCAACACCAACGTCATACTCGTGCTTGGGCGTCGAGCTGCTCGACATTAGCCATGGCTCTGCACATGACGCGACGACGTGACTCGGCGCCTTACTCATATATATCATCCATCACAACGACAATCTATAAAACAGCCTAGCTAGAAAGGGTACTATGGTACCTATATATGTATCGTGAGCGGCCGATCATAGTGCCACTGCACACGAGTGTGTGTTTGATCGATTCGTCCATTATTCGTAAGTTATGCATGGTTGTGTGGTGTCTAATGGTGGTCATCGAAGGCTAGCTGGTGACAAGTGCGGTTGCATGGACGCCTGATTGTCTATACATGCCGCATACGCTTCAAAGGCTCGTCATCCATGAGTTCACATTTTACCACCACGCCAGCGTCTGACCGCCCTGGCCTACCGAAACCCCTTCCATCGCTAGCGCGCGCTTCCCGCCTGAAATGGTCACCGTTGCACCAGAACGTCAATGCCGCATTCACGCCCAACGCGACCTCTCACTGGCGCTGGCATTGCAGCAACGCGACGGCCGAGAGAGCGCCACCCGCGTGGCATCCCGGTGCAAGCGACTGCTCCACGTTAACAACACCACGGCCATCCATCCGTCCGCCGCCCACATTAATGACACGCGGCTGCCGATGAACCTACTCCGGCGCCAGCCATCCATCCGTCTGCCGTGGCTCATTGCCATTCGCCCGCTATATTAACTTCAGCCCCAGCTCCCAGCCATAGCCAAAGACACACAGTCATTATCCTTCGGTCCCTTCCTTCCGTCGGCACCACTCCAACCATGGCCTCCTATCGCTCCAAAGCTCTCTTGGACGTACTGTCGCAGGAGCAGACGAAGGACATCGGCGGCTCCGCTTCGGGCGCACTCCAAAGCTCTCTTGGACGTACTGTCGCAGGAGTAGACGAAGGACATCGCCGGCTCCCCCCCGACCGCCCTCCGCCACCATGACCACGAAGCCAGCGCGCGTGCACGGGCGCAGCCAGTAGCGAGGAAGAGTAGTACATGGTAGGTCGCCGCCGCTCTGGTCCCAGGAAAGCCACCGCTCCTCCACTCAGTCGATGCCAAGCTTGGTGGGGTAAACATCGGTGGCCGATTAGCCGCTTGATGGCGACATGGAGGCGGAAATCTTCAGAACCTTTTGCTCCGAAGGAGGAGGTTATCGAGGCAGAGCTGGACAAAGCCGAGGCGGATGAGGAGGAGGCAAAGGCAATAGCCGGAGCGTCAGTTCTCGGGGCTCATGGCCGGACATGGTGGTCGGGCGCCGGCGATCGTTTAGATTAGGTTTACAGTAGGTTTTAGTACGGTTTGTGTGAAATATGTAATGAATTTCGTCCAGTTTATAGGAAAAGTTTTCAAAATGTAATGAATTTCATCCGGTTAATTTGAAATTTGCTTTGTTTGGACGAATTTCGTCCGGATAGTTCATATAGTTGTCGAAAGGTATGCGGGCAACATTGGATGGCATCCTCTGGCATCAGTGTCCTCGGACAGATGCCGGTGTAAATTTGTGGGTCAGCGCTGGAGATGCCCTAACTATCATGCTATAGTCGCTAACAGTGCTTGATAACCCACAAGTATAGGGGTTCGCAACAGTTTTCGAGGGTAGAGTATTCAACCCAAATTTATTGATTCGACACAAGGGGAGCCAAAGAATATTTGCAAGTATTAGCAGCTGAGTTGTCAATTCAACCACACCTGGAGATTAATTATCTGCAGGAAAGCGATCAGTAGCAAAGTAGTATGATAGTTTTGATAGTAGTAGCAACAGTAGTAGTAACGATAACAGTAATAGCAATGATTTTGTAGCGAGTGCAATAGTGATAGCAGCAGTAGTAACTTAGCAAGAACAATATGAGAGAAATTCATAGGCATTGGATCGGTGAATTCGTTGGATGATATTCATCATATAACAGTCATAACCTAGGGCGATACAGCACTAGCTCCAGTTCATAAATATAATGTAGGCATGTATTCCGTAAATAGTCATACGTGCTTATGGAAAGAACTTGCATGACATCTTTTGTCCTACCCTCCCGTGGCAGCGGGGTCCTATTGGAAACTAAGGGATATTAAGGCCTCCTTTTAATAGAGAACCGGAACAAAGCATTAACACATAGTGAATACATGAACTCCTGAAACTACGGTCATCACCGGGAAGTGTCCCGACTATTGTCAGTCCGGGGTTGCCGGATCAGAACACGTAGTAGGTGACTATAACTTGCAAGATCGGATCTAGAACATAGATATAATGGTGATAACATAAATGGTTCAGATCTGAAATCATGGTACCCGGGCCCAAAGTGACAAGCATTAAGCATGGCAAAGTCATAGCAACATCAATCTCAGAACATAATGGATACTAGGGATCAAGCCCTAACAAAACTAACTCAATTACATGATGAATCTCATCCAACTCCTCACCGACCAGCGAGCCTATGAAGGAATTACTCACTCCCGGTGGGGAGCATCATGGAATTGGCGATGGAGAAGGGTTGGTGATGACGAAGATCGAAGATCACCCTCTCCGGAGCCCCAAACGGACTCCAGATCTGGCCTCCCGATGAAGAACAGGAGGTGGCGGCGGCTCCGTCTCATGAAACACAATAATTCTTTCTCCCTGATTTTTTTCTCCAAATATGTGATTTTATTGTATCAGGGTTGAAGTCTGTGGGGCCACCAGGTGGGGACAACCCACCTGGGCGCGCCTGGAGGGGGGGCGCGCCCTGGTAGGTTGTGCCCACCCAGGTGCCCCCCTCCGGTGGTTCTTGGCTCCAGAAATTCTTATTATTGAATAAAAAATCCTCGCAAAGTTTCATTCCAATCCGAGAACTTTTATTTCTGCACAAAAACAACACCATGGTAGTTCTGCTGAAAACAACGTCAGTCCAGGTTAGTTTCATTCAAATCATGCAAATTAGAGTCCAAAACAAGAGGAAAAGCGTTAGGAAAAGTAGATACGACGGAGACGTATCAACTCCACCAAGCTTAAACCTTTGCTTGTCCTCAAGCAATTCAGTTGATAAACTGAAGGTGAAAAAGAAAAACTTTTACGAACTCTTTTGCTCTTGTTTACATAAATAAGCTTAACTAGCACCCAAGTTTTCAGCAAAGATTATAACTAACCTTGTCGACAATAACACTTAAAAATTATATTAACTCATAACAATGGCATAATCAACTAGCGAGCAATAATAAGATATCTCAAACAACAACACTTTGTCAAAGCAACCATGATATAATATGACAATAGTGGTATCTCGCTAGCCCTTTCTGAGACCGTAAAACATAAATGCAGAGCACCTCCAAAGTTCGAGCAGCGACTAAACATTGTAATTCATCATAGAAAAGATCCAGTCATGATGCACCCAACATTAGCTACACACAATGCATGAGGATGACAATAGTGCTCTCAAGTTCTGGCGCTTATTTGAGAAGGTGATGACACAACATAAAAGTAAATAGATAGTCACTTCGCAGAGGGAAGTAGTGATTTGCAGAGGTGCCAGAGCTCAAGTTTTAAAACAGAGGTAAATGAAATTTTGAGAAATGCACCCTTCTTATTTACTTCGCGACCATTAGTTATCGGTATCTTCCATGCTAAACACATTAGTGGCAGTTCCCAAGCGATGAAAGTAAAGGTTTACTCCCCCTCCACCAACAATCACACTCCACGGCTTGTCCGAAACAACGAGTATTGTCCATACCAACAACATTCCTAGGGGGGTTTTGTTTAATTATTTGCAATTTGAATTCGGGACTGGGAATCCCTATTACCGCCCCTCTCGTGCAAGGACGAGTGAATAAACACTCATCATGAGAATAACCCGCTTAGCATGGAAGATACTGACTACCTCCTGTCGCTCTAGGAATAATCCAGGCACACAAAAAAGGATATTTGTTGGAAGTTTTTAGAGGTGGCACATGCAAATTTACTTAGGATGGCAGGGTAATACCGCATATAGGTAGGTATGGTGGACTCATTTGGAATAACTTGGATTTCAGGGTTTTGATGCACAAGCAGAATTCCCACTTAGTACAGGCGAAGGCTAGCAATTAGGTTGAGAAGCGGCCAGCTAGAGAGCGAAAACGGTCATGAACATGCATTATGCATAAGTAACATTGGCTACTAGCATGAGTAGGATATGAACACCATGAACATAAATATCATAGAGGCTATGTTGGTTTTGATTAAACTACATGCATGAACATGTGCCAAGTCAAGCCACTCAAACATTCAGAGGAGGATACCATATCATCATACTGCATCACAATTATTTTAATGCAATGTTGACATCCAAGATAAAACATCATCCACTCCTAGCTACTTAAGCATGGCATGAGAAACTATAATCTCTAAGGGTCATTGCAAACATGTTTGATCATAATTAGCTGAATCATGGATACTAGGTTAAACATATTTACAAAAACAGAACAAGTTGAGTTCATACCCGTTTCTCTCTGCCACAGCCAGTTCATCAAATATCGTCATTATTGCCTTTCACTTGCACGACCGAACGATATGAAAATAATAATAGTGCAAGAGTGCCGTGGACTAAGCTGGAATCTACAAACATTTATTCAAAAAGAAGAAAAACAAGGTAATATGGGCTCTCTGTTAGATCAACAACAATTCATATGAGAGCCACTCAACATTTTCATCGTGGTCTTCTCCTCGGTATGACTCAATAAAAAGAAATTCAGAGAAACATACTGAAATATTTTTGGAGTTTTTGGTTTTCTGAAAGAAAGCAAATTTAAGAAAGGAAAAACAAAAACGAGAAAAACTATTTACACGGGAGTGCTCCCAACAAGCAACCGAAGAACAAGAAAATCTTTTTGGGTTTTCTTTTTAGAAACTACAGTTAATTATACTAGAAAGAAAAATAAAAAAGAAGCAGGAAATATTTTTGTACTTTCTCAAAGTTTTTTCTAAACACACAAGAAGAAGGCGAGAAAATAAATCTAGCATGGATAATACAATGAAAAAGTGTGGACACCAACAATTGGAATGAACTGTGTGAACATGAAAGTAATGTCGGTGGAAATACGTACTCCCCCAAGCTTAGGCTTTTTGCCTAACTTGGTAATCACCGCTCGAAGAAGCCATGGGGCCCTATGTTGAAGTGTTGTGGAGCTGGTACCTGAGGGTCCCATTCCTGAGGCTCCGCCTGTGCCGCAGCCAGGTTGTTCCGGTAGGCGACAATGTCGTCAGGCATAATCCTGTATCCGCCCGTGGCAATAGGATCAAACAAAGCAGGTGCAGGCAACGGAATAATATCACGAGTGTCCTCACTAAAAACAAGGTTATAAGGAAAATCACTAGTAGTGTTCTCGCCATCAATAAATTGGTGGTGTACCATAGCCGAGCGATCTAAATAAACCTTGGGTAAAGGATAATCATGCTGGCGTATCTGAATGTTAAAGTGACTTGCCAAGCGAGTAGCATAAATACCACCATGTATCTTACCCTTGGATTTGTTAATGTGTAGGCGACGTGCCACAATAGCTCCCAAGCTATAAGTGTTGTCGCCGTAAAGTGCTCGACGTAAAACAGCAAAGTCAGGTGCAATGAGTGCACCTACCTTCTCTCTAGCAAGCAAACACTTCGCAATGAATAGAGCAAAATAATGTACAGCCGGAAAGTGTAAGCTAGTGGCAGTGACAGCCGATACCCCTCTCTCATCCCCCACAGTCAGAGTGCGGTAAAAACTATCAAACTCTGTGGGCCTAGGCTCTACTAAATCCCCGTCAGAAGGGATCATACATATGTCACAAAACTCAGAAAGTGGTATCTGATAGGGTTCAACATATAAGTTAAACTGCACCTTAGGAGGATTATTCCTACTCAAGAAATGAAAACTTTGCACAAAGGAATTTGTGAGGAGATGATACTGTTCACATTCAGCTGCGATGAAGTCGGTGAGGCCGACATTAGCAGCATATTGTGCAAACTCTTGAAGGATTCTGGCCCCTTCCATGAATGGGTTATGCGGCCATTCGCATGGCCGTACCTCCGCCATTCTCCGGGTTCAGAGATCACTATAAGATGACTCCCCAATAACACCCTTGGAGTTCTTCTTGGAAGCAAACTTCCTAAAGATACTCATCTTTTTCCTATGAACAAAATTCTGAAATTTTTAGTTCACAAATTTTTTCTCAACAAAACTTCACAAGATTGATAGCAACTACTCATAGGGATGCATAGAGGCCATATCAAGCATTCAAACTACTGAGAAATCTAAGAATTGAACATGCAAGCCCATCTACATCAGCACGAAGAGTCACTAATTATTCTAAATATAAACCACTAAAGCAAAAACTAATTGGACCAATGGAGGAGCCACATACCAAGCAACAATCCCCTGAAACAGTTTTGGAAACGGAGCTTCGAGCAAAGAGATCGAAATCCGTGGGTTTGAGAGCAAGAACACGAGAGAGAGAGAGAGCAATGGTGAATTTTTTCTGGAGGTAGGTGATGATGTGGGAGGAAGAGATAAGTGAGGGGGCCCATGTGGGAACCACAACCCACCAGGGCGCGCCTGGGGGTGCTGGCGTGCCCAGGTGGGTTGTGCCCACCTGGAGCACCTCCCTCTGATGTTATTTGCACCAAAAATTCTTAAATATTCAGAAAAAAATTGTATTAAATTTTCAGAGCATTCTTAGAACTTTTATTTTTGGGTCATTTTTTTTTGCACGGAAAACTCAGAAAACAGGCATGGCATTTTATTTTATTTAACTAATAAAAGCAGGAAACAAAAGGTAGGGACAGAAGGTAGTGCTCACTAAATTCATCAACTTCATACCTCTCAAAAATGATTTATTAATAAGGTTGATCGAGGCTTATTAACAACCACTTTCGATCAGCATGAAACCAAAGAACTTTCGTAAAACACTAAGTTACCTCAATGGGGATATGAATGTCCCCAACAATAAGCATTTTATATTCTTTTTGGTAGTAGGTAGAGGTAGTTGAAAACTTCCAATAGTAATTGTCAAAAAAAATTAATAACATTAATACCATTCACTTGGAATTGTTTCTTCAGAAAATGCACTGTATGTTCATTACCATTGATATGAAAAGTGACCTTGCTTTTATTGCAATCAATAACAGCCCCTGCAGTATTCAAGAAGGGTCTACTGAGGATAATCGACATGTTGTCGTCCTTGGGCATCTCAAGTATAACAAAGTCAGTTAAGATAGTAGCATTAGCAACAACAACGGGCACATCCTCACAAATACCGATAGGTATGGCAGTTGATTTATCAGCCATTTGCAAAGATATTTTAGTAGGTGTGAGTTTATTCAAATCAAGTCTTTTATACAAGGAGAAAGGCATAACACTAACACCAGCTCCTAAATCACATAAAGCAGTTTTCACATAATTTCTTTTTATTGAGCAAGGTATAATTGGTATTCCCGGATCTCCAAGTTTTTTAGGTACTCCATCCTTAAAAGTATAATTAGCAAGCATGGTGGAGATTTCAGCTTCCATTATTTTTCTCTTATTGGTGATGATGTCTTTCATGTACTTTGCATAAGGAGGCATTTTTAAGATATCAGTCAAGCGAGTACGCAAAAAGACTGGCCTCAGCATTTCAGCAAAGCGTTCAAATTCTTCATCATCTTTCTTTTTGGTTAACTTAGGTGGAAAGGGCATAGGTTTTTGAACCCACAGTTCTCTTTCCTTACCATGTTTTCTAGCAACAAAGTCTCTTTTATCATATCTTTTATTCTTGGGTTGTGGGTTATCAAGATCAACTGCTGGTTCTATCTCAACATCATTATCTGGTTCTTTATTATTTATTTGAGTGTCTTTATGAATCTCATCATTATCTTTTTCATTATCAGAAGGTGAGTGTTCACTACCAGATTGAGTTTCAGCATCAGAGATAGAGACTTCATTATCATTATCAGGAGATTTTTCAACTTCAGGTTCACTAGGGGCATGCAAAGTCCTATCATTTTTCTTCTTCCTTTTCTTTTTAGAAGGACTAGGTACATCAGTGTTAACTCTTTGAGAGTCTTGTTCAATTCTTTTTGGGTGTCCCTCAGGATAAAGTGGTTCCTGAGTCATTCTACATCCTCTAGTCATTACTCCAACAGCATGATCATTGATATTATTATTCACTTCATCAAGCAACTCTCTTTGAGATTTAGCAACTTGTTCTACTTGGGTTTGAACCATAGAAGCGTGCTTTCCTACACCTCTAACATCATTTGAGATTCTAAATAACAAGTCACTCAAGCGAGCAATCATATCAGAATTGTATTTCAATTGTTTCATAACATTTGCATTGAAGTGATCTTGCTTTCTAATGTAATTATCAAACTCATAAAGGCATTGACTAGGATGTTTATTACAAGGAATATCACCTTCATCAAACTTTAGTAAAGAATTTACCTCTACCACCTTAGGTGGTGGTGGTGATTCAAGCCCATGTATTTCTTCGATAGGTGGTAAATTTTTAACATCCTCTTCTTTAATACCTTTTTCCTTCATGGATTTCTTTGCCTCTTGCATATCTTCCGGACTGAGATATAAGATACCGCTCTTCTTTGGAGTAGGTTTGAGTGGTGGTTCGGGAAGAGTCCAATCATCATAATTTTTCAATATGTTATTCAATAATTCTTCAGCTGTTCAACAGTTCGCTCCCTGAAAACACAACCAGCACAACTATCTAGGAAATCCCTAGAAGCATCGGTTAGTCCATTATAGAAGATATGAAGTATTTCATTTTTCTTAAGAGGATGATCAGGCAAAGCATTAAGCATTTGGAGAAGCCTCCCCCAAGCTTGTGGGAGACTCTCTTCTTCAATTTGCGCAAAGTTAAATATTTCCTGTAAGGCAGCTTGTTTCTTATGAGCAGGAAAATATGTTTCAGAGAAGTAATAAATCATATCATGGGGACTACGCCCACAACCAGGAGCAAGAGTATTATACCAAGCTTTAGCATCACCCTTTAATGAGAATGGAAATAATTTGAGAATATAATAATAGCGAATCTTCTCATCATGAGCAAAAAGGTTGGCTATATCATTCAACTTAGTAAGATGTGCCACAACAGTTTCAGTTTCATAACCATGGAAAGGATCAGATTCAACCAAACTAATTAACTCTGGGTCGACAGAGAATTCATAATCCTTATCATCAACAAAGATAGGTCAAGTAGCAAACTTAGGATCACATTTCATTCTTGCATTCAAAGTCTTTTCTTTATACTTGCATAATAATTTTTCCAGATCATCTCTATCCTTACAAGCAAGAATGTCTCTAGTTGTCTCCTCATCCATAACATAACCTTCTGGTACCTTTGGCAATTCATATCTAGGAGAACTAGGTCTAATAGGTGTTTCAAGATTTTTAGTTTCAAGCTCTTCATCAGTTTCAACAATTTCATTAGTTTCAGCATTCTCAAAAGCTTTAGTTCTAGCAAGTTGTTCATCAAGAAATTTACCTAGTGGCACATTATCACCAAGCAAGGTACTATCATCATCATGAGTAGCATTCATAGCAGAAGTAGCATCATCAATAACTTGCGACATATCAGAATTGATAGCATGTGGTGGTGTTGCAAGTCTACTTATAACAGAAGGTGAATCTAAAGCGGAGCTGGATGGCAGTTCCTTACCTCTCCTCGTCCTAGAGGGAAAAATCTTAGTCTTAGCATCCTTCAGATTCTTCAGAGTGATAATTTGATAGTAATCCCAAGTGACTCAACAAATATAGCTATGCTTCCCGGCAACCGCGCCAGAAAAAGGTCTTGATAACCCACAAGTATAGGGGTTCGCAATAGTTTTCGAGGGTAGAGTATTCAACCCAAATTTATTGATTCGACACAAGGGGAGCCAAAGAATATTTGCAAGTATTAGCAGCTGAGTTGTCAATTCAACCACACCTGGAGATTAATTATCTGCAGCAAAGCGATCAGTAGCAAAGTAGTATGATAGTTTTGATAGTAGTAGCAACAGCAGTAGTAACGATAACAGTAATAGCAATGATTTTGTAGCGAGTGCAATAGTGATAGCAGCAGTAGTAACTTAGCAAGAACAATATGAGAGAAATTCGTAGGCATTGGATCGGTGAATTCGTTGGATGATATTCATCATATAACAGTCATAACCTAGGGCGATACATCACTAGCTCCAGTTCATAAATATAATGTAGGCATGTATTCCGTAAATAGTCATACGTGCTTATGGAAAGAACTTGCATGACATCTTTTGTCCTACCCTCCCGTGGCAGCGGGGTCCTATTGGAAACTAAGGGATATTAAGGCCTCCTTTTAATAGAGAACCGGAACAAAGCATTGAACGAGTAAAGAGACTTGCCGGTAACGAGATTGAACTAGGTATTGAGATACCGACGATCGAATCTCGGGAAAGTAACATACCGATGACAAAGGGAACAACGTATGTTGTTATGCGGTTTGACCGATAAAGATCTTCGTAGAATATGTGGGAGCCAATATGAGCATCCAGGTTCCGCTATTGATTATTGACCGGAGACGTGTCTCGGTCATGTCTACATAGTTCTCGAACCTGTGGGTCCGCACGCTTAAAGTTCGGTGACAATCGGTATTATGAGTTTATGTGATTTGATGACCGAAGTTTGTTCGGAGTCCCGGATGAGATCGGGGACATGACAAGGAGTCTCAAAATGGTCGAGAGGTAAAGATCGATATATTGGAAGGCTATATTCGGACATCGGAAATGTTCCGAGTGATTCGGGTATTTTTCGGAGTACCGGAGAGTTACGGGAATTCGTATTGGGCCTTAATGGGCCATACGGGAAAGGAGAGAAAGGCCTCAAGGGTTGCTGCGCCCCTTCCCCATGGACTGGTCCGAATTGGACTAGGGAAAGGGGGCGCCCCCTTCCTTCCTTCTCCTTCTCCCTTCCCCTTTTCCTATTCCATGTGGGAGGTGGAATCCTACTAGGACTAGGGAGTCCTAGTAGGACTCCACACCTTGGGCGCGCCCTGTGAGGGCCGGCCTCCTCCTCCCTCCATCCTTTATATACGTGGCCAGGGGGCACCCCATAGACACAACAATTGATCATTGATCTCTTAGCCGTGTGCGGTGCCCCCCTCCACCATAATCCACCTCGATCATATCGCAGCGGTGCTTAGGCGAAGCCCTGCGTCGGTAGCATCATCATCACCGTCACCACGCCGTCGTGCTGACGAAACTCTCCTGTGAAGCTTTGCTGGATCGGAGCTCGCGGGACGTCATTGAGTTGAACGTGTGCTGAACTCGGAGGTGCCGTGCGTTCGGTACTTGGATCGGTCGGATCGTGAAGACGTACGACTACATCAACCGCGTTGTGCTAATGCTTCCGCTTTCGGTCTACGAGGGTACGTGGACACACTCTCCCCTCTCGTTGCTATGCATCACCATGATCCTGTGTGTGCGTAGGAAATTTTTGAAATTACTACGTTCCCCAACAGTGGCATCTGAGCCTGGTTTTATGCGTAGATGTTATATGCACGAGTAGAACACAAGTGAGTTGTGGGCAATACAAGTCATACTGCTTACCAGCATGTCACACTTTGGTTCGGCGGTATTGTTGGATGAAGCGGCCCGGACCGACATTACGCGTACGCTTACGCGAGACTGGTTTTACCGCCGTGCTTTACACACAGGTGACTAGCGGGTGTCAGTTTCTCCAACTTTAGTTGAACCGAGTGTGGCTACGCCCGGTCCTTGTGAAGGTTAAAACAGCACTAATTTGACGAACTATCGTTGTGGTTTTGATGCGTAGGTAAGAACGGTTCTTGCTTAGCCCATAGCAGCCACGTAAAACTTGCAACAACAAAGTAGAGGACGTCTAACATGTTTTTGCAGGGCATGTTGTGATGTGATATGGTCAAGACGTGATGCTATATTTTATTGTATGAGATGATCATGTTTTGTAACTGAGTTATCGGCAACTGGCAGGAGCCATATGGTTGTCGCTTTATTGTATGCAATGCAATCTCCCTGTAATTGCTTTACTTTATCACTAAGCGGTAGCGATAGTCGTAGAAGCAATAGTTGGCGAGACGACAACGATGCTACGATGGAGATCAAGGTGTCGCGCCAGTAACGATGGTGATCATGACGGTGCTTCGGAGATGGAGATCACAAGCACAAAGATGATGATGGCCATATCATATCACTTATATTGATTGCATGTGATGTTTATCCTTTATGTATCTTATTTTGCTTTGTTTGACGGTAGCATTATAAGATGATCTCTCACTAAATTTCAAGGTAAAAGTGTTCTCCCTGAGTATGCACCGTTGCCAAAGTTCGTCGTGCCGAGACACCACGTGATGATCGGGTGTGATAAGCTCAACATTCATCTACAACGGGTGCAAGCTAGTTTTGCACATGCAGAATACTCGGGTTAAACTTGACGAGCCTAGCATGTGCAGATATGGCCTCGGAACACTGAGACCGAAAGGTCTAGCGTGAATCATATAGTAGATATGATCAACATAGTGATGTTCACCATTGAAAACTACTCCATTTCACGTGATGATCGGTTATGGTTTAGTTGATTTGGATCACGTGATCACTTAGATGATTAGAGAGATGTCTATCTAAGTGGGAGTTCTTGAGTAATATGATTAATTGAACTTTAATTTATCATGAACTTAGTCCTGGTAGTATTTGCAAATTATGTTGTAGATCAATAGCTCGCGTATAGCTCCACTGTTTTATTTTTGATATGTTCCTGGAGAAAACTAAGTTGAAAGATGATAGTAGCAATGATGCGGACTGGTTTCGTGATCTGAGGATTATCCTCATTGCTGCACAGAAGAATTATGTCCTTGATGCACCGCTAGGTGACAGACCTATTGCAGGAGCAGATGCAAACGTTATGAATGTTTAGCAAGCTCGATGTGATTACTACTTGATAGTTTAGTGCGCCATGATTTACGGCTTAGAATCGGGACTTCAAAAAACGTTTTGAACGCCACGGAGCATATGAGATGTTCCAAAGAGATGAAATTGGTATTTCAGACTCATGCCCGTGTTGAGAGGTATGAGACCTCTGACAAGTACTTTGCCTACAAGATGGAGGAGAATAGCTCAATCAGTGAGCATGTGCTCAGAATGTCTGAGTACTACAGTTGCTTGAATCAAGTGGGAGTTGATCTTCCGGATAAGATAGTAATTGACAGAATTCTCTAGTCACTATCACCAAGTTACTGGAACTTCGTGATGAACTATAATATGCAAGGGATGACAAAAACGATTCCCGAGCTCTTCGTGATGCTGAAATCAACGAAGGTAGAAATCAATAAAGAGCATCTAGTGTTGATGGTTAACAAGACCACTAGTTTCAAGAAAAGGGCAAAGGAAAGAAGGGGAACTTCAAGAAGAATAGCAAGCAAGTTGCTACTCCCGGGAAGAAGCCCAAGTCTGGACCTAAGCCTAAAACTGAATGCTTCTACTGCAAAGGGACTGGTCACTGGAAGCGGAACTGCCCCAAGTATTTGGCGGATAAGAAGGATGGCAAAGTGAACAAAGGTATATTTGATATACATGTTATTGATGTGTATTTTACTAGTGTTCATAGTAGCCCCTGGGTATTTGATACCGGTTCAGTTGCTATGATTAGTAACTCGAAACAGGTGTTGCAAAATGAACAGAGACTAGTTGAGGACGAGGTGACGATGTGTGTTGGAAGAGATTCCAAGGTTGATAAGATCACCATCGCACACTCCCTCTATTTTCGGGATTAGTGTTGAACCTAAATAAATGTTATTTGGTGTTTGCGTTGAGCATGAATATGGTTGGATCATGTTTATTGCAAAATAAATGTTATTTGGTGTTTGCGTTGAGCATGAATATGATTGGATCATGTTTATTGCAATACAGTTATTCATTTAAGTCAGAGAATAATTGTTGTTCTGTTTACATGAATAAAAACCTTCTATGGTCATACACCCAATGTAAATGGTTTATTGAATCCCGATCGTAGTGATACACATATTCATAATATTGAAGCCAAAAGATGCAAAGTTAGTAATGATAGTGCAACTTATTTGTGGCACTGCCGTTTAGGTCATATTGGTGTAAAGCGCATGAAGAAACTCCATACTGATGGACTTTTGGAATCACTTGATTATGAATCATTTGATGCTTGCGAACCATGCCTCATGGGCAAGATGACTAAAACTCCGTTCGCCGGAACAATGGAGCGAGCTACGGACTTATTGGAAATAATACATACAGATGTATGCGGTCCGATGAGTATTGAGGCTCGCGGCGGGTATCGTTATTTTCTTACCTTCACAGATGATTTGAGCAGATATGGGTATATCTACTCAATGAAACACAAGTCTGAAACGTTTGAAAAGTTCAAAGAATTTCAGAGTGAAGTAGAAAATCATCGTAACAAGAAAATAAAGTTTCTACGATCTGATCGCGGAGGCAAATATTTGAGTTACGAGTTTGGTCTTCATTTAAAAATGTGGAATAGTTTCGCAACTCACGCCACCTGGAACACCACAGTGTAATGGTGTGTCCGAACGTCGTAACCGTACTTTATTAGATATGGTGCGATCTATGATGTCTCTTACCGATTTACCACTATCGTTTTGGGGTTATGCATTAGAGACAGCTGCATTCATGTTTAATAGGGCACCATCTAAATCCGTTGAGACGACACCGTATGAACTGTGGTTTGGCAAGAAACCTAAGCGTTGTTTCTTAAAGTTTGGGGCTGCGATGCTTATGTGAAAAAGCTTCAGCCTGATAAGCTCGAACCCAAATCGGAGAAATGCGTCTTCATAGGATACCCAAAAGAAACTGTTGGGTACACCTTCTATCACAGATCCGAAGGCAAGATATTTGTTGCTAAGAATGGATCCTTTCTAGAGAAGGAGTTTCTCTCGAAAGAAGTGAGTGGGAGGAAAGTAGAACTTGATGAGGTAGTGGTACCTTCTCTTGAATTGGAAAGTAGTTCATCACAGAAATCAGTTCCAGTGATGCCTACACCAATTAGTGAGGAAGCTAGTGATGATGATCATGAAACTTCAGATCAAGTTACTACAGAACCTCGTAGGTCAACCAGAGTACGTTTCGCTCCAGAGTGGTACGGTAATCCTGTTCTGGAAGTCATGTTACTAGACCATGACGAACCTACGAACTATGAGGAAGCGATGATGAGCCCAGATTCCGCGAAATGGCTTGAGGCCATGAAATCTGAGATGGGATCCATGTATGATTACAAAGTATGTAATTTGGTTGACTTGCCCGATGATCGGCAAGTAATTGAGAATAAATGGATCTTCAAGAGGAAGACAGACGCTGATAGTAGTGTTTCTATCTACAAAGCTCGAATTGTCGCAAAAGGTTTTCGACAAGTTCAAGGTGTTGACTACGATGAGATTTTCTCGCTCGTATCGATGCTTAAGTCTGTCCGAATCATGTTAGCAATTGCCGCATTTTATGAAATCTGGCAAATGGATGTCAAAACTACATTTCTTTAATGGATTTATTAAAGAAGAGTTGTATATGATGCAACCAGAAGGTTTTGTCAATCCTAAAGGTGCTAACAAAGTGTGCAAGCTCCAGCGATCCGTCTATGGACTGGTGCAAGCATCTCGGAGTTGGAATATACGCTTTGATAAGGTGATCAAAGCATATGGTTTTATACAGACTTATGGTGAAGCCTGTATTTACAAGAAAGTTAGTGGGAGCTCTGTAGCATTTCTGATATTATATGTGGATGACATATTGCTGATTGGAAATGATATAGAATTTCTGGATAGCATAGAAGGATACTTGAATAAGAATTTTTCAATAAAAGACCTCGGTGAAGCTGCTTAAGTATTGAGCATCAAGATCTATAGGGATAGATCGAGACGCTTAATAAGACTTTCACAAAGCACATACCTTGACAAAGTTTTGAAGGAGTTCAAAAAGTATCAGTCAAAGAAAGAGTTCTTGCCTGTATTCAAGGTATAAATTTGAGTAAGACTCAAAGCAAGACCACGGCAGAAGATAGAGAGAGAATGAAAGTCATTCCCTATGCCTCAGCCATAGGTTCTATAAAGTATGCCATGCTATATACCAGACCAGTTGTGTGCCTTGCTATGAGTTTAGCAAGGAGGTACGATAGTGATCTAGGGATAGATCACTGGATAGCGGTCAAAGTTATCCTTAGTTACCTAAGAGGACTAAGGAAATATTTCTCGGTTATGGAGATGATAAAAGAGTTCGTCATAAAAGGTTACGTCGATGCAAGCTTTTACACCGATCCAGATGACTCAGAGTCTCAATCTGGATACATATTGAAAGTGGGAGCAATTAGCTAGAGTAGCTCCATGCAGAGCATTGTAAACATAGAAATTTGCAAAATACATACGGATCTAAATGTGGCAGACCCGTTGACTAAACTTCTCTCACAAGCAAAACATGATCACACCTTAGTACTCTTTGGGTGTTAATCACATGGCGATGTGAACTAGATTATTGACTCTAGTAAACCCTTTGGGTGTTGGTCACATGACAATGTGAACTATGGATATTAATCACATGGTGATGTGAACTGTTGGTGTTAACTCACATGGCGATGTGAACTGGATTATTGACTCTAGTGCAAGTGGGAGACTGGAGGAAATATGCCCTAGAGGCAATAATAAAGTTATTATTTATTTCCTTATTTCATGATAAATGTTTATTATTCATGCTAGAATTGTATTAACCGGAAACATAATACATGTGTGAATACATAGACAAACAGAGTGTCACTAGTATGCCTCTACTTGACTAGCTCGTTGATCAAAGATGGCTATGTTTCCTAACCATAGACATGAGTTGTCATTTGATTAACGGGATCACATCATTAGGAGAATGATGTGATTGACTTGACCCATTCCGTTAGCTTAGCACTTGATCGTTTAGTATGTTGCTATTGCTTTCTTCATGACTTATACATGTTCCTATGACTATGAGATTATGCAACTCCCGTTTACCGGAGGAACACTTTGTGTGCTGCCAAACATCACAACGTAACTGGGTGATTATAAAGGTGCTCTACAGGTGTCTCCGAAGGTACTTGTTGAGTTGGCGTATTTTGATATTAGGATTTGTCACTCCGATTGTCGGAGAGGTATCTCTGGGCCCACTCGGTAATGCACATCACTATAAGCCTTGCAAGCATTGTAACTAATGAGTTAGTTGCGGGATGATGCATTACGGAACGAGTAAAGAGACTTGCCGGTAACGAGATTGAACTAGGTATTGAGATACCGACGATCGAATCTCGGGCAAGTAACATACCGATGACAAAGGGAACAACGTATGTTGTTATGCGGTTTGACCGATAAAGATCTTCGTAGAATATGTGGGAGCCAATATGAGCATCCAGGTTCCGCTATTGATTATTGACCGGAGACGTGTCTCGGTCATGTCTACATAGTTCTCGAACCCGTGGGTCCGCACGCTTAAAGTTCGGTGACGATCGGTATTATGAGTTTATGTGATTTGATGACCGAAGTTTGTTCGGAGTCCCGGATGAGATCGGGGACATGAAGAGGAGTCTCGAAATGGTCGAGAGGTAAAGATCTATATATTGGAAGGCTATATTCGGACATCGGAAAGGTTCCGAGTGATTCGGGTATTTTTCGGAGTACCGGAGAGTTACGAGAATACATATTGGGCCTTAATGGGCCATACGGGAAAGGAGAGAAAGGCCTCAAGGGTGGCTGCGCCCCTTCCCCATGGACTGGTCCGAATTGGACTAGGGAAAGGGGGCGCCCCCTTCCTTCTCCTTCTCCCTTCCCCTTTTCCTATTCCGTGGAATCCTACTAGGACTAGGGAGTCCTAGTAGGACTCCACACCTTGGGCGCGTCCTGTGAGGGCCGGCCTCCTCCTCCCTCCATCCTTTATATACGTGGCCAGCGGGCACCCCATAGACACAACAATTGATCATTGATATCTTAGCCGTGTGCGGTGCCCCCCTCCACCATAATCCACCTCGATCATATCGCAGCGGTGCTTAGGCGAAGCCCTGCATTGGTAGCATCATCATCACCGTCACCACGCCGTCGTGCTGACGAAACTCTCCTGTGAAGCTTTGCTAGATCGGAGCTCGCGGGACGTCATCGAGTTGAACGTGTGCTGAACTCGGAGGTGCCGTGCGTTCAGTACTTGGATCGGTCGGATCGTGAAGACGTACGACTACATCAACCGCGTTGTGCTAACGCTTCCGCTTTCGGTCTACGAGGGTACATGGACACACTCTCCCCTCTCGTTGCTATGCATCACCATGATCCTGTGTGTGCGTAGGAAATTTTTGAAATTACTACGTTCCCCAACAGTCTGCGGGGCCACCAGGTGGGGACAACCCACCTGGGCGCGCCTGGAGGGGGGGCGCGCCCTGGTAGGTTGTGCCCACCCAGGTGCCCCCCCTCCGGTGGTTCTTGGCTCCAAAAATTCTTATTTATGGAATAAAAAATCCTCGCAAAGTTTCATTCCAATCCGAGAACTTTTATTTCTGCACAAAAACAACACCATGGTAGTTCTGCTGAAAACAGCATCAGTCTGGGTTAGTTTCATTCAAATCATGCAAATTAGAGTCCAAAACAAGAGGAAAAGCGTTAGGAAAAGTAGATACGATGGAGACGTATCAGTGCTCCATTAATTCGCAGGGAACAGTTATCCCTCGATCAAAATCAGATCCGCCGTGTTTCACACTCCTCCCATGTAAGAGTGTAGACACTTGCTTACATAAAAATGGAGCAAGTGGACGGCACTGTAGCACATCATATCACTCAAACTAGCCCGCCTAACGCGCGGGAAAGCCCCGCCCTCGTCATTTTCTTCTGGATTTCTATCGATTGATCGCACGAAAATGTTACGCTTTGCAAGTTCAAAAGGAAAAGGCTGCACACTTAAAGCACGCCTGTCGCGTTCGCGTCGCACCCTCGATAGTCCGGCTCGCACGCCGCTCACCAGAGGCGACACACGTTGTCTTGCATTTTCACTGACATGTGGGACTGCAATTGAATAAACCGTCGATAGCCGAAATCTAATTGCTCGATGGGCGTCGGCTGAGAAGAGAGAGACGGGGGAGGAAGAAGAGATCGCCCGCCCGCCACGCACGGACTCCAAGAAATATGGTGATAATGTGAGGTGGGCCATGCGGGAGTCCGGGCCGCTTCCAAGCCCGCTTCTGACCGCCCTGGCCCACCAGAAAACCCCTCCCCCCTCCCACGCGCGCTCCCCCCTCAGACGCCAGCTGCCCGCATTCATAGCAAGTACAATACTGGGCTATAAGCCCGCTTATGTGGAGGAGAGAGAGGCATTGACAAAGTCAAGGAGTGGGCTCTGCAAGAGCCCGTCTCTACACGTGCTCCTAGGTATAAAAAAACTAATTCTAAAAAAAAGAGGTATAAAAAAACAATTGTGTCTAAAAAAAGAAGGTGAAAAATATTTGAGAGGAAATAGATAGAGAGAAAGTGAGAAAAAGTTGTAACCTTATAGCCAACCTTATAGTCATCACTATGGTACATGAGGAAGGAGGGAGTTGTGCACATGCCAAGTTCACTGGGCTGCCGTGTTTCGCACTCCTCCGTCGTAACAGTGGAGACAATAGCTTTCATCAAAAATAAACAATGAATACTCGTTGCTGGTCCTCGATATCGGAAAGAATACTTCCATTCGCTAACATGTGGGACGTCGACCATACTGGTCCACTTGCCATGCACAAAATTATCCTGGTCCACCCCGGTCGTAGCGCAGGCCCAACCTTTCCCACTGTAAGTTGGTCGGACGAAGGAACCATCATGACTTCATTGAATTCCGCTTCTTCAAGAAAACTTACTATACCCGCAATACTGCTACCACACGCGAAGACTGGACGGCACTGTAGCACGTCATATCTTTGAAACCCACTAGGCCAATCTAGCCCGCCTAGGATTTGTACGTCTCTGTACTGCTATGATTTTGTGTTCTCAAAAAATATCCTTTGTCAATCTAATGATTAGGAGTAGAAGGAGGGTCTTTCTCTCTCTCTAGATCTCTCTCCATCCCACAACCCCTCTAGCACACATACACACTCTCTGTAGCCACTCCGAAAGTACAACGTCACTACACATTCACGCTTCCAACAAAAAAATTACACATTCACGCATGTTACAGGTACGTGCCAATTTTGCTGGCTATTAATGTGAGGCCTCCTTTGGTTTAGAGGAATCTTGTAGGAATTTCATAGGATAGGATTTCTATAGGAAAACTTTCTGTAGAGCCCTTTGGTTTATAGGAATGGAATCATATTCCTATGGAGGAATTCTTCCTATCCTCCACATTTCATAGGAAAATAAACATTAGCCTAGAATCAATGGAAAAAATCCAATGATGTGAATCAAAGGGCATCTCCTTTCCTATTCCTACTCATAGGATTTAAGATACATGTCATCTCATTTCATATGACTTTCCTATTTCTACGATTTTCCTACCCTATGAGCCAAATGAGGCTTGAATGTATCCGTGAACCAACTCTTTGAGTTTGATGTGAATTAATGTATAATTGTGGACTATTGTCTGATGGATCGCTAAGCCTACAATTTTAGGAGCTTGGGCTATTGGCCGATCGACGAAGGATCAGACCTATAAGCGTACCACGAGCTCATCAGCCCCAACGTTTCTCTTCGGTGAGTGTTTTGCAAGTACTATAGCTCGCACAGTAGCTAGCCTACTAACACCAAGAATCATCAAACAAGACCTGCTGATATGATAAACAGTTCAAACTTACATCTAAGCATGCCATATATTACATCAAAAGCTAGTGAGGATACTTCTGCTTCCATAACTCGGAGAGGGTTCGCATGATTCACTATCAAACAAAAGTAGCAAGTACCACCCACACAAGACAGTGCACTAGCCCTAAGATGGTTTGATAACACGCATCGTTCTGGTAATTAAACACAATGCAAACTACCTTGAAGGATTAGCGCGACCAACTATTTCTTGTCATCGATCTCTCGGGCAATGACCACAGCACGGACAGTGGCATGGGAATCGATCTCTGGGGCGATGTCCACAGGACGGACCGCGACATGGGAATCGATCTCTGGGGCGATGTCCACAGGATGGACAGCGCCATCGGAATCGATCTCCGGGGCGATGTCCACAGGACGGACCGCGACATCGAAAACGATCTCTGGGGCGTTGTCCACAGGATGGACCGTGACATCGGAATCATCAAGGACGTCCACCGGCACCTGCACAACCCTAACATATTAGCAAGCACATTGCAAATAATCAAAAACCACAACTATGGTAAGCCATTTTTTTTACCTTGTGCAGCTCACCGGGGGATCCCATCCCTCCGGGGGCCTTCGCCTTGCCAGGGAAATACTGCTTCTCAACGGCGACTATCTCCTCAAACTCGGCCTTGATCCTCTCATAGGTGGCCATTAGAGTTTCTGGAGTAGGCACAGTGGGGCCCTTGCTGTTCTTCCAGCTTTCTTTGAGGAGTTCGTCCACCAACATCGTCAACTCTTTGGCCAGTGCTTGTTTCTTGGAGTTCTTCTTCTCCATGGGTTGGCCCGCCAACATGGCCAACTCGTTGGTCGGTGCTCACTTCCTGGAGATCTCCGTCTCGAGTGGGTTGTCCGCCGGCAACTCTTTGCCTAGTGCTCCAGGATCCATCAATAAACTGACAAACAAAAAGCAATCGAAAGGAAACCACAATCGCAATGAAAACGGGAAAAGAATAGGCTGTGAGAATCGGTCGGTGCTTCACAAAAAGAAGATTCTTGGAATGAAAATATAGTAGCATCACTGATTCGCCCACCTTTCCTTCGTCGGTATAGAAGAAAAATGGTAGAAGTGAGTAGCATGGAGTGAGGTTTTCTTCAATGGGAGAAAGGGCTTCAACGAGCGTTCCAATGAAATGATGGTTCCTTCGTCCAGTCCAACTTCGAGTCCACTTTACCACTGCTGGTAAAGGTGTGGGTTTTGTGATATGACGGGTCATGATGGCCACACCGGGGTGACCGGTGAGTCTCGACTGTAGCACCTCGCTGTGATTTGGTGGATGGCACGTGGGCCCGGATGCTTGATGTCCCGCATGTAGATAGAGCGGCTAGTCATATACAGTAGTAGTTTGGACGACAGACGAGGAGCTCCGTCCTGGTTTATTGGTCCCTATGATAATCGGTGCCAAATTTTGACTATAAATTTAACTAACCAAATGTTCATGCATGTCACAAAAAATTACATCATTGAAAACTATGTTCAAATACGAATCCAAGGTTATAATTTTTGTTAACATGCACTAACATTTTGTCAGTTAAATCTTTGGTCAAAATTTAGCACAAATTACAAAGGGGCCCAATAAAGATTGTACTCTCACATTTTGTTTTGAGGATACTCCCACATAGAAAATATAAATAATAATGCATGTTGGGGCAGCCCACGTTTCCGATAATTTTAGCCCTAGGCTTGTTCACAATTTTTACGAGGTGGTGGTTGTTCACTTAATGGAATGTCTAGTAACGGACTTGAACGATACAAAGTGCGACCTGGCACACCGTAACACCACTTGAAATAAGCAGGTAGCTATCTCAAAAAACAATCAACAACTCAAAAAAAAAGGGCGACCTGGCACGTACACAATTTTAAACGATTGTTTTGATGGAGTGAAAAAAGAAAACTACCCCACTATACGTATATATATAGGCCGGAGCCTCCGCGCTTGTTTGCTAGGGTTGCTCTATTCACACACTCTCATCCTCTCCAGATCTAAACAAGATAGCGATGGTAACACTGTCTTTCTATCCACACCGCTGGTTACAGATCCAGAGGTATCCCCCTCCACCGATGAAGGGGAGGAGGGGCAGCGTTTAGGCCGTTGTCGACAGCGAGGGAGGAGACCCACTGCCGGCCACACCGTTATCTCTGGCCGAGCGCCGGCGCGGGAGGTCCTCCGATCCCTTCGTCGCTTCCCTAGTGTGGGCAGATCCGGCCTCCCGCCGCCCACCTATCCACATCCCGACGACTTTCAGGCATATCTTCCTTCGAAACAGGCCTAGCTCTACTTCCCCAGCTCGCTACGTCACTGCATGTGCATCATTTTCTACCTCTCAGCCCCCTCGTAGCTAGGCTCGATCGGATGGTCCAACGTCACCTATTTTTTTTTTCTATTGTTAGAGGTAAAGCTACTTCATGGAGTCGAATCTTGTACTTGGTTCAAACAAGAAATAAAGGGGGGAAATTTAGTATGTACATCGGACTTGGTACAAACAGGAAGGAAAGGGGGTGAAACTAGTACAGACTGGTCATCCAACCGGTCTCTTGGTCGAAAAGGGAAATATAGGGGAAACGTTGTACACAGTGGTATGACCAGGACTAGATTTGTTATCCACACATAGGAGTAGGTGGCTAGAGTGAACAAAAATGGGACCAACCCAGATATGTTTCTTGGATGTTTGTTTCTCGGGGCAACAAACTCTGAATCACCACTTTATGCCCCGGTTTAGGTACATGGTGCTGGACTGCTGGTGCACCCACTATCCCATGCCCTTATAGCAAATATTTAGCTGTTCTTAATCTAATGCCCCTGGTAAAATGAAGCCATGCCACTGTTATAAGACATGACAAGTTTGGCCAATTGTTTTTTCTAGTAATTGTTTGAGACTCTGACTGTTTCCTCTGTAGCTTTTTGTGCAAACAGGGATATCCATTTCACCTCGTTGCTATTGCGACCTTTTGGTGCACTACACAAAACACTTCTTAAAAGAAGTGACTTTTGTGCTGTTTAACTGGAATGTCAGAATGGAACCATTGGTTCATTTCGGTGGAACTGCACAAAGGGAGATCTGTGTTCCAATCTTCATCATCCATATTGGCACCATAACCTTCCTTTAGGTAAGAATGATATTTAATGCATGTGTTCATCTCTATTTTGCGACTGCCATGAGAAAATAATGCTATTGTTTACTAGTACACTTGTACTCCCTCACTGACAAAACCAATTCTGAAATAGAAGGCCAATCATGTACTTGGTTTCACCAACTGGTGAGGAGAAAGAGAAACAGAGCATGAAGAGGAAGACGAAGAAGAAGAAGGAGGAGGAAATGAAGAAGATCACACGATGGTACCGTCCTATGTTATCCTGACATCTTGCTAGTGGTATTGTATTGCTGTGTTGCTACTAGTCTTAATTTACTTGGAAGACTAGCAAGATGCCCGTGCGTTGCACGTAACATCAAGATACATTTGTATGAGTAGTTTATCTTGTGAGAGAAAAGGATGAACGAGGGAAGGCCTTATTTGCAAATGTGGAGAGGGGTGTGGATATCTTTTTGCAAAATTGCCATAGTTTCCTTCCTATCCGTCAGATATAAATCGGACGGCCTATATTGCAGGATGGCAGGCACACCATCATCACCAACTCTATTTTTTATAAGAGTAGAGTAGAGATAGATAGAGAAATGTAGCAGAGTAGTACTTGGCTTGACGACACATCATACTAATTAACTAGATTCTGGATGCATGTGTGACCCAGCTCTACACGATCAACAATGCCAAGGTGATCTTGCTGAAGCCGAGGCCTCAGTCGAGGCCATTCAAGGGCTCTAGCAACATCTCCCTTACATGTGAGACGATCCTCCAAGGAGCCCTTCCACTTCTGCTGTCTCTCCTGCAAGGTCACTTAATTAATTAGGAGTACTTAAGTAGCACTAATTTATTGCTGCCTAATTTTCCTGTCGGAGTTAAACAATTCTTTAGTAGCACCCTATGCTGAATCATGTACGTGTGTATGTGTGTCTGTGGAGGTGAATCATGTGGTGGAGCAGGGAGGGAATCTTGGTAGTGTCATGACATAATAATGCTATTGTTTTGCATGTCAATTTATTGCCATTGGTTCAATGAGGCAATGTTTTGCATATTGTCCATCATGAATTTGATGCTACTGTTAAAGTAATATGCTAATGTCTTTCTATCCTTTCTCACTAAGCTAATGAAGGTTTCACCTTGTTCCTACTTGTGCAAAAAGGGATCATGTTGTGCCAATCGTACATTTTAGTGGAACTGCACAAGAGAATACAATGAACTGTATCCCAGCCAGTGCTTTAACTCTGCTGGAAGTTCATGATAATCTTTCGATATAATCTCACCACTGGTAAACAAGAGTGATTTCAACCATACATTTGAAGTGCACAAAAATATATACTATTGAGTGATTCCAGTGAGTGCTTTATCATCTCTTCTGGGACTACTTGAATAAGCTTTTTTGCTATGGTTGGTACCGGCCTAAGGCCTTCATCCATATTAGTTTGCTGTCATCTCTATTTGTATCGTGCTACTGTGTTGCTACTGTCATGAGAAACTCCTTTATATTTGCACGTTAAAGTTTTGCAACCTATGATACATGGCAATGCTTTGAGTGTTGAGCTAATTGGCATTGATTAAATAAACTAATACCTCTCTTTAAGCAAGACTACTATGTTGCTAAATTTACCCATTAAGATAATGAGGGTGCTTCTATTTGTTAGTGTATGTTTCATCAACTAGTCCCACTATTACAGTAATCTCACTCTCTCAATATATGTGCCAACAGGGATGCTCGATTTTGGTGGAACTGCACAAAAACTTTGGGTGCTTCATTGCCTCGACTGCTTCCTTCCTTTCCTGTCAGTCGCTTTATCTTGGCTTGCTTCCTTCCTTTCCTGTCAGTTGCTTATCTTGGCTTCCAGTCAAAGGAAATAGTAATTGATATGCTACCTCACACAGGTTGGTACCGGTCTTTATCCTAATTATTATGCTTGTCATATGTATTGGTAATTTGGTATTGTGCTACTATTTGCTGATTTCATAAAGGAGTAACTTGGATCCTGAACTCGCAGGCAAATCATTACATTGGGCGATTTCAGTAGAACTGCACAAAAAGATCAGATGGACATATACTTATGCTGCTGCTATGTACCCCAAAGTTCACTCAGACAAGCATCGATGTTGACAAGAAGAAGTGCCTATATTCATTCGAGTATCAACCAGCGTCAACCAGTTGTCAAACTCCAAGTATTAGGAGAGTGAACACCAAAAATATTGCTTGGCGCATAGCCCAAAAAAACGCAGTCCAGTCTTTGGTCCCAACTTGTGCCTTTTGGTTATCGGCACATATGGTAGCGAACTGTATGGCATGGAGTCTAAAGATTCCAGACAAGTTGGTTGACGCGTATATTCAATTGGTACTTAATCAGTCTGCACGCCAGGGATGCTCCATTTTTGTTGAACTGCACAAAAATTTTGGGTGGTCCATTTTATCGACCGCCTCCTTTCTTGTCTGCAATGTAGAATTTTGGCGAGCTACAGGACCAAGATGAGCCAGTAAACTAGCTGGATGAAAGTAGTGGCCAAGTTGCTCAAACCTCCCTCGGCATTGAGGCCACTATCTCGAGGATAAACCTACAAGCAAAGTTCAGATTGTTTGTGCTGCCTCTTATGTACTCGAAAGTTTACTCGTACAAGCATTAATTTTAGCAAGAAGTATCACCGACTGAATACCATTTACCAGTCTGTACCCTGGGTAATTAAAGTTTGTCCATGGATGATATTGGCTGTGATCTCAATCATTTGGATGCATAAACATACTGAACATGTGTATATCTGAATCTTTTTGTGAATTATCTATGAATATTATCTTGTGATCTATCAATCATTTGGATGCATAGACATGCTGAACTTGTGTATATATGAATCTTTTGAGTTGTTGATTGGGAATGTTGGCTATGAATATGAACGTGTCCTGTGAACCTGAGTTTGATACGAATGTTTACCTTTTCTGTTGTACTTGTGTGTGAACTTGTTAGTATGTCTACTGTGGGATTTGTGACGTGTGGGTGTCAACGGCACACCTTATTCCCGAGAAGAATTGCACCTGCTTGTTAGGGTAGCAACGGCGCATTAGCTCTTTTTTTTATCTTTTTGCTCTGTCTTCCCCCCTCCCCCGCTCAACCCTGCCGTAATGTTTTCGGCCTCAAAACAAACATAGTACTGCATTGTTTTTGGGGCTTGATGAAAAATCGAGTGTTGCTTTCTGTAGGTTGGCCCGCCCAACAAATGGGCTGCTGGTCCACCACAGACTGGGAGGCTAAAAATACAAGTTGTATGGTGCAGAGGCAAGTAAAAAAACGCCATCGAGAGCCATCCACTGAAAAAAAATCGCGTCGGATGTGCTTCTTCAATCGCACCACCGGACCTCTCTTTAATCCAGTTCGCTCCATTCCCCAACCGGCAGCATCGGACGGAAGTTTATTTCCCCCTCGCACTGCCGGGGGATTGAAGAAGCACGTCATCGAATCCAACACCGGTGATGGCTGCTTGTCCAAGTGATTTTCAGATAAGAAACTGCATGTTTCAGAGGCAGAGCATTTAAATCAACAGGCACTTTTCAAACATGGACAATAGAATGTTGGAAATTTTATTCATGGTAAAAAATGGAACTAACAACAAGTTAACATCATGCTGATCAACATTCATGTATAGCACATCTTCATATGATGCAAAGTCAAAAAGATATGCTATTTTCAAAATGGCAAGACAATGTTGAGTGTGCGAAAAACTGGGTAAACTAGGGACGAAATTTTGGCAAGTGTTAGATATTTTTCAACTGCACCAGTTGGAATCGAACCCGGTTAGTACAGCTTTTGGGTGAGAGGGCTGCAGTCACCGGGCTAGTGCGGTATGTTCGAAAGAATGAAGGCATCTTCCCCGGCTCCGGTTCTTTCCCATCCATGTGCGCTCGCCGTGGCGCCGCCGTATGCCGTTGTCAACATGCTCAACAAACGAGAGGAATCCAGAGAGGACTGTATGCCAAGAGGCTAACAGTGGGAACCCACCAGGTCCAAGCCGTACGCAAGCAAGTGCCTCATTGGAAAAAAAGCTTCCTCCTAATTGTATACTGACGTTGGGGCCCACGGGTTTGTCAACCTAGTCAGTAAACGAAATAAATTTCCAACGATGACTGTCATCGGGGAGCTTTTTTTTTCAGGGGTATCGGGGATCTTTTTTTGTTGTTGTTGTTGTTGCGGGAAAGGGGTATCGGGGATCCAGCTGGTATCATTTTTTCCAGAGGGCGAACAAGTATCAGCTAGGCCTAGGTTTTGTTTTTTAACATGCGTAGCCCACGACATACCGAGACAGTGGTTTCAACTTATTTTTTGAGGTCCATCATGTACGTACCGGCCTATGGGCCTCCCAGCATAGGTTTTACTTTTTCTTAAAGATCGGCAGCCCAATGTATTTTTTTAATAAAACGCAGATCTTTGTTCTATTTATCTATATATAAGAATAATAATGTTGTGTCCAATTTATGTTTTCCCTTCTAACCACATTATATATATTTATATTATTACTATTATCATATTTTAATAGAGACTTATATATACATTATAAATACATCCCACGTCTTGTTAACTTATAAAAGTAAATGTTTAACAGAAGTTGTCAAGGAAAATCCTGGTTGTTTTTGACTCACATGCAAGGAAAATCCTGGTGATTGCGTACAAAAGCTTGCGAAGATTTTAAGGACCAATATAATAATAACGTGCTCATTTTTCTTTTGAGCAATAACTCGCTAATTTGTTAATTTTATATATATATAAATGTGTCGCTCCGGTTTATTTTTTGATATTAATTGCTCCTTCTAATCTAACATTATATATAGAACAAGCCCAACTAATTCGTGTATTTCAAGAAAGTGCAAATGGGCTGGGATTTCTTAGAAAATATTTAATGGACCACATTGACGCGAAATTATTTGTTCACCCAGCCTAGCAAATGGACAGTAAATTCTAGAAAACATGGGTTAAATATATGCCACATTTTTGCAGGCTGACATGTGGGCCAATAGGTCGAAGCCTACGCAAGGCGTTGTCAACTTAGTCAACAAATGATTCTGACATCCACAGCCATTGGATTTATATCCAACGGCTGGCATGCACCTTCAATCTCTCGTCTTCTTCCTCCAGCGTCTCTGGGACCGCCTGCTCCGGCCTCCGGCGGCTAGCGGCTCTGCTTAGCACGCATCGCTGTGAAGCGCTACCCCACTGCCGGCCAGGCTATCCCTCCACCCATCCACACCTCCTGTTATTCTCCACCGACTATAGCCCCATGCCGTACCAGAACCAGTTATAACCCTTGTACTCCTCTCAATCTGCGACTCCACTGCCGCATCTTACCATCTCCAGGTCGTTCCCATCCGGGGCCTCGCAGTCGTCCACCACCTCGCTGCGCTCGGCGCGGCGTGGTCAACAAACGAGAGTCATCGGAAGAGGACTATACATGGAGAGCCTGACAGCTGGGACCCACGAGGTCCATGGTCGCACGCAAGGAAAGTTCCTCCTTATTAAGCTAAAAAAATGTTTCCTCCCCCTCCTTGTTATGCGAAAAAAACTATTCGTCCCGATGACAGCTAGGACACGGTAGATTTGGTGGCTGACTTGTGGGCCTACTAAGCTGACACGTACGCAGGGCTTTGTCAACTTAATCAACAAATGATTCTAGCAGCTGGACCGTTGAATGTTAATCCAACAGCCGTGCTGCTTCTTTAACTGTGGGGGTCAGTGCTCCGCGCAACCGAACCAGTCAAGTTTCCCACTCCTCTCCATCTGCGACTCCACTTCCGCGTCTTCCCCATCTCTGGGTTGTTCCAGTCTGGGGCCTCGCCGTTGTCCACCGGCCTTGGTGCGCTCGGCATGGTGTTGTCAACGTGGTCGATGTAGCGACCCGATCCCAATGGATCGAAGTCTCTGTGCTTAAATGTCATCCCTGGATCGGTATGCTGACACACATAGTACTCGAGGACTTCTAACAGAGTTCAATCATACACTTATTACATCGAGATCCTCATAAAGAGTATTTATTACATAAATATGGCTGAAGGCCAACTAAATAAAATACTGTGGAAGCTTCGAAGATAAATGAGTCCATCCAACTCCACGGCAAAATTGAGTGCATGACAACGACCTATCGCACCTTAATCCTTGTCTGAAAACTCTGCAACAAGAGACGTTGCAGCCGTGTAGGTCAGCACATGGAATATGCTGGCAAAATCACACTATAGAGTAATGATGAACAATATCTACCACTACATGCATATTTGGCTCGTGGAGGCTCTAAGTTTAATTTTTGCATAAAGCTAATTTTTCCCTACAACAAAGGAATAAATTTTATTTACTACCAAGTTTATGCCATTATTGAGAAGGTTCCTCCAACTCAATCCCAAAATTACCAAGTAATAAAAATAACCCAATTCATTAATTAAATAGAGTGATGAGATCAACCAATAATTCACTTCTAGATACTCAAGTTGTCCATAACCAGGGACACAGCTAATCATGATTAGTTTGTACACTCTGCAGAGGTTTGCGCACCTTTCCCCACAAGACTCAACCGCATCCATGATCGGAAGATCGAGACATAACCTTTCTGAAGCATTAACTCTTTACTCTGGGTAGACCGGTACACCTACTTTCCCCTACATCTGCTAGTCTACCACTGAAAGAGGTCACACAACTTACTCAACTATGCCAGAGCCCATAATGGCTTGTGGCTGCACACGGAAGTTTCTAGGCATGAATAATTATATGATCCCTTTAAGCCTGGGTGGCGGACCTAGGGTAATCACACGGGTACTCCGGGATTCCCTTGGGCAAGCACTGGTTTCTCCAGGTGCCCCAAACAATCCACCCAGATGTGTGTTAATGTTGCCACCTTAAGTTACCCTTAATTATTAACTCTCACAACTTGCATGAATCTCACATACCAATCCCCGTCTATGAGCATGGCTAAGCAATATGTAACAAAACGTATATTCCCGGGGTGATCAAAGGTAATAGGTTCCTACCTCATGAACTACATAGCAATAACCACATGTTCCCAATCCTACTCATGCAATCTTTGAGGGTGAAACTATTGCATAATAAAACTGGGTATGAAAGAGTATGATCAAAGTGTAACTTGCCTTGCTGACGATCGGTAAACCCTAGAGATTCGTAGTAGCAAGCTACGCACTCCGGATAATCTAACGAAGCAAACATTAACATACATAAGCACACAAGCAAAGAATCAAAAGGTAAATCGAAGAAAAGACTTTTGAAACTCCAAAGAACAACCAAATAAAACTTCTGTACAGCACAAAATTTTAACAGTAGTAAAATTGTGTGAATTTTATCTTAATAGAAGGTACATGTGATGAGTTTCGATTTGCAAAAAGAATCACTCAAATCGGAGTTACGAAACTCAAATTATAGCCAAACGAAATTTGAAATCAGATCTGTTTGAATTCGAAATTTAAAACTTCCAAAAATATTTTTAGATTGGTTATCTTGATAGATGGGATCATGCTGAAGAATTTGGCTTTGGTTTCACTGAATTTAGACAAACGGTTGAAAAGTTGTGAGGGTTTGAAAATCAGGGGCTAAACTGAAAAAAAAACAAAACTACAATTAGATCCCTGGACACGTGTCAGATATTCTACTGGCTGAAACCGTTCACTACAGAACCTAAAACAGCGAACGTCCGCTAATTAGAAAATACCGATTTGAAAAGAAGAAAAAAACAACCGATCTAATCTAGACCGTCAATCCTAGATCTAATGGATGGGAGAGAAGCTGGGGCTTACCGCGGCGGTGGGCATCGACGTCGCCGGAGAAGACGGCGGCAGCGGCTCGGGCTTCGTTCACGCGGCGGCTCCGATGGTCGGTGGCGGAGTAGACGGGGAGGGGCGGCGCGACTCGGTGATTCCGACGGTAGGGTCGACGACGACGGTAGGGTCGACGACGACGGATCAAGGCGGGCGGCGGCTGAGGGATCTCAGCGGCGGCGGCGGAGTTCGGCGAGATGCGGCGGTGGTGCTTCGGCTTGGTTTGGGTTGAGGGAAAAGAGAGGCCGGAGCTTCGGTATTTAAAGGAGGAGGGGGCGAGAGTGGCTTGGGGAAGGGGCAAGGCGGCGCCGGGTGTCCGGCTCGGGCACGTCGGCGTGTGGGCGGCGGAGTCCTGCGGGAGGTCGAGGACGTGCGCGCACGGCTGGGCTGGGCCGCGGCCTGGCTGGCTAGCTGGGCCGGCAGGAGCGCCTGGCCTAGCTGGCGGGGCCGTTCTCTCTTCAAACGTTTTCTGTTTTGTTTTACAAAGACATTGAAACACCAGAAAATAAAAATAAAACAAAGCCTAAAAATACCAAAAAAAAATCCCATAATTCCCTCCTAATAAATGGGCCTAGGTCAACATTTTTCCTGGCCTAAATGCAAATTTTAAAAACAAACATTTTTGCTATGCTAATAAAATTGTACTGAAATAAATTGCAAATAAAACCAAATAAATATAATTTGATTTCAAATTCAATTTCCAATATTTCTTTTCTGTTTTTGAAGAAGTCCTTTTATCTTCTCTCTTTATTTTATTTTTGAAATTGGAAAAAGAATTTTGGTGAAACCAAATTTGATCCAAACCCCACTTTGGAAAATAAAACATGGGTCTTTTTGGGAAACTTCCAACTCTCTCAATTGGTCCTTGAGTTGCTTAAAGGCCCTTGGATCAATTTCCAACAAAACAAAATTCAAAAATGCACAAATTATGAATGCATATGAATGATCTAACTAATAACATCCAAATTGAAAATTGGGATGTTACAAACCTACCCCCCTTAAGATGAATCTCACCCTCGAGATTCGGGTTGGCTAGCAAAAAGGTGTGGGTGGTCCTTTCAGAGGTCTTCTTCTCGTTCCCAGGTGGCTTCCTCCTCGGTATGGTGACTCCACTGAACTTTGCAAAACTTGATGACCTTGCTGCGAGTAACTCGGTTGGCGAACTCAAGAATCTTGACGGGCTTCTCCTCATAAGTCGGGTCACTCCCCAACTGAATTGCCTCCAGGGGCACTGTATCTCTCAGAGGGATATCGGCCATCTTTGCATCGCACTTCTTCAACTGGGAAACGTGAAACACATCCTGAACTCCTGACAGACCTTTCGGTAATTCCAACTTGTAGGCAACTACATCCATACGTTCCAAGACTCTGTATGGCCCCACAAATCGTGGCACTAACTTTCCTTTGACTCCAAATTGTTTAACTCCTCGAAGTGGCGACACACTAAGATATGCCCTGTCTCCGACTTCATAGGTTACCACCTTGCGTTTAGTATCGGCATAACTCTTTTGCCTGGACTGGGCTACCTTGAGTCTATCACGGATCAGCTTGACCTTCTCCTCAGAATCTCTGATTAAATCTGGTCTGAACAATTTTCGATCTCCAACTTCATCCCACATCAATGGTGTCCTGCACCTCCTTCCGTACAAAGCTTCGAAAGGGGCCATCTTCAAACTAGCTTGATAGCTGTTGTTATATGAGAACTCTGAGTAAGGCAAATTATCATCCCAACTAGATCCATAATCTAGCGCACAAGCTCTCAATATGTCCTCCAGAATTTGGTTGACTCTCTCGGACTATCCATCTGTCTGTGGATGAAAGGTTGTACTGAACTCTAGCCTAGTACCCAAAGTTTCGTGTAACTGATTCCAAAACTTCGAGGTAAATTGTGTTCCTCTATCTGATACGATGGTCCTCGGAACTCCATGCAGACATATGATCCTGGTCATGTATATTTTGGCCAACTTAGCGCTCGTATAAGTGGTTTTCACGGGGATGAAATGAGCCACTTTGGTCAAACGATCAACTACAACCCAGATGGAGTCATAACCTGAACGAGTCCTGGGCAATCCGGTGATGAAATCCATGCCAAGCTTATCCCACTTCCATTCGGGTATCAGCAAAGGCTGAAGTAATCCTGCTGGTTTCTGATGCTCTGCCTTAATTCTCTGACATGCGTCGCATACTGCTACTTACTCGGCAATATCCTTCTTCATACCTGTCCACCATAAACTTTCCTTCAAGTCCAGATACATCTTGGTGTTGCCTGGGTGAATCGAGTAAGGCGAATCATGCGCCTCCTGAAGAATTAACTTCCTGATCTCGGGGTCATTGGGCACATAGACGCGATCCTCAAACCATAAAGCTCCGTGTTCATCCTCACAAAAACCTTTAGCCTTTCCTTTACTCATCTTTTCTTTTATTTCTGCAATTTCCCTGTCTGTCTTCTAGGCTTCTCGGATCTTTCCCAACAAAGTGGACTGAATTTCCAATGTTGCAACAAAACCTCTCGGAACTATCTCCAAGCGAAGTTCTCTGAGATCTTCGGCTAACCCCTGAGGTAATCCTCCGGTTATGAGAGTATTAACATAACTCTTGCGGCTCAAAGCATCTTCCACGACATTGGCCTTTCCTGGGTGATAATGCAGTCTCATGTCATAATCCTTTATGAGCTCCAACCATCTCCTCTGTCTGAGGTTCAATTCCTTCTGTGTGCAGATGTACTTCAAACTCTTATGATCCGTGAAAACATCACAACTATTTTCGATAAGAAAATGCCTCCAGGTCTTGAGCGCATGCACTACAGCTGCTAACTCCAAATCGTGTGTGGCATAATTCAACTCATGCGGTCGGAGTTGTCGTGAGGTATATGAAATAACTCTTCCTTCTTGCATAAGAACGCCTCCAAGTCCCTGACGAGAAGCGTCGCAATATACATGGAAATCCTTGCGTATGTCCGGAAGAATTAGCACTGGGGCTGTAACCAAATGTTTCTTCAACTCCTAAAGACTGGCCTCACAATCCTCGGTCCAATTAAACTTGGTGTCCTTCTTCAATAACTTCGTCATGGGCTTCGTGATCTTGGAGAAATTCTCAATAAATCTCCGATAATATCCTGCTAGTCCAAGGAAACTGCGTATCTCTCCAACTGAGGTGGGTGACATCCATTCGGTGACGGATTTAACCTTGGAAGGGTCTACTGCTATTCCTTCTCCTGATATAACATGTCCGAGAAATCCGACTTCCTTCAACCAAAACTCACATTTGCTGAACTTGGCGTATAGTTGATGTTCCCTGAGCTTCTCGAGAACCAAGCGCAAAT
The DNA here is from genome assembly GCA_011799875.1 of Thinopyrum elongatum. Lineage (NCBI taxonomy): Eukaryota > Viridiplantae > Streptophyta > Magnoliopsida > Poales > Poaceae > Thinopyrum > Thinopyrum elongatum. Next base: position 689,095,092 of record CM022298.1, on the reverse strand, counting down.
GTTCCTTGTGTTCTTCTTCATTCTTCGAGTAAATAAATATATCATCAATGAACACAATGACAAACTTATCCAAGAACTCCATGAATACCTTGTTCATCATACTCATAAAATAGGCAGGGGCGTTAGTCAAACCAAAGGACATGACCGTGTACTCATACAGCCCATACCTTGTGGTAAAAGCTGTCTTGGGTATATCCTGTTCTCGGATCTTCAGCTGGTGATATCCTGATCGAAGGTCGATCTTGGAGAAAACTCTAGCTCCCTGCAGCTGGTCAAACAAATCATTGATCATCGGTAGAGGATATTTGTTCTTGATCGTCACCTCATTCAACGCACGATAATCAACAAAAATTCTTAAGGATCCATCCTTCTTCTCAACTAGAAGCACTGGGGCTCCCCATGGTGATGAACTTGGTCGAATATAACCTTTCTCCAATAATTCCATAATCCGCTTCTTAATTTCCTCTAGATCATTCGCGGGCATCCGATACGGTCTCTTGGATATTGGTCCGGTGCCTGGCAATAACTCGATCAAAAATTCTATGTCTTGGTCTGGTGGCATGCCTAGTAGTTCCTCCGAGAATACATTGGGATAATCCTTCACAACTTGTACTTCCTCCTGAACAACTCCTGAAAGGGAATTTACTTGAGTCCTCCTTGGCGCATGCCTAGACACATACTTGATCCATTTTCCCTCTGGGTGGTGAGAAGAATCGACTTACTAGCACAATCGATGTTTCCCTCGTACTTGGATAGCCAATCCATGCCTAGTATCACATCCAATCCTTGTGATTCCAGGATAATGAGGTCTGTGGAAAAAACATGCCTACCTATGGTCAATGGCAACTGAAAACATCCCCGGCTAGCCATATACTCCGCTCCTGGTGAGCTCACTAACATAGGTGACTTAAGGGCTACGGTTGGCAACTTAAACTTGTCCGCAAATCCCCTTGATATGAATGAATGCGATGCACCAGTGTCAAAAAGAACAAGGGCTGTAAATGTATTAATCAAAAACTTACCAACCACTGCGTCGGGCTGCTCGTCAATTTCCTCCACGTTGACGTGATTCACCTGACCTCTGGTGAAAGGGTTGGGCTTCTTTCCTGAGCTTCCATTGCCATTACCATCCTTTGCCTCAGGACATTCTGTGGCGTAGTGTCCAGTCTTCCCGCACTTGAAACAGGTAATGTGACTCAGATCTTTCTTTGCGGGTGTCGCGTAGTTGGAACGGCTCTGACTGTTGTTACCTCCATTCCCATTACCATTCTTAGGGCCACTATGGTTGTGTGAATTTCCTCCATTGTGAGAATGGCCTCCATGGATATGTCCTCCATGGTTATGATGCGTGTGTCCTCCCGAGTACGGGGAATAGCGGGGCTTCTGCTAAACTCCAGAGTTGTACTTCCCCTGTCCATACTTCCGCTTGCGGCTCTCTATTTGCTGCTGCTGCTTGCCTTCAATCATTATGGCCTTGTCTACCAGCTCCTGGTAGTTGTTAAAAGTTGCCACCATCAACTGCATACTCAGCTCATCATTGAGTCCCTCAAGAAATTTCTCCTGCTTAGCGCCATCTGTGGCCACATCATCTGGGGCATAGCAAGCTAACTTGCTGAACTCATCCACGTACTGCCCCACAGTATGATTCCCCTGGCGTAAGTTGTGGAACTCACGCTTCTTCAAACTCATGGCTCCAGCTGAGACATGTGCGGTGCGAAAGGCCTGCTGAAACTGATCCCATGTAACTGTAGCAATGGAGTAGTGGTGGTGAAATTCTCCCACCAAGAGGCTGCGGGTCCATCAAGCTGATGTGCGGCAAAGCACACTTTCTCCGCATCTGTGCATCCAGCAGTTGTTAGCTCCCTTCCGATCTTGCGGAGCCAATCATCAGCAACAATCGGCTCGGTGCTGCTAGAGAACACCGGCGGATTCAACCTTAGGAAACGGGCTAGGTTGTCAACTGAGGGTGGTGGCGGTGGGTTGTTGTTGTTGTTGTTGTTGTTGTTGTTGTTGTTGTTGTTGTTGTTGTTGTTGTTGTTGTTGTTGTTGTTGTTGTTGTTGTTGTTGTTGTTGTTGTTGTTGTTGTTGTTGTTGTTGTTATTGTTGTTGTTTCCTTGGTTCTGGATGAGCATCTGCATCAAGGCATTCTGCTGTTGGATCAACTGAGTGAGCTCTGGCGGGAAAGTGAATCCAGGGCCATGTCTCGGAGGCATCTGATGGGTTAGAGGGGTGAGAAAATAGAATAGAATAAGGTCTAATGAGAGATTTCACTACCCATATGCATATGAGACAAACATATTCAATTCACACCACTCAATTTCAAACAAGATTCACACAATCGATCTAAGCTACTATTACAAAATCTCACGAACGATTTCTAACTACTTAGAAGGGCTCTAATAGTAATATGGTGGTCGACTAGAAGTTTTGATCGGTGGAAGACTTCATAATATCAGCACCAGCTTCGTCTTCATATTCATCACTGTCCTCATCATCATCACTGTCTTCATCTTCATCATCAGTGTCTGTGTCTGTGTCATCTAGTATGATGTAGTCTTCCGAACGAATGTCCACTTCAGGTTTTGGTTTCACCACGGGTATTCCTCGCTTCTTCTTCAGGTCTTCATTCTGCTCCAGTAGCACAGCAATTTCCTCTTCATATCCATCGCGAGTGGCCTTGAGTTCATCCTCTAGCTCCATATTCCGGGTCATCACCTTCTTGGTCTTCTTCATGATAGCGCACATCTGATTCTCATATCGATGAATGTGCTGATCCATCTCCTGTATGTATGCCGCAATAGATCCATCCTTCCTGGTGCGAATCATCTCCCATTGCTCATCCCGACATCCACATATCTGGTACACGGTGTCTTCAAGATCCTTGTAGTACACCTCGCAAATGTGTCCAAAGGTGATGTGGGCGGCCATGCCCTTTCCTAAGCTCCACATTGGTGCATCAAAGGTAAACCCGATGGCCTCGGTAGTTGGTGCAAAAGTCCTTCCAGGAACACAAACTTGGATCCTCCAGCGCTCCTCTTCTGGTAAAGTCGTAGTGAAGGTTCCGGTGAAGCTTGGTAGGCCGATGTTCAGGTACCTTGTGACTTCCTTCAAGTGTCGTCCGAAAGGGGAGTCGCCATCAGGCTGAGTAAACTTGTTCCTGGGGTCCGACATCTATAGTGTAGAAATAGAGAAGGATTAGAAATGAATGCAGAAGAGTATCCTGTGGCTTTTCCTAGTAGTCGCGTCCTACAGTCAGTGTGTGCTCTGATACCATCTTGTAGCGACCCGATCCCAATGGATCGAAGTCTCTGTGCTTAAATGTCATCTCTGGATCGGTATGCTGACACACACAGTACTCTAGGATTTATAACAGAGTTCAATCACACACTTATTACATCGAGATCCTAATAAAGAGTATTTATTACATAAATATGGCTGAAGGCCAGCTAAATAAAATACTGCAGAAGCTTCGAAGATATATGAGTCCATCCAACTCCACGGCAAAACTGAGTGCATGACAACGACCTATCGCACCTTAATCCTCGTCTGAAAACTCTACAACATGAGACGTTGCAGCCGTGTAGGTCAGCACATGGAATATGCTGGCAAAATCACACTATAGAGTAATGATGAACAATATCTACCACTACATGCATATTTGGCTGGTGGAGGCTCTAAGTTTAATTTTTGCATAAAGCTAATTTTTCCCTACAACAAAGGAATATATTTTATTTACTACCAAGTTTATGCCATTTTTGAGAAGGTTCCTCCAACTCAATCCCAAAATTACCAAGTAATAATAAAAACCCAATTCATTAATTAAATAGAGTGATGAGATCAACCAATAATTCACTTCTAGATACTCAAGTTGTCCATAACCGGGGACACGGCTAATCATGATTAGTTTGTACACTCTGCAGAGGTTTGCGCACTTTTCCCCACAAGACTCGACCGCATCCATGATCGGAAGGTCAAGACATAACCTTTCTGAAGCATTAACTCTTTACTCTGGGTAGACCGGTACACCTACTTTCCCCTACATCTGCTAGTCTACCACTGAAAGAGGTCACACAACTTACTCAACTATGCCAGAGCCCATAATGGCTTGTGGCTGCACACGGAAGTTTCTAGGCATGAATAATTATATGATCCCTTTGAGCCTGGGTGGCGGACCTAGGGTAATCACACGGGTACTCCGGGATTCCCTTGGGCAAGCACTGGTTTCTCCAGGTGCCCCAAACAATCTACCCAGATGTGTGTTAATGTTGCCACCTTAAGTTACCCTTAATTATTAACTCTCGCAACTTGCATGAATCTCACATACCAATCTCCGTCTACGAGCATGGCTAATCAATATGTAACAAAACGTATATTCCCGGGGTGATCAAAGGTAATAGGTTCCTACCTCATGAACTACATAGCAATAACCACATGTTCCCAATCCTACTCATGCAATCTTTGAGGGTGAAACTAATGCATAATAAAACTGGGTATGAAAGAGTATGATCAAAGTGTAACTTGCCTTGCTGACGATCGGTAAACCCTAGAGATTCGTAGTAGCAATCTTCGCACTCCAGATAATCTAACGAAGCAAACATTAACATACATAAGCACACAAGCAAAGAATCAAAAGGTAAACCGAAGAAAAGACTTTTGAAGCTCCAAAGAACAACCAAATAAAACTTCTGTACAGCACAAAATTTTAACAGTAGTAAAATTTTGTGAATTTTATCTTAACAGAAGGTACATGTGATGAGTTTCGATTTGCAAAAAGAATCACTCAAATCGGAGTTACGAAACTCAAATTATAGCCAAACGAAATTTGAAATCAGATCTGTTTGAATTCGAAATTTAAAACTTTCAAAAATATTTTTAGATTGGTTCTCTGGATAGATGGGATCATGCTGAAGAATTTGGCGTTGGTTTCACTGAATTTGGACAAACGATTGAAAAGTTGTGACGGTTTGAAAATCAGGGGCTAAACTGGAAAAAAACTACAACTAGATCCCTGGACACGTGTCAGATATTCTACTGGCTGAAACCGTTCGCTACAGAACCTAAAACAGCGAACGGCCGCTAATTAAAAAATACCGAGTCGAAAAGAAAAAAAAACTGATCTACTCTAGACCGTCGATCCTAGATCTAATGGATGGGAGAGAAGCCGAGGCTTACCGCGGCGGTGGGCGTCGACGTCGCCGGAGATGACGGCGGCGGCGGCTCGGGCTTCGTTCGCGCGGCGGCTCCGGTGGTCGGTGGCGATGGCGAAGTAGACGGGGAGGGGCGGCGCGACTCGACGATTCCGACGGAAGGGTCGACGACGACGGATCGAGGCGGGCGGCGGCTGCAGGATCTCGTCGGCGGCGGCGGAGTTCGGCGAGATGCGGCGGTGGTGCTTCGTCTTGGTTTGGGTTGAGGGAAAAGAGAGGCCAGGGCTTCGGTATTTAAAGGAGGAGGGGGCGAGAGTGGCTTGGGGAAGGGGTAAGGCGGCGCGGGGTGTCCGGCTCGGGCACGGCGCCGTGTGGGCGGCAAAGTCCTGCGGGAGGTCGGGGACGCGCGCGCGCGGCTGGTCTGGGCCGCGGCCTGGCTGGCTAGCTGGGCCGGCTGGAGCGCCTAGCCTAGCTGGCAGGGCCGTTCTCTCTTCTTCTTTTTTTTTGAAAAAAGTTTTCTGTTTTGTTTTACATAGACATTAAAACACCAGAAAATAAAAATAAAATAAACCCTAAAAATACCAAAAAAAAATTCTATAATTCCCTCCTAATAAATGCGCCTAGGTCAACATTTTTCCTGGCCTAAATGCAAATTTTAAAAACAAACATTTTTGCTATGCTAATAAAATTGTACCGAAATAAATTGCAAATAAAACCAAATAAATATAATTTGATTTCAAATTCAATTTCCAATATTTCTTTTCTATTTTTGAAGAAGTCCTTTTATCTTCTCTCTTCATTTTATTTTTGAAATATTGGAATAAGAATTTTGGTGAAACCAAATTTGATCCAAACCCCACTTTGGAAAATAAAACATGGGTCTTTTTGGGAAACTTCCAACTCTCTCAATTGGTCCTTGAGTTGCTTAAAGCCCCTTGGATCAATTTCCAACAAAATAAAATTCAAAAATGCACAAATTATGAATGCATATGAATGATATAACTAATAACATCCAAATTGAAAATTGGGATGTTACAGTCGACAAACGAGAGTCATCGGAAGATGACTGTACGTGAGAGGCTGACAGTGGGGACGCACCATGCCCATGGATGCATGCATGCAACTGCATCCTTTTTACACTAAAAAATAATGTTTTCTCCCACTGACAGCTGGGACCCACCAGCTACATCTTCGCACGCAAGGAAGTGCGTTCTTATTACGGGCAAAAAAAATGATTCCCCCCTGACAGCTGGGACCCAGCAGCTATATCTTCGCACGCAAGGAAGTGCGTCCTTATCCTCCCTGACAGCTGGGACCCACCCGGTCAAAGCGTACGTAGCGTTGTCTGTCTTGTCGTGAACGTGTACATACATACTGGTCGATCGGTCGCTCTGCAACGATGAACCGTGGCCGAGTAAGTGGCGGCACATGTCATAGTAGAGCCCCCCACGTAGCAGTTCAGGCTGTCCCGTCTAAACCGTGTACACGTACATATGGCCACACGCCAAAAAATACGGCCACGTACGTACATACGAGTGGGGTCTCGAAACGCGTACTCGCGCATACGGATGGCCAGGGCTTGTGTACATGGAGAGGCAACGGACGGCAGTGACGTTGTCCTGTTCATCTTCAGCTAACCGGCTAGGTCGGAATGGAGGAAACAGCGTCATGTTCACCGGGAGCCAAGTGACTGGGTCGGAACGCATCCTGTTCATCAGGAGGCAACAGACTAGGTCGTGTTCAATGGGAGCCAACTGGCTTGGATGGAACAGTCGGAACGGGGTCTGGCGTACCGCAAAACGGAGGAAAACGGCCTTGTGTTCGACCGCGTATGGTCGAAACGGGGTCCTGTTCATCGGGAAGGGTCTGGCATACCGCAAAACGAAGGAAACGGACTTGTGTTCGAGCTCCTACGGTCGAATTGGGGTGCTGTTGATCGGGAGGGGTGTGGCGTACCACAAAACGGAGGAAACGGACTTGTGTTGGAGCGCCTACGGTTGAAACGGGGGTCCTGTTCATCGGGAGGGGTATGGCGTACCGCAAAACGGGTCTCCACGGGCTACTGTTCATCCACCGTCTACTGCCTCGTTCCAGCCTCCATGGGCTGCTGTTCATCCATCGTCGACTTCCTTCAGCCTCCACCTGCTACTGTTCACCACGGGGTCATGTTCATCCAGCCTTCACCGGCTACTGTTCAACCAACCCTCCACACGGGGTCCTGTTCAACCAGCCCTCCACGGGCTACTGTTCAACCAGCCCTCCAGCGGCTACTGTTCAAGGAGCCCTCCACGGGGTCCTGTTCATCCACCCCCAACCGGCTCGATCGGGGTCCTGTTCATCCAGCGACAACGGCCTCTACTACCACGGGGTCCTGTTCATCCAACTGTAGGGTAACGTAGCAGAAAATAAAAAAAATTCCGACCTACGCACCAGCCTAGGACCACTATGGAGACTGCATACAAGGTTTGATCATTTTCGTTACCGACTCGTAGCGCAGCGGAAGTAGAGTCGATGACGATCGGCGGTGCAGATCCCCGCAGCTAGGATTTACAACCTCCCAACCGCGAGGATGTATACCCTAATCTTCCCTTCAGACAGCCCTCCGGGAGGCGGTCGGACAGTCCCCCGGACAGCCCTTCGGGAGGACCTTCGAAACTCGGACGGTCACTCGGACAGCCCTTCGGGAGGCACTCTCAAAACAGCCCCTCGGGCACAAAGATCGAAACTACGATCTGTCTACAGAGTTGCACACATACGGTGTCATCTATCTGGCAGGGCTTCGCCATCCAGAACAAGTTCCTACCGGAACCCAGACAGCCTTTCGGCTCTACGAAACTATTTCGCTAGGAGGGAGAGAGAAGCTAGATCATTGCAATGGCACTTGTATGTGAGAAGGGATGATTGTGGAGGGCTGCCCCTCCACCTCTATTTATAGGAAAACCATATGGGAAAAATACCCAAAAAACCCGTCTCATGGATCACTTTCAAGGGCATAAAGGGAAGGCAAGTGGAGCTCCATCTTGGCCGGCCACCCCTAGGGGGCCCCCCACATGGGGGTTCCTTGGTCCCCACTCCCTTCTAGAAGCCTTTTTGCAAAAGCCCTAAAAGGTAGCTTTCCAAAAAATATCCCAAAAAGCACTTTCACTATTCATGACGACATTTTTCACCGTCCGTTCGAATTAAAAATATTTATGTGGGCTTAGAACATTTCCAGTACCCACTAAAATAATTTTCAACGTGTTCTGGAACAATTCCAGACTAGTGATTTTCATCTGCGAAAAGCATCTGAAGCGGTTCCGGCAGCTCCGAAACATTTCCGGTTTTCATCCCGGAAAATTCCCAGAAGTTTCCAGAATGATTCTGGCACCCTCCAAGAATTATCAAGTATGTGCCGAAACCAATTTGACTTTATGGTATCCTCTGAAACAACTTTTCAGTTTCACCGGAATCATCCGGTGACCTCTCTCTTCGGAACTTTTCCGCTGTCTCCGAAAACTTTTTCCAGAAACTTTCTCTCAAACTCCCTGTCTAGTATTCAGCAGATAGATGACCCTTAAGCGTGTGACCCTATAGGTTCGGTGAAGTATAGACATGACCTGGAACCCCTTCTGATCAATGATCAACATTAGAGCCGTGGACACCCATATTGACCCCTATACCCACACGAATGAATATTCGAGTGAACCTCCAGTTGCCGTGTGCTATTCCTGTTGCTTCGCAATATGTTACAAATACCCGAGGTGAGACATGTTGGCATCCCTGTGGATCAACTCCTTGTCCACTATGCCAGTTACCTCGTTACCGGTACTATTCTCTTTTCTCGTTACCGTGTTCCGGCATCCCTATGATCAAATCACCCTTTGTCTGGCCAGACGATGATGGATACCGTAACACCGAGAGGGCCCAGAGATATCTCTCCATCGTCGGAGGAGCAAATCCCAATCTTGAGCTATCAAGTTACTTGGCATACTTTTCCATGAACCCGTAAGCCGCCGTAATAGCCACCCATTTACGGATGATGTTTAACAAACCCCAAAGTTCATGAAGCAAGCATGAAGAAACTCGATACTCTCATGGTCTAAGGAATCATGCAAACGTTAACCATCTCTGTGTTATTAACCATTAACTTATGACAAATGTATCTCACAGCATAACATCAATTCAGGACGATTCAACACAAATGTTCTGCTAACAATTGTGCCCTCAAAATTGCCGGCATAGTCATGCCCATGATCAGGAAAACAGGATCATCATGCAATACTTGAGCCAGTCATAGAGGCTTGACTAGGAATACATTTTACCGTTTATTATCCCACACGTGCAGATGAGTTTCCCTCCAAGCCTCGTTTTATTTGCAGACTCGAGAACCATAGCAGTTATAGCATGGAACATAAACCTAATTATGAACAGGGAGATAATCAATAACATTTATTATTGCCTCTAGGGCATATCTCCTACACCAACCCCCACCGAAAACTGTTCATCCAACCCCAACAACGCTCACTGTTCATCAAGAGGCAGCAGGTTCAATCAGCTTCAGTTAGCAGCAGTAGCGAAGGAATTGCTCGGGTTCAGTTAACAGCCAGGGATCGATCGCTCGGGTGCAATCGCTCGGGTTCAGTAAGTGAACGCCTCGCTCGGGTTCAGTTAGAGCCCAACGCCTCGCACACACACGTGTGTACGTATACGAGAGAAAATGTGCAAACCTCTGTGCATCACTCGGCCCCGACCACCCACCGTAACCGGGAACTCCCCGATATTTTCGTCACCCTCGCTTCTACCATGACTTTTTCCGTCATGGACGGCCCAAAGAATGTCATGCAGCTGCGTCTCCGGCCCGTCCAGGACGAAAAAGCCCATTTTCTATCATGATTTTTTGTCTTAGAAGTAGGAGCCCACCACATCTATGATGATACCGGGTTTTGTCACAATTATCTTCATAGAAGTGTCATAAGCATGACAGAAAAAAAATTCGTTCGACCCAAAATGTCACAGATGTGTCTTTTTTTTGTAGTGGGCGCAGGGCAAGGCAAGCCCCTAGGGGGCCGGTGGCCAGCCCTAGGGCGTGCCCTGGCCTCTCCCCTCCCCCTCCCACCTATATATATGTGGGAGGGGGCGCCTAGCACACCCCAGACAATTGCCTAGCCGTGTGCGGCGCTCCCCTCCACCGTTTACACCCAGGGTCATATTTTCATAGTGCTTAGGTAAAGCCCTGCGGAGATCACTTCACCATCACCATCACCACGCTGTCGTGCTGCCAGAACTCATCTACTACCTTGCCGTCTTGCTGGATCAACAAGGCGGAGGACGTCACCAAGCTGAACGTGTGCAGAACGCGGAGGTGCCGTACGTTCGGTACTTGATCGGTTGGAGCGCGAAGAAGTTCAACTATATCAACCGTGTTGTTAAATGCTTCCACTTACGGTCTACGAGGGTACGTAGACACACTCTCCCCCTCGTTGCTATGCATCTCTATGGATAGATCATTGCATGTGCGTAGATTTTTTTTCTTCCATGCAACGATTCCCAACAGATTTATGGTGTAGGGGGTGGGCTATTTATAGCCAGGAGGCAACCCGACATGATATGTCCAAAATGACCCTGGGTCACTAAGGAACCGACATGTGTCCAATGGTCGGATTTCAAACACACACGGCAGCTTGGCTTGGGCTACAAGCAAAGCTGACTCATCCAACTCTGGATAAGATTTGCTCTCACTGTCTTCACTCGAAGACATAGGATTTGGGTTGAGCATCACGTCAGTCTTCTGACTTTGTTCACTTGGACCCCACTTAACAGTTCGGTGGTTCCTATGATTCAATAAAGAAGAAAAGGAAACTACGAAAGAAACTATGTCTTCGCACTCCATAGTCTTCAAGTGAATGTCTTCACACGTCATTATCTTCAACGTGAATGTCTTCACGAACCACCATTGTATTCAATGTCTTCATACATTTTTAGGGGTCATCTCTGGTAGAAAAACCAAATCAATGAGGGACTTCTACCTGTGTTATCCTGCAATTCTCACAAACACATTAGTCCCTCAACCACGTTTGTCGTCAATACTCCAAAACCAACTAGGGTGGCACTAGATGCACTTACAATCTCCCCCTTTTTGGTGATTGATGACAAACTGGTTGAAGTTTTCAACGGGGATAAAATTATGTGAAAGTTAAAGAATGCGGTCATTGGCTTCATGAAGATGAAGAGGCTCCCCCTGAAGATGTGCATATAAGTATTTTGCTTTTGAATGCAAATGCACATGGCATGTTTTGCTTTGTGGAGATCTCCCTCACTTCATGAAGACAATTCATCATGCATACAAAAATATAATGAAGATAATGACATGCACAATGAAAAATGGACGTTTGCAGAATGACTTCATGCGAAATTTATCATCGCAATAAGAGGTAGCAACAAAAGTAGTAGACGACCATCAAGTTTCAAGTGTTACAACTCAAAAGCCAACAGTTCAAGAACGAGAGTTGTAAAAACTTAGCAAAAATAAGCACCCGACCCATATGGACCCGCTTGAAGAGTATCAACTCTAAAGCTTCTCCCCCTTTTGTCATGACTGACCAAAAAGGTTTGAAGACATAGAGTGTCTATGCATTCCCAGGGGGTGAAGATGTTGGGGCAACAGGGTCGACATTGGAGTTGGGCGATGCAGAGGGGCCTGATGCAGAATCTTGGTGCAGTGAAGCCATCACAGGCGAAGTGGCGTCGTCCTCTTCATCAATGACTCGTGCAACAACAGTTGGAGTCGAAGATGAAGACTCAGAATCTTCAATGGAAGGAGTTGGATCACAACTTGTAGACTGTGGAGGCTTGGAGTCAAACTTGAAGCGTTCAGTGAAGCCATCTGCTTGAAGATCATCTTCCGAACAGAGCATTGTGAGGCTCTTCCAGGCACGCCGATAGGCTTCATGGGCAACAAATGAGTTCTTGGTAGCAAGGTTGTGAATGCGATTGACATCAACCAGAAGACTCTGCATTTGGTACTTCATCCAATCATGAAGCCTATCTTGTTTCTGATGAAAGAAGCTCTCTGTCATTCAGGACGCGAGTACGCTTCTTAGGCCTTTGGGCTACATGGCTTGCTGTTGCATCAGTGTTGGCACGATGCGACAGCCTAAGCTGACCGACAAGAGGACCAGCAACAGTAGTGATTGGATTTGGCACATGAATCCCTTCAAGTGGTTGAGTGAAGCTTTGAAAGCCGGCATTGTCTTCGTGAACAGGCTCCTTTGCAGGCTCAGGGTATATTGCTTCATGAGACATATCCACTTCAGGCAGAAATACAACATGATTGCGTGCTGAAGCTTGATAGTTGATTGTGGAGTGAAGCTTAATGAGCCGCATAACCCATGGAGCATAACACTTGAGGCCAAACAGATCAATTCCTAAGGCAGCCAACTGACGGATGAAGAAGTCTTGGGTATTGAATCTGATGCCATTGATGATATAGAAGACCAATGTCTTCATGGTGCCCTCAATCTTGGCGTGAGGAGAATGTCCCTTGACTGGCCACAGAGTATGCCTAAGAATGTGATATATCGTGCGGGGCAGATACTCGAGGTCATTGACATAGAATTCTTTGGGGTATTCAGCATCAACTAGCAATGGCTTCATCATACTTAGCATTTGACTCATGTTGGGCTCTGGCTTCTAGAAGATACTCTATAATTCTTGCTCATAGCACTGACAACCTGGCTCATACAGATCACCAGGAGTGGGCAGGGAAGTGAGCTCGATAATATCTTGAACTTTGGCTTCATGATGAACATCACCTAACATCCACTCAAGGACCCATGTCTTCGAATCCCTGTTGTAGCCTGAGATATGAAGGGTGGCAAAGAATTGCAGCAGAAGCTCTTCATTCCAGTGCTCCTTGTTGATGACAAATGGGAGCAGACCAACTTCTTCAAAGCAGTCAAAAGCCTCTTCAAGACATGGCAGCCTAGCAATGTCATCACAATCCAGACGCTTGTGGGGAAAGATCATGTCTTGGTTGTAGAGAATGCATGAGTAGTAGCTGCATTGCTGGTGGCTCGAGAACCTATTAGAGGAAATCTTTGGCTTCTTGTATGGATTCTTGGCCGAGTCGAAGAATGTGTTGTGCTCTCTAAAGCTAAGCACACTGAATGATCCTTGTGTAGTGACAGCACTTGGAAGCCATGTCAGCCTGGGCTTCGGCTTCTGCGTTTGAGGCCTTTGCTCCACATGATAGTCATATTGCGGACCAGGAGAAACTGGAGGCGTCATAATGGGCCACTTGATGCTGATGAGCTCACCTTCATGATTGAAGGCCCTGGCCATTGTGTGTGGAACAAGTGGAGCAGCAGCAACATCCGAGAAGGATGGCTGAAGATCTTCCGTGGCTTCAGGGGCTTCAGTCTGCACATTAGCTTCAGCCATGACAATGTCATTGGCTTCAGTAGTAGTAGCTGCAGCATCATCAGATGCAGGTGCTTCAGTGGTTTCAACAACTGGCGGGTTAGGCATAATCACATCTTCATGTACAGCTGGTTCAATGGTAGGGGGAATAACTTCACAATCTTCTTCTCTTTCATCGGCTGATGCAGCCGGAATATCTTCAGCCTCTTTGGCTTCAGACTCTTGAGCAGTAACTGAAGGGATGGCTTCAGGAAACACATGACGTGCTACTGATCTTGTGGTGTGCACATCCTCTTCAGGAATGCTTGACATGGAGACCGTGGACCTAGGGCCTCTTCGAAGCCTTAGGAAAGAGGGCGACGCCTTTGGTGAAGGAGTGGTCTTCTCCATGTCTTCTGGGGTACCTTGCGGGGTCTCAAGCACAGGAGTAGTGACATGAGCAGGTGGAGTGTGAGGAATAACTTCGTGTAACGGGGAGTTGGGGTGTTGCTCTTCCCAGAATTCATCTTGTGTGATTGTCGTCGTGGGACCGCCAATTCTTATCTGTTCACTGCTCGTGGGAGCAGGCATACCGGGTTGGGCATGATCTGAGGGAGCTGAGGAAGGAATTCATCATCTTCAACATTGTCTTCATGACCAATGTCTTGAGCTGCGATAGGGTCAGCAGCTGGAATATCTTCAGACTCATGAGCCTCTTTGGTAGCAGGCTCATGCATGACGAGACGACGCTCACGGTTGGTGGAAGCTGGCAGTGCAACAGAAATGGGCTCAACGAGCAATGGTTCTTGGGGAGCAGCATGTTCTTTGCGAGAAGACTTTGAAGACTTTGTCTTCAGCTTCTTCTTGGATGGAGCAGCATCAGATGCTTCATGATTCTTTCGCTTCTTGGCTTCAGCTTCAGCTTGCTTGGTCTTCTTTTGTTCAGAAGCCACTGATGGGACCTTTGGCTTCGAGCCAGTCATGCTGGCAGGGAAGACAATGCTTGGTCTTTCCTGCCTCGGAGCTTCGGTTTCAGCTTCAGCGGGCTTCTTCTTCTTAGCAGCCAGCTTGGGGTCAATGCCTGGTCACCCAAGTGATTTCCTCTTCAAGGCTTCATTATGAGCATGTACGCACTTTTCAGCATAGTGTTTGAGGCGCTCTCTTGAGCCTTTGGCTTCATCACGGCGCTTAGCAAATTCAGCCTTGAGATCAGTCGTCATTTTCTTGAAGTTCTGAACATCCGTGACGCTTAGCTTGGCCATGTGCTTCTTGAAGACAGCCTTTTCATGGTTGATCTTGTTCTTCTACTCAATGACTTTCTAGACAATTGCAAGCTCCTTGGCAATATAGCCCTGGAATGTCACGCTGATGCTAATTGGAAGCTGTAGATCATCGAGGGGTAAGAGAAGTATCTTCAAACCACTCACCTATGAAGTTGTTGAGAATATTAGCGTCAAACAGAGGCAGATCATTGAAGATTTCGGCCTCCTGCTTGCTCTTGATCAGCATCTCAAGGGCATCATCATCTACATCTTCATCGATTGATAGATCAACAATGTCTTCATCATTGCGAAAGATGTGTGCGGGTGCAAGAGCTTGCCCTGAGTTCTTCTTGGGCTTTGTGGACTTCTTGGATATGTGAGACAAGTCCTCAGACTGCACACTGGATTCAGGTGGTGCAGATTGCAAAGGCTTCACGCTTGAAGCTTTTGGGACAGCAGAAGATTTTGAGGCCTTAGTCTTTTTTTTTGGGTTCGGGGGCTCTGGGACTTCAGTGTCTTCCTCTACATCGGCACCCACTTCAACATCTGCCCTTTGCTCAGCAATATGTGAGAGAAGCCCATCGAGGCTATTGAAGGGACCAATGAGATTCTGTTCAGCTTCTCGACTACCATCTGGCCTCGGAGCAGCTGGACCTGGGTTGAAGTCAATCCCAAGTTCCTTCTTGTTTTGTAGTGCTAAAGCCTTTACAAACTGAAGATTGGCTTCGAACAGATCATCCTCACGACACCATCGAAGACTTGATGGGTCGGCATTTTCAGGCTGAGGTCCTCTGACCATTCAAGGGAAGAAGCCTTTTGCAATGGCTTCAGCCTTGGTCTTGGGAATAAGTTTTCTGTATACAATATCAGCCCATGGAGGCCTCACAGCATTCTTGTCAGCATACTCTGGTGTCACAAAGTGATAGAGAAACCATTGTTCGGCAGAATATCTACGGATCCATTGAACTCTGGACTTGCGCTGACCATAGGTTTCTTCTGGATCAAATTTGTACTGCTCATATACATCTGGTGGCAAGTCTAAAGCAGTGTTGTCACGACACTGTCTGCCACCCTTTTTTGCTGATTTTCCAGAAGCCATTGGATTCAAACTGAAAGGCTTCACAACTGTGTTTGGCTTCAGGCGACTAGTCAGACAAGAACTGGCTTCAGGCGATTCAATGTGGTGCTGTAAGAATTCTGCAAATGAATGCAGACTATGAGAACCAAGGGATTCTCCCACAGACATGTACCTGTGACAGCATTAGAGATGCAAGGGAAGGGGAAGAGGTCATATGCATTCTCAGAAGATTTTGAAGATAAATCAGTTTGAAGACATTGACCTCATAGTGCGAAGACATTCACTTAGCGATGAGAGTTGGTTCTAGATTTGTACGAATCCATGAATAAGTACAAGTGAGGAATCCAACTAGTTGTGATGCATAAGTGAACATACTTGCAAGTTATGAGATGCGTAAAAGGAAAGATTCAGATTTTGAAGTGTAGAAACAACTTTTGGAAGATGTGGATAGTTCAACGGATCAAATAAATGGTAAAAAGGGAGTTCTTATTTACCGCACGACGATCTGCTAGACAAGAAGGAGAGAGGCCGAGCAGTCCAATCTCCCGCGCCCTAACTTGGCAGCGGAAGACACCTACGGCGGCGGCGGGAGGAAGATGTACGCGACCGGCGTGAAGACAACGTCAGAGAGGTCGCGGCAGCGAAGCGCTTTGACTCTGGCAACGATGGATGCTAGCGGTGGCGCTAGGGTTTGAGCGAGACAGCGAGGGAAGAAGAGATAATGACCGCGCGGGGGGGAGGGGGTATTTATAAGGAAGAGGGACGGCGCAGTGAAATTACTCAGATGCCCCTGGCGGTTCACATCTACAGGACACGTGGCAAGCATGCAACTTATTGAAGGTTGAGCCACGACCCCACGCATGCCTGGTTTGTCGGGTGGTCGTTCCGGCTTCTCCGGTATTCAGGCAAAAAGGATAGAGATAATAAAAGTTGTTTTAAATGTGTGTCTCTGTATCTTCAGCTGACAAGGACACAGTGAAGACATTCGACACGTGTCAACAGATGAGGGATAAGCACAGACAGGGTTAGGGTCCGATCACATTCACTTAGCGCAGAAAATGGCAACTTGAAGACATAGCTATAAGTGAATGCTGTAGAGGACATAATACACACACACACACACACACACACACACACACATATATATATATATATATATATATATATATATATATATATATATCAAAGAAGACCAAATCAACATTGCGAAGATAAACCTTGAAGACAAACCAATGTTGAAGATAATGCAATCATGACGCCAAATGAAAATCTTCAAGAAAGGTTGGTGGTGGCGTTACCCACCGTATAGGAAATATTAGACCCAGACACGGCGCACAATTATCGTGGCGCTCCAAAGTCAAATTCCACATTAATGTATTCACACTCAGAGAGTATGTCTTCATGAATTGAAGACATACGTTACTTTGTGTGTTGCACATCTAAGTCATTAATATGCATAAGCATTAGGATGTGTGTCCATTCATAGGACATTCGAGGATTCTAAGATATTTAGCTCACACCGCAGCTTGCAAAACCTTTTCTCATCCAAGGGCTTCGTGAAGATATCTGCCAATTGCTCTTCAGTGTTGACGTGAATGATATCAATATCTTCCTTCAACACATGATCTCTGAGAAAGTGATGACGGATCTGGATGTGCTTTGTCTTCGAGCGCTGAACTGGATTGTGAGCGATCTTGATGGCGCTTTCATTATCGCACTAGAGGGGCACATGCCTCATGTTGATGCCATAATCCTTGAGGGTTTGCTTCATCCAGAGAAGCTGAGCGCAGCAAGATCCAACAGCAATGTATTCAGATTCAGCAGTGGAGAGAGATACACAGTTCTACTTCTTTGAAGACCAACAGACAAGAGATCGTCCAAGAAAGTGACGTGTGCCTGATGTGGATTTGCGATCAACCTTGTCACCAGCATAATCAGCATCTGAGAATCCAACTAGATCAAACTCTGAGCCCTTTGGATACCATAATCCTAGCGTTGGGATGTGAGCCAAATATCGAAGTATTCGCTTCACCGTGAGGTGATGCGATTCCTTTGGTGCCACTTGGAATCGGGCACACATGCAAACGCTAAGCATTATATCTTCCTAGATGCACATAAGTACAATAAAGAACCAATCATGGAGCGGTATACCTTTTGATCAAACTCTTTACCATTGTCGTCGGGGCCCAATTAGCTTTTGGTTGGCATTGGTGTCGTGTACCCTTTGCAGTCTTGCATTCCAAACTTCTTCAGGCAATCTTTGAGGTATTTTTCTTGTGATATGAAGATCCCATTTCTCTGTTGGCGGATTTGAAGACCAAGAAAGAATTTTAGCTCTCCCATCATAGACATCTGATATTGCTCTTGCATCATATGCCCAAACTCATCACTGTATCTCTTATCAGTGCAGCCGAAAATAATGTCATCCACATAGATTTGGCATACAAACAGTTCTCCATCATATGTCTTCATGAAGAGAGTGGGATCGACAGAACTAGGTTTGAAGCCTTTGCTCTTCAGGAAGTCTTTGAGTGTATCATACCAAGCGCGAGGTGCTTGTTTGAGGCCATACAGTGCCTTGTTGAGTTTGTAGACCATATCAGGATGCTTTGGATCTTCAAAACCAGGGGGTTGAGCTACATACACTTCTTCTTCAATTTTGCCGTTGAGGAAGGCACTCTTCACATCCATTTGATATAGAAGAATGTTGTTGTGGTTAGCATAAGCAAGTAGTATACGAATGGCTTCAAGCCTAGCCACAGGAGCAAAGGTTTCATCGAAGTCAATTCCTTCCACTTGTGTGTAACCTTGGGCAATGAGACGAGCTTTGTTTCTGACAACTTGACCATGCTCATCTTGCTTGTTGCGATAGATCCATTTGGTGCCAATAATATTGTGCTTGCGAGGATCAGGACGTTTGACTAGCTCCCAGACATTGTTCAGCTCAAACTGTTGAAGCTCTTCTTGCATAGCTTGAATCCATTCAGGTTCCATGAAGGCTTCATCTACTTTCTTGGGTTCAGATATTGAGACAAATGCAAAGTTTCCATAGAAATTTGCTAGTTGCGTAGCTCTTGATCGAGTAAGAGGACCAGGTGCATTGATGCTATTGAGAATCTTCTCAATTTGAACTTCATTTGCCATGCGAGGATGAGTTGGGCAAAGACTTTGCTCTTGCTTATTTCTATCTTCATCTTTAGCATTGTCTTCAAGCTAAGCATTGTCTTCATGTTGATTAGGTGCTGAAATGATGATTTCCTCTTTAGTCTGTTCCTTAGTGGGTATGATTTCTCCAGTACCCATTAGCTTGATAGATTCACTAGGAGAAGCTTCATCTAGCACATTTGGCAGGTGCTCTCTTTGCGAGCCGTTAGTCTCATCGAACCGCACATCTATAGTTTCAACCACTTTATAGTGAAAGAAGTTGAAGACTCTGTAGGTGTGCGAATCCTTTCCGTAACCAAGCAGAAAACCTTCATGTGCTTTTGGTGCAAATTTGGAAGTGTGATGTGGATCCTTGATCCGACACCTAGCACCGAAGACTTTGAAATAGCTAACGTTTGGCTTCTTACCGGTGAGTAGTTCATAGGATGTCTTCTTGAAGAACTTATGAAGATAAACTCTGTTGATGATATGGCATGCAGTATCAATGGCTTCAGGCCAGAACTTTCTTGGAGTCTTGTACTCATCAAGCATCGTACGAGCCATCTCAATAAGGGTCCTATTCTTGTGCTCCACGATGCCATTCTGCTGAGGTGTGTATGGAGCAGAGAGCTCATGAGTGATCCCAAGTGAATCAAGATAAGTGTCGAGGACAGTGTTCTTGAATTCCGTGCCATTGTCGCTCCTGATGTGCTTGATCTTGACGCCATAGTTGGTCATGGCGCGATTGCCGAATCGTCTGAAGACATCCTGCACTTCAGCCTTGTAGAGAATTATGTGCACCCAGGTGTATCTTGAATAATCATCAACAATAACGAAGCCATAAAGATGTGCGGTGGTAGTAAGGGTAGAGTAGTGAGTAGGGCCAAATAAGTCCATGTGAAGCAGCTCGAAGGGGCGTGATGTAGTCATGATTGTCTTTGAGGGATGCTTGGCTCTAGTCATCTTCCCAGCTTCACAAGCACCACATAGATGATCCTTCTTGAACTTGACGCCATCGATGCCAATGATATGCTTCTTCTTCACGAGAGTGTGCAAGTTCCTCATGCCCGCATGTCCTAGCCTTCGATGCCAAAGTCAACACTCTGAAGCTTTTGCTAGAAGACATACGGCAAGCTGTGGTCCTGCGGAGAAATCTACCATATATAGATCACCTCTTTTGATAACCTTCGAAGACTAGGGATTTGTCAGTTTCCATAAGCACAAGGAAATGATATTTTCCAAAAATCACAATCATGTTCAGAACACAAAGTATTGAGATAGACATTAAGTTGAACCCAAGGGATTCAACAAGCATCACTTTATCCATGTGTTGATCATTTGAGATAGCAACTCTAGCTAGGCCCAATACCTTACTTTTACCAGTGTCAGCGAACGTGATGTGGCTTTTAGTGGATGGACGTAGGGTTGAATCCATGAGAAGACTTCGATCACCAGTCATGTGGTTAGTGCATCCACTGTCCATTATCCACTCAGTAGATTTCAGAGTCGTACCCTACAATGCAGTTAGCGGGATAGGCTTCATCAAGAGTATTGTGAAGCACAAACATATAACGAACAAGCATACTATCAAAGTTAAGATTCTTGTTTGGTAAGATAGGATGCTTGTCAAGAAACCCTGGGACGAAATACATGGTAAGACCATTTTGACATTTTATCTTGCATCCCACAAGATGTTTTAGGTCCCCAGCATTGTCTTCAGAAGTCAAGGATTTCTGGCTGGAGACCGTTTCCTGCATGAGAATTTAATTCTTCTTAACCACCCACAACTTAAGGGGTGACGTAGAAGCAATGAGTCTAAGTGCAGCATCTGAGAACTTTGGCTTTGGAGCCCTAGCAAATAGTTTTGCAGGAGGTGAATAGTACTCAAATGAATATGCAGAAAAGTTCTTTGTTTTGTGAACATAGCGGTTAGAAGAAACACGCTCATATTCATGAGTCTGATGATAATTTCCCTGCAAAACATTGGCGTTAGGGTGACCTTGTGAGGTCCTCGGTCTGTATGAAGCCTTTGGGCATATGAAGACTTTGGTCTGGGGTTTGTCTTCTCCCCTGGTGGTGTCATGATGACATTCACAGGAAGCTTATCAAGACAGCTTTTAGCAACCCAGATATTCTTCAAAGGTTGTCCATTCCTGCAGTTAGTACCAATAAACCTAGCAAAACTTCACCATTCTGATTCTTGAATAGCTTATAACTGGAGTCAAAAGACTCATAAATGATAATAGGGTTAGCACAAGCGAAGCCAGATAAAGTGGATGGATCTACTGAAGGATCCTTTGCAGCAACCCATGTGGTTTTGGGGTACTGCTCAGGCTTCCAGTAAGAACCATCAGCATTCATTTTCCTCTCGAAACCAACACCCTCTTTCCTGGGTTTCGGTTCAGAATCTGTTTCTTGAGGATATCACATAGTGTCTGATGCCCTTTTAGGCTTTTGTACATGCCTGTTTCAAGCAGTCTCTTCAACCTGGCATTCTCATTAGCAATAGTAGTGGTATGCTCAGAAGAGGGGTTAGTTACCACATCAGCAGTTGAAGATATTACAACATCAGAGGCAGTAGAACATTCAGCAACGGAGACAACATTATCATGCTCAAGGCATTTTAAACATGGTGGTACAAAATCTTCCTGAGCGGAACTGATCTGTTGAGTGAGAAGTGAATCATTCTCCTTTTGAAGATCTTCATGAGACGCTCTCAGTTTCTCTAGATCTTGGTTCCTTTGAAGATAATCATAGGAAAGCTTCTCATGAGTAGCTGAGAGGGTTTCATGACGACTTTCAAGTTCTTCATACTTAACATGAAGATTTTTTATGTCTTCGATTAAGGACTGAGTTAGATTCATTTCCTCATCCAACAGGTCATCGCTTTTGTCTAACAATTTTTGAATGTGTTCCATAGCAGTTTGTTGTTCAGTTGCAATTTTAGCAAGGGTCTTATAGCAGGTTTGGATTCACATTCAGAGTCATCTTCACTGGAGGTTTGAAAGTAAGCATCACGTGAGTTTACCTTGGCACCTCGTGCCATGAAGCAGTAGGTCGGAGCAGAGTCATCCTCATCATCGGCTTCAGCGTCGGCGGCAAGACCATTGTCTTCAGTGTTAAAGATAGACTTGGCGACGAATGCCGAAGCTAGAGCCAGGCTTGCCACGCCTGAATCAGACTCCTCCTCAGACTCCACCTCTGCCTCCTCAGAAGCAGACTCCTCCTCTGAATCCATCTCCTAGCCAATGAACACACGAGCCTTGCCAGAAGAGCTCTTTTTGTATGATGAAGACTTCGAAGAAGACTTTGAGGATTTCTTCTTTTTCTTATCGTCAGAATCATATTCCTTGCTCTTCTTCTTTTTCTTGGCTTCCTTGTCCCATTGAGGACATTTAGATATGTAGTGACCTGGCTTCTTGCATTTGTGGCATGTTCTCTTCTTGTGGTCACGAGAGGAAGCCTCATCATTCTTGGAACTGGATCTAGAAGACTTTCCGAAGTGATTCTTCTTGGAGAACTTTTGGAACTTCTTCACAAGCATTGCTAGCTCTTTGCCAATGTCTTCAGGATCACCAGAACTGCAGTCAAATTCTTCTTCAGATGAGGAAACAGCTTTTGCCTTCAAAGCACGGGATCGGCCACAGTTGGGGCCATAGATATCTCTCTTCTCAGATAGCTGGAACTCATGTGTGTTGAGCCTCTTGATGTTGGCTTGAACTACGTCGGTATTTCCCCAAAGAGGAAGGGATGATGCAGGACAGCAACGGTAGATATTTCCCTCAGTGATGAGACCAAGGTTATCGAACCAGTAGGAGAACCAAGCAACACTACGTAAACAACACCTACACACGAAGAACAAATACTTGCAACCCGACGTGTTAAAGGGGTTGTCAATCCCTTTCGGGTAACGGCGCCAGAAATTGGCAAACGGACATGAGATAAATTGTAGTAGATTAGATAAATAGATCGCGAATAAAATAAAGTGAAGCAAAATATTTTTGTGTTTTTAGAAATATAGATCTAAAAATAAAAGTGGCAAATAAATAAAAAGGCAAATAGCAAAATAGATCTGAAAATATATGATGAGAAAATAGACCCGGGGGCCGTAGATTTCACTAGTGGCTTCTCTCGAGAAAAATAGCATACGGTGGGTAATCAAATTACTGTTGGGAAATTGATAGAACTTCAAATAATTATGACGATATCCAGGCAATGATCATTATATAGGCATCACGTCCAAGATTAGTAGACCGACTCCTGCCTGCATCTACTACTATTACTCCACACATCGACCGCTATCCAGCATGCATCTAGTGTATTAAGTTCATGGAGAAACGGAGTAATGCAATAAGAATGATGACATGATGTAGACAAGATCTATTTATGTAGAAATAGACCCCATCTTGTTATCCTTAATAGCAATGATACATACGTGTCGGTTCCCCTTCTGTCACTGGGATCAAGCACCATAAGATCGAACCCATCACAAAGCACCTCTTCCCATGGCAAGAAAAATCGATCTAGTTGGCCTAACTAAACCAAAGATTCGAAGAAGAAATACGAGGCTATAAGTAATCATGCATATAAGAGATCAAAAGACTCAAATAACTTTCATGGATAAAAACATAGATCTGATCATAAACTCAAAGTTCATCGGATCCCAACAAACACACCGCAAAAAGAGTTACATCAAATAGATCTCCAAGAGACCATTGTATTGAGAATCAAAAGAGAGAGAGAAAGCTATCTAGCTACTAACTACGGACCCGTAGATCTACAATGGACTACTCACGCATCATCGGAGAGGCACCAATGAGGATGATGAACCCCTCCGTGATGGTGTTTAGATTGGATCTGTGGTTTCTGGAACTTGCAGCGGCTGGAATTGATTTTCGTCGACTCCCCTAGGGTTTCTGGAATATTGGCGTATTTATAGAGCAAAGAGGCGGTGCGGGAGGCCACCAAGGTGGGCACAAGCCTGGGCCTCCAGGCGCGCCCAGGTGGGCTGTGCCCCCCTCGGGGCACCCCTCTGGTACTTTCTTGGCCCAACTTGTGTCTTCTGGTCCAGAAAAAATCACCAAAAAGTTTCACTGCATTTGGACTCCGTTTGGTATTGATTTCCTGCGAAGTAAAAAACAAGCAAAAAATAGCAACTAGCACTGGGCACTATGTCAATAGGTTAGTCCCAAAAAATGAAATAAAGTTGCTATAAAATGATTGTAAAACATCCAAGAATGATAATATAACAGCATGGAACAATAAAAAATTATAGATATATTGGAGATGTATCAGAATACCCAAGCTTAATTCCTGCTCATCCTCGAGTAGGTAAATGATAAAAACAGAATTTTTGATTTGGAATGCTGCCTAACATGTTCATCTCATATTCTTTTCTTTGTAGCATGGACATTTGTACTTTTACATGATTCAAAGCAATAGTCTAGTTTTGACATGAAGATTTCAATAGTCAAGCATATCAACAAGCAACCATATCTTTCAAAATATCAACACTAAAGCAAGTTATCCCTAGCCCATTATGCTTAATCATTGATCCATTCATGAAACACACTCACATATTAGCTACACCCAATGCTCAAGTACGATCATAGTGCCCCTTAGTTGGTGCTTTATAAGAGAAGATGGAGACTCAAAATTGCATAAAGTAAAAGAAAGACCCTTCGCAGAGGGAAGTAGGGATTTGTAGAGGTGCCAGAGCTCAAAGCGAAAAAAGTAGAGATAAAATATTTTGGGTGGCATGCTTTTCCTGTCAACAAAAATGGTCGAGTAGTTCCCAATACTTTCCATGCTAGATATATCATAGGCGGTTCTCAAACAGAAAATAAAGTTTATTCCTTTTTCCACCATTCTTTCACATTCCACGGCTAGCCGAATCCACGGGTGCCGTCCATACCAACACTTTCCAAGGAATTTATTATTTGACAACATAAAGTAAATTCATTTTTCATTTCGGGACTGGGCATCCCTAATACCTTTGCCGTACTCTCATGCAATGACAAGTGAATAAACACTCATCTTGAGAATAACACATCTAGCATGGAAATATCTCAGCCACCCCCTACTGTTTCATGAGCGGTACGAGCACACAAAAGAGAAATTTATTTTGAAATTAGAGATGGCACATACAAATTTGCTTAGAACGGCACGGAAATACCGCATATAGGTAGGTATAGTGGACACATATGGCAAAACTAGTTTAAGGATTTTGGATGCACAAGTGGTGATCATACTTAGTGCAAATGAAGGCTAGCAAAAGATTGAGAAGCATCCAACCAAGAAACAAAAAATCTCATAAGTGAGCATTAAGCATAACTAACATCGAGTAATGCACCACAAGTAGGATGTAATTTGATTGCATAACTATTGACTTTCGTGCTTGCATAGGGAATCACAAACCTTAACACCTATATTCTTACTAAGCCATAATTACTAATTAACATGACTCACATATTATAACATCGTATCGCAAAACTATTACAAGGAATCAAGTTTATTTTGTCCAATGATCTTCATGGAAGTTTTTATTATATCCCTCTTGAATATATATCACCTTGGGACTAATTTCATATGTTGCTTTTGATAGCTCAAACAAATCTAAGTGAAGAACATGAGCATAAAAAATTCTTCTCTCAAAATAATTTAAGTGAAGCGAGAGAGAATTTCTAAAAAAAATTACTAACTCTCAAATAAATCTAAGTGAAGCATGAGAGAGTTTCTTCAAAAATACTAAAGCACACCGTGCTAAAAAAGATGTAAGTGAAGCACTAGACCAATTCCATAGCTCATAAAGATTTAAGTGAAGCATAGAGAGCAATTTTATCAAGTCATAGCATAATTTAGGCTCCCTCAAATAGGTGTGTCCAGCAAGGATTCATGACTTAAAATAAAAAGCAAAACAAGCAAAGACTTATATCATACAAGACGCTCCAAGCAAAACTCATGATATGTGACGAATAAAAATATAGCTCCGAGTAAAGTACCGATGGTCGTTAGAAGAAAGAGGGGATGCCACTCGGGCATCCCCAAGCTTAGTTGCTTGCTTCTCTTTGGATAATGGCTTGGGGTGCCATGGTGCATCCCCAATCTTAGGCTCTTCTTACTCCTTATTCCTTCATCCATCGTAATCTCACCCAAAACTTGAAAACTTCAATCACACAAAACTCAACAAAACCTTCGTGAGATCCATTAGTATAAGAAAACCAATCTTTACTTTAAGTACTATATAAAACCCATTAAAATTTTGTTCTTGCATTATATCTACTGTATTATAACTTTACCATGGCTTATAACCTCCAATACAAACCATAGATTCATCAAAATAAGCACACAATGCAAAGAAAACAGAATCTGTCAAAAACAGAATAGTCTGCAAAGATATGAATTGTTCTTGTACTTATGTAACTCCAAAAATTCTGAAAAATTAGGACAATAGAGGAAATTTGTATATTAATCTTGTTTAAAGAATTCAGAATTTTTCGTCGCTTCTGTGATTTTAAACAATTATTTTACTGGATGCAAAAGTTTCTGTTTTCCAACAAGATCAAATCAACTATCACCAAAGCTATCCCAAAGGCTTTACTTGGCACAAACACTAATTAAAACACAAAAAACACAATCATAACAGTAGCATAATTGTGAAAACACTCAAGAACAGAAAGAAAAAGACAAAAATAAATTTTATTCACTGGGTTGCCTCCCAACAAGCGCTATCGTTTTACGCCCTT
Organism: Thinopyrum elongatum; assembly: GCA_011799875.1. Classification (NCBI taxonomy): domain Eukaryota; kingdom Viridiplantae; phylum Streptophyta; class Magnoliopsida; order Poales; family Poaceae; genus Thinopyrum; species Thinopyrum elongatum. The sequence goes on along the minus strand of CM022298.1, from coordinate 689,068,340 downwards.
AGCTAGGCATAATGCAAAGGTCTAAGTATTGTCATCTTTGTTTCTAGATCCATAAGATGCCCTCATGATTGATTCATATGGTGGCTTAATTCTTGTTCTAGGGAAGTGTTCCATACCCTTTCTCAAAGGAAATTGGAATTTGATGTTTCCTTCTTTCATATCAATCACGGCACCTATAGTGCGCAAAAACGGTCTACCAAGAATAATTGGACAAGACGGATTGCAATCAATGTCAAGAACAACAAAATCTATGGGCACATAATTCCTATTTGTAAGAATAAGAACATCATTAATTCTTCCCATAGGCTTTTTAATAGTAGAATCCGCCAAGTGCAAATTTAAAGAACATTCTTCAATATCGGTGAGACCAAGCACATCACATAAAGATTTTGGAATTGTAGAAACACTAGCACCCAAATCACATAAAGCAAAACACTTGTAATTTTTAATCTTGACTTTGATAGTAGGTTCCCATTCATCATGTAATTTTCTAGGAATTGAAATCTCTAATTCCAACTTTTCTTCCAAAGCTTTCATCATAGCATCAACAATATGTTTAGTAAAAGCTTTATTTTGCTCATAGGCATGGGGTGAATTTATCATGGATTGCAACAAAGAAATACAATCAATCAAAGAGAAATTATCATAATTAAAGTCTTGTAATCCAAAAGAGTGGGCACATCACTAGTTAAAGTCTTGACCTCTCCAAATCCACTTTTATTAATTTTCTCAACAAGATTTTCACCCTCCAAATTATCGGGACGCCTTCTAGCTAAACTTGACTCTTCTTCAGTCCCTTTTTCATCAATCTTAATTTTACTAAACAAGGAATCAATAGAAGAAACACCAATCACTTTAAGATCTTCATCATTTTTGTGAAAGCAATCACTAGAAAACGCTTTTTCTAGAAACTCCCTTTTAGCTCTAAGCATAGTGGTTCTTTTCTTACTTTCATCCATAGAAACATATAAAGCTTTAATTGATTCTTCAACCTTAGGCACAAAAATTTTCATCTTGAGTTTTTCTACATCATGAGAAATTCTATCAACACTTCTAGACAAATCATCAATCTTACTCAATTTTTCTTCCATCGTAGTGTTAAAATTCTTTTGAGCATTGATAAATTATTTAATATTATTCTCAAAATTAGAGGTGTTTCTATTATTATTATAAGAAGGATTACCATAGGAATTACCATATTTATTAGAGGAATTACTAGGAAAAGGCCTAGGATTAAAATTACCTCTATAAGCATCGTTATTGAAATTGTTTCGAGAGATAAAATTCACATCTATGGTGTCACTACTTTGCTCAATCAAGGTAGACAAAGGCACATCATTAAAATCAATAGGAGCACTTTTATTAGCAACCAATTTCATAAGAGCATCAACTTTTTCACTCAAAGAAGAAATTTCTTCAACCGAATTAACCTTTTTACTAGTAGGAGCTCTTTCGGTATGCCATTGTGAATAATTTGCCATAATATTGTCTAGCAATTTAGTAGCTTCACCCAAAGTAATTTCCATAAAAGTACCACCCGCGGCGGAATCTAAAAGATTTCTAGAAACAAAATTCAACCCCGCATAAAATTTTTGTATGATCATCCAAAGATTTAAACCATGAGTAGGACAATTTATTAGCATCAATTTCATTCTCTCCCAAGATTGCGCAACATGTTCATGCTCAAGTTGTTTAAAATTCATGATTTTTGTCCTAAGGGAAATAATTTTCGCGGGCGGAAAATACTTAGTAATAAAAGCATCTTTGCACTTATCCCAAAAATTGATACTATTGCGAGGCAAAGAAGAAAAACTAAATTTTTGCATGATCTCGAAAAGAAAACGGGAATAATTTCAACTTCACAATATCATTGTCCACATCTTTTTTCTTTTGCATATCGCATAATTCCATGAATGTGTTAAGATGGGACGAGGCATCCTCACTAGGAGTACCGGAAAATTGATCTTTCATAACAAGATTCAAAAAAACGGCATTAATATCGCAAAGAAAACGGCATATTTTTGTGAAGTGGGGGAGAGGAAAACGAGAGGCAAATGGCAAATAATGTAAATTGCAAGGAGATGAGATTTGTGATTAGGAACCTGGTAGATGTTGATGATGTCTCCCCAGTGACGGCACCGGAAATTCCTTTTGATGTTGGCTTGAACTACGTCGGTATTTCCCCAAAGAGGAAGGGATGATGCAGCACATCAACGGTAGGTATTTCCCTCAGTGATGAGACCAAGGTTATCGAACTAGTAGGAGAACCAAGCAACACTATGTAAACAACACCTGCACACAAAGAACAAATACTTGCAACCCGACGTGTTAAAGGGGTTGTCAATCCCTTTCGGGTAACGGCGCCAGAAATTGGCAAAGGGACATAAGATAAATTGTAGTAGATAAGATAAATAGATCGCGAATAAAATAAAGTGAAGCAAAATATTTTTGGGTTTTTAGAAATATAGATCTGAAAATAAAAGTGGCAAATAAATAAAAAGGCAAATAGAAAAATAGATCTAAAAATATATGATGAGAAAATAGACCCGAGGGCCGTAGATTTCACTAGTGGCTTCTCTCGAGAAAAATAGCATACGGTGGGTAAACAAATTACTGTTGGGCAATTGATAGAACTTCAAATAATTATGATGATATCTAGGCAATGATCATTATATAGGCATCACATCCAAGATTAGTAGACCGACTCTTGCATGCATCTACTACTATTACTCCACACATCGACCGCTATCCAGCATGCATCTAGTGTATTAAGTTCATGGAGAAACTGAGTAATGCAATAAGAACGATGACATGATGTAGACAAGATCTATTTATGTAGAAATAGACCCCATCTTGTTATCCTTAATAGCAACGACACATACGTGTCGGTTCCCCTTCTGTCACTGGGATCAAGCACCGTAAGATCGAACCCATCACAAAGCACCTCTTCCCATGGCAAGAAAAATCGATCTAGTTGGCCTAACTAAACCAAAGATTCGAAGAAGAAATACGAGGCTATAAGTACTCATGCATATAAGAGATCAAAAGACTCAAATAACTTTCATGGATAAAAACATAGATCTGATCATAAACTCAAAGTTCATCGGATCCCAATAAACACACCGCAAAAAGAGTTACATCAAATAGATCTCCAAGAGACCATTGTATTGAGAATCAAAAGAGAGAGAGAAAGCCATCTAGCTACTAACTACGGACCCGTAGGTCTACAATGGACTACTCACGCATCATCGGAGAGGCACCAATGAGGATGATGAACCCCTCCGTGATGGTGTTTAGATTGGATCTGTGGTTTCTGGAACTTGCGGCGGCTAGAATTGATTTTCATCGACTCCCTTAGGGTTTCTGGAATATTGGCGTATTTATAGAGAAAAGAGGCGGTGCGGGAGGCCACCGAGGTGGGCACAAGCCTGGGCCTCCAGGCGCGCCCAGGTGGGTTGTGGCCCCCTCGGGGCACCCCTCTGGTACTTCCTTGGCCCAACTTGTGTCTTCTGGTCTAGAAAAAATCACCAAAAAGTTTCGCTGCGTTTGGACTCTGTTTGCTATTGATTTCCTGCGAAGTAAAAAACAAGCAAAAAACAGCAACTGGCACTGGGCACTATGTCAATAGGTTAGTCCCAAAAAATGATATAAAGTTGCTATAAAATGATTGTAAAACATCCAGGAATGATAATATAACAGCATAGAACAATCAAAAATTATAGATACGTTGGAGACGTATCACCTCTCAAGTATGTCAGATGGATCAAGATCTTTGAAGTCAGGGTGTTCTTGAATCATCAGGGCCAAAGTGTCAAATGAGCTATCAAGTGATCTCAATAGCTTCTTCACAATTTCATGCTTGGTGATCTCAGTGGTGCCGAGTGCGCGAAGCTCATTTTGTGATATTAGTGAGGCGATCGAACGTGAGCTGGACATTCTCATTGTCATTTCTCTTGAAGCGGTTGAAGAGATTGCAAAGAACATCAATCCTTAAGTCTCTTTGAGTTGAGACGCCTTCGTTGACTTTGGACAGCCAGTCCCAGACTAGCTTCACAGTTTCCAGAGCACTCACATGGCCATACTGTCCTTTGGTCAGATGACCACAGATGATGTTCTTGGCGGTTGAATCCAGTTGTGCGAACCTCTTGACATCAGCAGCGGTGACACCTTCACCGACTTTGGGAACACCAGTCCTGACGACATACCAGAGGTCGATGTCGTTGGCTTCAAGATGCATGCGCATCTTATTCTTCCAGTAGGGGTAATCAGTGCCATCGAAGACGGGGCACGCAACGGAGACCTTGATTATCCCTACAGTCGACATAGCTAAAACTCCAGGTGGTTAAACCAAATCACACAGAACAAGGGAGCACCTTGCTCTGATACCAATTGAAAGTGCTAGTTATTGACTAGAGGGGGGGTGAATAGGCGATTTTTATGAAAGTCTTCAAAACACGAGGTCTTTGAAGACAAACAATCAAATGGAACCTATATGATATGCAGTGGAAGATAAACTACTATAGACAGACCATTGTCAAGTGAGCATAATAATGAAAGCACGAAGACTAATAGCAGCTAGATAGTACAGATCGAAATGGAAGATAGAATGAAGCCAAACAGGTAATAGTCTTCGCACAGTGAAGTCAAATAGATCAAGCAAGCAAGCAATGACTTCACGAAGACAAACTGAAATGTAAAGGAGGTGGGGGGTAGAACCAGTAGCTTGGTGAAGACAAGGATTTGGTAGACCAGTTCCAGTTGCTGTGACAACTGTACGTCTGGTTAGGGAGGCTGAGATTGAACTCAGAAGACCGCATCTTCACCTTATTCCCCTTGAGCTAAGGACATCCAGTCCTCGCCCAATCACTCGGGTAAGTCTTCAAGGTAGACTTCCAAATCTTCAAAGACTCCATTCACCGGCGATCCACAATGACTCTTGGATGCTCAGAACGTGACGCCTAACCGGCTGGAGGATACACAGTCCTCAAGTGTAACAAGTCTTCAGCTCACGCGGACAGAAAGACTTCTGTGATGCCTAACACTCTTTGGCTCTGGGTGTTTTGGGCTTTGTCCTCGCAAGGATCTCTCTCTCAAAGGTTTCGGAGGTGGGTTGCTCTCAAATGACAAAATTCGTGCACTAACTATGAGCAGCCACCAATTTATGGTGTAGGGGTGGGCTATTTATAGCCAGGAGGTAACCCGACATGATATGTCCGAAATGACCCTGGGTCACTGAGGAACCGACACGTGTCCAACGGTCGGATTTCAAACACACGCGGCAGTTTGGCTTGGGCTACAAGCCAAGCTGACTCATCCAACTCTGGATAAGATTTGCTCTCACTGTCTTCACTCGAAGACATAGGATTTGGGTTGAGCATCACGTCAGTCTTCTGACTTTGTTCACTTGGACCCCACTTAACAGTTCGGTGGTTCCTATGACTCAATAAAGAAGAAAAGGAAACTACAAAAGAAACTATGTCTTCGCACTCCATAGTCTTCAAGTGAATGTCTTCACACGTCATTATCTTCAACGTGAATGTCTTCACGAACCACCATTGTCTTCAATGTCTTCATACATTTTTAGGGGTCATCTCTAGTAGAAAAACCGAATCAATGAGGGACTTCTACCTGTGTTATCCTGCAATTCTCACAAACACATTAGTCCCTCAACCACGTTTGTCGTCAATACTCCAAAACCAACTAGGGGTGGCACTAGATGCACTTACACATAAAAACCATGCGTAAGTGCAAAATAAAACAAATCTGAGTTGAGGGGAATAAGGAAGGATCAAACAAAAGAACGAATGGATCGCGCACATACCGTTCATAGTTCTGTTTTGGATGGAAATGGAACCCAATACATGCCGCTGCAGATACTTCTTGTCGGCGCCGAGGAACCCCATTTGGCCATTTCCTCCGGTACCGCCCTCAACATCTTCTATAACATGTCCGCTTCCACCACTGACATCTTCTCTACCAGCTCATTCATGAAGCCCTGTCCACCATGTTTCATTTCATATTACAATATTCTCACGTATCACACATACTACAATTCAACCATGCATATCAGTGAAATATAGGAATGGATCTTTAGTACAACAATATCTGCACACTTTTTCCAGAGTGGCTTCTATGCTTGCTACAACTATCTTCTACACACAGCCCTTGCAGCAGAATTGGATGCGGTCTCAGGTTCCTTCTCCCACTAACCACCTCTGTCACAATTTTGTTGCAGCTATTCTAAATAGCTGTCGTGGTCTGCCTCTGAGGCTCGTGCCTGAGAAGAGGCTCCCCATTGAACATGCATTGTTATACGACAGGCAAGAAATCTATGCACTGCACCACGCACCGCCGTCCGGCGACCACAATGTCACGTCCATGATCAAAATTAAGAAGTGTTCTTGGCTTCCATCCTTGGCAAAAAACTGCCGCCAGAATGCCATGTGGTCTCTCAAGAGGCCGGAAGGGCCGGGGAGCACTAGGACATGCCATCTACAACTCGGTGGTGGTGATGGGTGGCATTGAGCTTGTCGCTCTGGCAATGGCTCCATGGAGGGTTAGGGATTTATCGGAGCGTGCTTTTCCACTGGATGAGATGTGTGTCTCCCTCCCATGAGCTTGCAACGATGGGATCGTGGCCGTCGTCGTCCACGCATAATTGGCACATGAAACTGAATGCAGAAACACTAACCATATTTCTTCATGCAAAATCAAATACTATTGCAACTCAATATATATACGCAGTAGCGGAAGTTTCAAGGTTCTTCTGTTTATAGTCGGCGGGCAACAAGGTACAAATATGTTCTTCTTTCATCAGTTGTTCTATTTGTCTACCTCAGGCTTGTAGACAATACGGTTTAGCTTGCACTATTACACTAATCTTTTGAAATGATACATTTTAGCAACTATGTCAAGAGTACTAAATTGTAGAAAAAAAAGATGAACAACACCAACTTTAGCTTCACTAGAATTTCCTCAATCTGTAGGAATAAAACAACGGATCTCAGCTACTTTTCATAAACCATTAAAATATGTAGAAACTTTAATTTTTCAACCGAAATGACACAACAGTGCATTGAAATGGAAAAAGAAGCACATAAAAGACAATTATCTTCCTCATGTAGTAGAGAAACACCATCAATGAATAGTCTCAATAAGCTTTCTGGATGTTTCAGACTTTGGACGTAATATTCAGTTCTGACGTAATATTTAGTTCAGAGAGGAAATCCCTGTGTCGCGGTCTCTAATCTCTGAGACCCATGCACCCGACTTGCACTGCCGCATGATGTGGAACTTTTGCTTCGGCGGCAGCTGCGTAAGGTCAAAGGCAGATCTGGAGTGATGATTCCGTGCTAGCGAGCCACTGCGGCTAGATCCGGCCTTTCTGGCCGATGGGGGGGGGGGCGCTGCTGGGTGGGATTGGGAGGCTGCACTGTGGATTGGGTAGTGTGGTCGGGTTTGCCGGGGGAGGCAGTGGGGTGGATTTGAGGAGTGTGGTCGGGTTTGCCGGGGGAGGCTGCAGGGTGGATTACCGTATCTTCAAGCAATATGGATCCATCTCTTCGATGCAATAGGCATGTTATCCACGACGCCGAACAGGACGGAGTAGAAAGTCACGGACTCAGCTGTTGTTATGCAGCCAAACATGACCGTGGACCTTGTTCTTTTTTTTTGAGAGAAACTTCCAATCTATTCATCTTCAATCATTGCAGTACAAAGAACAACAGAGGTAATAAAATTTACAACCATATCGGTGGACCACCTAGCGACAACTAGTAGTCGTTGAATCAGAATTGGATGAAGAGGGCATCGTCGCTCCATGAGATGATGTTGTACTAGAGTTGGTTAGAAAACTCTGTCTTCAGGACACCCCGGACCGCCACCTCGTGGTACTCAGGCAGGATGTTCTTCGTCTCTGCATGAACAATTCGCAAGGCAGGGACGATGGAGGGCACCACGCGGATGACATCGTTGTTCGCTGCCATTGGGATGATCTCCGGTTGGTTTGCGTACGTGGAGAGAAAAGACTAGAGAGAGAGAGGAGAGTGTGCCTCCGAACGATCAAATGGTGGCCATATATATACTGAAAAATGGGATACGAACAACATTTGCGGGAAGTCAAAACCTATTTGATTTCACACATTTTTGATGATCAACTATTGTTTTCATATTTTGTGCCACGTATTAGTGGTGCCGTCCACTTTAAAAACGCCACAAAACTCAAGGCAACAACGCCTTTGCTCAATGTGGCGCGGAAGTCTTCGCGTGTGAACTTATACCCTTAATTAAATGATGGCAGGGATGCATGTGCCAACGCCAGTAAAGATGCATGCACTAGTGGCAATGGTATGTACACGACGCCGGTACTATTTCATGTGGCAGGGACGAAGAGCTTGTGGCGTTGGCCGCAGAAGTGAACGCCACTATTTTTTAATATGTTAACCGCGTATCTGGCTTTCAATGCAAATACTATTTATGTCCGGTTCTTCTCTGATTTAGCAAATCCATAAAATAATTAAACATGGAAATGGAGAGATATTATAGAATAGCACGCAGGGAAAGACATCAAGATATTTCCAAGTAGTAACATCCAAGGGTTAGAAAATAGAAGGCCAGATATCAAAATATAGAAACTGTCTTTTATTGTAGGCCAATCGCATATACGAATCGATCTCCATTATAGTGTGCAGTGCATGCCTAATTTGAACCGAAATCAAGTACCCCTATAAATTGCGGGGCTTGCTCTGCCAAAGACAAGAAAGATCAACATAGCTGCCGAGCGAGTCGTCATGGCATACTTTTCTATTGTCGCCGTTTTGGTGCTGCCTTTCGTCTGTGCAGCCAATGGACTCTACCCAAACCCAACAAGCCAACAGGTATGTGCGTACCATGTGTCGTAATAGCTAAGCCAGTACTGTAGTATTTTGATTAACAGGCCACTAATTTTACCTTATTTTTTTATTCACAAGTTCAACAACGACACAGATTTTTTTATTCAAACACCGGGATTGCTTCAAGGATTTGCGGATGCGGGTAAATATGATTCCTTTATAACCTACAGCGTATGTATATACGAGTCTCATTATCTTATATTCCCTTTCACGTTATCTTGGAATCCATTAATATTACTAAAAAATCGTCGTGGTTTGCAATGCATGCATTACTATAGTTTGCTTATCACCGGTTGCAAGCGTTTGAATCGGCTGGTTACTATGGAGTCAGCGTGACCATGGATGTGTACGCGTTGTCGCTAAGCAGCAATCAGTACAGTTCGGCTGGTGTTCAAATCTCTAGTGGAGAAGACGGTGCAGCCGATCAGAACGTCATCAAAATCGGCTCGGAGGTACATGCACCAATACAACGCAGATCTTATAATACTCTTCCATATGTGGCCACCTAATTTAAATTTCTACTGGCTAGGTTTACCCACACATGTACGGTGGTGATTCACGCACTCATCTAGGTGCTGTTTGGACGGTAAGTATGTGTGGCCTTTTGACTTGAGCATTGACCCCTCCTTTTCCTTCATGGTTAGTGCATATGTACGAGTAATATTCCTGTTTTTGTTTTCTGCTATGCAGACTGATGGGTTCCAAACGCGTTGTGGCAACACAAAATGTGCGGTAGGTTTCCAGCCTGAGGCTGGCGCGACCTTAGTTCTTGGCGACATCATCGAACCCCTCTCCAGCCCCAACGGAACCAAGCAGACCATCACAATCAAACTCCTCAAGGTAGTCGTCAACAAAATAGCTTAGTGTATATATTACCGATCGAAGCGGGAAAAATATAAATATAATGTTACCTTTAATTTTATCTCATATGAGCTTAATTATATGATATGATATTGTAGGACGGTGCATCCGGAGACTGGATGGTGCATTGCAGGCTTAACCAACGTGACCCTACGCTGATCGGTCGATACCCCAAGTCGTTGTTCCCTGGTGGCTTGGCAGATCGGGCAACCCACATACATATTGGCGGCGTGGTGGCCTCTCGCACTAGAGATTTGGTTCCAATGGGCAGTGGCTACCTCCCAACGGACAAAGTCATGGCCACGGCCATGGCGGCATCCTTCAGCAACATCCAGATTATTGATCAGAACGGGCAAGCTTCACTCTTGTCCCCCAACTTGTCCGCGTATATGACTAGCCCAGACACATACTCCGTCAGTTCCGTCATCAATGGCAAGTTCTTCTATGGCGGGCCCTTCCAGTTGACCACTTGATAGATTTTGTCTATTTGATTTGAATAGCCACCTCAACACAATCTATCATTTGGGTATCAATAATCATGATTTGGTCTTATATTTATGTTCTTTTCAGATTAATATTGGTTGCCTAAATTTGAAAAGAATAAAATAATTTGTTGCACTCTACCATTTCATTATGAAATACTGGTTACATTGATCCATCCCTCAACTCAATCGATGGTGGGTGCGGGCATTGTGTGTGCTGCTATGTTGAAGGGAACACCACAAGGTTGGTCATGCACTAGCGAAATTAAGTCCTAAGCAAACGGTTTAAACCCCCTTTCACTGATACAGTTTTGAACCATTGCCTTGCGAAGATGTGTGAGGAGGAGGGGAGGGGGGGGCTCCATCTCACAGAATGCAGGACAATTGTGCAATTGTGTGCGATAGGGCTCGACGATGCAGACGTGTTGACAAAAGCATTTGTATGTGCTGCCCCCATCCTATCCCACACGCTATTGTGACACAACATTTACGATGTCATTACTCAACATGGAACGTGTGCGGAAAGATGTCTATAAACATTTAATCTATCGCACCGTTTGTGATAGAAGGCACAGCGGACCGTGAGTAAAGTGATTCGAACTCTGATTTAGCAAACTCATATACCCCAAAAGAAAAGAAAATCTGGGTTCTCAAAAAAATCCATATAATAATTAAACATGGAAAGGAAAAGATATCATAGAAATGTACGTAGGGAATTATGTCAAAATATTCCCATGTAACAGTTAGCGTGAATTGGAAAATAGAAAGTCAGATATAAAAAAAATATAAACTGCCTTGTATAGAAGGCAATCACATATACGAATCCATCTCCATTATAGCGTGTAGTGCATGCCTAGGATGAACACCAGCTTTAGGACATCTCCGAGGCGGACCCCAAACCGTTAAGCCGTCCAACGTGGGTCTGTATTGTTTCACGGTATGGTTCGAACGTACTATCTCCTGCATATCGGAGACAAACGTGGGGTTTTGCAAGCGTCCGGACAGCAACCACGCCCGCTTTTGACCACCCTGGCCCACACAAACCCCCTCCTCCCTCGCCTGCACGCGTTCCCGTCCGATGGCAGCTACCCACATTCATGCCGTTGTAGAGTGCGCCACTGCACATTGAAGACGGCTAGGGCTCCTCTCACTGCCTCCACCCTTGAAGCGATGCACAGGCCGTGGGCGACGCCTGCTGCACGCCCGGCTGAAAACGCCTCCTCGCCGCATTCAAACGCCTCCAGTAAACCCGCGTGAAAGCCGAGAAACCTATGTTACTTGTGAACTGTGTTGGGATTTTCTCGAAGAGGAGAGGATGATGCAGAACAGTAGAGATAAGTATTTCCCTCAGTTATGAAACCAAGATTATCAATCCAGTAAAAAGAACCAAGCAACACTATGTAAATAGCACCTGCACACAAACAACAAATACTTGTAACCCAACGCGTAAAGGGGTTGTCAATCTCTCAACGGTTACGAGTAAGATTAAATTGTATAGTTTTTAATAGATAGATCTGACAAAAATGTAAAAAAAAATAAAAAAAATTGCAACAAGGTATTTTTAGTTTTAATATATGATAGAAGATAGACCCGGGGGCCATAGTTTTCACTACAGACTTCTCTCGAGAAAATAGCATACGGTGGGTAAACAAATTACTAATGGCCAACTGATAGAAAAGCAAATAATTATGATGATATCCAAGGCAATGATCATACATAGGCATCACATCAAAAATTAGTAGACCGAAATGATTCTGTATCTACTACTATTACTCCACACATCGACCGCTATCCAGCATGCGTCTAGTGTATTAAGTTCATGGAAAAACGGAATAATGCATTAAGCAAGATGACATGATGTAGACAAGATAAACTCACGTGTAAATAAACCCCATCTTTTTACCCTTAATAGCAATGATACATACGTGTCATGTCTTCTTCTGTCACTGGGATTGAACACCGAAAGATCGAACCCATTACAAAGCACCTCTTCCCATGGCAAGATAAATCAATCTAGTTGGCCAAATCAAACCAACTAATCAAAGAAGAAATACGAGGCTATATTAATAATGCATTAAAAGAGTTCAGAGAAAACTCAAATAATATTCATGGATAGATCTGATCATAAACTCACAATTCATCGGATCCCAACAAACACGCCGCAAAAGGTCACTACATCAAATAGATCTCCAAAAACAACAAGGAGAACATTGTATTGAGAATCAAAAAGAGAGAAGAAGCCATCTAGCTACTAACTATGAATCTGTAGGTCTGTGGTAAACTACTAACGCATTATCGGAGAGGCAGCAAGGATGATGAAGAACCCCTCCGTGATCGTTTCCCCCTCCGGCAAAGTGCCAAAAAAGGCCCCAGATGGGATCTCTCGAGAACATAGGCTTGCAGCGGCGGAAAAAGTATTTTGTGGACTCTCCGGTAGGTTTCCTGATTTTAGAGTATTTATAGAGGCGGAGCTATGTCAAAACGGAGGTCTGTGGGCCCCACTATACACTAGGGCGCGCCCTGGTGTCTAGTGGGCCACTCCTTCGTCTTCTTGTGGGCTCCAGAAACTTCCAGGGTCTCTTATTGCCAGAAATAAAATCTCTAAAAAGTTTCGTGGCATTTGGACTTCGTTTGGTATTGATATTCTGCAAAGTCAAAAACAAGCAAAAAACAGCAACTGGCACTGGGCACTAAGTTAATAGGTTAAACCCAAAAAAATGATATAAAATTGCTTGTAAATGTATATAAAACATCCAAGATTAATACTATAATAGCATGGAACAAAAAAAATTATAGATATGTTGGAGACGTATCAACCTACTCCGGCCACATGTCCGTTCACGAGCGGGCTGGCATTAAACACAATGTCGGGCAAGCTCCTCCCGTCCGCCCTCTATTTAAAGGAGGCCAGACACCGAGCAAGAATCACAGCACCAAGTCCGTCGCTCCCTATCTCCTCCTTCCATCATTTTCTCCACCATTTCGATGGGATCCGACAAGCAGGAAGAGCAGTTCTCCGGGTGGCCCACCGAGCCCGCCAGATACGAGCTAGGCAACCTACTGCTCCACCTTCCTCGCCTAGCTCGACGGAGCAAGTTGCCTCCCCAAGCCTGCGCGTGGTTCAGCACATCGCCACTCCAAGCTAGCTCGCTAAGGAGTGGCGAGTTGCTCCAGGCCGACACGGGGAGGGGGGGTCTGGCACGGGCATCATCGCTGCCGTGGACGACGCCATGTCGTACCGCGCCTCCCGTGCCTACGACCACGCCATCCGTCGTCAACGCACGCGTAACCGTGCCCTGCCAGTAGCGCGGAGATCTACGAGGCGGTGGCCAACGCATCCGCCGCCGACATCGAGGGAAAGTAGACCACGGGAGGCCGCCCCCACTTGGGTCCCAGGAAAGGCCACCGCCAGCGCGTCGCCGGCTTGTACAGCCGGTGACCTGTCCTGTTCTTTTTCTTAGACCATCCTCGGCCCCCACCTAGGCTCCACGGAAGTAGAGGAGCTCCCCCTTCCCCTCCAGCTGAAGCACCCTCTTTGCCACTCCGATGAGCGGCGCAGCCAGATGTAGGGAAGATACGGGGGAAGAATATACCTCTGAGGCTGCCGGCAGTCCGGGGAGCGGGCTGTCGGACATGAGAAAGACAAAGGGATCCACCACGGCCGTCCATAGACTAGTGTAGTGTATCCGAGTCGTGGGAGTGGAGCTCCACACGACCATACGTGCATATAGTTTTACCTTTTTAGTTAAAATATGCCCAAAATATAAACGTTTTCGTTCGGTTTGTATGAAATCCGGCATGTTTATATGAAATCTGGTTATGTTTGCATGAATTTCATCCAGTTTGTTGAAAAGTGTTTGAAATGTATGCGTGCAGCATTTGATGGCGACCTCCCGCACCCGTGTCCGTGAACTGGTCCCTCTTGTCCGCGAACGGATGCGGAAGGAAATTTGCGGGTCGTCGTTGGAGATGCCCTTACGTCACTTCATTATATTGATTAACGGGCCACTAATTTTGATTAATTCCATTATTTAGAAGTTCAACAACGAAAAAAGTTCCTTCTGTTCAAACACCCGGATTGCTTCAAGGATTAACGGATGCGGAGCCGCGCAAAACCTGTTCCCCACGTGAGTAGCTCGGCGTAGAAGCCACACCATATGCCACCCGCAGGTGGACATGGCCCCATTAGCCTCTCAACTCGCCGTTGTCGTGCTCATCGACGAGACCCTCCTCCATCAAAAGGACGAGCCGAGAGGGGAGGAAGTGAGGGAGGGCAGGTGGAGGCGGTACGCATGGTGAGGAGGCGACGAGTCAAGCGGGAGAGTCGGTGGCTGGCGGGAGGAGGTGACAAGGAGAAAAGGGAATGAGAGAAGGCGGCGGAACCCTAGCCGCCACTCGAGGAGGAGAAGAAGAGAGAGATGGGGCAAACGAGGAGACGAGCGAGTTTTACCTAGGGAGGTGCTATCTGGACGCGTCTCTCTCTCTCTCTCTCCCTATGTAGTAGTGTAGCAATCTGACGTGTACACGCCCATCGTTCGCCCTGACCTCGCTCTTGGAGAGTGTAATGCCTTGTCGCTAAGGAACAACACATATGTTTCAACTGTTATTCAAATGACTAGCATGATAACCCTCGCAAATGTGATGGCATCTCTTTTATTGTGTGGAAAACATTGTAGAATAACTTTATGCTAGAACGAATATAACACGCGTGGGAGGGATCATTAATTTGTGAACTCATGATTATTTGTCCTTTGCAAAACACCACAATAATGGAGTAAAATGCGTCACTAGTCCATGAACTCAAATTGATTGCACACTTTAGGCCAACAACTTAAGAAGTGATCGGATTTAGTCCACCAACTCGTTGATTTGATCAAATAAGGCCAAAACCAGCCTAAGAGGAAAAAAAACGGCCACATGGATGCCATGCAATCATTCCCTTGACAGCTTGTGAATTCACTATTTTTTGCAAGGATCTATTTGCAAATTGGCTTTCTTTTTTTGGCTCGGCTTTGTCGTACAAGCCGGAGAACATCGCCCGGAGGTACCGGCGCCATCGGCAGCGAGAGAAGGAAGCGGCTATGGCAGCGTAGGGAGCGGATGCGGGCATGGACGAGTAGGTGTTCCCCACGCCGCCCCCGAAACCCCGACAAGGATTGCACCGTCGGATTTGGTTGGGACAGAGGAGGATCCGACGGCTGGTTGGGGCATTCCGGAGAGCTTTCCGCCCATGCAGATGTGAGAGGTGGACGTATGTCACTCACCGCAGCTCGTTCGGGCACGGATAAGCACGGGCACCGGCGGCGCCCAGGCTGCCCAAAACCTGTTCGACGGAATGACACAACAAGAATCGGTATGTTCTTTTGCTCCTGTCCGATCAACTTTGCATATGACATGTTCAATGTTTTGCATAGACCGCTAGTTCATTTCGGACATGATGCATGCTTGCAAAACTATATCATTTAGGAGTGTTCCTGTCGAACAAGATCAACGATAATTAAGGTCTGACCTAAATGGAGTACGAATTGGGAGATCCAATTTGCACTTCATTTGAAGTTGGGACAACATCCGATCCCAATCCGAGCAAGAAGAAGAAGAAGGCAAAGACGGTGAAGGCAAGAGGTCCGGCATTCTCAACTTTTGAGGATATCTTGTTCGTCATGGATCCAATATGCAGTACCGAGCATCCTATCGTCATGGATCCAAGATTTGGAAGGAATATCACAAATAAAAGGAATATGTGGAGCCGCATCCTATCGTCACCAACCGCAATGTGACATCTCTCCAACATCGATGGGGGATCATTCAAAGGGAAGTGAACAAGTACGTTGGGTACTACTCACAAGTGACCGACCGCCCTCAAAGTGGGATGGGAGTGGCAACTCACATAAGCTACTTCATCTTGTCATCATTTGTGTATGCTTGTTTGTTTTGCATTCTCGTGCTCATACATATGTTGTTTGCTAGACAGGCGGTGGCGGCCACTATGTATCATGAAACGGAGAAGAAGTCATTTGCTTTTAGCCATTGTTGGATCATATTGAATGGCCGACCAAAGTGGACAGAGCTTGTGGCTGATCTCAAGGCCGGCAAGAAGAGGATTGATGGATCAAGCTCCCACCAATCAATTGGGTTGGACGATGAAGAGGAATAAATTAGAGAAAAGTATGTTTTTGGTCCCTCAAGTTCTCAAAAAGTATAGACTTGGTCCCTCAAGATTTTTTGGTATACATTTGGTCCCTCAAGTTTCAAAACCGGATAAGTTTGGTCCTAAACCAGATTTTGAGGGTGTTAACCGGGTCAAAACCGCCCGATAAACAGTAAATGTATACCAAAAAATTTGAGGTCCTTGCGCATGTAAGCATATTGAACCCCAAAAAATTTACTGTTCATCAGGCGGTTTTGACCCGGTCAACGCCCTCAAAATCTGGTTTAGAAC
Organism: Thinopyrum elongatum; assembly: GCA_011799875.1. Classification (NCBI taxonomy): domain Eukaryota; kingdom Viridiplantae; phylum Streptophyta; class Magnoliopsida; order Poales; family Poaceae; genus Thinopyrum; species Thinopyrum elongatum. The sequence goes on along the minus strand of CM022298.1, from coordinate 689,051,667 downwards.
CAAACTTATCCAGTTTTGAAACTTGAGGGACCAAATGTATACCAAAAAATCTTGAGGGACCAAGTCTATAATTTCTGGGAACTTGAGGGACCAAAAACATACTTTTCTCGATAAATTTTTGTGGAGAATGGAAGAGCCACCGTGCCAAAGGACAAGCGGTAAGTCATGGGAAACAAGTGGGAGAAGACAAGGGCCTCCCGTGACGCCGCGGCTACAAAAATTTCCTCCACATGGAGGGGCATTTTTTTGGTGAGGGAGAACAAGAAAGAGGAGAGGTACAAACTCATGTTTGATGCGCAAAAGGAGAGGATGGATTGGGACCGGAAGAGGGCGGAGAAGAAGCTGGTGTTCGATGACTTTTTGTCATTATTATTATTTTTCAATGTTCTTATGGATCTAACGTAATCTATTTTGAATATTTGATGATTTTTCTTTTAAGAGCAGGAAGTATGAGGAAAGCATATGTGTATATAGATACACATAGACTAGTGCATGCACGTACTAGCAAATCTTTGGCCTTGTCGGTTGTGCATGGGAAATGGGCTACGTACTGATGCATGCATGCACGTATACTTGTCGATTACATGCATAGCCTGAGCTACCCCGCGCACGTATTTGATCATGTATCTAGCTAACTATGCAGATGTAAAAGCACGGTGCAGTTCCTGTCGACGCCTTGCGGAATCGTACATACACCCGAATGCCCGCGCGTCAGTTCGGAATACCCATATACCGGCGCTGGCCGGCGTGTATTTATACGTATCTAATTCCCAACGTGTATATATTTAGCATGGAGAACACACACCCGGCTAGCAGAAGGCAAGCACACGAACGGGCGATCAGCCCGGCTACACACAGTGTCCGCGATAACCGGTACGTATGTGGACGTGCGCGTCAAGAAGAGGAGATAAACATCATCTTGGCTGGCAAGACTACGCAACCATGATTTCATCTCTATCTAGTCCAACAAAATCGGGAGGTTAGGCCAGCCACACGGGCCAGAGGCGTCCACCTCCTGCCTATAAATACTACTCCCTCGGTCCCAAAATTCTTGTCTTAAATTTGTCGGGACGGAGGGAGTAGTAAGCATGCACATGCAACGCACGTATAATAACCATAGAAAGAATTTTTCTCCCTCATCCTAATTAGGACACAATTATTTCAATAAAATGAACAAGTACAATAATGTAGCACAAATCTTAATTTGACTGAATATAGCTTTGCATGTATAGTTCTTTCCATATGACCACCATACCTCTTATCAAACATCATTAGTAGAAAACGGCCCATTTATCCCGGTTCCAGAGGCCCATTAGCCCCGGTTCTGGAACCGGGACTAAAGCCCAAAACCTTTAGTCTCGGTTCGCTTACGAACCGGGACAGAAGGGGCTCCACGTGGCCGCTACGGGGAGCCCAGGCAGGAGGACCTTTAGTCCCGGTTTGTAACACCAACCGGGACCAAAAGGTATCCACACGTCAGCATTTTGCAGGAGCTGGGGTTTTTGTTTTTTTTTTTGAAGGGGGGGGGGGGGGGGTTTGGGGGTTTTGGAGGGTTAATTTAGGAGTTTCATATTGTGTTAGCTAGCTAATAGAGAGAAGTGTCCTCTCTTTCTCCGTGGCTTTGTCTACGCTAGCTACTATACGTATAGAGAGAACTCGACACGCTAGCTAGTAAGCAAATGAAGGAACCATTAAGTACATAAGATCGTCATGAACATATACAGAGAGAAGTGATCGACCTCTCTTTCTCCGAGAGATTGGTCGAACAACAAGTTTTCGTATATCTATCCGACGCTACTAGCTACATATATACAATATAAGATCTCTTACGTACAATCCCTAACATCTAATGTCAAATTCCACATGGTATTCTTCGGCTTTATTTATGACGTGGTCAAGAAAGAATCCCGCCAATTCCTCTTGAATTGCTCGTATGCGATCATGTGGTAGGAGTTCATCCCGCATCTGCCACAACTAATTTGAAGAAGGGGGTCAATACATATATATGAATGAAACTCAACACAAATGATGGTAATAAAATAAAATTGTGAATATTATTGCTTACGCACTTCATATTGTTTTTCAGAGTAGCCCCGCTTAGAGGTCGTCGCGTTGTAGATGAACTCGCAAACGTAGTATCCACAAAAATCATTCCCGGCTTCCTGCCACAAGCACTTTACGAGAAATAGAGTTCAATCAAACTGATAATCAAGCATTATAAATGGTATTGATGAAACTAGAATCAATGGGAGATGCGCGGAACTAACTAGTAGTACTTACTTTTGGGTGTGTAAATCGCAGCTCCCTCGGCAGTGCCGGAACAATTCCGGTGAACTCTTTCCAAACCCTGCCAGACAAAGAAAATAATTACTTGATATCAGGAAATGAACAAAGTTGCCGATATGGTGCGATAATGATCGATTGAACTTACTTCTGGAGCATTTCAGTCATGTCCGCATACTCCTGAGGATCTTTTCGTCTCGAGTCTAAGACGGTTACTACTCTCCGCTCAAGCTTAATCTCTAGCAGAATAAAGTGGAACCTGCGCATGCATGCATAACTCATCAATTACATTACTATAACCTCGAGTAATAAGGGAAACCGAATATGCGCAAGACAGTAACACTCACTTGAAGTTGTAAGGAAAGAGTATTTTCTCTTTGTTTTGATTTTTAAGCAACGATTGTAGCAAGTTGTCCTCGGTTTCTGTGAAATTCTTTTGAACCGTCCATTCATGTATGATATTTGGGTTAATGAACCCAATGTCATAGATTTGTGCTTTTCTGCATTCGACGATCTTCAATCTACATAATATAGTGAGGATAATTATATATACATGCAATGAAAGAGCTGAGCTATATATAGAGACTTAATTACAGAAGTAGTACTTACAGACAGTAGCAAGTCACGAGTGTTTTGTCGAGGGCCTTTTGATTGTATAATTGGAATAACTCGTCAAATTCAACAGACAACTGATCCATTCCAACGAGGTCGTGCTCCTCTTTAATTCTCAGCGTCAAAGTATCCTTCCCAGACTCGCTGCAGGTTTTCATGTACCATTCATGGAATCTTCGCATCATCGTTGGTAGAGGAGGATGATCAGATTTGACGAGAGGCTGCCCGTACTGGTATCTGAATTCTTCCACCTCCATTATTTCAAACTCTACATTATCGCTCAGGTAATCAGCAGGATTGGTACCGGGCACCATCCCCGGCTGATTAGCGACGATATCGCTAGACACCTTAAGCGGGGGGCACGATTGGTTCGCCTGTTCGCCGAGCTGGGGAATTTTTTTTCCCACTTCTTTGTTCTGCTAACCTTGCATGCATGCAAGTACTTCCCAACCGCTTCGCTTCCTTATATGTCCTTTCAATAATGCGTTCATAGTTGTATTGCGGCGGAGACAGTGGTGGTCGCTTCAGGGCATCGATAGTGCACTTCAGTTTCACCGGATCTATCATCTCCTTCGGAGGTGGAGGTTTCCGTGCAAAATGTTCATGCACTTCGGCAGCACTGATTTTCGCGGTTTCCTCGTTGGTCCTCTCATATGGTAACTTTTCCAGAGGCTTGAGAGATGGGCCGTATCTGAATTGCTTCCCGCCTCTGCTTGTACTGCTAGCCGCCGGAGCGGCGGCGGCTCTCTTTCGTCGTTGCTGACGAGGCGGAGGAGGAGGCAGAGTGCTCCGACGCGTCGAAGGAGGCGGAGGAGGAGGTGGAGTGCCCTCACGCGCCGGAGGAGGCGGAGAAGGAGGCGGAGTGCCCTCACGCGCTGGAGGAGGCAGAGAAGGAGGCAGAGTGCCCTCACTCGCCGGAGGAGGAGGAGGAGGAGGCGTCCAGTTTGGAAGCTTGATGTACTCCTTCCTCCATAGACATGTACTCCTCAAAGCATAAAGCAGCTGATTCTCCCCTTCACCTGTAGGGTGGTCAAGCTCGAGCTCCTCAAATCCCTCCATTATTTCATCCACCATCACAACAGCATAGCCATGTGGAATCGGACGGCAGTGAAAAGTTCCGTCGGGTTGAGGAGGTGCAACAGAGCCAACAGCCGCCTTCAAAGTGAGGTTCTGCCATTTCGTCATAAGCTGGCAAAGTTGAGCCTCCGTGATAGTATCCACGAGGTAGCGAGGAGCCGTGGAATCAGGCTGAACGAGCTCCGTGGAAGCCACGTTGCTTCTCCGCTGAGATGGCGGGGTAGCTTCTGGGGTAGCTTCGTGCCGCTGAGATGGTTGGCCGGCAGCTGCAAGTTCCTCTAGCTTTACTAGTCTTACATTGAGCTTCTGCATTTCGCTCAGCTTCGCTTTCCTCTTTGTCTCCCGACTTCTGTAACCGCCTGCGCCGGCAAACCCAACCACCCACGGAACGGAGCCTGGTGTGCCTCGTGTTCGTCCAGGGTGCTCAGCATTCCCGAGGGCCTCAGTCAGCTCATCCTTCTCTTTGTCGGGAATGAACGTCCCTTGCTGCGCTGCGGTGATATAAGCCTGAAGCTTCTTGACGGGTATTACAAGTTGCTCGTCCGTCCAACGGCACTCCCCTATTTCTGGGTCCAAAGTGCCCCCAACCCCGAAGAACCAAGTCCTTGAACGGTCTGGCCAGTTCAATGTCGCTGGTTGGACCCCTTTAGCAAGCAGGTCTTGCTCAGCTTTGTCCCACAACGGTCGGGCTTTGTGGTAGCCACCTGACCCTGTGTGATGGTGATACTTCTTCTTTGCAGCATTTATCTTGTTTGTCTCTGGCATTTTCTTGCCCTTCTCCGATGTCTTGTAGGCCACAAATGCGGGCCAGTGATCTTTTATCTTCTCATATCGGCCGGTGAAATCTGGAGTCTTCCCTTTGTTGACAAACTTTGTGTTCAACTCTTTCTTGCACCTCCTGAATAGATCTGCCATCTTCTTAAGAGCACACGCCTTGACCCACTACTGGGATCAGCTTCTTTGCCGTCTGCCATGGCGGACGGCAAAGGCATACATGCTGGACGGCAAAATGATTTGCCTTCAGCCAGCGGACGGCAAACAGTCTGGCTGAACGAGTGCCAGCAAAGGCCTACTTTGCCGTCTGCTTCTTGGAAACGGACGGCAAAGTATTGTGCCGTCCGCCGTCGGAGGCCAGCAGACGGCAAAGATCATGGACGGCAGTGGGGTGGGGTGAGAGCCATTAGGGGGTTAACGGCGCTCTTTGCCATCTGCTGACAGACAGCAAAGAGCTCAGCTCGGCCAGCACTGAGAAGCTGCCACGTGGCCAGCTATGCCGTCCGCCAGCAGACGGCAAAGATGTTTGAGAATCTTTGCCGTCTGCTGGCGGACGGCATAGCTGGCCCTTTTTGCCAGTCCTATTTGGTCACTTTGCCGTCCGCCAGCGGACGGCAAAGATTCAAACCTCTTTGCCTTCCGCTGGCAGACGGCAAAGTGACCAAAATAGGCAACCAGTGTTCCCAGTTTCTACAGGTGGCTGCCACGTGTCCTCTTTGCCGTCTGCTAGCGGACGGCAAAGAGGCTATATATCCCCTGTTTTTATTTGAATCCATTTAATTTGACAGGATTTCACACACAGATATACATGCATACATATCCAACATATAACAGCATGTCCAACAACATATTTCATCAAATCCAACATATATATCCAACAACATAGTTCAACAAAGTCCAACATATCCATATATACATACATAACCAGAAACAAGTTTCCAACAACATATCCATATAGACATACATATCCAAACAAGTTTTCATAAACAAAAGGAAGCACCAGAAGAATAGTACACTCCATGAATCCAAGCTTCCTCATGTAAAGCAAATCTGCAAATTGGGAAAGATGTAAGTTAGAAGAAGAAGAAGAAGAAGAAGACTAGCTAGAAGAAAAGGAAGAGGAGGAAAAGAAGAAGAAGAAGAAGAATTTATCTTCTCTTTCTTTCTCTCCTCTCCTATTATTTATCTTCTTCTTTTCTAACTAATGTAGGCAAAAATGCCATTTTTGGGCTAAGGTAGGTAAAAATGCTAAGTGTGTAGGCCAATTTAAAGCTAAGCTAGGCAAATAGGTCATTTTGGAGCTAACATAGGTTAAATGGATCATATTGGAGCTAACCTAGCTAAACTTGGTCATTTTTTAGCTAACCTAGCTAATTATGCCATTTTTGACCTAACTAAGCTTATTGTGTCATTTTAGAGGACAACAAGCTAAGTATATGACATTTATTAGGTTAGCAAGGTTATTATGCCATTTACGAATAAAAACAAGTAAGAGGAGGAAAAGAAGAAGAAGAAGAAGAAGAAGAAGAAGAAGAAGAAGAAGAAGAAGAAGAAGAAGAAGAAGAAGAAGAAGAACTTCTTCTTCTTCTTTTCTTCCTATTCCTTCTTTCCTTCCTCTTCCTTGATTTTCTTCATCTTATTATGTCATTTGTGGACTAAATAGGCTAAATTATGTCAAAAATGGAATAAACAGGCTAAATAAGAAGAAAAATACCGTTATCACGAAGGTGTAGGAATAGTCGGGGTTGCGCTAGTGGCAGACGAAGGTGAAGGACCGGTCGGGGTTCCGCCATTGGCAGACGCAGAATGCTTGGTCGATGCTTGTCGGGAGCCATGCTGCACCAAAGATCGTTTCCAATAATGTCTCATTAGCATGATGCAAACTAAAATGTGAATACTAGTAACTAAAGACCATTCAAATCAAACTCACCGTGGTCGCCGGAGCAATCTGGGGCATCGGCGGAGGGGGCTGACCATTTTTCTCGCACATGGTCTGCACATTTGGTTCTCACGAGTCAGTCATATTAGTAAGTAATGCGAACATTGCGTGCATGATTGGGCTAATATGCACGAGAAACGTACCACGATGAGCTCGTATAGGGCCCGGTTAGACGCCTCGTTCCGGTTCCTCTCCTCCTCCAACAGCTTAGCCGTACTCTCCTCCAACTCCCTCTCCCTCTCCGGCGCCTCCCTTTTTGCCTCCTCCAAAAGCGCCTGGGTGTTCAATCTCTCTTTCTCAACCAAGGCCTGCAACACACCACTCCTCATTAGCATTGTAATCATCGATGGACGCACACGCAATGTAATGGAGGAAAGGTGAGAGAGTCCGTATAACTAACCGCCATGGCGAGCTCCGCGGGCTGTGCACGAGGCGTTATCTCAGGATCAGAGCTACTCTGGCGCTTCTTGATCTGCGGGAGAGTCCTAGGACAACGTATCAGTCCATCACCAATGGCTACGGAGCCATGGGACCTCCCGCCACCAGATATCATCACCAGCTCTGTATCAAAAGGATCCTGGCTCGGGTTAAAGTCCTCCCCTTGCCTCGCCTTCCCCTCGTCTCTGTACCTCACAAGCTTGTGGTGGGAGGAGATGTTGGTGAAGCTCTCTGGATGATCTAGGTCAGACTCCGTGAATGGCTTGGCCTTCTTGTACGGGGCCATATGGGCCATGCCATAGAGGTCGAACAGATTTGGCACAGGCTTCTTGTGGTGGTGCGCCTGAGAGAGAGGAACAAAATATTAGTTAAGGGCTCAAGCTAGCATGAAGAATGATATTGCTATGTAAATAGGTCATTTTGGAGCTAAGTAAGGTTATTATGTCATTTTCGAGGAAAATAAGCTAAGTTTAGGTCATTTTCAAGGTAACCAAGATTATTATGCCATTTTTGACCAAAGTATGCTAATTATGTCATTATTGAGCTATCCAAGGTAGTTATGCCATTTTTTAGCTAACTAAAGCATATTTAGGGATTCTATAGAGCTATCTAAGGTTATTATGTCATTTTAGAGCTAATTATGTCATGAATGAACTAGCTAAGATTAGTTTAGGTCGTTATTGAGCTATCGAAGGTAGTTATGCCATTTTTTAACTAACTAAAGCATATTAAGTCATTTTATAGAGCTATCTAAGGTTATTATGTCATTTTAGAGCTAAATATGTCATAAATGAACTAGCTAAGATTAGTTTAGGTCATTATTTAGCTATCCTAAGTAGTTATGCCATTTTTTAACTAACTAAAGCATATTTAGTTATTTTATAGAGCTATCTAAGGTTATTATGTCATTTTAGAGCTCATTATGTCATAAATGAACTATCCAAGGTAGTTATGCCATTTTTTAACTAACTAAGCATATTAAGTCATTTTGGAAGGGATAAATGCTAGCATGAAGAATGAAACATGTAGCAAACCACATACCAAGTTATCCCCGTACTCAAACAGGCTGGAGCTCCCTTGATGGTGTGGCACACCTTCCATTTGGTCATGCTTATCCTTGGCCCTATGGTGTTCGACTAGCCATTGGGGAGAGCACCACGCATCCACCAACGCCTCCCAACAGTCCATCTTATCCACACACCATCTTAGGGGCACCTAAGTGAGTCAAGAGAAATTTCAGCGCTACACCTACGAATCAAATCAAGAAAACTAAGTTCAAGGCCTTAAGAATAGGTAATTACCAGCATGTACTTCTCCTTACTCAGAAACTTGCCGCGACACTTCTTCTTGGCCCTCCTAATACCCTTCGAGGCGTAGTAGTCTCGAACGGCCTGCACCCGAGCCTCGTGCCGTAAGTTCTGAAGTAGGCGCTTGCACTCGGTTTCGACAACCATAGACGCGGCCTCCTGCTCTCCCTCTGAAACCCTGTAGAAGGTCTGCAATCAAACAAGACAACACTTATTAGTACAATCACTAGGTAGTGTTGATTTTTAATTCTGTAAAGGAGAAATTACCCAAAACCGACGGAACACAATGGCGGCCACCGTCTCGCACAAGACACCGGCGACCATCACCTCCGGCGGGGCCGGGGCAACCGAGTACAGCTCCCAGCTCAGTGCTAGCTATGGAGCCTGACCCTCACCGGGCAACGTGACCCACCCAGGGAAGTGCTCCCGGCAAAGCACACCAAGGACCTGGTTGGGCCTGCGGACACCACGGGGGTGTACCCAGCCCCTGCAGTATGACAAGGCCAATGCATTAGATATTAATTTGAAGGAACATGAAGGCAAAAGGTTAAAAAATAGTAAATGCACTTACTTCAACCCTTTAGGCGCAATCAACCACCTCTGGTCGGGGGTCGTCGGCACGGGCGGGAGCTTTGTACAGCCACGCTTGTAGACCTTCTTGCCCTTCTCAACCAGCTCATCGTCGCTGTAGCTATCATCTGAAAAGGTGTCCTCACTACCATCAGCAGGGCCACTAGCCTCCGGAGTCCCGTGGGAAGAAGACTGCGGGATCGGAGTCTTCTGGGATGAAGACTCCGTGACCGGAGTCTTCTGGGACGAAGACTCTGGGACCGGACTCATGTGGGGCGAAAGATCGGCGACACGAGTCTGGTGGGCCGAAGGATCGGCGACCCGAGTCTGGTGGGGCGAAGGATCGGTGACCGGAGGCTCATGGACCAGAGTCCGAGAAGGGTCCACGTCAGACGGAGCAGTCCTGTGGTCGGGTGAATCAGCTGAGGGTGGCGGCGAGGAAGGCGTAGCAGCCTTCCTACCTCTCCCGCTGCCACGTCCACCTCTAGCAGCCTTCTTCGTCCTCCCCCGACCTCTCCCAGCCGAAGAAGAAGCGCCAGCCGCAACTGTCTGCATACTGTCTAGCAGCGCTCTCCAGAGGGGCTGGGCTGGAATAATGGAACCACCCCTCCCAGTAGCGCTCGCAGGAGGCTCGGGGCGCTCTGGACCCTTGCCCACCATCCTGTCAACACATGCAATGACAAAAAGTAAACGAATTTAGTACAACATAAAAAATTTGAATACCTGACATGAACATAATAATATGTATATAATTTAAGTGTATCATCATCATGAACATAATAAAAAATTGAATACCTCACATTACTAATATTACTCTGAATCGTCTATATATGCTCCGGGATCATTAAATGCATCATCATCATCACTATCAGTGACGTGCTCATCATCATCATCAATAAATGCATCAACATGTGGAAGGCCTCCTTTACGTAATCGTTCAAGCATTGACAGGTCATCTGCAGCAGTAACTTCTTCTTGTTCCGGCTCTTCTTGTTCCGGCTCAGGGGTGAAGTCGGATTCACTATCGTTGTCTACTTCAATGTTCTGGGGTGGAGTAGAGCGGTTCTTGAAACATTTTTTGGAAAGACTTGTTTCTTGGAAGAATTCTCCTTCGTCATATGTGTCTTGGTTAATGTGAGGTTCATAATCCTCTTCATTGGGGGGAGGTGGTCTAACACGTGGCGGCACTTCATAAACGACATCCCAACCACTGAGATTTGGATCACTTTGACAGGCCCACGGTAGATAGAAAACTTGGGTTGCCTGTTGAGCCGTAATATAGACATCGGAAACATCCAAATGGGTGCTTTGTTTGATTTCGACTAGCCCTAAATGTTCATGAGTCCTTCTAGTCTCCCTCGGCTGGAACCAATAACATCTGAAGACTACGACGTTTGGTGGGTTTTCACCATAGAATTGAAGTTCATAAATTGCTTCAACTCTTCCATAATACTCGATATCTCCTTCGCCGATAGCAGAGACACAACAATTTGTAGACTTTCGGTTGGCCATAGATAGCTCTTTGCCATAGGTACGAAAGCGATACCCGTTGATGTCGTATTTGTCAAACGAACAGACCTTATAGTCAAAACCATTAGCTACTTGTCTCAATTCGGCATCCATAATCTCTGAATTAGCCTACAAGTTTAATACGAAAGGATTGTTGCATTAGTCGCAAATTAGCCAAAGAAATGAAATGGTCTAATGGAAATTACTGTTTTTTTGAACCAAGAGATGAAACCGGGATATTCGCCTCCTTGCTTTGCCAGAAGCTCATACTCTTCGACGGAATCCTTTTGGATCACTGCTCCATACGAGAATATGGCGACGTATCGACTGCATCAAATATCCAAGAATAAGAGCAGTTCAAAGAAATTAGAAGTTGCGAAACAATGTACCGAGATCTTACTCGATGTACGGCCGCACTTCTGTTAGGTTGTTGAAGAGATACAGTGAAATGGTCCGCCATTCTTCAACATCCAACGATACTGGTTTCCAACCACTGGCTGGTGCGAGATTCCCTTTGAATAGGCTGAGGTTGGATCGACCCTTTTTAGGGTCGTCAGCATTGTACCGAGGCTTCGGATTATGCAAATGATGATTTTTGGCTTCGTAGTGTGCTGTCATGAAGTTTGCCGCCTCCTCAGTGATGAATGCCTCGGCCATCGATGCTTCAATTCTACGTTTATTTTTACATATTGCTCGAAGCGTCTTCTGCATCCTCTCAGTTGAGTAGCACCAACGATTTTGCACGGGCCCCCCCAATCGTGCCTCGGTCGGGAGATGCAAAATCAAGTGTTGCATTGGATTAAAGAAGCTTGGCGGAAAGATCATCTCTAACTTGCAGATCAACTCCGGCGCCAACTGTTCCATTTCTTCTAGGAGGCCAGGCGATAGTTCTTTCGCACAAAGAACACGGAAGAAATAGCTCAGCTCTGCCAGTACTAGCCATTCATCCTCAGGGATGAAGCCACGCAACATCACCGGCATTATCCGCTCAATCCATATGTGCCAATCATGACTTTTTAGACCAAATATTTTCAATTTTTCAGGACTCGCTCCCCTCTTTAGATTTGCTGCATACCCATCGGGGAACATCAACTACATTTTCACCCACAAAATAATTTCCTTCATAGCTGGCCTTCCAAGATTGAACCATGCCTTTGGCTTCGTCCCGTTCCGCTTTCCTTTCGGTTCTTGCATGTTTGGTAACGGTCTATCACATAGCTCCTCTTGATCGACTCTAGCCTTAGTATTATCCTTTGATTTCCCCTCTATGCCGAACAATGTACCAAAAATGGCTTCGGCGATATTCTTTTCAGTGTGCATCACGTCAATGTTGTTTGGGCAAAGGAGGTCTTTGAAGTAAGGCAGATCCCAGAAGCATGTCTTGTGAGTCCAGGCGTGTTCCTTATTATACCCCTTGAAATACCCTGGATGCTCTGGACCTGGCTCGAGAGCGTTTAACTGATCTAGGGTCTGTTGGCCTGTCAACGCAGGTGGTGCAGAGTGTTTGACAACTCTACCTTTGATGAAGTTCTTCTTGTCTTTCCTAAACTTATGGTGAGGATCTAGAAACGGTCTATGCAAGTCGAAGCAAGTATACTTGTGCCCTGCCGTCAGCCAATGAAACTCAAGAGCTCCCTTACATGTGGGGAACGGGAATCTTCCATGCACACACCAGCCAACGAATAGCGCATACGCCGGCAAGTCATGCGTCGAGTACATGTACCAGGCACGCATTATGAAGTTCTATTTGCTAAAGGCGTCGTATGTCTTGAACCCATTATCCCAAGCTTCTTGCAATTCGTCCTTAAGCGGCTGCATGTACACATTCATATTCTTCCCCGGATAGTTGGGCCCTGGAATTATCAACGTCAGGAAAATGTTCTTTCTTTGCATAATCTGCCCGGGGGGAGATTGAGTGGAATGACAAACACGGGCCAACAACTGTATTGGGCTGCCGTCTGACCAAACACACTGAACCCATCCGTGCTGACGGTGACTCGAGGATGCCTTGGAACTGCCGTTCTTTCCTTATGTAGTGCATTGAAGCGCTTCCACGCTTCACCATCCGATGTGTGCACCATCATCACATTCCCCATCTACATCTAGTTCTGTTCTTTTGCCCGTTTTGTGCCATGTCATCTGTCTGGCCGTCTCTTTGACCATGAAAAGACGTTGAAGTCTTGGTACGATTGGCATATACCAAAGAACATTAATGGGTATTTTGGTCTGCGTCTTCTCACCCATACCGTTGTCTACCACAACATACCTGGATGACTTGCAAATGGGACAATAGTTCAAGTCCTCATACTGAAGCCTAAATAAGACACATCCTTTCTCACAGGCATGTATCTTCTCATAGGGCATCTTAAGAGCACAGAGGATTTTGTCTGACTGGTACAGGTTTGGAGGTAGCACATGGCCTTTGGGTAGAAATCGTCCGAATACTGTCATCATCGCGTCGTAGCATTCTCTGCCCAAGTTGAATTGAGCCTTCAAAGCCATTATTTGTGAGATGGCATCCAGCTGACAAAGCTCAGTGTGCTCGTGGAGAGGACGTTTTGAGGACTCCAACATTTCAGTGAAGGCCTTTGCAGATTCCTCCATCTCCTCGTCCGAGTCCCGAGCATCGTCAAAGTCTTGCACCATGTCTTCCATCCTGGTACCATGCTCGTCGGTGCGACGACGAACCACCTCGGCTCTGGCACGTTGGGCAGACTCACCATGTAATGTCCAGACCCTGTAACCAGGCGTAAAACCAAACTTCTGCAGGTCTTTACTCATTTCAAGCTCGTCCCTCATTTTATAGTTGTCGCACCAGACACAGGGGCACCAGCTTAATTTCTGGCCATTTGCAAATGCGGCTCTAACAAACCCCTTGGTTTTTTTAACCATTCCTCGGTCCAAACTTTCTGACTAGTGTAACCGGTGTACATCCATGCACGATCACTCATATTGACTTCCTACTGGACACACAAGAAATATATACATATTAAAGCAAACCATATCCATCAGTTAATGGAGTTTGTCAGTTTTATTACGTCCATGCAACCTACACGCTAATAGGTAAAGATAGGTCCTAATCCCACCCGAGTATGTGTAGATTGGGTTCGTTTTCCCATGCTCTGCTCCGGATCCGACGCAAAATTTCGGCAGCACCTCCCCACTGTTCTCCTGATACATGTCTCGGAAATAAGCAGAGAGGATGTGTACCCGGAGAACAACAGGGAGGCACTGACGAAATTCTGCATTGGATCCGGAGCAGAGCATATGGGAAAACGAACCCAATCTACACATACTCGGGCTGTCCATGGATAATGTTGGACAATTCGAAAGAATCACGATTATAAATATGCAAATGCATGCATATTTATAGATGTAACCCTTTCGAACGGGAGACGCATAGTGGTTACGCATACTGATGATTGACACCTATAGCTAGCAAGTTTCATCGGCACGAAGACCGGAACAGAGCAAATGAAGGGGGAGGAGATGTCATTTGTGCTCACCAACGAACGCAGGGGCGGAGCTTGTCGAACGCACAGGGAGGTCGTCAAACAGCACACCCTCGCAGCGACGAAACAACTGCACATTTAAATACACCCGATCAACACAAATATATATATGATGTTTTGCATAACAAAATCAAAAAATATACGACCTAACTCATAATTCACAAATATATGACCCCGTTGGGGTCGGGGTCGGGGTCGGGGTGTGGTGTGGTGTCAGGGTGTCGGGGTCGATCGGGGTATCAGGGTGTCGGGGTGTCGGGGTCGGGGTTTTGGTGTCTGGGTGTGGGGGGTCGGGGTTCGGGTGGCATGCCGGGGTGTCGTGTCGGGGGTTCGGGTGGTCAGGGTGTCGGGGTCGGGTCAGGGTGTGGGTTGGGGTGGTTGTCAGGTTGTCGGTGTCGGGGTCGGGGTGTCAGGGTGTCGGGGTGTCGGGTCGGGGTGTCGGGGTGTCAGGGTGTCGGTGTCGGGGTCGGGTGTGGTGTCAGGTGTCGGGTGGTCGGTCGGGGTGTCGGGGTCGGGGTGTCGGGGTGTCAGGGTGTCTTCTTCTTCTTCTTCTTCTTTTTTCTTTTCTTTTTTTTCTTTCTTCTTCTTCTTCTTCTCCTCCTCTCCTCTTTCTTCTCTCTTCTTCTTCTCCTCATCCTCTTCCTTTTTTCTTTCTTTCCTCTTCTCATCCTCTCCTCCTCCCTCCTCCTCCTCCTCCTCTTCCTCTTTTTTCTCTCCTCTTTCTTCTCTTCTTCTCTTCTTCTTCTTCTTCTTCTTCTTCTTCTCTTCTTCTTTCTTCTTCTTCTTCTTCTGTCTTCTTCTTCTTCTTTGCTTCTTCTTCTTCTCTTCTTCTTCTCTTCTTCTTCTCTCTCTTCTTCTCTCTTCTCTCTTTCTTCTCTTCTCTCTCTTCTCTTCTTCTCCTCTCCTCTTCTCTCTCCTCCTCTTCTCCCTCCTCCCTTCTACTCTTCTTATCTTCTAAACTAAAACTAAAACTAATCTAAAATAAACTAAACTAAAACTAAAACTAAAACTAAACTGAAACTAAAACTAAACTAAAACTAAACTAAAACAGAAACTAAACTAAAAGAAACTAAAAAGGGGGGGGGGAGAACTCACCTGCAGGGGATCGCCGTGGAGGAGGCCGGGGCGGCTGGTGATGGGACGGCGGCCGCTGGAGGAGGCGGTGGCCCGGTGGAGGGGGAGGCCGGATGGCCGCGGCGGGACGGGGCGGGGACGGCGACGCAGGGGAGGGGGCGGGGCGGCTGGATGGCCGCGGTGCGGCGGGGGCGCGGTGGAGGTCGGGGCGCCGCAGGAAGGGGTGCGGGGCGACGAGGCGAGGGGCGACGGGGCAAGGGCGGCGGCGGGTGGTGGGGTGGTGCGGCGAGGGGGGGGCGGGTGGTCGGGGCGACGGGGGCGAAGGACGGTGGGTGGGCGGGTGGCAGGGCAAGGGGGCGGCGGCGGGTGGCTGGTGGCGGGGGCGGCGGCGGGTGGCGGTGGTCGACGGGGAGAGAAGACAGAAACAGAGGGGGTGCTCGGCCGTTAGTTAGGTCAACTCTTTGCCGTCCGTGCTCCTTTGCCGTCCACTTTATTCTCTTTGCCATCTGCTAGCAGACGGCAAAGAGGGGTGCCGTTAGGTTTTTCCTAAGCAGCTCGTTAGTGGGCCCACCTCTCTCTTTGCCGTCCGCCAGCTCACGGCAAAGATTCTTTGCCGTCCGCTAGCAGACGGCAAAGAAATGGCTGATGGCAAAGAAGGTCTTTGCCATCAGCCATTTCTTTGCCGTCCGTTTTATGTAACCGGACAGCAAAGACCTTCTTTGCCGCCAGCCAGCAGACGGCAAAGAATTGGCAGACGGCAAATAAGCTAATTCCAGTAGTGACCTTTGGCTCTATAACTGGCGTATTCGGATCCTCCTTTGGCGGTAGGGTGAAATTTGCCTTCAACGAGGTCCAAAGATCATCTTTCTGTCTATCGGTGACAAAAGAAACTTCAGGGTCGTCCTTAGCCGGCTTATTCCATTTCTGGATGCTGATCGGGATGATGTCCCTAACAATAGCTCCGCACTGAGCAACAAATGCATCCTTGGTCCGCTTGGGTTCAATCGGTTGGCCATCGTCCGCGAGTT
This sequence comes from Thinopyrum elongatum, assembly GCA_011799875.1. Classification (NCBI taxonomy): domain Eukaryota; kingdom Viridiplantae; phylum Streptophyta; class Magnoliopsida; order Poales; family Poaceae; genus Thinopyrum; species Thinopyrum elongatum. The sequence continues at coordinate 689,035,544 of CM022298.1, read as the reverse complement.
CTGTGATCGTGAACCTTTCATCCTGGCGCAACCTTTTCTTCGGGCCTCGTCTCGTTATAGAAGTTTGGCTCGATCCGTAGGGCTATAAAAGAAGAAAGAAGCATTAATATATGTACATACCAAAACAATTAATGCATCAATTAGTCAGCACAGGCTTAATTAATATATATATACCTCGCCGGACTTTGCAACAGCTCCCTCCTCTGTTCAGTCACCGGAGCCGTCATCATGGTCTCCTTCTTGCTCCGCCATTTGGTCACCGGAGCCGTCATGATCATGTCCTTCCTCCTCCATTGTTCGATCACCGGAGCCGTCATCTTCTCCTTCCTGACCATCGGTGTCGTTGAGAAACGACAAGACATCACCTCCGCCGAGGATTATATCCCCCAACAACTGTTCTTGTTCCAAGTCTCTTTGCTCCATAGTTTCTGCAAATATATATTACAACATGGCAATATACAAACATGAGAGATGGATATATTAGTGGCAAACAAAGACCTAGCTATTATCACAACAAGGGATCATATTAGTGGCCTCGACGCTTCTACGGTTTGGGGTGGCCTCGACAACGCTTCTAGGGTTTGGGGTGGCCTCGACAACCTTTAAGGGATTTAACAAAATGGCGCCATTCTGGATGTGCAGAAAGTGGTCCATATTTTTCCTAATCTCATCTACCCTTCTATATGTCACGTTGTCTAGTGTCAAAGGATTCAAGAAAACCATGTCTTCATCATTAGCCGGAAGTAACAGGCGCATAATGGTACGAAGCTCTCCAAAATTGTTTTGGAACGGAGTCCCGGATAGGATAATTAGTTTTTTGGTACGAAGTTCAGCAAGAACATTCCGAATATCGCTATTTGGAAGGCCTTTGCTGAAATTCATACCAAAAAGCGAATTATTCTATCCGGAACTCCGTTCCAAAACAACTTTGAAGAGCTTCGTAGCATTATACGCCTGTTACTTCCGGCTAATGATGAAGCCATGGATTTCTTCAATACTTTGACAGACAACATGACATATAGAAGAATATATATATATATATATATATATATATATATATATATATATATATATATATATATGAGATCAGAAAAAAAATTGGATCAACTTGTGCACATCCATAATGGGGGCATTCTTGATAAATCTATGTCAAGAGTTGCATATGTCAAATGTTGCATATGTCAAAATTCAAACTTTGACATATGATCAAACTTTGATATATGATCAAATTTGATATATGATCAAACTTTGATATATGATCAAATGTTGCATATGTCAAAATTCAAACTTTTACATATGATCAAACTTTGATATATGTCCACCGCGATATAAAATGATACATAGACTTGTTTGATCGACGTCCCCCCTCATGTCGAAGTTACCGGAGTTTTCTTCTAGTGGTTTGGGTGGCCTCGAGAGTTTGTCGGGTAGGGGCGGGAGGGGGTAGGAGATCGACAACGCTTTTTTTCTAGGGTTTGGGTAGCCTCGAGAGTTGGTCGCCCGGTATATCGAGAGAGGGGTGAACATTTTACCATAGTAACTTAGAAAAAAAATGTTATCGGGGAGGGGGTATATCGACAACGACATACATACATGGAAAAAAATGATATCCATCTATACATACATAGCCACATACATATATACATGGAAAAAATGCTATGAAAAAAAATACATATATGAACAAAAAAATGCTATGAACAAAAAAATTAATACACATATGAACAAAAAAATACATATATGAACAAAAAAATACTATGAACAAAAAAATGTTGCATATGTCAAAATTCAAACTTTGACATATGATCAAAATTATTGCATCTAGTTACATTGGATCAAATGTTGCATTGTGAAATATGCAACATTCAAACTTTTTTCAATATGACAAACTTTTAATACATTCAAACATCTAAAACATCAAAACATACATATATATACATCTAAAACATCAAAAATTCCTACTCAATAAACATCTAAAACATCAAAACATAAAGTATATCATCATATCATCAAGTTTTCATATATCATCATATCACCAAGTTTTCATATATATACTACAGAAAAAATAGACCAAGTTTTCATATATATACATCTAAAAAACATGTAAAAACATCTAAAAATTACAAAAAAAAGGAAGCTGGCGGAGGGGCACGGCGGCGGCGGCGACGGCGCCGCCGGTAGGGCAGGGCAGGGGCGCGGGAGCAGGGCATGGTGCTCACAGGGGGCTGCGGGGCACGGCGGGCGGCGTCGGGGCGGGCAGGGGCGCGGGGAGCGGCGCCGGTGTCGGGGCAGAGGGCGTCGGCGGCGACGTTGAGCAGCCTGACGGCGGCGGCGGCGGCGGCGACGGCGAGGTGCACCAGAGGAGCAGGGGCGTCGGGCGGCGACGACGACAAGAGGAGCAGGGGCGTCGGGCGGCGACGACGACGAGAGGAGCAGGGGTGTCGGGCGGGGAAGAAGTGATAGATTTTGGAGAAACTGCTAAGTGCTGGTTATATACCCGGAGCATTGGTCCCGGTTCATGGAACCAACCGGGACCAATTCCCATCTTTGGTCCCGGTTCATGCCACCAACTGGGACCAAAGGTCTCTGCTTCTCGCCCTTTGGGCTGCTGGTCCCGGTTGGTGCCATGAACCAGGACCAAAGGGGGGCATTGGTCCCGGTTCATGCCACCAACCGGGACCAATGGTGTGCTTGCACAGCGGCGTGGTGGGAGTTTAGTCCCACCTCGCTAGTTGAGAGGGTGCCGCACCTGTTTAAAAGGCGCGGTGCGCCTGAGCCTTCGAGCTCCTCTCTAAAGCAGGCTTACGGGCCTAACCTCCCTGTATAAGCCTATGGGCCTACTGGGCCTTCTGCGGGCCTGAATCCTGGCCCACCTGGATGGTTGGGTTTCTAGTCGTATTCAGGCCGTGGTGGCCCAGTAGGCGGCATTTTTTTTATTTTTTTCCATTTTTTTGTTTTGTTTTTTGCATTATTTATTTTCTTTTGTTTTTTTCTTTATTTTTTTAATTCTTTCTGTTGTTAGGTCACAAAAATTATAAACTTTCTGTTAGTGTCATTAGTTTTCAAATTTGAATAGTTTAAATTTGAATTCTTTGAAATTTGTGTGAATCACTAGTTTGTGAATAACTTTACTATAAAAATAGATTTTTGAGTCATTCTTTTTCCTGCTATTTAATATTACTGTGTTTTATCATTATATTGAAAAACAGATTTTGTTATTTTAGTTTCTATCAAAAAAAATCTTTATGATAATTCTTTTTGCTATTAAAGTTTCTAACAAAAAAATTCTTTATGATAATTCTTTTTGCTATTAATGTTTTGAACAAAAAATACTTTGATAATTTTAGTTGCATACATTTTTTATAATTTTAGTTTCATAAATACTAGAAGTTTATAAAATGTTTTTAGTTGATTACTTTTGCTATTAGAGTTTTATAAAAGCTTTTTAGTTGATTCTTTTTGCTATTGAAGAATATTATAGTTTTTTTTTAGTTGATCATAACAGAATATTTTAATTGATTTTTTTAGTTGATTTCTTTTGCTATTAGAGTTTCATAAAAGTTTTCTAGTTCATTCTTTTTGCTATTAGTTCATTCTTTGAGCTAAATGACCCTAAAATTGAAAAGCACTTTAAATGAACTATGAAAAGGTTGAAAGTTGGCATGGTATCATCATTTCACGCACATAGCATGTGCTAAAAAGTTGAGAGGGTTATGGCAAAAACTGGTGCACTTTGTGTACAAAATGGACAATCCCTTTCGAAGTATCAGGGTTTCGGACGAAAACTCATCTGTTACAAAGGGATTTCATTTTTTTTTTGAACTTATTTGAACCCAGACTTTTTGTGTGTTCAAAATGCACCATTCAAAGCCACATCATCAATTTTCAACCCTTTCTGACTTCATTTGGTATTTTTCATGCATTTACTGATTTTTTTGAGCTAAATGACCCTGAAATTGAAAAGCACTTCAAATGAACTGTGAAAAGGTTGAAAGTTGGCATGGTATCATCATTTTACCCACATAGCATGTGCTAAAAAGTTGAGAGGGTTACGGCAAAAACTGGATGCACTTCGTGTACAAAACGGACAATCTCTTTCGAAGTATCAGGGTTTCGGACGAAAACTCATCTGTTACAAAAGGCATTTCATTTCTTCACATGTAACTGCAGTGATGTTCTAGATCAAAGGCATCATCATAATAGTTGTGGAGAGAAAGTCTTCACTTTTTCTTCGCTTGTGTCCTTTGCTTATTGCGCCGTAACCATGGATAATCTTCATCGTTTAACAGCGTGCTTGGGTCAGCCTTGACTTTGAAGGGAGGAATTTCATGAAACTTTTCATAATCTTCAGACATGTCTGTCTTGCCCTCCAATCCCACGATGTCTCTTTTTCCTGAAAGAACTTTGTGGCGCTTTGGCTCATCGTATGATGTATTCGCTTCCTTATCTTTTCTTTTTCTCGGTTTGGTAGACATGTCCTTCACATAGAAAACCTACGCCACATCATTGGGTAGGACGAATGGTTCGTCTGTGTACCCAAGATCGTTCAGATCCACTGTTGTCATTCCGTACTGTGGGTCTACCTGTACCCCGCCTCCTGACAGATTGGCCCATTTGCACTGAAACAAAGGGACCTTAAAATCATGTCCATAGTCAAGTTCCCATATGTCCACTATGTAACCATAATATGTGTCCTTTCCCCTCTTGGTTGTTGCATCAAAGAGGACACCGCTGTTTTGGTTGGTGCTCTTTTGATCTTGGTCGATCGTGTAAAATGTATTCCCATTTATCTCGTACCCTTTGTAAGTCAATACAGTCGAAGATGGTCCCCTTGCCAACGAGTACAGCTCATCAGAAACAGTGTTGTCACCCATGAGACGTGTTTGCAACCAACTACCAAAAGTCCTGATGTGTTCACATGTAATCCAGTCGTCACACTGCTCCGGGTGTTTGGAGCGCAAAATATTCTTGTGTTCATTGACATACGGGGTCACCAAGGTAGAATTCTGTAGAACTGTGTAGTGTGCTTGAGACCAAGAATGCCCGTCCCTACATATTATTGAGTCTGCTCCTAGCGTGCCTTTTCCAGTCAGTCTCCCCTCATACCGCGATTGAGGGAGACCAATCTTCTTAAGGTCAGTAATGAAGTCAACACAAAACCCAATGACCTCCTCTGTTTGATGGCCCGTGGAGATGCTTCCTTCTGGCCTTGCACGGTTACGAACATATTTCTTTAAGACTCCCATGAACCTTTCAAAGGGGAACATATTGTGTAGAAATACAGGGCCCAGAATGGCAATCTCGTCGACTAGATGAACTAGGACGTGCGTCATGATATTGAAGAAGGATGGTGGGAACACCATCACGAAACTGACAAGACATTGCGCCAAATCACTCCTTAACCTTGGTAGGATTTCTGGATCGATCACCTTCTGAGAGATTGCATTGAGGAATGCACATAGCTTCACAATGGCTAGTCGAACGTTTTCCGGTAGAAGCCCCCTCAATGCAACCGGAAGCAGTTGCGTCATAATCACGTGGCAGTTATGAGACTTTAGGTTCTGGAACTTTTTCTTTGGGATATTTATTATTCCCTTTATATTGGACGAGAAGCCAGACGGGACCTTCATACTGAGCAGGCATTCAAAGAAGATTTCCTTCTCTTCTTTGGTAAGAGCGTAGCTGGCAGGACCTTCATACTGCTTTGGAGGCATGCCGTCTTTTTCGTGCACACGTTGCTGGTCCTCCCATGCCTCCGGTGTATCTTTTGTTTTCCCATACACGCCCAAGAAGCCAAGCAGGTTCACGCAAAGATTCTTCGTCACGTGCATCATGTCGATTGCAGAGAGGACCTCTAGCTCTTTCCAATAGGGTAGGTCCCAAAATATAGATTTCTTCTTCCACATGGGTACGCGTCCCTCAGCGTCATTCGGAACAGATAGTCCGCCGGGACCCTTTCCAAAGATTACTTGTAAATCATTGACCATAGCAAGTATGTGATCACCAGTACAAATGGCGGGCTTCCTCCGGTGATCTGCCTCGCCTTTGAAATGCTTGCCTTTCTTTCGACATTGATGGTTGGTCGGAATAAATCGATGATGCCCCAGGTACACATTCTTCCTGCATTTGTCCAAATATATACTTTCGGTGTCATCTAAACAGTGCGTGCATGTGTGGTATCCCTTGTTTGTCTGTCCTGAAAGATTACTGAGAGCAGGCCAATCATTGATAGTTACAAACAACAACGCATGTAGGTCAAATTCCTGCTGGTCTTGCTCATCCCACACATGTACACCTTTTCCATTCCACAGCTGTAAAAGTTCTTCAACTAATGGCCTTAGGTACACATCAATGTCGTTGCCGGGTTGCTTAGGGCCTTGGATGAGAACTGGCATCATAATGAACTTCCGCTTCATGCACAGCCAAGGAGGAAGGTTATAGATACATAGAGTCACGGGCCAGGTGCTATGATTGCTGCTCTGCTCCCCAAAAGGATTAATGCCATCCGTGCTTAAACCAAACCATACGTTCCTTGCGTCACCTGCAAAGTCCCCCCACTTTCTCTCGATTTTTCTCCACTGCGACTCGTCAGCGGGTGCTCTCAACTTCCCGTCTTTCTTGCGGTCCTCTTTGTGCCATCGCATCAACTTGGCATGCTCTTTGTTTCTGAACAGACGTTTCAACCGTGGTATTATAGGAGCATACCACATCACCTTGGCAGGAACCCTCTTCCTGGGGCGCACGCCGTCAACATCACCAGGGTCATCTCGTCTGATCTTATACCGCAATGCACCGCATACCGGGCATGCGTTCAAATCCTCGTATGCACCGCGGTAGAGGATGCAGTCATTAGGGCATGCATGTATCTTCTGCACCTCCAATCCTAGAGGGCATAGAACCTTCTTTGCTCCGTACGTACTGTCGGGCAATTCGTTATCCTTTGGAAGCTTCTTCTTCAATATTTTCAGTAGCTTCTCAAATCCGTTGTCAGATACACCATTGTCTGCCTTCCACTGCAGCAATTCCAGTGTGGTACCGAGCTTTGTGTTGCCATCTTCGCAATTTGGGTACAACCCTTTTTTGTGATCCTCTAACATGCGATCGAACTTCAGCTTCTCCTTTTAACTTTCGCCTTGTCTCTTTGCATCAACAATGACCCGGTGAAGATCATCATCGGGCACATCGTCTGGTTCCTCTTGATCTTCAGCTTCCCCCATTGCAGCATCACCGTATTCAGGGGGCACATAGTTGTCATCATCCTCTTCTTCTTCGCTGTCTCCCATCATAACCCCTCTTTCTCCGTGCTTGGTCCAAACATTATAGTGTGGCATGAAACCCTTCTCAAGCAGGTGGATGTGAAGGATTTTCGAGTCAGAGTAAGACTTCGTATTCCCACATATAGGGCATGGACAACACATAAAACCATTATGCTTGTTTGCCTCAGCCACTTCGAGAAAATTATGCACGCCCTTAATGTACTCGGAGGTGCGTCTGTTACCGTACATCCATTGCCGGTTCATCTGCGTGCATTATATATAATTAAGTGTGTCAAAAACCATTACAGAACATCATGAATACAGAAGTGACCAAATTAATAGAAGTTCATCATCACATTAAAACCAAAGTACAGTAGTGATCAAATGTTATTACTGAAAAAATAAATACATAAAGTTCATACATAGTTCTCATTGAACAACATATAGCTCTCTAGAGCATCTAATTAAACCATTTCAATGCAACAACAAATGCGATCATAATCGCAACTAAGATAACAATTGATCCAACGGCATAATGATACCAAGCCTCAGTATGAATGGCATATTTTTTAATCTTTCTAATCTTCAAGCGCATTTTATCCATCTTGATCTTGTGATCATCGACGATATCCGCAACATGCAAGTCCAATGCCATCTTCTCCTCCTCAATTCTTTTCAATTTTTTCTTCAAGTAATCGTTTTCTTTTTCAACTAAATTTAACCTCTCGACAAGAGGGTCGGTTGGAATTTCCGGTTCACATACCTCCTAGATAAAACATCTATGTCACGTTGGTTGGCATAATTGTCATAAACACTAAATGAAACAAATAGTTATAAAAGATAATATATACCACATCCGAATCATAGACAGGACGAGGGCCGACAGGGGCGGATACCAAAACCATCGCACTATATAATAACAAACAATAATAAAAGTAAGAAAATTATACAAGTATCAATCTAAATCATACAAGTAAGAATTTTTTTTCTTTTAGAAAGAAGATAAGAACAAGAGGCTCACCACGGTGGTGCCGGCGACGAGATCGGTGCGGGCGATCGACGGCGGTGAGGACGGGGATGGGACTGGACGGACCGCCAAACCTAGACAAATCTTGAGGAAAATGGAGTTTGGACAAGGAGCTTCGAGAGGAGAAAACTTAAGTCTGGCTCGGTCATTTCATCGAACACCTCATGTGCATAGGAGGTGAGCTAGAGCACCACAAAGCTCTCCCACGGCCGGCCAAAAAAACAGAGAAGTGTGCACTGCTCTGCTCGCGGGCAGGGGGTTTATATAGGCCTCTCTTTAGTCCCGGTTGGTGGCTAAAACCGGGACTAAAGGACCACTTTTGGTCCCGGTTCCAGCCACCAAACGGGACTAAAGGTTGTGGGCCAGGAGCGAGGCCCATTGGTCCCGGTTCGTGTCTGGAACCGGGACCAAAGGGGTCAGACGAACCGGGACCAGTGACCCCTGAGGCCCGGCTGGCGCCCTGACCTCACGAACTGGGACTGATGCCCCCTTTGGTCCCAGTTCGTGAGTGAACCGGGATTAATGCCCTTTTCAGGCCTAGACCAAAGCCCTGTTTTCTACTAGTGATGCACATACAATGGATTTCTCAACCATACAGATTTAACAAAAATACATTGCATACAACAGCATCGTAGTCAATTTCATCCCACAACTGACAGTCAAGTAACACAACAAAATATGAAATTAAGTTAAGACATTGAGCATATTTCATCTATATTCATAACTCCATCCTTTAGGGAAGGAACAAACCATGTGTAATTAACTTCCGTATATAAAAACCCTATATTTTAAGCCTGGTCATATCTTCATCGATGCTATGCACCTTCAGTGTAATCCAGTAAATCAGAAATTGTCAAAGCATCAATAAATGGGGCACACAATTAACATCGCAAAGATGCATCACCATGTATCACAAGCTATACATACAACTTCTGTTGCCATGACTTTGTGTAACCAAGCAATGAAAAGTAACCACAACAATCTTTTGATACATTCAGTATGGAGCTAACATAATTGTGAAGCTCCCCATGCCCTAAAACCAACGAATCACCTCATGTCCTTATAATGTGGGTAAGAAATTCTGCACCTCACAAATGTTGTGTATTAAAAGAAAAAGGTGTATGCTCTAAAATGGAACATAGAAAAATAATAAGTAGATTAAGGCCTCCTTGAATCCTGACACACACATGCTAAGCACAAGTTGGAGGCATAATAATCTCCTCATCTAAACAAGGCACTATATTCCTTTTATATAAATGCTTTAACTAAGTATTTAAGAACATGAATTAATTTCATTCTTGTAGGGGTGCAGACTACAATAGAGGCTATAAAAAAAAGAAATATCAAGGGAACACTAATATAACTTTTGTTGAGCCGATTAGCAAATAAAATCTTATCTTATAAGTAATAAGCAATAATAAAAATAATCAAGCATGCAGTATTTATGTATAAGAAAAGTTTAGCAAGCTTGGAGGATTCGCTCTACTACCTCAATAACAGCGAGTTGAGCTAAACCTGACAGGTACGAGTAGGACGTAGAATCATCCTAGAAGCACCAGGGATAAAAAGAACATATGGTACAAAGGTTCCAATATAATTGTAGTGCTATACAAAACTATTCACGCGGAGGTGATCAGACAGTCATGGCTGCGGGTGTCTATTGTCGTTGGCATGTTTTTTTTTCTTGTCACTGCACGTTCTACGTCTTATTCGTCATGTCATGTCACCAACTCACCATTGTTGAACTGTTGAATTCAATTTCGACTCATCTGAATACCTCGTCCACTGTTGGATGCTTGTTCTTAAACACCATATCATTGCACTGTAACCAAAGATGTGTTCTGTGTCATGTAGATGAACATACATTGTGAGCCTAACAACATAGCATCCACACAAAATGCAAAAAGCATGCCCTTGCATATCTCAAGAAATACATAATCAATTTTCACCATGGAAGTCATTCTTTCTATAAGTACAAAAGAACCAAAGAGAATACTACAATATATCATCCTACTGTGTTCAAATTGTTTTGTCCCTCCTCTGCAAAATAAACTATGTATGCCTTACTATGTATATCATCTAAGGATGGCTGGATGAACCACCAGTACAACTCTAACCAGCCAATAGTCAACTTTAGCTTGTAACATTCAGTGAAATTAAATACTCCCCGTATTTCTTTTAAATGAGTACTTGTATATATGAGAAAAGCATCATTACAGTTGTATGCTTGTTGAGACTGGGTTTCTCTTTTCATGTTGGGTGTGGAGTGGGTCTGAACCGATACAGACAAAAAATATGGAGGTGAAATAGGATGAAGCGAAATACAGAATGTGCTTTAGGTAGTAGAGATTACAGATTGGTCATCAAGTGACCCAGGCTTTTAGCACTAAGCACATACGTACAAAGATTGCGACAGTGAGTAAACATACCGGCTGCATTTCTTCAGAAATTCATGCATATCAACATAACAAAGTGAGTTTTGGGGGAAAAAATACCTCGATGTACCATATACATGATTTTTTGCAACTTGCTAGAATTATCCTGTCACCGCCCTTGCACCACATAAGTCATAACCACAGTTTCCTCTCGCAAACTCTGCAACTGGCCAATCAGAAACTATCAAGTCGTAGAAACACAAGAGGACACAAGGCCAATCATGAAAATCAAGTAGAGTGTGATTTACCTTGAACAGGATGCCCTTGAAATAGCTCTTCTGGTAGGCCCAGCGAACCTTGTTGTCACTGTAAAAATAATTGCCATGCAATATAAATGACCATATATTCATAATAGTAGCAAAACAACGGAACTGGCAAATAACACTTCCTGCAGTACTGTGTCTTCTCCATTGAGTGAACATCCTCTCCCATCCCAGTATCCCTGCTACCTACCCCCCCCCCCCACACCACCGGACTAACCCTACATGCCGACGACCGCGCGCCGTCGGCATAGGCCCTTTGCCGTCGGCCTAGGTCTATGCCGACGGCCACCGTCGTCATATACCCGTCGACGTAGATATCGTCAGCGTACACCTGTCAGACCGTCGGCATAGGCATATATGCCGACGGCTTCCATACGGCCGTCGGCATAGATACATCGTCGGCAGAGAAAATCACCAGATGGCAACAGACAGCGCCGTCACACACGCTAACCAACCAGCGACTAACACGTGGCATATGTAAGCCGACGGCCTGGCCGTCGGCATAGGTGGAAATCTATGCCGACGGCCAGGCCGTCGGCTTACATATGCCACGTGGCAGTCGCTGGGCGCTCCTGGCCGTCGGCATACCTGTGCCACGTGTCCCTCCCTGGTACCTCCCGGACATGGCTATGCCGACAGCCAGGCCGTCGGCATAGATCTGTTCTGTTTTTTTTATTTGCTCTGTTTTCTCATTTTCCATTCAATTTGACAACATTTAAATTCACAAAATATGACGGCCGTCGGCATAGATCTGTTCTGTTTTTTTATTTGCTCTATTTTCTCATTTTCCATTCAATTTGACAACATTTAAATTCACAAAATATGACAGAGACCATATATAGACAGAAATAAGACAGATCATCATCTGATACTCAAGATCATCATCAAGTTCATCATCTAAAGATACTCAAGATCATCATCATCATCTAAAAATCATCAACATCATCACCATCTTCGAAACTTCATGAATATAAGTATTGCAAGACATGGAACATCATCATCGTCATCTAAAGAAACTAAGAAGTACGAAACATGGAAAGTATTGCAACATATGGAACACATCATCAGCCAAGACTAGGACCATCGCCGTGAGCACCGCCAAGACCAGTACCACTTTGCCAGATCGGAGTGACTGGGCTCTCTGAAGCAGGAGTCAAGCCACCGGTCCCCTACATGTTTGAAAAGAGATTGTAAGCACGACATGTGAGCACGAAACAATGAAATTGACTGCTTATACGTTGGAATGAAAAGTCTCTAATACTTACCTTCATGTACTGCTCCCTGTTCAAGGTAAGTCGTTGCTTCTGCGCTTCACTTTTGCTCATCTTTTGATGAAGGTAGGTGTGGTAGTAGTGCGAGACGGCAACCCAGCGCACCTCATACTGCAACTGACGAGCTTTCTTCTTCGCAGCCGCCAGCAAGACCACGTTGGCTCTGGCCTTGTGCTTGTCAAGAACTCTATAGAATTGCTGCAATCATGCATAAAACCAGAAGCAAACAAGGCATGAGTTGAGTGACTCGATGATAAACTATGAACGAAACTGAAGACAAGTGATTCTGAAGAGAACTTACCCAAAATTTGGTGATCACGGCCTTAGCGGCCGTCCCGTACTCCGCGAGGCTGGCAGCCTCGTAGTGGGCCCAGCTCGTGGCCAAAACCCGCAGCTCTGGGTCCCTGTCTGGCCGCGGGCAGAATAGGCCAGGCCAAAACTCCTTCAACAGGACAGTGATAAGGCCGTTCGGTTTACGACCCTTTCCGTGAAGGATCCAGTTCCTGCAAAAGAATCAAAGAATTAGCATGTGTACAATAAAAAAATGTTGGCATGTGTTCAAAATATGATTGAGAGGCACTTACTCTGTCCCCGCGGGTTCAATGAGCCACTTGTTCGCCTTGATAGAAGGTGGTGTAGGTAGTTCTGCAATACCACGCAGCCACCCCTTCGGACCACCCGACGGCAAGTCACCCCACAACTCGGCGTCACCCTCCCCTCCACCACCCTCCTCCTCGCCCTCCTCCTTCCCCTCCTCCTCGCACTCCTCCTCCTCGTGAACCTCCTCCTCCTCAGACTCAGAAGGTGGCTCAGTATAGGATGGCATCGAAGAAGACCCCCCTATTTCGGACACGGCTCGGAGTTTTTTGACCCGGGTGCCTCTCCCCCCACCCCCTCCTCCTCTAGGGTCTCCTCCCCTGACCCCTGGACCTCCCTGTGAGGTGTCATCCTCACGTAGTCGGGGGAACCTTGTGGGCTCGTCCACTCCGAGTAAGTCCTTTGAATTTGCTTAGGAAACCCGCGCCGCTGGACTTGCCCATGATTAGCAAACCTGCATTGAGAAGAGAATAAACAATTAGTAAGGATATCAAATAAACAAGCATATAGAAAAGAACATTAATAATAGAAGAGCACATTAAGCATACATAAAAGAACATTAATAACAGAAGAGCACATTAAGCATACAGAAAAGAACATTAATAACAGAAGAGCACATTAAGCATACTATTCTAATCTACCTCAATCAATCATTAAAAGAACTTACATTTTCTAGAACCCATATGAATCATCACTATTGTAATCTATTTGTCGACCGGTCTCATCATCACTATCACGCATATCTTCTTCGTTGTCTGACGAAGGTGGAGGCTCTTCCTCATCGTCAGCGTCTTCATTTAACTTTTCAAGCATAATTATGTCTCTTTGATTCACAATTGCCTCACCATCAATCCATGCATCATCATCGTTTGGGTCCAGGTCAACATAACCCAAGTCATCATCGTCCATGTTTCGGACCACGTCATCATGTTGCTCTTGAAAGAACACTCCCTCGTAGGTCATGGGGTTTATGTTGTAGTAATCATCATCGTTCGGGTCCGGTAGCTTACCATGTGGTGACACCTTGAACACAACTTCCCAACCCTTTAGGTACTCTTTCTAGCATGGGTAAGGCAGATAATATACTTGTGTGGCCTGGGTAGCCGCGATAAAGAGATCAGCTCCGGCATAGATGGTTGATGGTTTAACTTCAACTAAACCAACAGAAGGCGTATGTCTCAGACCCTTTTTGGGGTCGAACCATCGGCATTTGAACACAGTGAGACTTAGGGGTTCGCGACCACGTTTGAATGTAAGCTCGTATATTTTTCCTACCCTTCCGTAGTACTCTACTTTATTATCTCCTTCGGTGAAGACTCCGGTATTTATAGTTTTGGGATCAGGCCGACTGTTCTGGTGCTCCTCTGTATGGAAGCGATACCCATTCACATCATACTTTTCGCATGTCATGACCTGACTGTTAAAACCCATGGAAACCCATCTCAATTCTTCATCCATTGATGTGTTCGGATCTTTTCCCTACAAGTTTAATTGAAATTATAGGGTGCATTAGTTTAATTGGAATTGTAGGGTGGACTAGGTAATAGGGAAGTGTGAACATTTACTTTCTCCATGAATCAAGCAACAAAATTTTTCCTTCCATCGGCACCCTTTCGGAGAAGAGCAAGTGCCTCCGCTTTAGTAGGAGGCAGCATTCCCGTCCACTCTTCATCAATGAATCGACGAAAATAAGAAAAGCGGTATTAGAACGAGGCAAAGTGAACATAACGAATTGACTAAAAGAATGGTGCAAAGGTATTACCTCATTCACTCATCCTCAACTTCCTTGATGTTGTGCAAGATATAGAACATGACATCCTCCCACTCATCTTGTGGCATGATATAAGGTGTCGGGCATCCAGCCCTGCCACCTTGCGCGCTGAATAGAGGCAGGTTAGGTTTATACTTGGGTTGTTCTGTATTGTATCGAGACACCTTATTGTGCAGTGTGGGAACATGGTCCGGATAATACGCTGTCCTGAGGTCTGCCACCTCCTCTAGGATAACTGCCTCAGCTATGGAAGCTTCAATCTTAGCTTTGTTTCCATATTTCTGTCTCAGATGCTTGTTCTGTCTCTCAGGGCCGTACTGCCAACGATTCTGCACAGGGCCCCCCCAACAATACCTCGTTCGTGAGGTGCAAAATGAGATGTGTCATCGGAGTAAAGAAGCCTGGCGGGAAGATCTTCTCTAGTTTGCATATCAACTCCGGCGCCTTCTTGTGCATTTCTTTTATCATCTCGGGACATACTTCTTTAGCACAAAGCGTGCGGAAGAAATGGCTTAGCTCCGCAAGCACACACCAGACACGCTCGGGAACATAGCCTCGAACCATCACCGGCATAATCCGCTCAATCCATACATGATAGTCATGACTCTTGAGCCCGGTCACTTTGCCCATTAAAAGATTGACCCCCTTACTTATATTCGATGCATAACCATCAGTGAACTTCACGACGTGTTTCAGCCACTTGAATGCCTCCATCTTATGATCCTTTTTAAGTACGAAGTCAGCATCTGGCTTGAACCAAGATTTTCGACCGCCTGTGGGAGGCTGCATGTGTAGACGTGGTCTATCACAAATATTCTGTTGATCGACTCTAGCATTAACATTATCCTTTGTCTTATTAGGAATGTTGAGGATCGTGCGAAAAGGGCCTCTGCGACATTCTTTTTGGTGTGCATCACGTCGATGTTGTATGGAAGTTTGAGGTCCTTGAAATAGGGAAGCTGCGTGAAGGGGGTAATGTGAGTCCAGTTGTGCGTCTCACCATATCGTTCAAAACCTTTGGCTTTCCCTTCGCCTTTTCCTTTGCCCTCGCCCTCGCCCTCGCCTTCGCCTGTGGCTTTGCCTTTGCCTTTCCCTTCGTCGGCAGGATTAAGAGCTTTTAGCTGAGCAAGCACATCCGCACCAGAAAACGTTGGAATCTCGTTTACTTCGTGGACGACTAGGCCTTTTGTGAAGTTCTTCTTGTCTTCCCTATCAGGATGGTCTGGAGGGAGGAACTGTCGATGCAGGTCAAAGGCAACATACTTGCCACCCTTCTTCAGCCAAATGAAACGCAAGGCCTGCATGCACACTGGGCAAGGCATCTTCCCACTTGTACACCATCCGCAGAATAGGGCATAGCCGGGAAAGTCATGCATGCAATACTGTAGCCAAACTTTCATCAAGAAATTTTTCTGCAGATGCCGGTCGTATGTCAACCTCGGGAAGTACCAAGAATGGTGCAAATCATCCACCAACGGCTGCATAAACACACTAAATTCTTCCCCAGATATTCAGGCCTCGGAATTATAAGCGACAGGAACATGGTCTTGCGTTGCATTATGGCGCCGGGAGGGAGATTGAGTGGAATAACAAACATGGGCCAGCAGCTGTATGGATTAGACGACATACCATATGGATTGAACCCATCACCTGATATAGCAATTCTGACATTCCCAGCCTTGGCTGCTTCCTCAGGGTATTCTGTATCGAATGACTTCCATGCTTCACCTTCTGATGGATGTACGATTTTATTTGGATTGTACCTTTTCCCTTCCTTGTGCCACTTCATCATTTTGGCAGACTCCTCGGTGATGAAAAGGCGCTGCAGTCTTTATATGAAATGAAGATACCGAAGAACCTTCGCAGGGATTTTTAGCTGCTTCTTCTGACCCTGCACATCGACCACCTCAATATACCGAGAGGAATCGCACTTCCTACAGTAGTTGTCATTCGTATACTCATGCCTAAACAAAAGGCAATTCTTTGGACAAACATGTATTTTCTCATAATCCATGGAGAGCGCCTTCATGATTTTCTTCGTAGCGTACATGGTTTTTGGTAGTTCATGGCCCTCAGGGAGGTTGTTAGCCCATACTCCCAGAAATGCTTCGAAGCAACCTCGGCTACAGCCGTACTCGGCCTTGACTGCCATCAGTTGCGAGATGGCATCCATCTGAGAGAGCTTGGCACCCTCATAAAGAGGTTTCTTTGACGAGGCCAAGATATCCAGGAAGGCCTTTGCGGTTTCCTCCGGCTCCTCCGGTTCATTCGCTGAAAGTGACGGAGGTGTCGGTTGTGCAGCAAAGACATCATCTAGCATGTCTCTAACCCCATCGTCCTCATAACCAGCGATGCGTTGTCGTATCACCTCCTCTCTACCATGGTCCCGCTGGGCAAAGTTTATCGGCATGCTAAAGTTTGGCATAAATCCATGCGTGCGAAGGTGCTTAGTCATCTCACTCTTATCTCTGCGCATACGTCTCTTACATTTGGCACAGGGGCATTCTGGCACAATTCTCATTGGACTACGGAATATCTCTTTCAAAAACACATCGGTTTTGTCGGCCCACTCTGTTGATACTTGATTCCGACAGAAAAACCCACTATACATCCACTGATTATTTGCCATCTCTGCTTTATTGGAAGCCACACAACAAAATTAAGGATTCATTTAAATTACTCACATCAATGTTTTATTTTTTACAGGGTTGACGAGAAACGACATTTAATCCACCTACATCTCTAATAGGTAAAGATGGGTCCTAATCCAACCCAAGAATGTGTAGATTGAGTACGTTGTCCATGCTCTACCCCATTCCGAGACAAAATTTCGGCAGCACCTCCCCGCTGTTCTCCAAATACACGTCTCGGCAAAATGCCGGGAGAATGTGCATCCGGAGAACAATGGGGAGGCGCCGCCGAAATCCTGTCTCGGAACGGGGTAGACCATGGACAACGTACCCAATCTACACATCCTCGGGCTGTCCGTGGAAAATGCTGGACAATCTGAAAGAGATGCGGTGATAAATATGCAATTGAATGCATATTTATCGATGCAACCCTTTTGGACGGGAGACGCCTAGGTTATGCGACTTGACGTGAAAATGAAACCTAGTGACATAAAAAAATGAAGGAGGACATGGAATTGTAGCTCACCCTCGGATGTAGAGGATCTAGTCAATCAGCGGAGAGGGATGATCGTGGACCAACAGCTCCAACGTCAAAGATCACTCCACAGAGATGAAACACCACAAATCCTGTAAATTCGACCGAGTGAAAAAAATTTACATCATCACATATCACATAAAGCATTGACACTATATTATGAAACAACATCTCAAATTGCAAAAAAAGCTTCATTAAGTATTTTAGAAACTAAGTGTCTCAAAATGCTTCTTACAAATCAACATGACAAATAACGTGTCTTATGAATTAACAAGACCTAACACTAACTTGACCAAACACAAAACTTACCAATATCCATCAATCCATCCATCTATCACAAACTTGACCAACATCCATTCATCCATATTTTAAACTAAGTGTCTACAAAATTTCACATATCCATCAATCCATACATCTATGCACAAAACAAACAGTAACAAAATGCAAAGAAATGAAGAAAAAAAAGCTCGCCGGGGGGCGTTTTGGGCGCCGGTGCAGCGGGCGAGCGGGGAGGCCGGGGGCAGCGGTCGGGGAAGGGTGGACGGGGGCCGGGGCCGCCGCTGCAGGGCGTCGGCGGAGGGGGGGATCCGAGCCCCGGCCGGCACGCCGAGGCCCGAGCAGGAGAGGAAGGGCGCGGGGTTGGGGCAGCGTGGACGCATGCCGGCGCGAGGTGGCAGGGCGGACGGGGGTGGTGGTGGGGTGAGGGGGCGGAGAGGGTGGTGGCCGTCGTGGCGCGGAGTCGAGGTGGCGACGGTGTGGCGGCGGCGGCGCGAGGAGGGGGCGGAGAGGGCCGGGTCGTGGCGTGGCGCGGGTCGGGATGGAGGCGGGGAGGGGCGAGGGAAGGGGAGGGGCGCGGGTGGAGCGGTGGGGAGCGGCGCGGGTGGAGCGGCGGCGGGCGGTGCGGGTCGAGGCGGGTGGGGCGCGGGGAGAGATGGGGAATGAGTGGCCGAGGCGCCCCGGCCGCGAGTGGATAAGGGAATCTATGCCGACGGCTTAGCCCTCGGCATAGGTGACGATGCCACGTGGCAACCTATGCCGACGGCTTTGCCGAAGGCATAGATAGGAGGTCAACAACTTTAAAAAATAGTCCCACCTCGCCCAAAGACAAGCAACATGACCAGTTTAAATAGTTGGCTAATCCACACGAAGCAAGCTCCGGTATTCATTAGACTTCTGTTAAGAAAACAGACAATTACTGTGAAACTTTCAGTGCGCGGCCCCAGCCCGGTGCCCGGGCACTGAAGGTTTCACAGTGAGAGTCCGTTTTCCATGATGGATGCCGATGTTTTTTATAAATTCAATTATTACTATTTTTTTAGTTTGAGGACCCGGTGCAAAGCTCTTGTGGCCGTTTCCCCCCTCCGTGCGACGGCGGCATCGACGTCCATGAGGGGGGTCACACTACGGAGCCGCGTGTCGGGTGCTTGCCACCACACCTTACGCCATGTATGAGGGCCGGGTGCGATGCTCCGGTGGCATTGCTACCCCCCCCCCCCCGGGCCCCCCTCCCGCCTAAACCTCGAGCGTTTGACCACGACATCTAGCCCTTTGACTTTCCCCGAACGGGCTTTGACTAGTGGACCTCTCCACCCGGTTGTGGTAGGTCAGCCCATAGGAACACTTGGGAGCAACGTCTGGGCCTAACCCAAAGCAAGATCCCCTCCGTGTAGACCCGATGCGGCCGTTTCCTCCCTCCGGGTGCCGGCGGCGGCGCCGTCCGTGAGGGTGGCCACACCCCGGAGATGCTTGCTGCCTCTTCAGACATGCCACCACACCTTACGACATGTATGAGGGCCCGGTGCGATGCTCCGGTGCCATTGCTACCCCCCTGGGGTCCCCCTCCCACCTAACCCTGGAGCGTTTGACCACGAGATCTAGCCCTTTGACTTTCCCCGGACGGGCTTTAACCAGTGGACCTCTCCACCCGGTTGTGGTAGGTCAGCCCATAGGAACACTTGGGAGCAACGTCCCGGCCAAACCCACAGCAAGATCCCCTCCGTGTAGACCCGACGCGGCCGTTTTCCCCCTCCAGGTGCCGGCGGGAGCACCGTCCGTGGGCATGGCCACACCTCGGAGACACATGTTGCCTCTTCAGACATGCCACCACACCTTACGACATGTATGAGGGCCCGGTGCGATGCTCCGGTGGCATTGCTCCACCCCCCCCCCCCCCCCCCGAGGGCCCCCTCCCGCCTAACCCTGCAGCGGTTGACCACAAGATCTAACCCTTTGACTTTCCCCCGGACGGGCTTTGACCAGTGGACCTCTCCACCCGGTTGTGGTAGTTCAGCCCATAGGAACACTTGGGAGCAACATCCGGGCCAAACCCACAGCAAGATCCCCTTCGTGTAGACCCGACGCGGCCATTTTCGCCCTCCAGGTGCCGTCCGTGAGGGTGGCCACACCCCGGAGACCCGTGCTGCCTCTTCAGACATGCCACTGATACATATCCAACGTATCTATAATTTTTTATTGTTCCATGCTGTTATATTATCATTCTTGGATGTTTTACAATCAATTTATAGCAACTTTATATCATTTTTTGGGACTAACCTATTGACATAGTGCCCAAAGCCAGTTGTTGTTTTTTGCTTATTTTTTACTTCGCAGGAAATCAATACCAAACGGAGTCCAAATGCAGCGAAACTTTTTGGTGATTTTTTCTGGACGAGAAGACACAAGTTGGGCCAAGGAAGTACCAGAGGGGTGCCCCGAGGGGGGCACAACCCACCTGGGTGCGCCTGGAGGCCCAGGCGCGCCCTGGTGGGTTGTGCCCACCTCGGTGGCCTCCCGCACCGCCTCTTTGCTCTATTAATACCCCAATATTCCAGAAACCCTAGGAGAGTCGACGAAAATCAATTCCAGCCGCCGCAAGTACCAGAAACCATAGATCCAATCTAGACACCATCACGGAGGGGTTCATCATCCTCATTGGTGCCTCTCCGATGATGCGTGAGTAGTCCATTGTAGACCTACGGGTCCGTAGTTAGTAGCTAGATGGCTTTCTCTCTCTCTTTTGATTCTCAATACAATGGTCTCTTGGAGATCTATTTGATGTAACTCTTTTTTGCGGTGTGTTTGTTGGGATCCGATGAACTTTGAGTTTATGATCAGATCTATGTTTTTATCCATGAAAGTTATTTGAGTCTTTTGATCTCTTCTATGCATCATTACTTATAGCCTCGTATTTCTTCTTCGAATATTTGGTTTAGTTAGGCCAACTAGATCGATTTTTCTTGCCATGGGAAGAGGTGCTTTGTGATGGGTTCGATCTTACAGTGCTTGATCCCAGTGACAGAAGGGGAACCGACACGTATGTATCGTTGCTATTAAGGATAACAAGATGGGGTCTATTTCTACATAAATAGATCTTGTCTACATCATGTCATCGTTCTTATTGCATTACACCGTTTCTCCATGAACTTAATACACTAGATGCATGCTGGATAGCGGTCGATGTGTGGAGTAATAGTAGTAGATGCAGGCAGGAGTCGGTCTACTAATCTTGGACGTGATGCCTATATAATGATCATTGTCTGGATATCATCATAATTATTTGAAGTTCTATCAATTGCCCAACAGTAATTTGTTTACCCACCGTATGCTATTTTTCTCGAGAGAAGCCACTAGTGAAATCTACGGCCCCCGGGTCTATTTTCTCATCATATATTTTCAGATCTATTTTGCTATTTGCCTTTTTATTTATTTGCCACTTTTATTTTCAGATCTATATTTCTAAAAACCCAAAACTATTTTGCTTCACTTTATTTTATTCGCGATCTATTTATCCAATCTACTACAATTTATCTCACATCCGTTTGCCAATTTCTAGCGTCGTTACCCGAAAGGGATTGACAACCCCTTTAACACGTCGGGTTGCAAGTATTTGTTCTTTGTGTGCAGGTGCTGTTTATGTAGTGTTTCTTGGTTCTCCTACTAGTTTGATAACCTTGGTTTCATCATTGAGGGAAATACCTACCGTTGCTGTGCTGCATCATCCCTTCCTCTTTGGGGAAATACCGATGTAGTTCAAGCCAACATCAAAAGGAATTTCTGGCGCTGTTGCCGGGGAGACATCATCAACATATACCAGGTTCCTAATCACAAATCTCATATCCTTGCAATCTTGATTATTTGCCATTTACCTCTCATTTTCATCTCCCCCACTTCACAAAAATTTGCCGTTTTATTCGCCCTTTTTTTCGTTCGCCTTTTTCTCATCAGATCTCATGTTTGCTTGTGTTGCCATGTGCCTTCTATTTGCTTGCATCTTCGCTTGGTAAAATTCTATTGTTATGGATCCTCATCCACTTGCCAATCTTTTCAAAAGATAAAATTATGATGAACCAATTGCTAGTAAATTGTGTTCACTAGATCATCTTTATGAAGTTTTGCTTGAGATCTATGAATCTGAAAATTGTGATGAAGTGCTAAAAGAAAAAAATTATGAAGTGATTCACGATAGCTCCTTGAATGAAAAGCATGATTGCAATGATGTTACCATAAACTCTATTAATGTCAATTGTGCTAATAATATGCAAAACCCCAAGCTTGGGGATGCTAATTTTGATATGTCCACTACTTTTTGCAATGATCATGATTGGGGTGATTCTTCTTATGATCTTGAAAATTTATTTATGCCTCATGATGAATATGCTATTGATAATAATTTTTGCAATATTATTGAAAGTGGGTTTGGAAGAGTGTCAACTTTAGGTAAAAAGAATTCCACATACTCGGAGAGTGTTCAATCTTATGAGAATTTTGATAAAAGTGGGTTTGGAGAGGTCATGACTTTAGTTGATGTTAATCCCACTATATTGGAAGAGTGTCAACTTTGCATGCATGTGGATCATGAAGAGAAAATTTTATATGATAGCTATATTTTTGAATTTGAATATGATCCCACATGTAATTATTATGATAGAGGAAAATATGGTTGTGGAAATTTTCATATTACTAAATTATATCTCTTCATGTTGAGATTGCTATTGTTTCTTTCTTCTTCCTTGTATATGCTAGATCTTGCTTGTCTTGCTAATTTGTTTTCCTATAAAATTCCTATGCATCAGAAATATGTTAGACTTAAATATGTTTGTCACATGTTTTATGATGCTCTCTTTGTGTTTTCATTATTATCTTTCATGTGAGCATCAATAAAATCTTATGCCTAGCTAAGGGCGTAAAATGATAGCGCTTGTTGGGAGGCAACCCAATGAATAAAATTTATCTTCGCCTTTTTCTTTCTATTCTTGAGCGTTTGCACAATTATGCTACTGTTATGATTGTGTTTTTTGTGTTTTAATTAGTGTTTGTGCCAAGTAAAGCCTTTGGGATAGCTTTGGTGATAGTTGATTTGATCTTGTTGGAAAACAGAAACTTTTGCACCCAGTAAAATAATTGTTTAAAATCACACATGCGATGAAAAATTCTGAATTTTTTACAAAAGATTGATATACAAATTTCCTCTGTTGTCCCAATATTTTATAATTTTTAGAGTTACATAAGTATGAGAACCATTCATATCTTTGCATACTGTTCTGTTTTTGACAGATTCTGTTTTCTTTGCATTGTGTGCTTATTTTGATGAATCTATGGTTTGTATTGGAGGTTATAAGACATGGTAAAGTTAGAATACAGTAGATATAATGCAAGAACAAAATTTGAATGGGTTTTCTACAGTACTTAAAGTAAAGATTGGTTTTCTTATACTAACGGATCTCACGAAGGTTTTGTTGAGTTTTGTGTGATTGAAGTTTTCAAGTTTTGGGTGAGATTACGATGGATGAAGGAATAAGGAGTAAGAAGAGCCTAAGCTTGGGTATGCACCATGGCACCCCAAGCCATTATCCAAAGAGAAGCAAGCAACTAAGCTTGGGGATGCCCGAGTGGCATCCCCTCTTTCTTCTAACGACCATCGGTACTTTACTCGGAGCTATATTTTTATCCGTCACATATCATGAGTTTTGCTTGGAGCATCTTGTATGATATGAGTCTTTGCTTGTTTTGCTTTTTATTTTAAGTCATGAATCCTTGCTAGACACACCTATTTGAGGGAGCCTAAATTATGCTATGACTTGATAGAATTGCTCTCTATGCTTCACTTAAATCTTTATGAGCTATGGAATTGGTCTAGTGCTTCACTTACATCTTTTTGAGCACGGTGTGCTTTAGTATTTTTGAAGAAATGCTCTCATGCTTCACTTAGATTTATTTGAGAGTTAGTAAATTTTTTTAGAAATTCTATCTTGCTTCACTTAAATTATTTTGAGAGAAGAAAAATTTTATGCTTATGTTCTTCACTTAGATTTGTTTGAGCTATCAAAAGCAACATATGAAATTAGTCCCAAAGTGATAGATATCCAAGAGGGATATAATAAAAACTTTCATGAAGATCATTGGACCAAATAAACTTGATTCCTTGTAATAGTTTTGCGATATGATGATATAATATGTGAGTCATGTTAATGAGTAATTATGGCTTAGTAAGAATATTGGTGTTAAGGTTTGTGATTCCCTATGCAAGCACGAAAGTCAATAGTTATGCAATGAAATTACATCCTACTTGTGGTGCATTATTCGGTGTTAGTTATGCTTAATGCTCGCTTATGA
Organism: Thinopyrum elongatum; assembly: GCA_011799875.1. Taxonomy (NCBI): domain Eukaryota; kingdom Viridiplantae; phylum Streptophyta; class Magnoliopsida; order Poales; family Poaceae; genus Thinopyrum; species Thinopyrum elongatum. The sequence continues at coordinate 689,011,150 of CM022298.1, read as the reverse complement.
GATTTTTTGTTTCTTGGTTGGCTGCTTCTCAATCTTTTGCTAGCCTTCCTGTGCACTAAGTATGATCACTACTTGTGCATCCAAAATCCTTAAGCCAGTTTTTGCTATATGAGTCCACTATACCTACCTATATGCGGTATTTCTGTGTAGTTCTAAGCAAATTTGTATGTGCCATCTCTAATTTCAAAATAAATTTCTCTTTTGTGTGCTCGTACCGCTCATGAAACGGTAGGGGGTGGCTGATATATTTCCATGCTAGATGTGTTATTCTCAAGATGAGTGTTTATTCACTTGTCATTGCACGAGAGTACGGCAAAGGTATTAGGGATGCCCAGTCCCGAAATGAAAAATAAATTTCTTGGAAAGTGTTGGTACGGACGGCACCCGTGGATTCGGCTAGCCGTGGAGTCTGAAAGAACGGTGCAAAAAGGAATAAACTTTATTTTCTGTTTGGGAACCGCCTATGATATATCTAGCATGGAAAGTATTGGGAACTACTCGATCGTTTTCGTTGATAGGAAAAGCATGCCACCCAAAATATTTTATCTCTACTTTTTTCGCTTTGATCTCTGGCACCTCTACAAATCCCTACTTCCCTCTGCGAAGGGCCTTTCTTTTACTTTATGCAATTTTTATTTTGTGTCTCCATCTTCTCTTATAAAGCACCAACTAAGGGGCACTATGATCGTACTTGAGCATTGGATGTAGCTAATATGCGAGTGTGTTTCATGAATGGATCAATGATTGAGCATAATGGGCTAGGGATAACTTGCTTTAGTGTTGATATTTTGAAAGACATGGTTGCTTGTTAATATGCTTGAGTATTGAAATCTTCATGTCAAAACTAGACTATTGCTTTGAATCATATAAAAGTCCAAATGTCCATGCTACAAAGAAAAGAATATGAGATGAACATGTTAAGTAGCATTCCACATAAAAAATTATGTTTTTATCATTTACCTACTCGAGGACGAGCAGGAACTAAGCTTGAGGATGCTGATACGTCTCCAACGTATCTATAATTTTTGATTGTTCCATGCTGTTATATTATCATTCTTGGATGTTTTACAATCATTTTATAGCAACTTTATATCATTTTTTGGGACTAACCTATTGACATAGTGCCCAGTGCCAGTTGTTGTTTTTTGCTTGTTTTTTACTTCGCAAGAAATCAATACCAAACGGAGTCCAAACGCAGCGAAACTTTTTGGTGATTTTTTCTGGACCAGAAGACACAAGTTTGGCCAAGGAAGTACCAAAGGGGTGCCCCGAGGGGGGCACAACCCACCTGGGCGCGCCTGGAGGCCCAGGCGTGCCCTGGTGGGTTGTGCCCACCTCGGTGGCCTCCCGCACCACCTCTTTGCTCTATAAATACCCCAATATTCCAGAAACCCTAGGAGAGTCGACGGAAATCAATTCCAGCCGCCGCAAGTTCCAGAAACCATAGATCCAATCTAGACACCATCACGGAGGGGTTCATCATCCTCATTGGTGCCTCTCCGATGATGCGTGAGTAGTCCATTGTAGACCTACGGGTCCGTAGTTAGTAGCTAGATGGCTTTCTCTCTATATATTTTGATTCTCAATACAATGGTCTCTTGGAGATCTATTTGATGTAACTCTTTTTTGCGGTGTGTTTGTTGGGATCCGATGAACTTTGAGTTTATGATCAGATCTATGTTTTTATCCATGAAAGTTATTTGAGTCTTTTGATCTCTTATATGCATGATTACTTATAGCCTCATATTTCTTCTTCGAATCTTTGGTTTAGTTAGGCCAACTAGATCGATTTTTCTTGCCATGGGAAGAGGTGCTTTGTGATGGGTTCGATCTTACGGTGCTTGATCCCAGTGACAGAAGGGGAACAGACACGTATGTATCGTTCCTATTAAGGATAACAAGATGGGGTCTATTTCTACATAAATAGATCTTGTCTACATCATGTCATCGCTCTTATTACATTACTCCGTTTCTCCATGAACTTAATACACTAGATGCATGCTGGATAGCGGTCGATGTGTGGAGTAATAGTAGTAGATGCGGGCAGGAGTCGGCCTACTAATCTTGGACGTGATGCCTATATAATGATCATTGCCTGGATATCGTCATAATTATTTGAAGTTCTATCAATTGCCCAACAGTAATTTGTTTACCCACCGTATGCTATTTTTCTCGAGAGAAGCCACTAGTGAAATCAACGGCCCCCGGGTCTATTTTCTCATCATATATTTTCAGATTTATTTTGCTATTCACTACTAGGAAAAAGGCTAGCATTAGCGCCGGTTTTAGGTATAGCAGTAGCGCGGGGCAGCGCGCTACTGCTACGGCGCTACAGCTAAAGTGTAGCAGTAGCATGTGTTTGCCCGCGCTACTGTAAAAGCGCTACTGGTAGTTACTAGCAGCGTGCCTCTGTTCCCGCGCTACTACTATTATTACATATTTCTTTTTTGTTTTATGTCGTATTCATACGCCATTATACAAGTTTTCATACAATAGCAATTTAGAGATTGTTTTTACATCATAATGAGTTAATACATCATTGGGAGAAAGAACCGCGGATTAGTTTCAAGTGGATGGATCCAAAGTGACTTGTCACTTTGGATCCATCCACTTGAAACTAATCCGCGGTTCTTTCACCCAATGACATAATAACTCATCATCATCATCATCATCATAATATCATTAACAACTTATCATCATAATACATCATTGTCATATAACAACTCCTCATCATCATCATTTTCATCCATGAGACATCATATAACAACTTGGTCACTATTTATAATAACAACTCATCATCATCATCATCATAGTACTCATAATCACTACTCCTCCTCCTCAGCATCACCATCAACTCTAACACATTGTAGCACAAAATAAAAACTTCTCATCATCATCATAGTCATATATAATCAACACTAACTAATTGTTCTTAATACCTAGGACCTACTCCAGCTGCTCTCTCTCAGGTAAAATAGCATAAAACATGTGTAGCACTCCTGCTTCATCATATTGGAGAATGCAGATGAACCTGTCTCCTAATTGTGGGTTGCGCTTCTGATTGCTGCCCCCTAGTACTTCTCTGCTGCGATCCTTCACAATTTTGCTCCAGTCTTTGACTATTAAGACTTGCTCACTTCGAGAAATGATGAATGCACTCATGTGCAATGCAGGATATCTTGGCCGTAAGCTAACCATTGTCATGCGACCTTTAGGCTTGATCCAACGAAGCACAACACTCATCGGGAGTCCCTGTTGAAGAACATCGTAGTAACATACTTAGCAATGAAGTTTAGCTTAAAAAAAATGTATGCAAAAGATGCACTGAGGATAAATAGTAAAAATCTTACCATCTTTCCTAAATAGATGTGACCGTAGTTCAATAAGCACACTAGTGGTCACACGTTTTGAGTACTAATATCTCGAAGTCCAGGAAAATAACCTATCTTGACAGTATAAAGATCCTCAAGCCATGAAACATAATGACCTATCTCCTCGCAGTTTAGTTCAGCCCCGGGACAGTAGTAGGTGCTGTCTACCAAGCGTTGGACATGTTTGCTTGAATGGAAATAAGCTGTCAATAGAAATTAGTTGTCAACTATTTTTAAATAAACAATATAAATTACTTAATAAATATGGTTGAGAAACTCACATAATGGTAGAACTGGAGGCGTCTGCACATCGACCCAGATGTCGATATTACCTTCAATTTCATCTTCCGGACGAATATCAAAGGTAATAAACATATTAGGCTCAAATGCATAAGCCTTGCATAGTGCTCTCCAATTTTTGCATTCAAAATAGGAGTAGGTGTCTGCATTGTATAATTTTACGGCAAAAGTATAACCATGCTCGGTCCTCAAGTGAACTCTCTTTACCTCCATACTTTCCATAGCACTGAAACCAATCTTATCCAAGACATAAATTCTTGCATGGCAGGGGATACGCTAGTAGAATAGTAAAAAATTAAAATTATAAGTTGAAGCAAAAGAAGCAGAAGTCATGCTTAATTACGAAAAAAGACTTGTCGTTGTGACTTATTGTATCCACTTCGAAGTTCTCATCCAGCACGATGTTGAAGCGCCTACCACCAACTAGGTGAGGCCTGTCGCACAGGCCGCGCTCGTCTTCGCAGTATTCGCACATAACGAATTCCCTTTAGTCGTCAGACATTTCCTATGTTCATAGTTGAAACATTAATTGAAAATCAATCGAAGGCAACTACCAGGAAACTCAACACACAGATCACTATTACTCAATATGCAACGGGTTGACTTTAGGTCTGTCGAGTCTTCCTTCCTAAACTCTCATCTCACGTATATGGTGGGCACTCCCTCTCTGATATTGCGACCGTCGGTGATGGTCGCTACTCCTCCTTTCCCTAGTGCATTACAAATATCTAGCACAAGGAAAAGAAGGAGAAGCGACCCCCACGACAATAGTCGGCATTCTTCTTCTCTCATATATGGTGGACACTCCCTCACCGATTTTTTAACTGTCGATGATGGTCGCTACTCCTTCTTCCCCTAGTGCATAACAAAGGTCTAGCACAAAGAGAAGAAGGAGAAACGACCCCCACGACAATAGTCGGCATTCTTCTTCTCTCATATATGGTGGAGACTCTCCCTCACTGATTTTTTGACTGTCATGTATGGAGCCCCGACAGACTTAAAGTCAACTCGAGATGTCGTTTAATTCTCTTTCTAGCAAATCCGGGGCACTCGATATTTCCTACATATTCTAGCACTAGTCATGCTTAAATTCACGGAAAAATCTGGCATGACCTTTGCTAAAATAGGACATATCGAGCGCCTGAAATTTGGGGGAACGGAAATGAATCAACACTCTGGCAAAACATAGGCCACTAGGAAATGAATCAACACTTCGCACATGAGCATAAACTAGTGCTCATTGCATTTCAATGGTTCAATATTGACAAAAAAAATCAATATATCTTATAACCCGAACATTTCATTTGGTTAAGAAGCATAACTAAATACCCTAGTTCTACTCTATTCAACACCAAGGAGTGGAGAAGGAGGAGGTGGACTTTTAGCTCACCGACTCGGGTGTAGAGGAAGTAGAGGTAGCTCGGATGACGATCACTCCAAGGAAACACGACTCTACAAAGCCTGCATATTCCACCGAGTAAAATTTTAATTAGATCATCAAATCTCATATAGCATTCTTTGATGACAAAGTGATAATGACATAAATTCAACTAGTTCTATTAATTCAACTAGTTCTATTAATTCAACTAGTTCAACTAAGCACTTACTAAAAATAAACTAGTTCTATTAATTTTCTTACTAAAAATAAACTAGTTCTATAGTAAAATTTTAATTAGATCATCAAATCTCATATACCTAAATTTTCTTACTAAAAATAAACTAGTTCTATTAATTCAACTAGTTCAACTAAGCACTTAACTATAAATAAAAATAATTAATTTTCTTACTAATTCAACTAGTTCTATAAAACAATAAAAAAACTACATTATGCAAGAACAGTAAAAACAGTTTAGGGTTTGGAGAGATGGAGGGTAGGGGGTTCGAGGAGGGATGAGGCTTTGCGAGGGGGTATATAGAGGGAGGAGGGTAGGTAGTTGCTGTGACTTTTAGTAGGTAAGTGAGGAGGGTTGTAGGACGAGGAGAGAGGAGGAGGGCTGCCGGCGGAGGGCTTGCCGGAGTAGTGAGGGAGGTTAGGGGGCCGGCCGGCGGGAGGATAGGCTGCGTCGCGGTAGGAAGGATGGAGGAGGAGGAGGGAGGAGAGAGGAGGAGGAGGGAGGAGGAGGGATGGAGGGACTACCTCAGTGGAGGAGGAGCAGGAGCGTCGGCGGCGGCGAGCGACGACGGTGGTCGGGGAACGGCGGCAGCGGCGGACGACGGGGGGTGCGGGGGAGCGAGAGTGAGAGTGGAGAGGGAGAGTGGGGGCGGCCGATTGGGGAAGATAGTATTGAACTTAGCAGCAGCGTGCGTTGGCGAAAAGCGCTGCTGCTAAGTTCAATAGCAGTAGCGCGGTTACAAAACAGGCGCTACTACTATACCTAGTCTGGCGGCAACGTCGTGGCAATTGTAGTAGTAGTGCGGTGTTTTGCTAACGCGCTACTGCTACGTGGGTAGCAGTAGCGCGGTTTGTTTCCGTGCGCTACTGCTAAGTAGCAGTAGCGCCTTATTTTAAACCGCGCTGCTGGTAAGATTCTGTGTATAAGGTTTTCCCTAGTAGTGATTTGCCTTTTTATTTATTTGCCACTTTTATTTTCAGATCTATATTTCTAAAAACCCAAAAATATTTTGCTTCACTTTATTTTATTCGCGATCTATTTATCCAATCTACTACAATTTATCTCATGTCCATTTGCCAATTTCTGGCGCCGTTACACGAAAGGGATTGATAACCCCTTTAACACGTCGGGTTGCAAGTATTTGTTCTTTGTGTGCAGGTGTTGTTTACGTAGTGTTGCTTGGTTCTCCTACTAGTTCGATAACCTTGGTCTCATCACTGAGGGAAATACCTACCGTTGCTGTGCTGCATCATCCTTTTCTCTTTGGGGAAATACCGACGTAGTTCAAGCCAACATCAGCCACCACACCTTACGACATGTATGAGGGCCCGGTGCGACGCTCCGATGGCATTGCTACCCCCCGGGGCCCCCCTCCCGCCTAACCCTACAGCGGTTGACCACGAGATCCAACCCTTTGACTTTCCCCGGACGGGCTTTGACCAATGGACCTCTCCACCCGGTTGTGGTAGGTCAACCCATAGGAACACTTGGGAGCAACGTCCGGGCCAAACCCACAGCAAGATCCCCTCAGTGTAGACCCGACGCGGCTGTTTTCCCCCTCTAGGTGCCGGCGACGGCGTCGTCCGTGAGGGTGGCCACACCCCGGAGACGCGTGCTGCCTCTTCAGACATGCCACCACACCTTACGGCATGTATGAGGGCCCGGTGCGATGCTCCGGTGGCATTGCTACCCCCTGGGGCCCCCCTCCCGCCTAACCCTGCAGCGGTTGACCACGAGATCTAACCCTTTGACTTTCTCCGGACAGGCTTTGACCAGTGGACCTCTCCACCCGGTTGTGGTAGGTCATCCCATAGGAACACTTGGGAGCAACGTCCGGGCCAAACCCACAGCAAGATCCCCTTCGTGTAGACCCGACGCGGCCGTTTTCCCCCTCCAGGTGCCGGCGGCGGCGTCGTCCGTGAGGGTGGCCACACCCCAGAGACGCGTGCTGCCTCTTCAGACATGCCACCACACCTTACGGCATGTATGAGGGCCGGGTGCGGCGCTCCGGTGGCATTGCTACCCCCCCCCCCCCCCCCCCCGGGGCCCCCCTCCCGCCTAACCCTGGAGCGTTTGACCATGAGATCTAGCCCTTTGACTTTCCTCGGACGGGCTTTGACCAGTGGACCTCTCCACCCGGTTGTGGTAGGTCAGCCCATAGGAACACTTGGGAGCAACGTCCCCTTCGTATAGACCCGACGCGGCCGTTTCCCCCCTCCAGGTGCCGGCGGCGGCGCCGTCCGTGAGGGGGGCACACCCCGGACGTGAGGGCGGTCACACTCCGGAGACGTGTGCCGGGCGTTTGCAACCGCCACAACACTTCTATGGAAAAAAATACAAACTACATATATATTCATAATCTATGGAAACAATTTCACCAAATCGATAAATAATGTATGTATGCTTATATTTACATATGCTACATTTGAGTTAATCAAATAATAATACATAAAAAAAACTTTATAAAATATATACAAAAACTCAAAAGAAAAAAATATACATAACTTTGCCGACGGCAGAACCGTCGGCATAGCTGCGGCCGGGGTAGCAGCGAGGCGCGCCTCGGATCGATGACGTGGCAAGCGCCTCGGATCGATGACATGGACCAGAGGTATGCCGACAGCCGCCGTCTCCGTCGTCGTCATAGAGCTGACGCCGTTAGCCGCCCGTCACGGGCCGGGTCGTCGGGCCCACATCTATGCCGACGGCAGCCGTAGGCGTACTCAGAGATATGCCGATGGTTCCCATCGGCATAACGAAGGATAGCCCGACGGCTTGGGTATGCCGACGGCCTGACCTTGGCTATCGGCATAGGTCGGAGTAGGCCGACGGGGGCCGTCGGGGTAGAGCCTTGTTCCGGAAAGCTCAAAGCTCATCTGTACGCTGCATACCCTGTGATCTCTCATTCATCTCTGCTCTCTCACGCATCAAACACAACAGCAAGCAATCCTCTCTGCTCACCCGCAATCCAGACAAAAAAACAAATAGCAGCCACAAGCAAAGGAACAGAAGCAGCAGTCAAACAAACAGCAGCGGCATCTCCGACTAAAAGCAGTAGCATTTACCTGAATGATGGTGTCTGATGGATGTCGAACGGGGTGGATGAATCGCGTCTCGCGGGTGGATGGACTGTGCGGCAAGGTGGCTACCGACCCGATGCCAGCGGCGCACGAAGTGGCGGACGGGCCGACGGCCACCCGGACCAGACTCGGATCGGGGGCATGGCCCTCAGGATGGCGGACGGTCCGGGCGATGCGCAGATCTGACCATGAGCGAGGAGGCTGTTGACCGAGAGAAACAGATGGACAGCGACCTAATCCTGCAAGCCATGGTGTCAATGGTGACATGGAGTTCATGGTCGATGCCTCCTGGCGAAAGACGGCGTGCTCGACCTGTGGCTGAGGACGGCGACCGATAGCAGGAACGGCAGACGGGGAGGCCAGAGGAGTGGAAGAAGGGCCGGTTACAGAGGGTCGCGTGTGGGGAGGGACGGCACGGTCGAAGGCAGGCGGCGGGGAGCAGTTTCTCGTTTTCGTGTGGGCAAAGGGGTACGGGAGAGATGATTTGGTTAGTGGTGGCAGCGTGGGTAATTTCATGGGGATGTGGGCTAACCACGGTTAAAAAAAAATTTGCAGGCAAATCAGAGAGCTTTATTCAACAAAAGAGTTCCCCGGGCAATCAGCAAGAAGGCTGGTTACCAAGAAACTAGGAGTCTCCTCAAGCCAACATTCGGTCACATTTAAAGTGCATGCACGTTTCGTACAGAGATGCGCCGGTAAGTTTGCTGGCCTGTTTACATGTTGAACCTAAAAAACTGAAAAATCAAAAGCTAGCTCTCCTATTTCATCTAAGATAGGAGCCACAATCGGACGTGAATTGTGGCGGGTATGCCAGAGTTGTACCAACTCCAGGCAGTCGGTCTCCATTATCACATGCGAGAGGCCTCGAAGTTTTGCAAATAGAGCTCCTTCCCGCGTCGATAAAGCTTCCATTATCAATGGATCCGAGATATCACCGAACGGTTTGCACCATGCTCCCATCAATGCGGACGCGGAACGGACTATGCCACCCGCACCTCCTCTACCTTCCGCGACGTTAAGTGCACCATCCGTCGTGATCTTGATCATACCTGGCTCAGGCGGCTGCCAGCCATGACCTGGTAGTACAATTGTTGAATTCCGGGGCAGCTCCAGCAACGCAAGGGCCTCCCTAGTCGACCTGATTGCGGCTATTGGATCCCTCCCCTCTTCACCATGCTTGATTCGATTACGAGAATGCCAGATCGTCCACATGATGGTGATTACCTTTGCTCAATCTTCATCCTTGAAGCGGTCTCCACATAGAATATCTCTGGCCCAAGAACATGGGTGTAAGCGAGGAAGCCGTAAACCAAACCACGCACAAGCTTCATCCCAGAAGCGACGAGCATGGGAGCATTGAATAAGAGCATGTATGAGATCCTCCACCTTAGCCAGACATACTTTGCAAGTGTCTAAGACTGCAATATGGCGATACTTGAGAGTGCACTCATCCAGTAGAATCCCTCGTAGTACCCTCCACCAGAATACTCGTACCTTTGGGATCACTTTGAGTTTCCACAAGGCATTCCACATCTGTTTGTCATCTCTTGAAGCACCGGTAGCCGCCTCTTCCTCTAGAGCATTACGCTCGTTCGGAGTCACTAGAGCACGGTACGCCATTTTTACAGTGTAGTTGCCTGATCTTTCAAAGGCCCAAGCATAAAAGTCCTCACCTCCCCCCTCCTGATTGGGATGTTTAGGATGGCGTCAGCATCAGGGGGATGAAGGTTGTTCGAATCAACTCCTGCCTCCACGACCACTTCTCGGGATCAATGAGATCCGAGACTGTCCGAACATTAGTGTTCGGTGGCTTCAGCAATGGTGTCATAGAGATGGTCCCGGGAATCCATTTATCGGCCCAAACATCAATGGAGTCCCCGTCTCCCACTCTCTTAATAAGTCCTGCTTGCAATGCTTCCCTGCCGGCAATGATAGCTCTCCATGTTGCTGACGTAGATTTGGGAACAGAAGCATGCATAAAATCTGTATCGGGGAAGTAGCGGCCCTTCAGAACCCTTGCACATAGAGAATTAGGGTTAGTCATAAAGCGCCAACCGTGCTTCCCCAGCAGCGCAAGATTAAACTGATGGGGGTCCCGAAACCCCATTCCTCCTTTGCACTTTGGTGTTGCCAGATTATTCCAGGAAACCCAATGCAATGCATTCTTGTCAATAGAGCTGCTCCAGAAATATTTGGCCATTGGTGAAGTCAGACTCTTGCACACCTTTTTTGTGAGTAAGAATGTGCTCATAGAATATGTGGGAATCGCCTGAACCACTGATTTCAACAATGTTTCACGGCCTGCACATGCAAGCAATTTTTCAGACCATCCCTGGATCTTCCCGCGAGCTCTCTCCCCAATGTGATCGAATGTCCCCCTAGTGATGCGGCCGACCGCCGTGGGCAGCCCCAGGTAACGCTCGCTGAAAGCCTGAACATCAATGTTGAGGACAGCTTTCAACTGCTGCTTAAGCTGGGCCGGTGGGTTAGAACTGAAGTAAATGGAGCTCTTAGCACGGTTAACACACTGTCCCGATGATTCACCATAAATTCTCAGAATTTCATTAAGTCTCTCGGCACTCTGGGTGTTTGCACTGATGAAGATCAAGTTGTCATCAGCGAACAGCAAATGTGTGACCCAAGGTGACCTATAGCTGACTCTTATGCCTCTGTCAATGTACCCAACATTGTAGTACTTCAGCAAAGAAGAGAAGCCCTCCACACAGAGCAAAAAAAGGAACGGCGACGCCGGATCACCTTGCCTCAGTCCATGCGAGGGAGTGAAAAAGGGTAGCAATCAATGAGCACCCATCTCCTGAGCGGTTTGTTGACATCCACTGAAACCCTAGCTCGGAGATAGTCTCCATTGTGATCAAACTTAGCAATCTGGGCCTCCTTGTCGATCATCCGGGCTATAGGGAGACCCCATGCATCATCTCTCAGGTTGTAGGGTAGGTTAAGAACCCTAGCCCACACCTGCAAACGATCGAAACTGACTTCATCTAGGCGCATGCAATCTTCAAACTCGGCCAGAATGACCGTGTTCTTGTTGATGTGCCAAGGCGATCCAGCCCAAACTCTGTCACGATCTCGCTGAGTCTCAAATTCAGCAACGAACATGTTCGTTCCAACCGATCGGAATTGTAGTCATCTAGGGTTTCCCCATGCCGGTCGAAGAGCGTTGCCAATGGTATGTGTATGATACTGATTTCGGTATAGGACCTTGCCCGCCAACAACCACTTCACCGGAGCACCTTCCAGACGATCATCAATCACGAGGGGAGTCGCCTCTTCCTCGGATATGTCCAGCTTCCCCAGAGCTTCCTCTAGTTTCTCCCTTGCCGATCTAGGGTTGCTTGAGCCTAAGTTCTCTCCTGCGCCTCTTCCGCCGTGGGTGGTGTTGCCATCGCCCCGGCCGTGTCCCTGGGGCAGCCCGCCGATGAGATCCGCGGCTGCCGGTCAATTTCCACGTCGAACCCTAGGTCCGCCAGAGAGCCCTAGGTTTCGGGGAAAAACTGTCGGCCAGATGCCAGTTGAAGCCAATTCGTCTGCTAACCATGGTTAATGCTAAACATTGGGAGGCTTTGGGTCGTTAGATCTCGCACTTATACGGCTGAGATGATTTGGTTCTCCGTCCTTTCGTACTTTTATAGTGGTAGTAGATAGTAGATAGATAGTAGATAGTAGATACGGCTGAGATGATTTGGTTCTCCGTCCTTTCGTACTTTTATAGTGGTAATAGATAGTAGATAGTAGATACATGCCCAAGCAAATGCATCAGGCGTTCACGCACGTCCTGGGTAGCACCACATCCATCCATCCGTCACCCGCGCACACAACCAGACACCAGGCACACATCCATCCATCTACCACGCACACATCCATCCATCACACAGCAAACCCCTGCACAAAACACCAGAGGCAGAACGCATCTTGCAGGAACGCGGCCGCAACGGAGACCGGCGGCGCCATCCGTGCAAGGGCGGCAAGGACTTCGACGACATGGACACCGAGTTCACGTTTCCAGATGGTGAGATGATCGTCTAATTTTTCTCTTGTCTCTCTCCCGCCCATCCAGCATGCATGCACTACACCAAGAGTACGTGCCGGTCACCGGAGATGACGCTCGCGTGATCCCGTCGCCGCCGCCGGAGACGACTTCACCGGAACAGAAAACTGCACCGACACCGTCGGAGTTTGTCTACGCCAAGCCTTTCACTTTCAGGTGTCATGTTATTGGTTGGAGATGACTCGGGAGCAGCCGGAGCTCGCCAATGATGCAGCCCAACCGCTAGCCCGTGCTCTACCATGGCGGCCTACATGTCCACGGCGAACAGATCACGGTGTACAGATCACCATGCACAAGTCACGGCGAACAGGTCACCGATGCACAGGTCCATGGCGTTCCGATCGCGGTACACAGGTTTGGTGTCTTGCTTCCTGGATGAGACGGCGTGACGGAACCAGAGCTCCCGACGATGCAGCCCAAGACCGTTCCCTCCTTCGAGAGGCGCACCCATTGCGGCGGACAAGTCATTGGCGTACAGGTCTCGGCGTATAGGTCCATGGCGTCACCGGCGCACAGGTCACTCTTTCACGTAGCACCAGCCCAAGGTGACGCAGCCTCTACGACGCCACCTTCCACGGCCCCGTGAGGCGGCGGCACCTTTGCCTTGGCGGACCGCCAAATACTTGGCGTCTAGCCGAGACGAGGCGCCAACCACCTCGGTCACGCCAATGTGAGCGTGCGTCAGTTTTTACATTGACGCCGGCACTACTAGGAAAAGGGCTATAGCTGATATGGACATTAATGGCGCACCATGTATGTGGTGCGCCACTGCTATATAGTAGTGGCGCACCAGATACAGGTGCGCCATTAGTGTCCTCATTACTAATGGCGCACCAGACACACGGTGCGTCATTACTAGCAAATTTTATTTTTTTTATTTTTCCAAAACTATTAATGGCGCATCAGGGCACAGTGCGCCATTACTAGTTTTAACTAGTAATGGCGCACCACACACTCCGTGCGCCACTACTAACAATTTTTTTTTTTACTTTTTTTTTTCAAACTAGTAATGGCGCACTATCCACTGGTGCGCCACTACTAACCATTTTATTTTTATTTTTTTTGCAAAACTAGTAATGGCGCACCACGTAACAGGCGCGCCATTAGTAACCAGGGTTACTAATGGCGCCCCTGTTATGTGGTGCGCCATTACTAACTTTCTGAGTCTTACAATTTATTCACCAAATGCACCCCCCCGGTGGACCGCCTTTTCAGTTTCAAAAAAAATAAAAGAAAATGATAGAAATGTCAAAAAAATAAAAGAAAATAAGATTCCCATGTGATATGTGGTCTAGTTGTTAGCAAAATTTACAAACATGAATTTTCGACTTTTTTGCAAAATCTCTCGAGAATTTGTAAAATGGGCATAACTTTTGCATACGAACTCCGATGAAAAAGTTTTTTATATGAAAAATCATCTACTCGAAAAGTTACATCCGAATTTAACGGGGGACACCCCGTTAAACATTTTCAGAATCCCAAAAAACCTAACAGAACGAAAGATACGGAGCTTTTAAGATCTAGAGGGGAAAAAATGGAAAAAAATTCAAACTTACTAGTGGCGCACCTAGAATTGGTTTCGAATTTTTTTTTGGAATTTTTTTTCAAAATATGATACGTAATATGACCGGGAAGTTTGAAATATTTTTCCAAAATTTCATCACACTAATGAACATGAACAAAGTCCTAGACATCAACAAGGTTTAATAGGATTGATATCATAGATATATCAACAAGTGCTTGTTAAGTGAGGTGGTGCTGGGGTTGGATAGAACTGCGAAGTTAAGCGTGCTCGGGCTGGAGTAGTGTGAGGATGGGTGACCTTCCGGGAAGTTTGACCACTTAGTGCGATTTGACTTGAGATTAAGCATATTGACCCGAGATTAAGCCATAGTGACCCGAGATTAAGAAAAAAATGAAAAAAAAAATTTGAAAAAATTTGTTAGTAATGGCGCACTTCTATGTGGTGCGCCATTACTATCTGCCTTAGTAATGGCGCACCACATAGAAGTGCGCCATTAGTAACCCAGAGCACAAGGTACATATGGCCCCCGTGTGGCATACTAATGGCGCACGGTGGGCTATACTAATGGCGCAGGTGCGCCATTAGTATTTAATTCTAATGGCGTGATGCTAGTGGCGCACCAGTAGTGCGCCATTAGTAGGCAAAACTGGTGCGCCACTAGTAGGCATTTTTCTAGTAGTGCGGTCTCTTCAAACTATTACTCCCGCAAGGCGTAGCCCCTTGAACACCCCGATGAAGCAACCGGTCGTCGAGAAGAGCATGACCCATGCTACCCCAACACCAACTGCTCCAACGCCACCAAGACCGACGAGGCACGACGGCGAGGGCGGGCGCGGCCACCGCTAAGGCCACGCTACATGCGGCGTGTGTACCGACGAGGACATGGGCTCTGCCGCCGCCCACACACGCAACACCATCATCATGCATGAAGAACGCAAAGCGAAGACGACGAAGACGACCACACAGCTCAATCGGAGGTATCCCACGGAGCAACCCGCGGGAGTAATTAACCGGGAGCCTTCCGAGGCCCCGGGAACCAGGAGACCACAATCACCACAGTCAGGCTGGCCGCGCTAGTAGGCCACGGAGCGCATTTTTTTCTTTACGGGATCTTGTAATTTTATTTCTCCACTGAGATTAATGAAATACTCGTTTCCCGTACCTTTTTCTTTGTGTACTACGGTATACTGGCACGCCCGCATATTTACTTTTCCCTTTCCTGGCGCAAGAGGGAAATACACTCCCCTCCCCTTCTCCCGAAGGCCTAGATATTTTTCTCGTGTCAAACAGCTGGAAATTGAGAGGGAGAAGATCGAGTTGGAGAAGTAAGAGGCGGCGATCAAATGTCAGCTCAAGAAGGTGAAGACATTTGGAGAGATTGAGCTTGAGAAGAAGAGGTTGCAACTCACACATGACGCGGAAGACACGAAGATCATGTTGGCGGATGATGCAAATAAGTGACTTGTGGAGAAGTAGAACGAGATAACGACCGTAGGCAGTACCAGGTGACGAGAGCGGCTGCGGCAGCAGCGGAACATGCGGCAAGGATGCAGGCGGAGCATGACGCAAGGATGGCCTCGGAGCAGGCGGCATGGATGGCGTCGGCGAGTGGTTTGACCAACTAGCGAGGGATCCGTCCTGCTTGGATACTGATTTCTTTTTGACATGTCCGGATTGTTGTATTATGATTTATTTTGCTTTGTTTCGAACTGTTGAATTTGGATGATTTGTATCAGTATGATCGGCATGCATGAATTGCATGGATTTGAGGATCCATATTTGAGGTGTGTGAATGCGCGACACTCCAAATGTAGGGCAGCTCAGCTCTGTCCGCGGAAGCGCCTGCGAACATATAGGGTGCTGGATTTGCCAAGTCCAGCTATAGATGCTTTGAAACTCAGTAGATATACCCCGCAAGGGCCGAACAATATGCGAGTTTTTCTCTGATTCCATTTCCCTTTTTCCACTTTTAGTTTTCCGTTTTTCAATTTCTCTGTTATATACTCCCTCCCTTTATTTTCATTTTCATCTACAACCCTAGAGATATACAATATGAAAGTTAATTCAATATGCATCTAATGATACATTTTTATATTGTGAATGTTGATATTTTTTCTATAATGTTAGGCAAATTAATATGTTTGACTTAAGACGAATCTTATATACAGACTAAAAACCGGGGGAGGGCGAACCAACCTGTGGTTGGATGGTTAGAAGGACAGTGGTATCCCCAGCCCAGCATGGTTCAAATCCAGGTGCTTGCATTTACTTCTGGATTTATTTCAGGATTTTCGGCGATGCGCATTCAGTGGGAGGAGACGTTCCCGTCGACTACGAGGCGCCTACGGTGACTTCGTAAAGTTTCAAAATGATATGTCGGCTCAGTCTCTCGGAGGTGCTCATAGGGGTAGAGTGTGCGTGTGTGCGTTCATAAAGATGAGTGTATGCGTGTATATATGAGCGCTTGTGTGTGTACTATGTTAAAAAAAACCGGAGGAGGAAGTATAAGATCGTTTATATTTCTTTACAGAGGGAGTGCTTATTAAATATTTCTGGATTTAATATTTGAGCTCAAATAAAAAAAATCGTCCGCCCTCGCCGCCTACCCCATTTCGCCGGCACGCGGGTCCCACTCATCAGCCTGTTGCAGAATCCCCTTCCCGCATCCTCTTTCTGCCTCCCTCCCTCCCGACCGCCATGGATCCGGGCGGGATGCTGCCGGAGGACTTCCCGGCGCATCCGCGGGGCGCTGGCCGACTACCCGGAGGGCATCACCGCGCTACGGGAGCTCATCCAGAACGCCGACCCGTCGCGTCCAACGACGCCGCCTTCACCGACGACGACTTCGCCGGCTTCCCCCGCATCGGCGGCAGCAAGAAAGCCACCCTCCCAGCCCCAGGCCCAGGCATGGAAGGCCGGACGCTTCGGGTATGTACTCTACTCTCTCTGTTGCTCTCTCGCTCTCCATTGCTAGTCGCTGCCGAGCTTTGCTTGCAACTCAGATGCGACTTGCAATCTGAGCTTCCTGGCCAGTGGAATTCCGGTGGTGTTGGCACGTATGAATGATGCTGATGCCATGGCTGTTGCAATGTGTTGTTCGAGGTGCATGATCACTGATGATTTGCAGCACGAGTGCTTAGTATGGATAGAGTGACTATGCCCCTGCACAAGTTCCTTTCTTCTGTTGCAAAATGAACATCATGTTCTGGCAAGGTCATGCATTCTGTTTTCTTCCTTTGCCAGTAAGGAATGGATTATCTGCGCATGTGAACTGTTACTTTGAAGTTTCGTCCAATCAGCGTGACATTTTGTATGGAGCTGACATAGACAGGGGTGGTAAGCTTTGCTCTGACTGGAACAGGCTGCTGCTGGAAGATGCTGTTGCTCCATTGTTCAGAGGACTGTTGCTGGCGTTGCGGGCACTTTCAGACTCCACAACATTGTCTTATTCCTTATGGCCAACTGGTTTATATGAGGAACCCTGGAGTATTCTTGTGGAACAAATTTACAAAGTTATCTACACCTCTCCAGTTTTGCATTCAGATATCAGAGGTGTGACATGGATATCACCGGCTGATGCTTTGCTTCATGATGAGGGGTTCTTAAGAAGCAATGATCTTAGTGAAGCTCTTGTATTGTTAGGCATGCCTGTTGTTCGTGTATCAAGTGTGATTGTTGATATGTTTTCGAAATTCTATATGAAGACTATGACAAAACGAGTTGCTCCTGCTGGCTGCTGCAGTGAGACATTTCCTCCAAGATTTAGTAAAGCTTGGTACATTAAGAATATATCATAAGCTAATATTACTGGAATATTGCCTCAATGATCTGCACAGTGCTGATATTGGTAAATGCATGAATGGCTTCCCATTGATTCCACTAGCAAATAAGCAGTATGGGATTTTTTTCTGAGACTTCACAAGAGAACCACTATTGTGGCTGCGCTAAGACAGAATATGACCTCCTTTCTGCAGTTGGTGACAGAATAATTGACCGAAGCTGTATCAGATAGGCAACAACTCACTCATTGATGGTACAATCTTTCTTCAGCTCTTCCCCAGGCTGTTTCCTCCTGGATGGAAGTGTAAAAACCAAGTTCCTTGGGATCCATTATTGGGTGTGTTATCTCCTATGGCAGACTAGTTTGAACTTTTCTGGCACTATATTGGGGAACGCTCTTATGACCTTGATTTGTTTATTGACTGGTCTATACTGCCTTGTACTTCTGGACACCTTTACAGAGCATCTACAACATCAAAGTTAATTGAAACAGAGTCACTATCTAGTTTGATGAAGGAACTATTGGCCAAGTTAGGTTGCAAGGTACTAGACACCAAGTATGTAAGTGTGTATCAACAGCTGTCTCATTACATATATGATGGCAAGGCAACTGGAGTTCTTCATTCAATCTTTGGGATTGTCTCAGTGGAAGGAGTCGATTTGCTTGCACTGTTCAACGCATCACGCCTGTGTTAGATTGATCTCTCCACCAATGGGCCCAACGGCTCATTGGGCTCTTGACCCACGCCCTGATCGGGGGCGTCCAGCCCAAGCAAGGCTGGTGGGCCCCTGTCGCGCAGTGCTATAAAGAGGAGGTGGGGACCAGGGGCACTGAGTACGAGGTTCGCCGCCGCCACTGTTCCCCACTCCTAACCCTAGTCCGATCGAGAGGGAGGCACTGAAGCGATGGGAAGCGCCACCAGCCACTTCACCGTCGACCTCTACGCCGAGCTCCCCTCCGTTCACCACCGGCACCGGGAGCTCCTCGAGTCAAAGTGAAGGTATACCACCAATCTAATCTAGCCTAGTGATCCAAGAGTCTATCAATGGTATCAGACAGGCTAGGATCTAGATTATTTTCGGTAGCAAAGAAATCAAAGTTCCCCCCACCCCCCAAGAACCCTAACCCTAACAGAGAAAGATGGGAAACAGGGCAAAGAAAAATTTTCTTGTCACCGGAGAAGAGCCTTGGGCTCGCCGGCAAAGAAGCGCCGCCGCTGGGCCGCGCCGTTCCTCTCGATCACGACGCGCATCGGCAACCGAGGTGTCGGACGAAGAACCACCCCGACAGGGGCAAAGGGCACCGCGGCCAAACCGTTCGACGGCGACGCGCTCACCGCAAGGTGAACGCGCGGCCGGCGAAGGGAATGGCAACGGCGCCACCGCAGGGTCCTCCACCGTCGTCGCCTTCAAGCGAAGCAGAAGAGGAGCGGACGCAGCTGCGCCTCTCTCTCTGTCGCAGGAAGAGGAGGAAGAACAGGGAGGAAAGGGTGGGGAAAAGGAATGGGGAGGGGCTCGCGGCGCGGTGGCAAATCGACGTCGTCGCCGGCGGCCGACGCAGCCCTAGACCCACTGCCACTCGGGCCCCGTCGCGCGCAATGGTGCAGAGGAGGGCTCAGCCGCCCCTCTCTCTCTCTCTCTGTTACAGGAGGGTGACGGGAAGAATCGGAGGGCGAAGGGAAAAGGCGGCCCGAGCGGCGCTGTGGCGCTCGACGCCGTCACCGGCGGCCGGCGAGGTCCGGACCCGCTGCTGCGTACGGCGACGCGAGGGCGAGAGACAGAGGAAAGGGATCGATCGGGTTAGGGTTTCACGAGCGGCTGGTGAGGGCGTTTTTTATCCAGCTAAAAGTAAGGTGGACCGTCGGATTCAATCGGACGGTAGCGATGAAAACCCTAGCTCAGCGCGGGCTTTTGGGCCAAAAGGGAGCCGAGGCCGCAGCCGCGGGCGGCCCAGGCCGGGTCGAGGCGGCTGGCACGACGCGACGCGCAGGACAGGAAGTGGGCCGGCTTTTTCCGCTGCGGGCCTCACGCGTCAGGCCGAGGCTGTGGCTGCGCTGCAGTTTTCTTTTTTGTTTTTTTTCCAGTTTTGGGCAAATTTCATATAGATTTTCTATTCAAATTTGTCTAGAAAATAGAAAATTTGTCTAGAAAATAGAAAAGTCGAAGAAATGTTTCTGAAAAGTAAAAAGTTCATGAATTTTTTATTCATGTTTTTCGCTGCAAATAAAAATAAAAGTGCTCTTTTAAAAGTGAATAGAACTAAAGTAAAATATTAAATTGTTGCTTCTCTAATGCAATTTTGAACCAACCGGTTAAAATTGCTTAGAGAGTAAAAGAGTACAGAATTGTTTCTGAATAGAATACTGTAAAGTTTCCGCTGCAAATTAAAAGTTTTATCCTCCAATTAAATTGTAACCAACGGGAAAATTTAATTGGAAGAACTGTTCTTGGCAATGTTTTTCCCCCGTGGGGGAAATAGTTTCCGCTATGACAAAAGAAAGATATGTGTTTTAAAATTAAAATATGGCATCGTTATTTTCTGACCAACGTTGATGATAACAGTGCTATAATTCTATGAGTCTTATGTTCAAAGATTAAATCTCTGATAAATTTTGTATCAAAGTGATCAATTTTCAGAGAACAGATAAAGATCAAGAAATGCTCTTGAGCTAGAGAAATGTATATTTCTTGTTCCCGCTACAATAAACTTCATGATGATGATTATTTCTTAGCAAAGTTGTTTAATAGAAATACGATCATAACATTGTTTATGAGTTATATGCATTATTTCCATTTCCGCCCAACGGTGATATGGAATTAATGTAGAAGGATGATGTTTTATTCTAATTCTGCCAGAAGGGTGATTTAGAATATATAAAAGAAATTTTCAAAGTTTAATGTGCATATTTTTTAACCAGACCAACATGGGGTTATTTTTATGCTCATTATTGTTGATTATTGGCTAATTTTTCTCAGACTAAAAGTTTTCCATGCTTTCATTCGTGAAAGCGAATGGCTGGGTACTTGTGACCCGAAAGATGACCAAGAAAGGTCATAACGTGAGGGAGTATGTTCTCTCTAAAGAATGGCTTCAAAAGAAAAGAGATAGATCATTGAGAGTCTTGGTTGATGAATGTCTTTCATGTACTCTCTATGAAGAAGATTTTTCAGTCAACATGATTTGAGATGAAACAAGCAACATGCGTGTTTAATTTGACCAACGTCGGATCAAGCATGTGTGTCAAAGAGTATTCGGATTTATTCCTGAATTTGATGATTGAATATGTAGTCAAAAGAGCAAATTCTGGCATTTATATCCCTTACAGGGAATTACCCGCATGGCGGGAAAAGATGATTATGATAAAACCCGCATGGCGGGAAAAGTCTGGGAAAATACTTGCGTAACTGGGTAAAGTTGACATAGTATTATGTCAAAAATCCTGTATGGCGGGAGAAATTTTGGCAAAGGACTTATCCTGCATGACAGGAGAAAGATATGATGACTCATGTGCGTTTAATGTGTCCCACTCTGGGAGAAAAGTATGGAGTAGGTATTATGCTTTCCTAGTATCGACCGTACACCTTATGTGTAACGGTCATTAAGCACTCAATAAATCCAAAGAGAATAAAAGTTACAGACGAACCTAAAGATAAGAATGATATGCAAGTGTGACTTGCAAAAGTACTAATGATAAAGAACTCTGTTGAGTTTCTGAAATGGAATGAGGAAAAAGTACTCCCATACCAGTTAACAGATAACTTCATTACGTATGAAGCAATCAGATAAATGAAGTAGATAATCGAAGTTTCCTCAATTCACAAGAGTTGTGAATGGTTTTTCGAAATTGTGGCAGAAAAGTTCTTGCCACATTTCGAGGGGGAGAAAGAAATATGAGATAAATCAAGAATGATGAAACTCCCCTATTCTTTAGATAATGTGATGCACGTTATGCATCGAAAGTGATCCATATTAATGAAGAATGTGATCGTCTGGGGGAGTACGACGGTCATAATGATAATACCTCTAAAGAAAAGAAATAGCTGTATTCCTGGATCTTTTATAGTTCCGAAAGCAGACTAAGGAATACTAAGACGGTGCTTAAAGTGCCATAAAGAAGAAAGTTTTAACAGAATAAACCCAAATAATAAAGTTTAAAAGATACCCCATTTTTAGTGAAGATGGAGTAATCTGGGGGAGCATGGTATGAAAATACATAAGACTCGAATATATTGTATCTGGGGGAGCATGTTGTATGACCTATACAACACCTGTTGTTAGCTCTATAAGGGAGGAATGAGTAAACATGGATCTTGTGATATAGGTCCCTGTAAAACCTATTGCCTCTTGGAAATGAAAGACTATATAATTAATTTGCCTCTTGGCAATGACAGAGCAACAACAGCCCCATATGAAAGAAGTGCCAGTACCTGAGACACTGATGGTCTCAAGGAATGAGAAAATCAGATACTTCTGATTACTATAAAGTCTATGTTAGTGAAATTCAAATGGAGGTTGATCTAAATGAGAAGTGTCTGTTGGTCTAAATGATAAGAGACTATGTGAGATGAAATAAAATTGGTGAATCCCGACGATGTTTGGGACTCATAAGTAAATTTCCAATGGAGCCAAAACAGTAGGCTGTAAAGGGTCTACAAGGTCAATGTGACTCCAAAGGAAATATGTAAAGGTGTAAAGCGCGACTTAAATCGAAAGATTTTGTGCAAAGAGAATGAATAGATTACAATGAGTGTTAGTGGCACATCATGATCTGAGTTACATCAGATGAAAGTAAAGAACACAAAGGATACTGCTTCAAGAAGTTTTTTTATGGACTAAAGCAAGTCTCTAGACAGTGGCATTTAAAGTTAAAAGAATCAGATGTTATTTTGGGTTAAAGAAAATGAGAGGACAATTGTATTCATGCAAAGTTATAGAATGGGAAATTTATTTCCTAATCCTGTGCATGTGGATGACGTCCTACTTGCTAGTGGTGATGTCAATCTACTGCAGGAGGAGAAAAGAAGTTCTTGTCCTCAAAGTTCAAAAGAATGTTCTTGGTAGAGTGTCTCTCGTTATAAGTATCGAGATTCACCAAGAAAAGAATAAAAGGGGGTATTAGGAATGTCGCATGGACATGCTAACAAAGGTCTCTAAAGTATGCATGCGAGAAAACCTACACCTGTTCTTATAGTCAAGGGTAATGGAACTGGAAACTTTGGTGTTCCAAAAGTTGATGAGAAAAGATTGAAAATGGATATGGTGCCATATGCTTCAGTTGTTGGAAGCTCAATAGATTACACTGATACAGTTCACATATCCGGGTTGTTTTGGCAATGTCCAGTCCATATATAGATCACTGGAATGGAGTCAAAGATATCGGCCTCATGCTGAAAGAAATAAGTGCTCTAAAAAGATTGTGAGTACAAAGACAAGACTTGTGAAATGTATAGCGAAATCCACAATTGTCGCTAACTTTCACACTTGGAGTTTTTGTATGGGAAAGCTCCAAAGAATGAAACAATTATCATCAATGTGATGCAAAGATATGTTATAGCTTGATATGAGGCTGAGGGACAGGCAAAATGGTTAAGGAGACCTGTACCCGGAGTTGATAATGGTTGACAACAGCGATAACCATTTTAAGTTTTTCGCTCCTATGACAACGAGTCAAGTGTTGATGCCAAACACACTGACACAGAGTTATGCGTTGTAAAGGAGAAAGTCCGGAATTATGTAGAAATGCTTGAAGCATAAAAGCAACAGACAAGTGTTTGCAGATCTGCTTATTAAAGGCTTACCGCCCAGTGTGTTCGGAGAACACACAGTCGACATGGGTTTTATGGTATAGTCTAAAATTTCCGGACAATAAAGGGCCCAAGGTTAAAGAATCTGTTTCAAAACAGAGAAGTGTGTTGTAGGTGTTGATTCTATCGGAATGGACCGTGATGATGAGACATGCTCTACATGCAAATCTGTGATGGAACGAGTACTTTGAAAAGAGTTATTTCAAAGTATAAAGTTAAAAGTATATGATGAGATCAAGGGGGAGAATGTTAGATTGATCTCTCCACCAATGGGCCCAACGGCTCATTGGGCTCTTGACCCACGCCCTGATCGGGGGCGTCCAGCCCAAGCAAGGCTGGTGGGCCCCTGTCGCGCAGTGCTATAAAGAGGAGGTGGGGACCAGGGGCACTGAGTACGAGGTTCGCCGCCGCCACTGTTCCCCACTCCTAACCCAAGTCCAATCGAGAGGGAGGCACTGAAGCGATGGGAAGCGCCACTAGCCACTTCACCGTCGACCTCTACGCCGAGCTCCCCTCCGTTCACCACCGGCACCGGGAGCTCCTCGAGTCAAAGTGAAGGTATACCACCAATCTAATCTAGCCTAGTGATCCAAGAGTCTATCAGCCTGGTGAGAGAAATGAACTATTCCAGTCTCGGTAAATGGATTCGGTAAATGAAACTGGAGTTCTTCATTCAATCTTTGGGATTGTCTCAGTGGAAGGAGTCGATTGTCTAGTTTGACGAAGGAACTTCTATTTCTACTGACGCTATAATAGAAAGTGCTCGGTAAATGCATTCGTCCGTGCACAAAGATAAAGAGAAGGCTCATTCACTGGGTAAAGTGCTTCTTTCATATCTTTGAAATTCATCCTCACAAGTGGCATGTAAATAAAGCATTTGATGCCCGGAAGAAGGCGAATAATACGCCTGCGAAAGTCGCTACTGCACTGAGGCCTTGTGATATGCCCTGGGAATTTGACCTCGAGAAGTTCTGGAGTGACTTGAGAATGATTTGTTAGTGTCCTGTGTTGGTCACTGCACCAAGCCTAGCACTTCCATGGCCTTCAGTGTCATCGATGATCGCTCCACCCAAGCAAGTAAGGCTGCAGGAGGATATGTGGATTGTTTCTGCTAGCTCACGTATACTTGATGGTGAATGTACTTCCTCAGCTTTGTCTTAAAGCTTAGATTGGTCATCTCCTCCTTTTGGAAGTGTAATCGCTGCTCAGTTGCTTCAGCTTGGTAAGAACAATGGAATTGTGACTGATCAAGTCCTTCGGCAAGAGGAAAAGTTGATTTTAGTATCATACTTTGATATCAGGGAATTGTGACTGACAAGGCTGAATTTTACAGACCATGTGCTTCCTCGGATGTCAGAGTTTCTGTCACAGTTGTTTCAGCAATTGCTCGTGATGTGAAGCTGTTAAGAGAAGACAATAGTTCTGTGAGAGCTGCGTTATCTGAAGACAATAGTTCTATCACAGGCTGCATTCTTCCAGGTCTCTCCCTCTCCCTCTCCCTCTCTCTTACTGTGTGTGTGTTTGGGCTGATAAACCGTATTTTGTTTTACTTGTATGCTCCAGCAGCTTTAATTTGCATTTGCACTTGAGGTGTCAATACTCAATACCTTAAATATTGATGTTCATCTTTTCTTTTGTCCTTTACTCTAGATTTCAGTATGAATAAGTAACGATTGTTTTTCTTCAGGCTTTATGATCCCCGTGTGCCAGAGTTTCATAAGTTGCTGCACAAAGAAACCTTTTTTCCTTCGTAAAAGTTCATGGGAACTGAAATAATTGAACTGTTTGCAAGTTTTTTATGGAAAGAAAAATCGGTTTTTAGTACTTTGCTTGACATTGCAAGGTCAGTTTCACTGCTGCACAATTCGGGACAAGGCGATGATGCATTTGTGCATGGCCAAATGCTGCTTACCTGTCTAAATGTTCTTGAATTGAAGATGTCGAACATTGAGGACAAGGACACCTTCCATGAGGATGTCGATCTGGAAGCTTCTAAAACTGATGGAAATCTGGAAGCAGAAAATGTCTTTGTTCTCAAACTTTGATCTTGATCTACCATAGCATGAGTTTTGGTCAGAGCTAAAAAAACATTTCTTGGTGTCCTGTCCATGTGGCACCATTAATCAAAAGATCATGTAGCACCTCCAGTCACTACAAGGCCGAGATCGCAAATGCGGCTTGCTTCATAAAAAATGCGGACACCGAATTATGATTCTTGTTCCATGTATGTGCAAAGAAAACTCGGTTGGTTAGACCCACCAAATGTG
Source organism: Thinopyrum elongatum (assembly GCA_011799875.1). NCBI lineage: Eukaryota > Viridiplantae > Streptophyta > Magnoliopsida > Poales > Poaceae > Thinopyrum > Thinopyrum elongatum. Next base: position 688,985,340 of record CM022298.1, on the reverse strand, counting down.
AGCGTTTTATTGTCCCAGTTAGTTGAGCTTTCGAAGTCTTATGATGAACTCAAGATGTTTTCTGAAGATACTGCTATTGATGCAAAGAAAGTGCACCTAATATATGATACACGAGATCATCCAAAGCAGCCCTTATTGCAGCAAAGTCTAGGAATGCTGTAAACTGTCTCTGTCCAATTATTTCGATCATACTTTTCTTTATTCTGATAAACAGTCTGCTATGAGTAGTTATTATTTTGTTTTCTCCTTAATCCTATGACTGCGAAGTTAATACCTAAATAGTTGACCCATATAAATTAACGAATTTCTTGTTCCAAAAATTATCTTTAGGTGACGTCCAGGGTTCTTCATTGATAGTGGTCTTTGAAGGAACCATGGGAAGCTGAGAAGAAGTTTGCAGCCTCCAACTTCCTCCTCGGGAACTGAGGGGACACATTCAACTATGGGCTGGGACTTTTTAGCAGCTATTTCATTTGTGATGCCTTGAATATTCTTTCTGCTGGCTATTTCTACATTTTTTATCCTTTGGGCTTGACTGGTGGTGTAATTTCCACTGCAACCTCACCTGCCAGATTCTTCTCTCTGATATAGGTACGGTTGTTACTTCAGTTACATTTGCTGAATTCATTTACATAATAATTTTTCACGTTTTAGATGGTTAGGAGTCATAATAGCATGCTCAAATGCCAAAGTAGGCTCTGAACCAAGGGCTAAAAGAAATATGTTTCAGCATCTGCACCAGTTCCTTTTGGGCAGATGGGTCTGTTGATGGCCAACACTTGATAAGCTCATTAATTTGCTAAATGTTATTTTGGACCCACGTTGAAGCGTGTATTATTATGATGATGACTAACTGGAAAAACAGAACTCATACAGAATCTTACCAGGCAAAGATCTTGACTGATTTCTTGAAGTGTCTTTTTCCCCTTTTAGTGTCTAACCTACATAATTTCTAATTAGTGAGAAATACCCCAAGGTATAGAAGATGCAACAGAAATGACACGGAGAAAATGTGGCTTGCACAAGCAATGACCAAAAATCCGACAGCTTGTCTAATATAATTAAGCTCATGCCAAGATGTTCCTGCAAACTAAAAGTAAAATGGACAATACACATGTGAAAAACAGAACTAACCACACAGAAAATAATGATTTCCAGGTGTTGCTTTTTTTTTTTAATCTGAAAGACGAGGTATAACTGAAAGCATGGAAGAATATATTGGACCTGAAATGAGTTGAACCACATTATCAGGGTTTCTCGAAGTCGACTCCTCAATCATATACTAACCTGACAAGCAGAATGTAGAATTGGCACTTACCTCAGTGAAATCAGTAATTCATTTCTTCAGCAATGACAGTCCAGCTTCATCATATTCTCCATTGGAGAATTCCATGTGTGCTTGATTATTTTTAGGAATTGGATATTTTATTTATGCTACTGCAATAGTTCATTAGTTGTAACTGTTGCGTCACTGTTTTGTCAGTTAATGTGAATTTTAGTATTAGTTCATTGTTGTCTATATTACATAGTATATTTGTGGATAAATTCCAGATGGTTCTCATTTGCTGAGTAACATAAAGTAGATCCACGATAAGATTTGCTCACCCAGATCGTCCTCAGAACATATGCAAGGCCTTATTGCAGTAGAGGTATCTGACATTTCTTTGGCAACAAAAAAAAATTGTGGAAGGAATGTTAATTTGTTTCTATTGCAAATTAACCTAAAATTTCCCTTGTCAGGAACTTGATGGAAAAGAGGAGCTTGAGGTTCTGGACAGCATTTGCTCAGTTACTGTAACTGGATCATTCTCTTCGGTAGCATGTTGACTTTTGTAATCTGGATGATCCTGGTGGCTTTTGGTTGTTGCTGGTTTGGGGTGTAGCCCTTCCTTTTGGTTTTCCATCTTCAAGGACGGCCTCATCCACAAGGTAATTAAGGTCACTCGCATCAGATTCAGAGAACGATCTCACCATTAGAGCTCCACAATTACCTTCTCTCATGTTCGTGCCTGGGTTCTGAATTTGTGGCTGGTTGTTACATTCATGTCAGGAGGAGTTCCGGCTGGCCCTGTTCAGGACATCGATCTCAAGCGCAACGGGGTGATCGAGTTCGGCGAGTTCGTGCGCTCGCTCAGCATCTTCCACCCCAAAGCTCCTGAATCGGACAAGACCGCGTGTATGCCTCCTGTCCATTATTTATTTGCTATTCCTTTGATGTCCATTCATCTTCTTGTCCTCCCTAGGAAACCAATCAGAATCTTTTGTTTGTCTCTATCGTCCTCTTTGCAGTTGCGTTATCAAGAAAGAAGAGGTACTGAATCATTCTCACATTCATTCAACAACATATATACAGTTTGCATCTTATTTGCATCGTCCAAAGTCTATCCTGAATTTTGGTTAACTGGTTGCCTAACTGTTGGCATACATGTACAGCTTCGGGAGATGGTGGTGGCACTCCTAGATGAGTCCGGCCTATGTCTCTTTGATAGAATCGTCGAGGAGATCGTCGATATTGTATGTAATCAACAAGATGCAATACTTCTCTCCAACTATTTATTCAGTAGTCTTTGAGAACTGTATTTCTATTTGCCCTCTAACATGTGCTGTGCTGCTCTGCTCATTTCGAACTGTCAGACGTTCAGTCAGGCAGACTCGGATGGTGATGGCAGGATAGACCCCAAGGAATGGGAAGAGTTTGTCAAGAAGAACCCAGCATCTCTGAGGAACATGTCACTACCCTATCTCCAGTTAGTACTCTCGTCTGCTTCTCTACTCTTCATTACTCACGGTTGATAGTTTCTTTAGTTTTGTAATTTCTGAAGAATTAGTAGTCCATCTTCTCCTAGGATTTCTTAGTTTAGTCTTCTAATACACAAATCCCATATTTAGACGAGTGGCATCAATTATGCTATGCTAATGAGTAGGGATCTCTTGAGGTTTTTGCCCATTCCGTTTCACGTGATCTTATCGTTCTTGTGGCTGATGTTGTTCAGGGACATTACGATGATATTTGCGAGCTTCGTAATGTGTTCGGAAATTGAAGACTACAGTGGAGTCAGCAAATAGGAACACTTATCAGCGCCATATGGTCTGTTAGTTCTGAGCTAAGACGGCCTTGAACTTGCTGGGATGGGGGAGGCAGTGCATTCAGAAGTGAGCTGCAACAGAAATGTCTGAAACTCAAATAGGAGGATAACAAATGATAAGATGGTGGCTGAAGTATGCAGAGGTCACCGAAGCTGTGGAGAAGCAACTTCTCAGCTGCCGATCCGGTGAGCCTACAAATTCTTCCGTTTCTACCCTTTTTTTTTTTTTGCCTTTTTTCATGCAAATTCAGGGTGCATTTCATTTTTGTGGAGAAAAATGGTGTTTGAATTCCTGGAGGTATCTGTTTGGGGGTAATTTTGTGCTTATTTTTCTCGCTTTGTGTGATCTGTGCTCGTGTTCGGTAGATACTTTGATACAGTTGGGCAGTATTTTGGTCTGTTCTGCCCTTTTTTTTAGGGCAAGCATCAAGGTTCATAATGAAACGTTCTGGGCTAAATCGCCCATTACAGAACCAGCTACACAAGCTGGAACATTATCATCTAGAACAAGAACTTGTCCACCCTGGGTGGATAGACCTAATTTTGCTAGGAAATGAGTAGGCATGTTCATATCACGCTTACAGTGGACGAATTCACATGATGTAAACCAAAGTCTAGCTTGGACCTTGATGCCTTCAATCACCTGGGCTTCCTTGAAAAATCATGGGTGCGTCTGTTGACGGCTTGTACAACCAGCATGGCGTCCGTTTCAATCACCAGTCTAACCACCCCCAGTTCAGCTGCAATGTCGATTGCCTTTTCCACTGCTCTTAGTTCAGAACCAAAGGCATCAGCTACATGGTCAACGCGGCCCGCTCTAGCAGCCATCAGCGTTCCATTGTTATCTCTGCCAATTACTCCCCAAGCACCATGCGACTCTCCCATCGTATGGGCCCCGTCCACATTGAATTTTAAAACATGTGACTGTGGAGGGATCCAGCGACTAATCGGACTTTGGCCTGGCTCGGGATCTTTGCCAAAACATTCATGGTATTCAGCGGCCATGCATGAAACTCTAAAAGCGAACGCCGTCGCCTCCAGCGGCTTGTCTCCTTCTCGTACCTTGTTCCGTTGTGTCCACCACTGCCACCACATTACGATGACCTCCATCCGATCCTTCTCAGGCAGCTTCTACACCAGATCAAGTGTTTCGCCAATACTGTCACAATTTGCCAGCCGGAGTCGCACATGCTATTTGTTTAATTCCCTCCAGACTAATTTAACCTCATGGCACTCCACAAACAAATGATTCCCTGACTCAAATCTAGAGTTGCACAGGAAGCACCCTGGTCCTCAATGTCCATGCCCCTTCTGCATAAAATATCCTTGGTGGCCAGACTATTGTGCGCGCACTTCCACACGAAATGCTTGATTTTTCCCGGGCATGGTAATCTCCAGATTCTTTTCCTTCTTTCATCTCCACCCTCGTTCAGAGTACCAGCAGCCTCGTGCATGCCATCATGACCTGTAGCCTGAGGGTCCGAGAGCGCTCTTCTCAGTTTATACCCTTGTTTCACTGAGAATACACCCTTTGGGTCGAAGTGCCAGGCCATGAAATCCTCTGCACCCTCCCTCAGCGGTATCTGAAGGATCATATTAGCGTCCTCCTCCCAAAAAATATCCTTTACCAGTTCCTCATCCCACTGTCCAGTATGGGGGTTGATCAACTCTGAAACTTTGGTCAGTAGATTACTGCCTCTTGGTGTGATTAGTTTCCTCGACCAAGCTCTCGGGATCCATGGGTCTTCCAGATTTCAATGTTCTCTCCATTCCCTACACGCCACACAACCCCCTGCTTCACTAGCTCAATGCCCTGGGTGATACTACGCCAAGCATAGGACACGTTCCCTGTTACTCGTGCATCCAACATACCGGTAGTTGGGTAGTACTTAACCTTTAAAACCTATGCACACAGGCTGTCGGGGTGTTGAATCAGTCGCCACACCTGCCGTGCCAACATGGCAATGTTGAAGTCATGTATGTATCGGAACCCAAGTCCACCTCTTCCCTTAGACCGTGTCAATTTGGGCCAGCCGACCCAATGAATTTTGTTCTCCTTGTCCTGCTGACTCCACCAATACCGAGCAATCATGGCGCTGAATTCTTCACAGAAGGTTTTAGTGAGATAAAAAACGGACATGGCGAAGGTAGGAATTGCCTGCGCGACTCCCTTCACTAGAATCTCCTTTCCCTGTCTAGACAATGTCCTCTCATTTCATCCTTGCATGTGATCCCAGATGGAATCCTTTGTATATGCAAAGGCTCTTCTCTTTGAACGTCCAATGTACACTGGCAGACCTAGGTACTTCTCATTGTATGCTTCACTCAGGATTTCTAGAGCTTCCTTTACTGCTAGACTGAGGGTTGATGTTTTTACTGAGCATTATCTCAGACTTCTCATGGTTCACACATTGCCCCGAGCATCTCTCATAGACCGCAAGAATGTGCTTCAGTTCATTAGCCTCACTCTCCTTAGCCCTCATGAGAAGGACTGAGTCATCTGTGAAGAAAAGATATGATAGGGACGGCGCCCCGGGCAGATTTGTATGCCACTATACTTTGCCCTCCGCTTTGCATCTTTTATCAAAGCTGACAATCCCTCTGCACAGATGACGAACAGATCGTTCCGCCTTTTTAGTTTGATCATGGTTTGTTCTGCTCTTTCGAGCTCGTCGAGGACGAGGAGCGTTAAATCTTCCGTCGTCTTTTGGGCTGTTTTATGGTTAATTAGTTTGGGAGCACAGAGTTGTGCACGTAATTTTGCATAGCTTTTTTTATCGGCAAATTTGAGTTTTTCCGCCCCATCTCGGAAGTTTGATTTCAAGTTCATGGTCGATCAAATCTAGGCCTTGGGACTGAACCTGCTGTCTCGCTGAAACTGGTAAAACAACATATTGGTCCACTTCAGGATCAGAGGTAAGCCCCTCTGCATGTTGATCATTTACTAAACCATGAATCCACTTCATTTCGTTCTTCATTGTCTTCTTTGAGTGTGCTCTTCCTAGACCACTCTTCACCATTGCCTGAATGATATGGTCCTTTCCCATAAGCATCCTTTTGGTTTCAGCATGAAGAAGAAACATGTCAGGTTCATAACCCAGTAAAACACATTCTGCTTAACAGTTGAGTTAGTAAATTCTACTCAACAATGGTACTTGAGGTATTGGTTTACCATCACTTCAAAAGCTCTTTTGAGTTCCAGACAGCCTTAAAGCAATAACGAAAATCAAGAAATACTGGACCAGCTACACATTTGTTGCTAAATTATCAGGGTATACATGCATGTCCTGTTATGGTTATCGCATTATAATCATGTTAATCACCCCCAGAAATGTTTTTTAATCATGTTAATCACCACGGGGCGCTTCCTCGCGCGGGCGGAGTGAGGTGAGCGATGGGGGAGGGCGAGCGGAAACTGAAAATAAGAGACACGAGGTGCGCGGAGCTGCTCCAACCCTGCCTCCCGGTAGGTGGCGAATGGCTTCTCCGCCCAGCCCATTTGTCCGCAGCTGTTTGGACCAACTAACAGAATTCTGCAAGGTTTTAGGACGTGGATGCCAGCCAACTTAGGCCTGCCAGCAAATATAATTCTGCAGTAGTAAATAACAGTTTTGATCATCTAAAAAAAAGCATTTTTTTTCTTCAAGAAAAAAGGAAAAAGGTACGGACATGGGTAGCAGCATACTTTTTCTAATAGACTTGTGAGTCTTATGACAAGATAGTTTTGTCTTCAATTTTTCACACGAGTACACTGTTTTTGGACCTCCCAGAAGTCCGAACTACTGAGAACTACCTCGGTGTAGCATATGAGTGCCTTTTACTTTACTACTTAGAAAATATGAACAAAGGATGTTCTTAATATCATGGCATGGTAACTTTTTACCTATTTTTATCTGCAAGTCCCTCATAGAGCAAGGTTGATCCTACTACTGGTATGAACTGCGTCGAGCTTTACAATGCCTTCATTATGCACATGAGTACTGTCCATTGCTTAGCATACATGTAAAGATGAAAAGTTTTTTCTTCGTTTGCAGATTCATGTTTCGGCGGCGCCGTAAGGGCAGTCAAGGTGAGCACGGCCGACACCACCGTGGCTCCTCCACATCTTCCTCCTCTCCGCCGTCCACACGGCCATCGGTGGCGCTGCTGGGTAGACCATGGTGGGCAGCGGCTAGCAGCGGTGCTGTGTTGCAAAGAACAGCGCCGAGGACGACTTATGCAGTCAACCATCGTTTCGATTGGGCCCGTGGCCCGAATGGGAGGTGTCGAGTTCCATGTCATCCAGCAGGGCAGGGCGGCGCCTGCTATGATATGGACGAGTACATCAAACAGAGGCGAGCCGCTGCCAATCCCAGCCCCACGCGCGCCAAACTCGTGCTGCTGGCATGCTCCGCCCAAGTGTCCGGGGAGGAGGGGGAATGCTGGCAACATGGGGAGGATGCTCAGCGATGAAGATGGCTCAGCCAAAGCCTCGACGCCGCACCTGCCACTTGGGCTGGGCGCCGTCCTCTTCTTTCTTGGAATCAAACAGACTAGATCAATACTTGCCATGTGCATCCTGAAATATGATGCTTTCTTTGTTGGCTTTCTCCTTTTTGTTCTCACTGCTACTCCCTCCGTAAAGAAATATAAGAGCATTTAGATCACTAGAATAGTAATCTAAACGCTCTTATATTTGTTTCCAGAGGGAGTATTTAGGAAGTGGAGGTTGCTTGTGCCTGTTGCTGGCTCAGTGTAAGCTATACTTGGAATAATTGGAAGCAAGTTTGAATATCCAACCACTTGAATCATGCTACTTGACTTGATCATTACAAGAACACGCTATGTAAATGTGTATATACTACTGTGTTTTATGTCTATTGGTTCAGTAAACGAAGACACATTCCTTGATGGTATTGCACAATGTGCTGCCCTTCAGGTTCAGAAAACTCTAGAGCATAATACCTGATCCTTGTTTGAATGAAAATAATAATAATATGGTTTGGCTTAATGGAAATTCAGAGGGGTTGGCCCTTGTTTTATTCAGAAAACAAAAACTGCAGCTGGATTTATATAGACCAAAAGAGAAGCTGCTCATGATGCATGTAGAACCAGAGAACAGCCATCTGCATAGCATATCCATATATTAACAAGAGCATGATAAGCTTAACATACTTGGATGGTGCGATCCATCGGGCACACGGCACACATTAATTAGGTCCAAATTTCTAGATAATCCTCCGAAACACAAGCATACTAGGTCCAAATGCTACTGACGTTCACACTAGTTGAAACTTGAAAATGCAGAGAACATGATGGTGGCCATCACCCTCGTCGTCGACGTACATCTACATTATGGTGCAGTAGCCATCACCCTCGTCGTCGACGTACAGCATCTCGGCGGCGCGCCTTGCCTGCTCGATGCGGAATCCTGGTGAGGCAACCGGAGAAGACCCTGGTGAGGCAGCCGGAGAAGACCCCGCGTTGCCTGCGGCCGGTGAGCCCTGCGCGGAAGAAGACCCCGCGTTGCCTGCGGCCGGTGAGCCCTGCGCGGAAGAAGACCCCGCGTTGCCTGCGGCCGGTGAGCCCTGCGCGGAAGAAGACCCCGCGTTGCCTGCGGCCGGTGAGCCCTGCGCGGAACAAGACGCGGATGCCCGCGCCGGCGAGTGCGGCTGGATGTCGATGTCGATCGCGATGTTGACCGCCGCGCTGCCGCCGGTGCCGCGGAGCCGATGACGATGATCTCGGCGACGACGGCGAACCTCGGGCTCCTGGCGCGGTGGCGCCGCGGGAGGAACCTGGCGAAGAAGTCGGCATACTTCCACACCATGACGAAGATGGCGATGCCACCTAGGACGCCTCCAACGATGCCGCCGATCTGGCCGCTGGAGAGCCCCTTGTGCTGGCCGCCGCCCGTGGATGCCGAGCTCGTCGGAGTGGCTGTGCCGTTGGCGTTGCAGGGCCCAGCGGTGCAGGTGACGTTGGGGCACACCGGCGCGTCGCAGGGGCAGGAGCAGCATGTCTGCGTCGTGCCACCGCCACCACCGGCCGCCGTGCCGTCGGTGCTGTTGGGGCCTGCTCCCTTGACGAAGCCGAGGCCGACGCCGATCCCTCCCGACTGGCCGCCGTCGCTGTTCGAGTTGGAGTTGGAGTTGGCGTTGGCGATCACCGTGCACGGCGCCGACGCCGGGCACGTAGGGATGGCGGGGCACTGAGCCTGCACGCACGGGCCACAGGCCGGGCAGGGCGAGTTGCAGTACTGCACCTGCGCCTGCCCGCCCGCGCCCATGAGCAACGCGACGACGACCGCTGCAAGCCAGACCTTGGGCATGGAAGCGCCCATCGCGCCGAGAACAAGAGGCGACGGAACAGAGGCGAGAGGCGAGCGAGCGAGGGAGAGGCGAGCAGAGTGGGGTGGCTCGATCGAGGGGAGAAGGTAAACGGCGACGGAACAGCGGCGAGAGGCGAGCGAGCGAGGGAGAGGCGAGCAGAGTGGTCGCTCGATCGAGGGGAGATGGTAAGCAGCCTGCAGCCTGCAGCAGCAGGTAATGATGAGTCCGCAGAGGGAGGAGACCAAGGGGGAGCTTTTGTGTACTTTTTTTTTTTTTTTGACAGAGAGCTTTTGTGTACTTGGCAGCGCGTTCCACTTCCATCGGAAAATCTAAGTGAAAAAAAAAGATAAGTATAATTACATTTGGAAAGTAAGGAAAACACCCTTCTCCCCCTTCCTTTGCATCCCCAACCTCCTACTCCGCCGCCGCCGCTGTACCACTCCGGCTGCCGCACATGCATTGCCGGACTTCCGCAACCAACACTGATGCGCCCGCTTGCCTTTTACGACGGTGCCGTCCACCTAGGACCCGTCCGCAGCCAGGTACACTCCGCCCCCTGTCGACAACGTCCATGGCGGACACCATGCCCGGCAGGTGTTCGGTCAAATGCCATTGAGCTTATTTTCGAGAGTCATGCCATTTTTTTATGATAAGGATGGCGGGGTACTCGACCATGTAGGATGAGTTGTTGTGCGATGCGTGGTTGGACGTATCCGCGGATTTCGTAGGCAGGAGCAGAAGGTGGAGTTTCTGGCAGAGCGTGCATTATTTGTTTCACATGTGAAAGCACGCTGCGCCCTACGGCATACACATCATTCATGATCGCAATGTGAAGTCGTTATCCTATCGATGGTAAGTCATCCAGACAACAGTGGCCAAGTTTTGTCACGCGATTGATATGCTGGAGGCAAGGCGGCCATTGCGCGCGGCAGCGAAGGAGATCGTAAGTTTTGCTTCTTCTCGTTCAAGTTGTTGATTTGATCATTCATTCACTCAATGGTGTTCTATAACTTCTGTAGCCCGTACGCGCTGCCATGATTTACCACATGATAGAGGGACGACCATTTATGCACATACACCGTTGGATGAATCTCAAGGGGCAGTATGTGTGAGACGACATGATCCGTTCAATTTGAATTTGAATTATTTCTCGTTGAATTGAAATTATTGTCGTACTAGACTTATTTGCGTGCTATGTATGGATAATTTGTGCTATTTTTTATCTGAACTTTGGTGAATTTCGTCGGGTTTGATGAATTTCGTCCGGTTTATTTAAACCCGGCTTGAAATGTATACAGATAGTGTTGGACGGCCGCCTCCCACACGTGTTTCTACAGACTGTTCCCCCATCCGTGGACGGATGCCGAAGCAAATTTATGGATCTGCATCAGAGATGCCCTTAACCATCAAAGATGGTTCACGTTCTTTTTATTTAACACAGTACATATGCAAGTATGAGCACCTTCGAGAGACTGAGCCGGCATATCATCTTGAGATTTACATAGTCACCGTAGATGTCTCTTCGTCGACGGGAACGTCTCCTTCCACTAAAAGCGCATCGTCGAAAATTCTGAAATAAATCCAGAAATAATACGAGCACCAGGACTTAAACCCTGATGGGCTGGAAATACCCCTGCTCCTTTAACCATCCAACCAAATGTTGGTTCACATATGGTTCACGTTCTAAGACTTGTTGGTGATACTATTAGACCGACCGTCTCCATCACGCACGTGAGTAACTGCGCATCATGGCCGGCTCGATGGGTGGCCAGCCGGTCATACGACGACGTGCATGTACACGTCGTACAACGTCTCTTTTTTAGGATAACATAATGTCTTATTTATTCAAAAAATTTCATCAGGAATCTCTGATGATACAATGTGCACAATATAGTCCGGAGGGACATGAAACCCAATTTTGTGAATTTCATTGGCACAACCTTCTTTTGCCAGTGTCATCCGCTATGGTGTGCTTGTAACACGTGGGGGGGGGGGGGGGGGTTATCCAACCGATGGCCCTTACTGCTGTGCGGGGTTAGCTTGGTTATTAAGAATAAATATTAAGACAAAATCATTTGTCATTTAATGAGTACACGTCATTCATTTCTAAGGAATTGCTTTCCTCTACCATACTAACCCTTTCTCTCACTACTGTTCTAGATAGCGTCCCACTTCCTCCTTACTCTTTACCTTCTCCTTGATCGATCTAAGTGATCTTGGGTACCCGCAGGGCTTTAGAACAATAAGAAGACAAGAGATAACTCCATTGCAATCGAACACATACAAATAACGTTAAATACGCAGAGTCATCCCAATCATCCTGTGAACAAATGCATAGGGTTGCAAGGCCTTGCGTAAACCAATTGCCTTACCGAATTACTCACACATGATGATCGGATCGCAAGATGAACTCATTGAAGACAACATAAAGATGAATGATTGATTGATAATATGTCTTACAATAGTTGCCGAATGCAATTCACTGATTACAGTTATGACTAACTTGGAGGGAATGATTGTGGAGACGAGATGGGAAATGACGGTTGCAGGGTTGAAAGATGGGTTCTGATTCTCCATTTATTGAATCGTGCAATCCCTGTTGACATTTTGGCATCAATCCCCTTATAGAAGGTGGTCATGTGGACCATCTGGAGCCAGCAACGTGTGGTAGAAGCGGCCGCGCTCGTGCCATGCATCGTCTTGTGCTTTGTTAAGCATGTTGCGCCTCTAGTTGATTTGCCTCTTCCGCCAAACTTCGTATTTCCTTGTTTATGATGATATCCTTCCATGTTTTGGCCCTTTTCCTGCGGAAACATATTAAACAAATGATTTCACGATCTCTTCCACTCATTAGTCATTAGTGGCAGCGTCGAAATGATTTTCTCAGAAATTTTGGGATTATCCTGTTTGGACAACAGTCTGATGAGCGCAAAAACATTAATCATCAACCTCCCCAATATTAGAGCTTGATCATGAAATTCAACCATAAGGAACTCAATTATTTAAACCAAAATAGGGAGAAGCTTTTGGTTCACTTGCAGTTAGTACGCCTAGATAGCCTTCTGCTTTCTTCAGCTGAATACTTAGTATAGTTGTAGCGGTGGTATGGTTATTATGCAAGCAGGGGCGGACCCAGGATGAAAAATGACTGGGGGCACCCATGTGAAGGAAAATTATGTATATACAGGCTTGAAAACATCAAAATATGTGTTATAGTGGTTTTCTCAAAGTTCTTCATCTCATAGTAATAGGAAAAATCTACCGCTAAAGTGGTTAAGTGAGCAAACCTTCTTTAGACAAAAAAGGCTATGTCCCAATAGTTCATAAGTTGCAAAAGAGAATATCTGCGAGTTGGATTATATTTAGGGTTAGTCCTATAAATACTAATGGAAGTTGTAAACATAGGAAAAATGCAGGGAATTACGTTATCATATTTATTTCCTTCGATGAGATCTTTCTTCTTGTGAAAACACGATCAGTTCATTAGTATCTGTGTCCAACAATTCCTTTTGCAAGGGAGCATAGCAAACTAAGCCTCTTTAATCTGCCTTTCACTTTCTTTTAGCTAGTTCCTGAGGAATCTTGTTCAAATCCATTAGTTGAGGCATATTGAATTATTTCTCGGTACATGTCTTGATTCATTTCATCTTGAACTCTCGGTGGTGGTGATAGTATTTGTGGATTTCTTCATCAATAGTTCACCATTATTTTCTTTCTTCAGTGCAAAATAGCTGTAACACTTACCGTAAGAATTCATGCACGAAGTATGCGAGCAACATCAGATTAGTATTAGTATGGACGCCAGGATTGCATTGCAAGAAAAATCCCAAACCCTGGAAATTTGAGTTACGGGTCATACTAATCCTATGAAATTAGATTACAGCCAAGTTGTACCACTAGGAATTTCATATAATTTACATGGGGAAAACCAGAAATTGAGATTGCATCAAGAATACAAAAAGTCAAGAACCATAGCGTTGTGCGTTCAGTTGTGCACTTGTGCTTACCTTGACTTGACGAGGTCAATATGGAGATGAGGCCGCTGCACGTCGCGACCCTCCGAGGGCGGACAGATCGATCGTCGGACAGCGACCGTGACCGTCAAATCGTTGGGTACTAGCATCACCGTTAGGTTTTACTACGCCCTGTTTGGATATTCTAACTTAGCTAGATGAGTTAGTTTCTAGCTCATGACTAACCCTGAACTAGCTCTAGTTAAAGAGGTGTTTGGATGACAGGGTTAGATTGATAATAAATGCACTAGGCGAACTAGCTTCAATTAGCACCTCTTGGGTGAGATAGTTTTTTTGGGTGGGTTAGATGCAACTAGCTCAAATTAGCCCTCATGTTTGGATACTTTAGGGCTATTTAAGCCCAAACTAGCTCAAACTAACTCTAACTCATGGATCCAAACAGGGCCTTTCTCGAGTCTCGCGTCGCCTAGCGTATTCGCTCGTGGTCTGGCTCCCCGACTTCTGATTTGCTTGCTTCGTGATTTGAAAAAGGGCAGCCAGACGGGCTAACAGGGTGAGAAATTAGCCTACAATTCTTCTTTTTTCCTTTTCCCTACTTTTTTTTGTTTTTTCTCTCCGTATCACAAGGAGAGCGGGGGCCTCCCAGCTGGGCTGACTGGGCAGGCCCCAGTCAGCCCAGCTAGGAGGCCCCCGCACGTTAGACAGAGTATACGTAGAACGGAAAATTGACTGGGGCCTGGGCCCCCACTCGGTCTAACGTGCGTCCGCCCCTGTATGCAAGCGAAGTGAAGCAAAGATAATCAACACAAAGTTCTTGCTAGTATAGAAAAATAATAAAGCAACTTCTATTCTATTTCTTCTAGTGAACACTTGCTTGCCAGGAACACTTTGGAAGAGCTTTTCTTCCTAATGAAAACATATATTACGGGAGTGAAAAGTATTTAAAAGACAACATGGTACTAGAGTAACTTGCTAACACCCATGAGTGTTACCTCATCAGGGCTCGCAAACACTTCTTTCAATCATTTTTTGCTAAAACTTTCACTGTCCAGTGATGGGATTATGCCAAAGAAATGGATCAGTTGTTCTCTCTTGCGAGTGCTGTGATTAGCATTCCTTTATTTACATATACACACACTCTTAAGAGAAAGCCGAATAATATTTGTTGTAGTGTTATTACTATGAACGTTAACAAACTCATAGCCAAAATCTGAGCCAAAACTTCGATGGATCGTTCATTGGTCAGTGGAGTCCTTAGCATAACATCAATAGAGGTGAAGATGTCACATTTACGTGGCATAAAGCAACATATAGTGACATGTACATGGCTCCAACAAGAAGCTAAAGAACCATGCATGTGTCGCAAAATAGATTTTGGCATAATCTGGATCACCTTTCAACTGGGTTCCTCTGGCCAACTTTATCCACAAGTGCCATTAAGTCTATCAAATTAAACAATATGGGGTTGAGTATCTCTAATATCACCATCTTCTATAAATTTTCTCAACACCCAAGCCTTTCTAGGGACTTTCTCTGATGCAAGGTTATTCTTTGTTATCATCACTTTATTTTTTTTAAGCAAGCACTAGTAGAAAACAGGGCTTTGGTCCAGGCAGGGCCAGCCCATTAATCCCGGTTCACTCACGAACCGGGACCAAAGGGGGCATCGGTCCCGGTTCGTGAGGCCAGGGGCATTGGTCCCGGTTCGTCTGGCCCCTTTGGTCCCGGTTCCAGCCACGAACCGGGACCAATGAGCCTCGCTCCTGGCCCACGACCATTGGTCCCGGTTCGTGGCTGGAACCGGGACCAAAGGGGGGCCTTTAGTCCCGGTTCGTGGCCCCTTTGGTCCCGGTTCCAGCCACGAACCGGGACCAATGAGATGCCTATATATACCCCCTCGCCCGCGAGCAGAGCAGTGGAGTGCTCTGTTTTTTGGGTCGGCCGTGGGAGAGCTTTGTGGTGCTCTAGCTCACCTCGTATGCACATGAGGTGTTTGATGAAATGCCCGAGCCACACTTAAGTTTTCTCCTCTCGAAGCTCCTTGTCCAAGCTCCATTTTCCTCGAGATTTGTCTAGGTTTGGCAGTCCGTCCTGTTCCGTCCCCGTCCTCACCGCCGTCGATCGCCCGCGCCGATCTCGTCGCCGGCACCACAGTGGTGAGCCTCTTGGTCTTATCTTCTTTGTAAAAGAAAAAAGTTCTTACTTGTATGATTAAGATAGATACTTGTGTAATTTTCTTACTTTTATTATTGTTTATTATTATATATATTTGAGAGAGGAAGAATGCCGACTGTTGTCGTGGGGGTCGCTTCTGTTTGTTGAGTTTCCTGGTAGTTGCCTTCAATCAATTTTTGATCAACTATGAACATAGGAAATGTCGGACGACAAAAATGATTTCGGTATGTGCGAATACTGCGAAGACGAGCGCGGCCTGTGCGACAGAAATTTCTTATTTGGTGGTAGGCGCTTCAGCATCAAGTTGGATGAGACCTTCGAAGTGGATACAGTAAGTCACAACGACAAGTCTTTTTTCGTAATTAAGCATGACTTCTGCTTCTTTTGCTTCAACTTATAATTTTAATTTTTTACTATTCTACTAGCGTATCCCCTGCCATGCAAGAATTTATGTCTTGGATAAGATTGGTTTCAGTCCTATGGAAACTATGGAGGTAAAGATAGTTCACTTGAGGACCGAGCATGGTTATACTTTTGCCGCAAAATTATACAATGCAGACACCTACACCTATTTTGAATGCAAAAATTGAAGATCACTATGCAAGGCTTATGCATTTGAGCCTGATATGCTTACCACCTTTGATATTCGTCCGGAAGATGATATTGAAGGTAATATCGACATCTGGGTCGATGTGCAGACGCCTCCAGTTCTACCATTATGTGAGTTTCTCAACCATATTTATGTCTTGGATATTATTTATTCAAAAATAGTTGACAACTAATTTCTATTGACAGCTTATTTCCATTCAAGCAAATATGTCCAGCGCTTGGTAGACATGACCTACTACTGTCCCGGGGCTGAACTAAACTGCGAGGAGATAAGTCATTATGTTTCATGGCTTGAGGATCTTGATACTGTCAAGACAAATTATTTCCCTGGACTTGAAAATCTTAGTACTCAAAACGTGCGACCACTAGCATGCGTATTGAACTACGGTCATATCTATTTAGGAAAGATGGTAAGATTTTTACTATTTGTCCTCAGTGCATCTTTTGCATACATTATTTTTTAAGCTAAACTTCATTGCTAAGTATGTTACTACGATGTTCTTCAACAGGGACTCCCAATGATAGTTGTGCCTCATTGGGTCGAGCCTAAAGGTCGCATGGCAATGGTTAGCTTACGGCCAAGACATCCTACATTGCACATGAGTGCATTCAGGATTTCTAAAAGCGAGCAAGTCTTAATAGTCAAAGACTGGAGCAAAATTGTGAAGGATCGCAGAGAAGCACTAGGGGGCAGCAATCAGAAGCGCAGCCCATAATTAGGAGACAGGTTCATCTGCATGCTCCAATATGATGAAGCAGGAGTGCTACACATGTTCTATGCTATTTTACCTGAGAGAGAGCAGCAGGAGTGATTAGCTAGCTAGAATGAGTTTGAAGATGATGATGTGCTACACTATGACTATGATGATTAAATAGCTAGTGTTGGTGGTAATGACTATGATGATTATTATTAGCTAGTGTTGGTGGTGATTAGATAGCTACACTATGACTATGATGATTAAATAGTGTTGGTGGTAATGACTATGATGATTATTGGCTTTGAATGGTGCATTTTGAACACACACAAAAGTCTGGAGTTCAAATAAGTTTAAAAAAAATGAAATCCCTTTGTAACAGACGAGTATCCGTATGAAACCTTGATACTTCGAAAGAGATTGCCCGTTTTGTACACGAAGTGCATCTAGTTTTTGCTGTAACCCTCTCAACTTTTTAGCACAAACTATGTGGGTGAAATGATGATACCATGCCAACTTTCAACCTTTTCAGAGTTCATTTATAGTGCTTTTCAATTTCAGGGTCATTTAGCGCAAAAAGAATGAACTAATAGCAAAAAGAATGAACTTAAAATAATCAATTAAAATATTCTGTTACGATCAACTAAAACAAAACTATAATATTCTTCAATAGCAAAAAGAATCAACTAAAAAGCTTTTATAAAACTCTAATAGCAAAAGGAATCAACTAAAAAGCTTTTATAAACCTCTAGTATTTTTGAAACTAAAATTATATAAAATTTATGCAACTAAAAATTATCAAAGTATTTTCTGTTCAAAACATTAATGGCAAAATGAATTTCCATAAAGAATTTTTTTGTTAGAAAGAATTATCATAAAGAATTTTTTGTTAGAAACTAAAATAACAAATCTGTGTTTGAATATAATATAAAACACAGTAATATTAAATAGCAGGAAAAAGAATCACTCAAAAATCTATTTTTATAGTAAAGTTATTCACACAAATTTCAAAGAATTCAAATTTAAACTATTCAAATTTGAAAACTAATGGCACTAACAGAAAGTTTATAATTTTTGTGACCTAACAGCAAAAAGAATTAAACAAAAACTGTGGTCAAACTATTGTCAAATCTGATCAAACTGTGGTCAAATCTGGTCAAATTGTGGTCAAACTATGGTCAAAATACTTATTCAAGAAATATTAGTGTTAATAAATAATTATTGTTTTTTAGAATAATAATTTTAAACTCAAACGGTGCTTAATGCTCAAGTTCAACTCCTAAGGGTTAATAGGATTGACAACTTAGTGTTGTCAGGAAAACAACAAGTGCAGACTTGGAAACTAGGGGGAACAGAACTCGAAAGTTAAGCGTGCTCAGGCTGGAGTAGTGAGAGGATAGGTGACCGGCCGGGAAGTTAGACGATTTGGAATGAGTGGTTCATAATTGAGCAGTGATGAGGGGTGATTAGAGATTGAATTGTCAAATAATTCAGAAATTTGAAAATAAGAAAATATTCAAAAAAAATTCAAAATTTTATTTATCAAAAAAATTTAGAAAAACAAAATTTCAAAAAAATTCCCTAAAGGTGAAGCTCCAGAGAGCGGCCACGTGGAGGGCCTTTAGTCCCGGTTCGTAACACAACCGGGACTAAGGGGGGGGGCCTTTAGTCCCGACCCTTTAGTCCCGGTTTGCGAACCGGGACAAATAGGCCTTATGAACCGGGACAAATAAGCCTTTTTCTACTAGTGAAGGTTAGTTCCGCGACAAGTCTCGGTTATTTAGATTAGACAGAACAAAGGAAATTAAATTATTTTATCTACAAGAACAAAACCTTTTTTTACTATCAAGAATTACTCCCACTTGAATACTTCACACGTACTACTACTAATACAATTCTAAGCATTTCAAGTCCAAAAGACACATGCGTAGAACATACCTTCACGATCATGAATATCACACTTCTCTTCCTTATGGTGTGTTCCTAATTTCTCAACGTAGAACAACTCCGCCGCGGAAAAATATTAGCAAGAGAATGCAAGCGGAAATCCAGGGCAAATAAAAAAGACCAAAGTAAAGGAATCCTTATTCTATTTTTGTATTTTTGGGTTTTTGAAAGCTAACTTGCGAAAGATGGAACCGGCGAGAAAAAGCAAACAAAAAGAAAAACCGAATAAGAAAGCAAAGTGTTGGACATATCAACAAAATTGTGTGAAGTTCTCAGCGAGGTGAAGTCCAACCCCATTACAAATTATTCAAATAAATACCGTCACATCTTGATGTAGACGTGGAAGTGACCTCCTGTAGGACCGAAAGTATGTCTAGGGGGATGCATGGGCTACTAGCAAAAATTTAAAGGACACTTTTCCCAATTTTAATTCTTGACAGATTTTAGCTTAGCTAACAAATCAAAGAACATCCTACACATGCAAGTCTAGAGTATAGGCAGTGCAAAGTAAAGACATGCAAGTGCTAGTATAGTAGAGGGCAGTGTTTAGAGATACGCAAATGAAATGGTGACACAGTGAAAATTTTTTACCCGTGGTTCTGATAGGTGGTGCTATCATAAGTCTGGAGGCTTCAATATGAAGGATCCAAGACACAAGGATTACGGTTGTGACACTGTTCAAGAATTCATCCAATTAATCAGTTAATGGGCCAGTTAATCGCTACTCGTAGGATGACCGAGTCGAATAACACCTATTCACCGCGTTAACTTGTCAGGCCGATTAACTTGCCTGTGAGACCGACTAATAGGTTCTCAGGCCGATTAATCGCTACTGGCCCATTAACTTAGGGGCAAACAAAGTCCAAATTTTTGGCCCGTAACCCCTCCCACCCCCTCTTGCTCTTCAGTAGCTAGGGTTCGACCAAATCATAACATATATGGTATATACATAGTTGAGAGCATGAGAGTATGGTATAATACCTAAAAAACTAGATATATGTTGGTAGGTTCCTATTTAATCTACCGATTAATGTTTGACCAATTAATCCAGTTAATAGACCAATTCACCCATTAATCGCTACTCCCAAGCCGACCGAGCAGCTATCAGTTACCGATTTCCTTAACGGTGGTTGTGAGATTTCACGGAGGAATCGAGTCCACGGAAGGCTCACACTCACGTAGGGTCCATGAAGAAGCAACCTTTCCTATCCCAGCATGGTTTACGCCTACGTAGGACTAGCCTCACTCTGGTAAATCTTTAGGAAGTAGGTGATCTTCAGGCCCCCACAAACTTCTTGGTCTCTCCACAATGATTCGGAGACTCCCAAGGACACCTAGCCAAGCTAGGAGGCACCATCCTCCAAAAGATAATAGATGATGTTACACTGCAAGAAATATGCTAACTTGTGATCTTCTCATAGTGACCGTGGGTAAAATGGTCATAAATCTATGACCATTTCGAACCAAATGATCGTAAGGCGTTTGAGAGGGTCCAAACCCTAAAGCATAATGACCATTTTAGTCGGAAAGGTTGTAATTTCCTTACATGAAATGATCATAAAGCAGACATTAGTGGTGTACAATCTTATTTTTAGCCGATTACGATCAATATAATGGTCATACTTGCTAATTTGTGATGCGTTGAAATGACCGGGTGACCACCTCAGCAGTTCCGCCTATGTGTCATGTTCCTGTGTCAATTTCCACTTACATGTATATATTACACTAGGTTTAAACCTACCACTGACATGTGGGGCCCACACATTGACCTGTTGGCCATGAGGTCCAACTAAACCGCCTATTCAATGACAGGTGAGACCCAACAACAACAAGACATGTGAGACCCACCACCGACATGACACATGCCCCCACCAAACTAACATGCAAGACCCACCACTGAAGAGGCCCAGCCCACCAAGCGCCTTCTTCCGCCTCCGTCCATCTCCTCCCTACCTCCCCCTGGAGATATAGGACAAAACCCGCGCCCCCATGCTCTCTCCTATGTATTCCCCTCACTCTCTCGGCTCATCCTCTCCTCTATCCCTCTCTCCCGAGCGAGACCAAGAGGCCATCGCCGCCCTCGTTCACCGATAGCGCGACCAGCGGCCACCCCTCTCCAAATGTACCGATGCGCCGCCGAGAGCCTCCTCACCTTCCTCATCCTCATATCCTATCCAGATGATCCCAGATGCCCTCTACCCTTGCGATCGACGCCGTCTTCCTCGCCACGGCCGACAAGCTCCAACCTTCGATTCGGGACGCCCCCGAGATCGCTGAGTTGTGCTTCTTCTCCGCTGTGAAATTCTCTACCAAGACCCCCTCTTCTCGCAGTCATTTTCACGCTTTAGACGCCGTCTTCATCGTGGTCGTGAGCTCACCAGTGCTGGCAATGTTGCCATCGTCGCTATGGCTCACTATCGTCCAAACCGAACACACCATCGGGCTCCCCATGCCTCCAGGAAGCCAACACGCCACCTAACTCGCCCTAAACCGCACCATAGCAACGACACGGTCGAGACCTATGCGGGCGCCGCCGCTCTGCTTGCCACCGCGGGCGTCTCTGATCCTCTCCGGCAACCCCGCGACCTCCCAAAGATGCGCACGAGCGGGGGCTACTCACCGATGTCCTCCTCTACCACTCCCGTGGTCTCCGGCGGGACACCGACGTGGTTCTGGGTCACCGGCGGTTGAGCCCCAGCAGGCTGACGTGTCCGGTTAGTTTAGGTGCTAATTACCCCTGTTAATCACCCCCTGAGCCGCTGCCATGTGGCCCCCCTGGCTAATTGGATTAGTTAGCTAATAGGTTAGTTAGTGAAACAGACGCATGGGCCACCTATGTTTAATTAACTTTCTAAGCTAATGCGTTTAAGGTTAAATAAATAAAAGTATGTTCGAGAAGTCAGTTTGATTAAGGTCTAGTCAGCATTGACCTGCCACCACTGGTCATAGACACCGGCTAGGTCAGTACCATGGAAGATGGAACAAAAGTATTTCTCTAAAAAAATGATTTATTTTAAGTAAGAATGATTTTTGAATTAAAGAAAAATCCAAAAAATACCCAAACTTTGAAATTCAATATATTTTAAATCTTAACTCTAAATGAAATAAATTATATATAAAAAATCATCATAAAAATCCATAGAATCTGTTGATACCATGTTCAAGCATGTTTTTTATTCTGATTTTTTTTGAATTTTTATACCGATTTCAAAATACGGTCAAAACGGCGGGCATGATTTCTTAGCTAGGGGTTAAATCTTGCAAAACTTTTGGTGGATCTCTAATGAAATAGCTACTTGTGTACCTATAAAATAATTTTTGGAGAAAGCATGAGCAAACTATGAGGCACTTGTAGTCCAAATTTGACCCGCTTCCTATTGAATCGACATAAATTTGTCAATTTGAGAAGAGGTGGATGGAAAGATTTTGAATGGAACCATTTGGCCAATACTCCACCTGTACTAGCATCAAGAATGTATTCAGATCCATCGTCTATCCGATGATAAAATAAATGGATAATAACATATTCAGTGAAGCCATGGTCCGGATGCGTACGCCGAGCGTGGAGCATCTCGGTGCCCGCACGCTGTTCGCCGACATGTCTCAACTGGGCGAGCCGTCGTAAGGCGACACAGACAGGCAGATGTTTGAGATGTTCCGGGACGAAGGCGGAAGCTGCTATGAGGGTGGACATGTGGATGACTCGGAGTCCATGCAGCCGGGCACGTACACCCCAACCGAGCACGCAGCCAGGCATATACACCAAGTCCGGCACGTACACAACGTTGGGCACGAAGCCAGGCACGCACGCACAGCAGCCAGATTGGGTCACCGGCCAAGAGGAGGACATCTACGACGACCTTGATTCGGATGAATTTGCTATCGATCCAAAGAAGAAGGGTAGAGGAGAAAGTTTGAACATGAGGGAGGACGAGTTGTTGTGCTATGTGTGGTTGGCCACTAGAATCGTTCCGATCCATGACATGGAGCAAAATGGCACAACATTTTAGGCCAACATTCATACTTGGTTCGATGAGCTCAAGCATTTCGAGCCCTATGTCCGATCGCCGGGTAAAGTCTCTAAATCATTGATGGTACATAATCCAACATGCCATGTACAAGTATTGCGGCCACTTGAAGCAACTCATCGGATGGTGGCCAAGTGGTGCGCAAATCACGGAGCAAGTAAATTGTTATATGTGTTGATCATTTGGCCGGGTATGCAAATTGTTGGTTGTATATCCTCTATGTGTCGATCTTTTGACCTGATCGGACTTGCAAATTATTGACAGTGTTTTAATTTGTAGCCTTCCCCGTGCGTGCAATTTGTTTTTGAAGTTGGAGAAGAACTTTGTCCTCATGCATTGTTGGTTAAACTTAGCTGGGCAATCCATGTGGAATATATTCATTGCCAACTCCGCCAAGACCACCAGCATTGGCATCAAGGAAGAAATGGGTAATCCAATCGACCCAACAAAAGAGCCGCCCAAGAAAGTTAGAAGAGAGTTCCAGGGAAAGAAGTGGGTGGAGGAGAAGGCCAAGATGACGGAGAGGTTCGAGGACATCTTGGTTAAGGAGGAGGCATATGTCAAGTGCTCCGACGTCAAGGAGAAAGAAAGGCTGAGAGATTTAACATGTTGATGGCGGCGACTGAGAAGAAACTCAAGGTGAAGAGAAGAAGGTTGAGACCGTGGCCGCTTCGAAGGACATGAAGACATTGACCTTGAAGATGGAGGAGTTGGATGATCGTGCAAACCGTCCGTGTTATGATGTTGAAGCACATGGCGACCGAGAAGGAGGCGCGTGGTGAGGAGGAGCCGGCGACAGAGTGAGCATGGAGTCTCGGATGGCCTGTCTGGCAGGGCAATTTCTTTTTTTTTTTTCGCGCGGAGTGTTGGACTGAGATTCTTTTGTGACCGGGCGTGTAAAAACTATGCATACTTGCCTTTTTAGTTATGATCGGGTGCTATGTGATCAGAGACGCATTATGTAATCGGTCACTATGCATTTGAATTTGAAATTCACCGGACTTGAACGGACATTTAGGGGATGCGGTTGGATAGCCGGCTTCCGCATCATTGTCCATGGGCTGGACCCCACCGACCCATGAACGAATACGGCGTCCTATTTAAGGATTAGCGTTGGAGATGCCCTAAGTGTTTTTTTAATTAACCACAATCACAGTTGATGCACCCAACTAAAGCTACGGAGAGCGAGTGTGAGCGCGGACCGGATCGTCGCTATCCACTTCTTGGCTGCACTGCATGCCGTCAGCACGGATTCGAGGCTCCCTCGCGCAGCCCGGGAATTGGGTTTGCACATAGCTTGGATGTTTCAATATCACTTTTGAATCGGACTGTCTCGAAATTATCTTAGTATGCAAGGGAAAAGGGGACATTCTGAGCGAAAGTGCTATTGTGAGCTCGAGCTCACAGGCACCCTTTGCTACAGTACAAACGAAAAATATATTTAAAAAGTTAAAAAAATCTGAATTTTTTTGGCAACAAACATTGATATATTTTTCACTTGCGTGCAAAAATTCATGTCAAAATGACATTCATGCAGGTCTTGGCAAAAAAAACAAAATCGATGCTCCAAAATGCTTTCAAAAACAGTTTTTTTGAAGTATAATTTTGTTTTTTTTGCCGAGACCTCCACAAATATCATTTCATCACGAAAATTGGCACGCATGTAGAAAAAACATCAAAGTTTCTTGACAAAAAATTTCAGATTTTTTTGAAATTTTTTATTATTTTTTCGGATTTTACTGTTCATCCGGGATCACTTATGCTCGGGATCACATGCTCCATACATTGTTGTTACGATTCTAAGTCTGTAATCTCATGGGATAATGATCCTTCATAGTTTATTCTAGCTGAACTTGTTTCTGATGTATCCCTTGTTTGAGTTGAATATATAAAGTGTGCCACAGGTTAAAAAAACCAAGGAAAATAAGTTTCCCTAAAAAAACCAAGGAAAATAAGTGTGCCGACGTTGAAGATGTCTCATCATCAACCCAAAAGGCTAAATTATGGTTTTCACCACTAGAGAATTCATCCTCCATCGATGCCAATCGCCAATATTCGCAAGGGTTGCTCAACCCAGCAGCAGCCGGTGGAATCTCTCCCACATTTCGTCGCGTCCTTTTTTTTTTTTGCTTATTAAGCTATATTGTTGGTGTACAAAGAATTGAATTGCAAGTACTAATTTGGTTGTGTCCGATCCCATTTTTCTCCCCACCCCCCCTATCTCTCTAATTTTCTGATTCATCTGTTTCGATTTGCCTAGCTCAAAGCATCTACAGTCAGGCACCCCAAATCCGCCTCAAACACCCGGGCAGACGGCCCGTTCAGTGACCGGTAAACAAAAAAGGACTCAGACAAACGCCTCAAACGGGCCTCAAATGCCAGTGCTGACCAGCACCCCTCATATCCTGCCCAAATGTAGGACGGATATGGGGACGCCCGGGCACGTCGGACTGACGATGGGGGTCCCACACGGAATCGCCCGGAAACCCGGCGGTCCGACAGACGTCTCCTCCGGTGGGGGTTTGAATGCCGCATGGCACTGCTCCGGCTCGCCGCCCGAGGCCAAATCCGACTATTTAAGCTGGTCGGCATCCCCCAACCCAAGCCACATCCATCTCCTCCCTCTCCGCGCCGCCAGCCCGAGGTCATCCACCTCTCTCCCGCTCCGCTGCTCTTCCCACGCCCTCCGGCTCCGCCATGGCTCGGCAAAAGAAGACCACGTATGCTATGCTCACGCCGGAGCACCGGTTCCAGATTGAGGAGGAGATCCGGGTGATGTGTGCCGCTCGCATTGTTGTCGGCCTGCCTCCGGACTCGTCGGAGCCGAAGAAGGATGAGAAGGAGGTGGAGGAAGATGAGCAGCAGCTGGCTCCGATGGAGATGACGGATCCAGATGAGGACGAGGCAGAGCAGCCGGAGGAGGAGCTGGCGCTGGCTCCGAGCTTCAACATGGAGGACGCAAATGCGGAGTTCGCTGTCGCCCAAGCGGCCGAGATGGCGGAGCAGCAGGCCATCCTGGAGTCCAACCAGGATGAGCCTATGTGGAGGCCAACCGGCAGTTCATCCGGCAGGAACGGGCAGCGACCGTTGCACTTTTCGACGAACTGGACGTGGAGATGGAGGCGGAGGCCAACGCGGAGCAGCTAGAGTTGCGGCTGCCGCCCACGTACCCAGAACCGGGCACGGAGATAGTGGACATCTCCGACGAGGATTGGGGTAGTATAGGTTGATCTACGTCGGATTTCCTGGTTTGCATGCTTTGTATGGATTAAAGGTTTCAAATATGAGGTATCCAGATGCAGAGGAGTATATTTGAGGGGCCGGATTTGTCGAGTCCGACTGTAGATGCTCACATACACACATGATAACACGCATCAGCTAGGAGAAAAGGAATGATCTGTTGCTAATCCGCCTCAATGATGATGGTGGTCTCATCTCATCTCATGTCATGAAGTAGCAGAGAAGCCTTGCACCCTCCCTCCCATTTAAAAAGAACAAGGACGAACAAAATTGGGATACGTGTGGACCAAAACAAGATGCACTACCCAGCAGCCATTGGACTTGGAGGAGTGGATTCCCGTGTCTCCCCGAAATTTCGCGCATGGCACGGCACCGGGCTACAAGTCACGATCGAGATTGCACTCCCTACTCCCTAGCAATAGCATAGCATACCACAAAGGGAAGGGATCCTAGCTCTGACGATTGAAAAGCCATCGTTGGCATGGCAGCATCTTTCAGCCAATCCCTGCCTCAAGCCGTGGTGTGTTTCTTTTGTGGAGATTAAAATTGCACTGCACTGCTTGTGCGCCTCGTAACGCAACAAGAGCAAAGCAGAAAAACGTGCCGTGCCGTTCCTTGGGTCCTGTGCGCCGCGAGTGTGTAACGTGCGTGCGTCGTTTCTTGGAGGAAACAGTAGTCTGCGTGTGCACCCTCCACTCCACTCCTCAGCCGGCCGGCGCCCAACCGACCGACGCCCCAGGTCGACTTCCCGGCCCTCTCTTCCGTTCCACGTTCCACAGCAGCGGCCCGGGGTGACGTACGTGCCGTCCCTCTCGCCTCACAATCCAATCCATGATGACGGTCCTCCTGCTGCTGCAGCAGCATCTGCTCAAGGCATCCATCTTGTACTGCGCGCGTCTGCGAGGCATCCTGGTCATAATAATTCCCCGACGATACGCCAGCCACTCATTACGGCGCTGTCAAGCTACGTACGTGCTCCAAGTTTCGCTACAGTACGTACGTGCTATAAGTTTCGCTACACATGACATGAGAGATGTGCGAAATCCATTCCAACAGACGTGGAGGTTTAGTCTTACATGCATGCATGCACGCACAGCTTAATAAAACTACGTAGTACGTACAGTATTAAACAACCCATCGGCGTTGCCACCGCCACCACTCAACCTTGACTGGAAACGAATCGCCCAGAACGGCCGCCGCCCAGAGCAAGCCAGGGGGTGGACTGAGGATTTTTTTTTTCAAAACTATGACTAAATTTATAGTCTTTTTGAAAATTATTGGGCAGAATGCAAAAATATCAGAAATAGCACCCTGTCGGCCTGGGCTGGACCGACGGGGGGGCTATCGGCCTAGGGTGGGCCGATGGGGGGCCTGTCGGCCACCAGTAGGCCGATGGGGGCCTGTCGGCCACCAGTAGGCCGACTAGTGGCCTGTCGGCCTACACGAAGCCGACGAGTCCTCCACACGGCCGAGTGGGCTCCTGTTGGCCCATGGTAAGCCGAAATGTTTTTTTTTTTTTTTGAAATTTGACTTATTAATGATGTACAACGATTGCCCGTCTTATAAATATTGTATAAATATTATTTATGCTACCTTTCCCGCCATCCTTTCTCGTCAACCCTTTTCCGCCATTTTCTACTCTCTTCCTATAAAACCCCCTTGACAGTAAGGTGGGTAGGCAGTGCAGTGTAGTGTAGTAGGTAGTGCTGTGGGCCGAGGGGTTCTAAGTGTTTTTTTTTACAAATAAATTCATTATAATTGCTGCACAACCATTCCCCCTCATTTCCCTCAATATTTTCCCGCCAACTCTGTGCTGATATATGTTCCCGCAACCAGTTTCCCACCAACCCCTTCCCGCCACCCGTTTCCCGCCAACCCCTCCCGCCACCCCCCGTTTCCCGTCACCCCCTTCCCGCCACCCCGTTTCCCGCCAACCCGTTTCCGCCACCCGTTTCCCGCCAACCCCTTCCCCCACCCATTTCCCGCCAACCCCTCCCGCCTATTTTTCCGTTCCCGGCACCTTTCCCTCCATACCGCAGTCGTTCTTTCCCGCCATTTTCTCCTCTCTACCTATAAAACCCCCTTCACACGGAGTTGGATAAGCAGTCCATTTTAGTGTAGTCGAGATGTCCGATTATCCTTTCGATCGTAGTTTTCACCCTGAGATGAGCAAATGTCTTCTTAGGCTAGCCACAAATTTCAGGATGGACAATAGGATAGTTCCATGGGACGAACTCATCTGTAGTGACACCATACAGAATGAGTTGGCTCACGCATTACGTAGGTCTGAGTGGCCTGAAAGGACCTATGAGGAGGTACGTAAAGAACTTCTTAGGTTGCATGGAAGGTGGAAGAAGGTAGTGCAGACGAAGAGTGAAAATTTTATAAGGATTGCAGCAGAGCATACATATTTATGGACTGCCGACAGCGAAGACGAAGACGATATCTTCATGCCGAGCACCAAGGCCAAGAGTACCGCATCGTCGAAGAGCAAGAGTACCGCATCGTCGAAGGGCAAGAGTACCACATCGTCGAAGGGCAAGAGTGCTGCAACGACGGAGGATGACGATGATGCCATCATGTAGTATGTAAGCTGTATTTTGTAAGTTCAGTCCTACCGTTTATGTGAGATGTACTTGTATCTTAATTATCGGTTGCAGTCTCTTTGGAAATGTAACTCGAATAACAATGCGGATTAATAGTAATATGTCTCTCGCATACATAAAACAATATATGTATCCTGATCAGATAGAAGCAAGTGCGATAGTAACATATGCGAATAGTCTAAAACTAATATATTTAACGACTCATACATAGATAACGATATCACTGGGGGGGACGACGACGAATCTGGGTCTTCCTCGGATGAGGACCGGAAGGCGATAAGCGATCAGCCGGTGGATGACGCTGACGATTACCACGACCATAGATAACCTCGTCTGTCTGTGTCTCCTGCGTCAATGGTGGTGGTGGAGTGTGAAGAACAGTCTGCGAGAACTCATAGGTGTTTGCAGCTCGGTCATCATCGTCGTCGTCGCCGGCTAAGAACGAACCAGCACCACTAAGCATCGGTGACTGGACTGAATGCATGAACGGCTGCGACTGGCTGCCGACTGCGGTAAAGTAAAACATGTAAAATTGATTCGCGAACCTACAATGTTTAAAAGAATGTACAAAGTATTGTTACCTAGGTCCATCTGATGATGCCAGGAAGAGCCCCCTGGTTCTGAAGGAGGTGGCTGCTGGAAGAAAGAGCTCCCTGGTTGTGAAGGAGGTGTCTGCTGCCAGGAAGAGCTCCCTGGTTGTGAACGCTGCACAGAGGGTCGTGGTTCTGAACGCTGCACAGAGGGTCGAGATTCTGAACGCTGCAGAGAGTAGCATGGCGGACGATGTGCTGGACGAGGAATAGCAACATCCGAAGATCGTCTACATGTAACAGCTGCGTAAATCCCCCGTAGCTTCTCATCAAGACGCCTCAACCATGAGACGTTCTCTCGTGGTGGGATATTATCTCCCCTCTCAAAGCGTTGCATTAAAGCGGAAACCTCCTCTAGCGCCTCGCTTGTCAAGTCACCCTGTACACGGAGAGTTAACCAATTAGATCATTGTTGTATGGCAGACAACACGAATAGTCAACCAATTGTATATGTTCAGGTTAAGAAAAAACTTAACATGTGAGAACCATAGCACGTACCGCGTGGTGTCTGGTTCCCATAACAGAGGCAGTTGGGTACATATCGCTGGTGAGAGGGGCTTCGATCTGATCAGGAGCTGCTGATGGAACCAAGTACATCCTGGTGCTATGCCGGTAACTCTGCAGATACAACCCGAACTTGTCCCAGTCAAAGGGCCGAACCTCATCCCAGATATTTGTCGGCGCAGTAGTCCATTCGTCCACGTAAGGGCTAATGTCGCGAAGCCAATAATCGTGGGACTTGTTTCCTCCTGCGCGACTGTACCTGAGATTGACATGCGCGTTACATGATTAGTGATATTCTGAATGCAGACCTGAGAACTAAAATAGTATTACTTACTTGTGCACGTGATCTGGTAAGTGTGGAATAACTGGAATGTCAGGCTCTTGGCATAGGCCGAACTGTCTCATCACCCTATGAAGAGCCATCTCCTCAACCGTCACGTCGAACACCAACTTGGCCTTGGTCATCCAATAGTGCCGATCTCTAGTGCACAATCCAGAAATCCCAACTGGACACCTGGATAATATAGCCTGATGGGAGTATGGCTCCCAGATAACTTGATCCTCATGCAAACTATCAAACTGCGCCGTGAAGGAGGGGTAGCAGCCCCTCACCTGGCTATGCGCGAACTGTCTCTGTGCATGACAAGAAATAAGCATTAGTAATACTATTGAATGGCAAGAAATAAGCATTAGTAATTCATGTTGTTACTTAATATTAAAATACCTCTCTCCGTGTCCAAACAGATCCCATAGTAGGCAAGTCGCCGATAGCAGGCACGTAAGTCCCAGCCATGTCCTCCAAACCAAAAGGTCTATCAACGTAGACATAGGGTCGACCAATAGGGAATCTCTCGTATGACCAGAGCTGCAACAATAGTGGACATCCTGTAATACCTGATTTTCTAGCCTTCAACGAGCAAGCTTTGCACAGGCCTCTGTACGTAGCCGCTAACACAGCAGAACCAAAACTCCTCTGCAGAATGTCCCCAGGGCAACGTGCGTTAGCTATCTGTGGCGCCCCCGACTCAATCGTACACTAATCATACACGCAAACGTGTACGATCAAGCACAGGGACTCACGGGAAGATATCACAACACAACTCTAACACAATTTAAACGGAGGTCCACAATATTACAAACCAGGGATCCGAAGATCCGAATACATAAGTCAGTCATCCAAGTATTATCTGAGTACAGACATAGTTAAACAAGTTATGCCTTAAGAAGGCTAGCACAAACAGCGACACTAGATCGAAAGGCGTTGGCCTCCTGCCTGGGAGCCTCCGATCCTACTCCTGGTCATTTGGCTCGATCCAGTAGTAAGTACCCTCTGGACCCTCCTGGTAGTAAGCTCCGGTGGTGGCATCTAACTCCTGGACTCCATCGTCTGTTTGTATCATCAATGTGGGGTATATGGGGAAAAGAGAAAGTAAAGCAACCGTGAGTACTCATCCGAAGTACTCAGCAAGCAAGGATCTATACTACATATGCAACATTATCAATGGAGAAAGGCTGTATATTTGGACTGGGCTGCAGAAATGCCAGAATAGAGAGAAGGCCTAGTCCTATCGAAGACTAGCATCTTCAAACATCTTCACAAGGCCATCATCTTGCAGCAGTAGAAGAGAGTAGAATAGCATTTTATTTAGCAAACATGTTGAAGTACAGCTTAAAGATCCTTCCTCGACTCCCAAGCGAGAAAGCGATCCCGAAGCTTCAATTAAGTAACAAGTATCCAGTTTAAGTAGTAGATCGGGATACACAAACTGAGCATCCTTTACCGTAGGACCGGCTATCGATAGAAAATTCATCCCTGCAGGGGTGCACTACTGTTACCCAACACGCTCGATCAACTCTGGCCGGACACACTTGCTGGGTAATGCCCGTCCTCGGAAGATCAACACGAAACAGCGCTCTACCTAGGCTCGGCAGAGAGGTCAGCACGCCGGACTAACCTATGCACCCAGAGGTCTCGGACCATCGCCCTGGGCACCCTGCGCGTTGCGAGACTGGCCGGGGTGCAGGCACGACACTGAACTCGTCAGTGAAGTATCCAGCCCAATCCCGACAATCAGCCCGCACGGTGAATCGTGACGTCAGACGAGCTTTCGGAGAAACGTACTTTGCAGAGGGTCCCATAACCATTATCCCGCGTGGTGGTAGTGCGTATAGGGCACGTCGACCCACTCAGATCACACACCCAAATCCAATAGGCTCAATTAGTATCAAGCAGAGACAATCAGAGTCTCTGATGCTCCGCCACAATGTCACACTCGAGTGCCCTTCCGGCACACCCGAAATCATAGATCCCCAGCGGGTACCCACCAGGGTGGACCCGCCTATAACAAAGGTCAAGTAGCCGTGTGGTCAAATCATCAGGGTGAACGTATGAGGTATCACCCTCGAGGTTCACACTGAGGGTTGCACGACAGAGTCGTATCGGAAGTGGAGAAGGAGGAATCACCCTCGATGACCACGACCGAACAGCTACACTGCAGAGTATTCATCGGGAGTGCGTTACGAGGTATCACCCTCGGCACTCGATAGTTACTACGCAGAGTCGTACAACTAAGGGGGTGTGAAGTGAGGTGTCGGTCTCTGGTCGACGATCACATTGATCGAGTCGTCGATGATCAAGCAGGGGCATCAAGGATAAGGTGGTGGGGTCACTGATGGTTCATCACCAACCTATACTAAACAGTTTATCATAGGCAGGTAAGGTAGCAATGAACAGGTTACAACAGCAGGCTATGCATCAGAATAGGAGCATACATTAACAGTAGCAAAATCTAATGCAAGCAGGAGAATAGAATGGGCGATATCTGGAATGCTCAAGGGGGGGGCTTGCCTGGTTGCTCTGGCAAGAGGGGAAGGTCGTCAACGGGCTGCTCGTCGGTAGAGTAGTCGTATCCTGGTGCAGCGCCGTCGGTCTCAGCGTCTATCGAGAGAGAGAAGGAGGGGGAGAGAAACAATAAATTCACGGCAATAATACAAACAATATGTATGACATGCCTAAATGATATGCCGGGGTGTTCTACTGCCTAATTAAACGATTTAGTTAATTTAGGAATTTATTTGGATTTATTTAATTAAAGTTGGGCACTATTCATTTACTGAAATCGGTCTAAAAGTTCAATGTTCTTATAGCTACGGGCGTCTGACGGGAATACGGAGGACGTATTCAGATTCGTATCGTCGTTCTGAGCAAGTTTCATGTATAAAATATTTTCATCGGAGTTACGGTTTATTTAATATGATTTTCTAAAGTTTTTATTAATTTCTAAAATTTAATTAATTATTTAATTCAACATTATCCGAAACAGTGCTGATGATGACATCAGCATGACCTCATGCTGATGTCAGCGGTTAATTAAGTTAATTACGAATTACTATTTAATTAACACTAATTAGTTAATTAGATTAACCTAATCAGGATTAATCAACTAATTAATTAACTAATTAATTAATTAATTAATTATTTTTATTTCTTATTTTTAAAACATTTTTGGGGGTGGGCCCCTCTGGTCAGTGGACCAGGGGCGGACATGTCTGGGGCGTGCCCATTTGGGACCGGACAGGTCCGGTGCCCAAATGGCACGCGCGGGCACGGGCGCGAACAGGGGCGCGGGCGGGCGAGGCCGCGGCAGCGCGCGCGGGGCCGGAGCGGCAGGGGGGTTGGCGGCGCGCGGCGCAGGCGGCGGGGCCGGAGGCGAGCGGGGCGGCGCGGTGGCCAGAGCGGCAGCGGGCGGCAGCGCGCGGTGTGGGGGAGCAGGCAGCGGCCAGCGCAGGCAGCAGCAGCCGCAGCGCGCGGCGACAGCAGTGGAGGCGGCCGGAGCGGACGGCGCAGTGAGCGCGAGCCGACGCGGGGCGCGGGCAGCGTGCGCGTGCGCGCATCGGCGCGAGCAGGCGCGAGGCGCGGCGAGTAGCGGAGGGAGAGGCGAGGCGAGGGGCGCGGGCAGGTGCGGTCGCGCGCGCGAGGGAGGGAGGCAGAGGCCGAGGCCGGGCCTCACCGTGGGGGGGGCAGGGTCAGGGCAGTGGGCGCGGAGAGGAGCCGGGGATGACGGCGGCGACGGTGGTGGAGAGGCGACGGCGTCGAGCGGCGACGGGGTCGGGGTCGGGGCGAGGCGGAGTGTACGGCGATGGGGCGACGAGAGGGCAGTGGACGGCGGCGGTCGGGCGTAGGGGCGCGGGCGACGGGAGCGGGAGGGGATCGGGCTCCTCCCGATCCAGATCCAGTCGAGGGAGTGGGGGGGGGGAGTGGGTGGTGGCTAGGGTTTCGGTGGCCTCCAGGGGGAGGCCAAGTAGGGCGGGGTGGGCCGGCCGGCTGGGCTGGGGCCCAGTTGGGCGGGGGGGGGAGGGGGGGGGGTCCTTTTCTTCTTTTCTGTTTCATTTTTCTTTTATCTTTTTCTTTATTCTCCTTTCTCAGCTTAGTAAATAGTCAGGCCTCCTAATGGTTTGTGTAAAACATAACAACTGCTCCAATAAATACTAGGTATTATCCACCACTACCAAAAATTAGTTTGGAGACAATTGGAGCTCCCACAATTATATAATATTTAATATGCATTAATCCTCGCTGTTTTAATTATGTTAGAGCCACCTAATTATTTTATTATTTATCGGTTTCAATTTTAGACTAGCCTCTGCAATATTTGTTATTTATCGCACATTTTAGTTTTTATGTTGGACAACTTTTATATTTCACTTTCATTTAAATTTGAATTTGGCTTGGGAGTTGAAATGCAATATGATGCTAATGATGATTATGCAGTGTTAACCTCGCTGACATGTCATTATCAAAAGTGATTACTGTTGCTAATCACCGGGGGTGTTACACTATCTCTCGTGCAATACTGATGAGTCGTGCATCGACAGTGGTCACGTGGTTCTCCGTGAACATCGTCTTGCCGAACAACCACAAAATATATGCCTCTAGGGATCGGTCAATCTGTGCCTCTGACAACTGAACGTTGGGATATCCTAAGGAGACAATCTACATAGAAACCAAAGATTGTTTGAACTATGCAATGAGGACAACAATGAAAACATCAGTTTTTAAACTTGCCATGAAGGTTACCTGAAACTGGGTCAACCACTTAAAACGAGGCCCGTGAGTATCGTTGTCTAGGACCTTAGCAGTTGGCACCGTAGCCAAAAAACGGCCCTGCATCGATGCTAGCCAACCAGATTCTGCCTCTAAAGGACCTATGGCAGCATCGGCCAGAGGTAATCCCAACAAGTAAGACACATCCAGATTCAGACATTTTCACCTGTCAGACATTGCCACCTACTCATTAATCGCAATGAAAAAAAATATTACCGGCTACACTAACTAAAAATATTACCGGCTACACTAAAAAAAATATTACCGGCTACACTAACTACAAATATTACCGGCTACACTAACTAAAAATATTACCGGCTACAAAAATATTTGTGACGACAATGGTATACCTTTGACGCGTGTGTCCCCTTCTTCTTCGTCCTCTCTTCAACTCAGCGGCACCGGCAACCTCGCGGACTACTTGCACCACCGGAACTCCAACTCACCACCGCATCCTCCTCACCACCACCACCTCCTCCTCACCACCACAGCCTCCTCACCACCACCACCTCCTCCTCATCACTACGCACAAAAAACTACACCATAGCAAAAAAAATACGTACACCGACGGAGAATGCTATGATCTATTGTTTCTGCGGGTTGGATATGAAAATGGGTGGACGAGGGAAGAGATCGGCGCGGGGGTGGAGAAACGAGAGAGAGAAACGAGAGAGAGAAACGAGAGAGAGCGAAGGGAGGAAGAAGAAGGGAGCTGTCGGCCTTATCCAGGAGCTCGTCGGCTTCCTGGAGGCTGACAGGCCCCCCTCGGCCTCCACTAGGCCGACAGGCCTCCCCTCGGCCGCCACGAGGCCGACTAGTCCCCCCTCGGCCCACGGTCGGCCGACTAGCCCCCCCTCGGCCCACGGGAGACCGACAGGCCCCCCCTCGGTCCACGGGAGGCCGACGGGGTGCTATTTGTGGTTTTTTTTGTTTCAGCCCACTAGTTTTCAAATTTGCTATAAAATTTGTCATACTTTTGAAAAAAAAACGTGGACTGGACCACCAGGATAACCCCCACGGTCAACACCACTGCTGTACCGCGTGTCAGCTGCTTGCTCAGCCCTGCCTCTTCACTGAAATGGTACGACCATCCTACTCTACTCTCTGCTGTCCATATCGTCGGTCGGTGGATAGCAGCCTCAACTGCCCGGCCGTGGATCCGAAAGCGACGTCCCAAATACCAAACCCGCGGTGCATGCCTCTCCAGCATCATCTGAACCAGCCCACACATACAGAGCAAACCAGAATGGTAAGCCTGCATCTGCCAACCTTCCTTCCAATTCAGCGATCAGTAAATAATAACATGGATTCCTTTACCACAACAATTCAAGTCATATATAGTTTGCTTGGTGCTACTGTAGCACATATTAGCAGCTTATAAACACACAAGACAAGAGACTGGAAATCTGCACTTTGAATTCACCGTTGAGTAAAGGGTGAAGAAAATCAGTAAATAATAACATGGATAATCCTGTTGTGTTTGGTTGGATCCCAATGGCACATCTCATATCAGGTGAACTAACTGCAGCAAACTACTAACTAGAAACAAGCAGCTTCAATTGGCACGAAAGTGGTTACCAACCAAGTGTGCCCCAAGGTTTGTAACACTCCACTCATATCATATCAGGTTATGTCTGAAAATATAAACCAGTTCACTGGTTGGATCCATCTACTACCATAAATTAGTGAGTCGTTCTTCTTCTGAAAGCCAAACAAGAACAGCATCCTCAGGCTCATCACCGGTCTGGTAGATAAGCTCACGAGAATCTTCAAACATAGCAAAAACAGCGCATGAAGACTACAGTCGGCAATATCCAACAAAACGCGTGGGGTTTGCTCTGTTTTCATAGGTGCTGACATCAAAAGTTGATTCAGAAGCTACCCGCGATCCTGAACGAATCACCATCTCTTCTGGCATACGCACCGATTTTCATGTGCCAGTGCGTTGCGTCTTCTCCCCGCAGTAGATATTCTGTATGATGCAAAACCTGCTAATGCAGATTTAATGTCTGTCTATAATCAGTCCAAACAGGGGTGATCTCCTCTCCCCGGTGCATCGGCTTGGAGTTCCCGGCCAATCACCAGGCAGTCCAGCTCCAGTACGATGTGACCTCTGTACAGGTTCGACAGGGACTGCAGACCCGTCAACGCAGCACTGGGAAGCACGAGTGCCCATTTTCCACTACGCGGACGGCTAAGCGCTCAAGGTGGAGGAGCTCACCGCTGAGCTCGCCTTTTCCACTTCTCCTGCCATCTTCCATTTTCTGCTTCTTAATTTCAGAACTTCAATTTGTTCACTGTGCATATGAAGGCTCAATGCTGCATTGCTGAAAATTGACAGTAAATTTTCATGTACTGAAGTGAAGGCCCAATGCTGCATTGCTGACTAGATAAATTCATTGTGTATATGAAGGCTTCATGGCTGGAGGGGACAAGAGGAGGAGCGGTGTTATATCTACCGCGAGGCCGACGACGGATCTTGGCGACATGGCGCCGCGGAGGTTCGGCGATGGGCGCGTTTGGAGATGGACTCGCGCAGGAGGAGGAAGCTGTCTGGCGTCATGGTGGCGTTGATGACAGAGAGGCCTCGCAAGGTCGGTGCAACAATTTTGCTCTGAGGATGGACCGAGGGATGATGGAAGTGACGGCCCTTACAGCGTGCGGTGCTCACTGGGAGTGTGCCTAATCGGTGTGGGACCCAATCCAGGTAGTGGCTTCGATGGTGTTGGAAATATGAGCAAATTACTACGAGATTTAATCCGAATAAACAGAAGATAAATCATGACAGCAACAGTAGAGATTAAACTAATCATGCGAACTAGCATAGTAGATGAACATATCACATCTAGGGCACATACTAGAAACATGAATTCTACCACGATCTCGAACAAGAAGGATAGAATCACATACGGTGCAGCGGGAGCAGCACCGCCGGCGTTGATGTTGTCGCCCATGTCGTCGAGGATGAGATTGCCGAGGTCGGGGAAGAAGTCGTCGTTGGCGAAGTCGTCGCTGCCAGCAGTCGCGCGAGTGCGCTCCCCAAAAACTTGATCGCCCCTCTCCCGTACAGGATCACGAGAGGCGGGGTTCCGGAGGCCTGCTGTCCCTTCTCGCGGTGCACGCCGGAAGGAGGGATGGAGAAGACTTGCGTGGCGGCGCAATGATCTGGAACGGTGGTGCGAAACCATACGAAGCGGCGGCGGCTAGGGTAGATGTCTGCCTGACTATATAGTGCGGGCCGGGTAGGTCGTGGGAGTAAATCCCACGTCCGAGTCGCGATCCAAAAGAATCGGAAACGGTTCAGTAATTAACGCGTCTGTTAATTATTAATTAATGACTCATTAATTTTCCCGAGCAGCAAAAATATAGACAACGTGCATAGCTCTGTCCTCAGCTCGGCTCAATCCCGCGGCGCGTCGTGATGAGGCGAGGCGTGGCGTGGCGAGGCGAGCGAGGAGGAGGAGCATGCGTGTAGGTCTCCTCTTCTCATGCTCTTACAAGTGGTAGAAGAGCTCATCTTATAAAGAGGTGCAAGTCTCACTCAACTTCTGGGGTGGGACTAAACTTTAGTCCCACTCACACCACTCACAAGCTATGCATGAATGGGCCAAGAGAATTTCAGAATTTTAGTTGGGCTTTGGGCCAAAGGCCTACTAGCAAATTCCAACAATCCCCCACAAAGTCTCATTGGCACATCTCATCACTTAGTTCCAAAACATTGTTTATATACCGGTGCTCAGTGGAGACTGTAAAGTTGAACTTCCACTTAGAGATTTATGCTACACTAGATCACAACTTGAATAGTGGACTATGCCTTGAACTACAAGTTTTCTGCGAGACTAGTTTCACACAAATTCTTGACCAATACTGGGCTGCCGCAAGGCTTCCCCGCGGGTGGAGCGTATACGTCATACTCCAGGGCCTTTCATGAATTTATTAGAGAACACCCAATTCTCACAGGCTGCGACGTTAACAGTCAAATTCATATAGGTGTGTTCCTCAGGAGATGCTCTGCAGGACAACATCTCTGCTTACCCGAATAAGCCACTTGGAACACATTAAGATAAGTATCAACCTGCCATGCAGATCAGGAGAGTATTGCATCTTCACGGAGTGGGATAATTAATATAGGGATACTCTCCTCCCAGCTGACCAACAGCTTGTCTCCCACTTCTACTTCACGGGATCTCCGATCACATAGAATGGGTTACCACTATGGACAACTCATGCGGTGGGTCTCAAACCCATCTCCATCGATGCATTATCTATCACATTACATGATAGACCCTTTGTGAAGGGATCTGCCAAGTTTTTTGACGTTTGGATATAATCCAACGTAATAACTCCGGAGTTCCTCAATTTTCTGATAGATTTTAGTCTCCTCTTCACATGCCTTGAGGACTTCATATTGTCCTTAGAACTGTTTATCTTGACGATCACAGTTTGATTATCACAGTTCATCAGGATAGGGGGTATTGGTTTTTCAACCATAGGTAAGTCCATCAAGAGCTCACGAAGCCACTCTGCTTCAACAGTGGCAGTGTCTAATGCTGTGAGTTCTGCTTCCATAGTTGACCTTGTTAAGATGGTCTGCTTGCAAGACTTCCAGGAAACAGCGCCACCGCCAAGTGTAAAAACATAACCACTTGTGGCCTTAATCTCATCAGCATCAGATATCCAGTTTGAGTCACTATAACCCTCCAGTACCCTTGGATACCCGGTGTAGTGAATCCCATAGCTCGCAGTGCCTTTCAAATAGCGCATAACTCTCTCAAGCGCATGCCAATGATCATCTCCCGGTTTTGACACAAACCGACTCAGTTTGCTCACAGCAAAAGAGATGTCAGGCCTCGTGGCACTCGCCAAATACATAAGCGAACCAATAATCTAAGAATACCTCAGTTGATCCTTAGCAATCCGTCGATTCTTTCAAAGCAACACACTAGCATCATATGGAGTTGGGGAAGGCTGGCAGTCGCTATACCCAAAATGACTCAAGACCTTTTCCATATAGTGAGACTGAAGCAGTGTAATCCCACCATTCTCATCTCTCAACAGCTTGATGTTTAAGATAACATCAGCTACTCCTAGATCCTTCATCTCAAAGCAACGAGATAAGAAATCCTTAACCTCATTGATTAAATCAAGTTTGGTTCCAAAGATCAGTATGTCATCGACATACAGACAAAGAATAACTCCTTCGCCCCCACCATGGCGATAGTACACACACTTGTCACCATCGTTTACTACAAACCCGGCAGCAGTTAATGTTCTTTTGAACTTCTCATGCCACTCCTTAGGAGCTTGCTTAAGGCCATATAAAGACTTTAATAACTTGCACACCTTTCCTTCCTGACCAGGTACTACAAAACCATCTGGCTGATCCATGTAAATTTCCTCCTTCAACTCTCCATTGAGGAAAGCCGTCTTAACGTCCATTTGATGAACAAGAAGACCATGTGAGGTAGCCAGTGATAGTAGCACCCGAATAGTGGTCAGTATAGCCATGGGTGAGTAAGTATCAAAGAAGTCTTCACCTTCTTTCTGGGTATAACCCTTAGCCACAAGCCGTGCCTTGTACTTTTCAATCGTACCATCAGGTCTAAGGTTCTTCTTGAACACCCACTTACATCCTACAGGTTTGCACCCATAAGGACGGCCAGTGATCTCCCAGGTTCCGTTAGCTAAGATGGAATCCATCTCGCTACGAACAGCTTCCTTCCAGTAGTCAGCATCAGGAGATGCATAGGCTTCTGAAATAGTCCTGGGTGTGTCATCCACAAGGTACACAATGAAATCATCACCAAAGGACTTTGCAGTCCTCTATCTCTTACTCCTCAAAGGAGTTCCGTTGTCACCCTCAACAGGATTCTCAACGTGTTCCATCGCAATGGTGGGTTCGGGAATTACAGCGAATTCCTCACTAGATGGAGTAGGTATCTCCTGATTTGATGAACTCGACATATCCTTCATAGGAAATATGTCCTCAAAGAAAGTTGCATCATTCGACTCCATAATCGTACCAACATACATGTCGGATACCTCAGATTTTATTATCAAAAATCTATAACCAATGCTATGAAAAGCATAGCCCAGAAGAACACAATCCACGGTTTTTGGTCCAAGCTTGCGCTTCTTGGGAATTGGTATATTGACTTTCGCCAAACAACCCCAAGTACGTAGGTAAGAGAGTTTCAACCTTTTCCTTTCCCATTCCTCAAATGGAGTCATGGTCTTATGCTTTGTGGGAACTCGGTTTAGGACATGACACGCAGTCATTAGCGCCTCCCCCCACCATTCCTTGGAGAGTCCCGATGTGTCTAACATGGTGTTAACCATATCAGTTAGAGTTTGGTTCTTTCTTTCGGCTACCCCATTTGACTGAGGTGAGTAGGGAGGCGTCCTATCATGGATTATACCATGTTCCGCACAAAACAAATCAAAATCATTGGAAAAATACTCTCCACCACGATCAGACCTAAGCCGTTTAATTTTCCGATCAAGTTGGTTCTCTGCCTCAGCTTTATAGTTTTCGAAGAAAGTTAAAGCCTCATCTTTTGATTTCAGAAGATACACATAACAATATCTAGTGGAGTCATCGATCAACGTCATGAAGTATCTCTTTCCACCTTTTGTCAACACACCATTCATCTCACAAAGATCAGAATGTATAAGCTCTAGTGGCGCCAAGTCTCTTGCCTCTGCAGTCTTATGGGACTTGCGAGGTTGCTTAGCTTGCACACACACTTGGCACTTGGAGCCCTTGACAGTAGGTATTTTCGGAATTAAATTCATATTGGCTAGCCGCGTCATGCAACCAAAGTTAATATGACAAAGTCGTGAATGCCAAATATCAGACTCATTATTGTGGCAAACATTATTAATAACTTTAGTGCAAATATCTGACAAAGATAGGCGGAACAAGCCTCCGCTCTCATAGCCTTTTCCAACAAATTGTCCATACTTAGAAATTACAACTTTATTGGATTCGAAAACCAACTTAAAACCATCTCGACATAAACGGGAACCGCTAACGAGATTTTTATTGATGGACGACACATCATGAACGTTCTTCAGATGCACGGTCTTCCCCGAAGTAAACTTCAGATCGACTGTACCGACACCTCGAACGATGGCATGTGACCCATTCCCCATCAGCACGGGAGAAGTCCCTGTGACCTGGTAAGAAGAAAACATGGAGGCGTCAGCACAAACGTGTACATTGGCATCGGTGTCAATTAACCAATCAGGAGATTGAAATACTGAAAGGATGGTAGGAAGAATACCGTACCCAGATTCCTTCATATCAGTATCACCGATGACAACATTAGCGGACTTGCCGTTCTTCTCATGTTCGCACTCCTCAAAGCTGTTAGGACACTTCGGAGCCTAGTGATTAGGATCACCGCAGACATGGCAAAGTCCCTTCCCCTTCTTATGAGAATTCTTCTTGAAGTTGGTAGAATGTGACGGCTTGTTCTTTGTATCAAACTTGCCTTTGCCCTGAGTTTTGTTCTTGTTGTTTTTGAACTTGTTGGGCTGGAAGTTCTTCTTCTGT
Source organism: Thinopyrum elongatum (assembly GCA_011799875.1). NCBI lineage: Eukaryota > Viridiplantae > Streptophyta > Magnoliopsida > Poales > Poaceae > Thinopyrum > Thinopyrum elongatum. Next base: position 688,942,913 of record CM022298.1, on the reverse strand, counting down.
ACCATGTGGGCACTAGAAGCTCCCTCAACAACTCGAGCACGTGTGTCCTTTGCTCTCGCCTTCTCTTCAACATCAAGAGTACCAATGAGATCCGCAACGGAAAACTCCTGTCTCTTGTGTTTCAGGGAAGTAGCAAAATTGTTCCACGAGGGTGGAAGCTTGGCAATGATGCCTCCGGCAACAAATTTGTCCGGCAACACACACTTGAAGTACTTGAGTTCCTTTGCGAGCGACTGTATCTCATGAGCTTGCTGTACAACAGAGCGCTCATCAGTCATCTTGTAGTCATAGAATTGCTCCATGACGTACAACTCGCTGCCGGCGTCCGAGGCACCAAACTTGGCCTCGAGCGCAGCCCACATGTCCTTGCCGTTGTCAAACGACATATACGAATCCACAATGGAATCATCAAGAACACTCAGAAGAGCGCCTTTAAAGAGAGTATCGATCTTCTCAAAAGCTTCCAGCTGTGCTGGATTAAGATCGCCCTCAGGCTTGCCCTTAGTGGCATCATAGCAGCACATGGTCTGAAACCAGTAGACTACTCTCGTGCGCCACCTCTTATATTGCACCCCCTTAAAGGCAGGCGGCTTCAAATGCGCAGCAAAACCACTCGGAGTAAATTGCCTATAATCAGGTTTTTGGATTGTTGGAAATATGAGCAAATTACTACGGGATTTAATCCGAATAAACAGAAGATAAATCATGACAGCAACAGCAGAGATTAAACTAATCATGCGAACTTGCATAGTAGATGAACATATCACATCTAGGGCACATACTAGAAACATGAATTCTACCACGATCTCGAACAAGAAGGATAGAATCACATACGGTGCAGCGGGAGCAGCACCGCCAGCGTTGATGTTGTCGCCCATGTCGTCGAGGATGAGATTGCTGATGTCGGGGAAGAAGTCGTTGTTGGCGAAGTCATCGCTGCCAGCAGTCGCGCGAGTGCGCTCCCCAAAAACCTGATTGCCCCTCTCCCGTACAGGATCACGAGAGGCGGGGTTCCGGAGGCCTGCTGTCCCTTCTTGCGGTGCGCGCCGGAAGGAGGGATGGAGAAGACTTGCGTGGCGGCGCAATGATCTAGAACGGTGGTGCGAAACCATACGAAGCGGCGGCGGCTAGGGTAGACGTCTGCCTGACTATATAGTGCGGGCCGGGTAGGTTGTGGGAGTAAATCCCATGTCCGAGTCGCGATCCAAAAGAATCGGAAACGGTTCAGTAATTAACGCGTCCGTTAATTATTAATTAATGACTCATTAATTTTCCCGAGCAGCAAAAATATAGACAACGTGCATAGCTCTGTCCTCGGCTCGGCTCAATCCCGCAACCCGCGGCGCGGCGCGACGAGGCGAGGCGTGGTGTTGCGAGGCGAGCGAGGAGGAGGAGCGCGCGTGTAGGTCTCCTCTTCTCATGCTCTTACAAGTGGTAGAAGAGCTCACCTTATAAAGAGGTGCAAGTCTCACTCAACTTCCGGGGTGGGACTAAACTTTAGTCCCACTCAAACCACTCACAAGCTATGCATGAATGGGCCAAAGGCCTACTAGCAAATTCCAACAGATGGGACACCCGGCTTTAGAAGTTAGGCTTTGGTGCGATGTCTGTTTGGTATTAGGCCCGGACATTCGGCACGCCTTCATCAAGGGGATAGGAGTAGCAACGGTGTTGCCAAGATGGTGACTTCAGGCTTATTGATGTATCACCTTGTATGGTCTTTGTGAATAATTAATAATATGGCTGCATGCCTCGTCCAGATGCAGAGGCCGGGGGTACATCCTCCTTTTCTAAAAAATAAAAAATAAAAAAATGAAGGCTTCATTTAGATAAATTCATTGTGCAAAGCTGCATTTCTAAAATTCATTCAGTTTTCATTGCTGAACGATTTCTGAACTTCAATTCGTTCACTATGTATATGAAGGCTCTGTAGCACATCAGGAGCAAGCAGCAGAACTTAGGTTTAGTTTACAGTAGAGAGACAAATTCATGTCTCTGTAGAGAAAGACTGGAAACAAAAATTAAAAGTAAATTGTCTCTGTGGCACATCAGGGGCAAGCAACAGACCGTAAGCAGCATGTCCATCTTTTTAATTTATGCAGATTCAGATAAAGCATGTCCATCTTCTGATGTTTTGAATGTCCATCTCCTGTAGTTGTGGTCATGTTCTGATAATTTCAGTTAAAATGTTGAGGGTGGTGTGGTCATGTTCTCATCATTGTGGAGTATTCCTGTAGTTGCTGGGATATAAACTCTTCTGTTCTGAAGCTTAGGTTGAACACTAACTAAATTCAGATGGACCAGGGTTGGGGCAAGTTTCAAAATCTGGGACTGTTTGTATTGTTCTGACATCCATGCACTGTTTTGTTGTTCTTGCATCAAGGAGGATGCCTCCTCTTTGAAATAAAGTGATATGACTCCACAGATTTCCATTTTGAAATAAAGTGATGACTCCTTGAAATTTGGCCAATATGATAAGTGGCATATTACTCCATTTAGCCACATATTTTCAGTGATATGGAATTTGGCCAATATGATAAGTGGCATATTACCCTTGCTTCCAGGCCAAGACCCTTGTGTTGTACTGTTGTTGCAACTGTCTAAATGGCCATCAAGCAATATGATAAAAAAGGAAGTGAACTTAAAACGAGAGCAAGTATTGACTTAAAATGAGAAGATTAGCAAAATTCGGTGTGATGCAAACTACTCCAGTTAGCATGAAGATTAGGAGTTTGTACCATAACCAGAACTTAAAATGAGAGGAAGTATTGACTTGCTGATGTTTGAGCACACCAGTTAAGCACTGGTAACTGAAAATTTTCGTCCATACTTCCGTTGTGTTCTTCAATGTAAATTGACCAAGCTGGATACATGTCTCATGTTTAAGTATACATTTCACTTTTCTTTACTAATAACCATTTGGAGTAGTATTTGAATTCCTTAAGAACTGATTGTTATTGATCCAGAATATTCATTATTTAAACCATTCTGTTTTTCAGCCTATTACATTCTTCTTGACAAATCTACTCCATAGGCAAGTCCTTGATCACACTTTTCTTCTGAACACATTCTATTTTTTTGTTTAGAACACATTCTTAACAAAACATAGGTGGATTATAACCATTCTGTTTTTTGTTCTGAACACATTCGTGCACATGTCGTCGATGATGATAAGAGCTCAGTCCTTGATCACACTTTTCTAGTGGCAGTCATCGGCAAACATGTTGCATTGCAGGCTAGTACAATGTAAATGCTCACAAGTCCCTCACAAGCTGGTGAATTTCACAACCATAAGACTAGGACTTGTCTGAATCCAAAAAAAGCTTTAAAGCTTGAACGTCAAATTGTTTTATTGTAAGGATTTCTAAATTCTGGACCTCTGTGTTTTTTTATTGGAAGCCCAAATTTCAGAAGCTTGGTACTGGATTTGTTTTTCGAATTTCAGAAAGTTGGTCCAGTTTTTCAGGATTCTTGTTCAAATTTCCAAAAGTTTGTTATGAATTTCTACACAAATTTACCCACAACGTGCTGCTACAATGAAATTGAGTGAACTGAACCTATAGTAATTGATTGAATTTTCAAATAAACAATGAAATTGACAGCAACAAACCAGCTAACTGATTTTTCAACTTGCCAGGATCAAAGAGTACTAGCTCGCAGCAGCAGAGATGGGGGCGAGGATTAGAGGTGGGGCAGTCATCAGCAGCAGAGATGGGGGCGGGGATCCGGGGCGTCGTAGTCGGTCACCACCACCAGCAGCGGTTGTAGAGGCATCGCCCACCACCACTACCACCACCAGCCGGCAGCCGAAGCGCACCAGCGCAGCATAAGTGGGCGGCGAAATCGGGGGCCAAGTGGAACAACGCCACTTCGGTGGGCGGCGGAATCGGTGGTGGAGGTCCCGCTCGTGGGCGGGCGGCGGACGTCCTGCTCCTGGGCGAGCTCATCAGCGAAGCAGGAACTGCTCGTGGGCGGCGCAGGACCTTCTCTGGGAGACGGATGGCTGTGGCGACGCGCGGGCGACTGGCGGCTGGCCGTGGCGACGAGCGGGCGACAGGCGGAGGAGGAAGGAAGGAGACGGGGGCTTCTTCTTTAGAGCTTTGAAAGTACAAGGGCTTTTTTGCAAAATGACCACTATACTGCGCGCGGGACAATACTTTCGGGACGAAGGGAGTATATATGGAAACAATATAATAAACGTTAAATAAAGTAACCATCCATTAATGTTGTTGTAGAAAAAAAATCAAATAATATAGGATGTAAAAGGACCAATTAAAATCAGAGAAACGAACTCTAAATAACACATGGGAGGAGATGAAGCAAACAAATTAAGTTATTAAGACAATAAGAGAATACAAGGCAAAGTGAAAGTGAGAGTCAAACAAACACTATGGAAATGGCCTTCTGGTCCTGCCAGTCAAGCGATAAATCAGTCTCTATGTGTACCAAAGAGGTTTCTTTTGGCCCATCAGAGGTGTCTTGGCAATATGGAAGTTCAAAGACATTGTAGCCGCCACTCAACAACCAAAGTAAAATTGCATAAAAAAACAAGTCACTCCAGGGAATCTTATCCCCTTGCAGACTGAGAGCCATAGAAGCTAATCTCCAAATTTGGACTTCCTTTTGCAATTGCACATTTACCAAGAATAAACCAAAGTGTGGATTGCACAGAAAAATGTAAGAATAGAAGGAGATTTGCAATACCTGGAAACAGATTGGAGACGACGAGGTCGTTGAAAAGTACGCCTAGCTCTCGCGCAATGTGGAAAACTCTGAAGCATAAGCATCAAATCTGGTATTTCTATTTGCTCCCATTTGAAAATCATAACATTTGAAATGTACATCTATTCCAGTACAAGAAAAAAGTAAAGCGAACAGCTCGTAGAAAGGCTAGTGGCAGAGGTAATGCTTAACACGCCACATCAGCCAAAACACTCCTTTTGCTTTTCTATACAAAACACAAGCTATTCTAAATAGAATTATTTGAGCAGGACAACCTCATCTCAAAACATATATCTTGTTTTTGCCATGCCTAACAGCTAAAATATCCGCAAGTTCGCCTAGCACAAATTAATTTATGGTCATATTAACAGGGCAGTAACATTACTAGCATGAATTTTATGTACGCGAGCTTCACAAGCTATTGATGCAGAATCTAGCATATGACAGTCACATGCCAAAAAAAGAATTACCTTGGGTAATCTTAGACAATCTTCCAACAAAGAAGGCTATGACCATTCATTATCACCCATAGCACTAACCCTTCGACTTTCAAGTCAGCTACATGATCACCCCAAAGAACCAGCCTGATCTCATGGGCTTAGAATTAGAGAGAGCTTGCAAATTAACTGCATGAAGCATGGGTACGGATAACACATGGAAAGGAAAACCAGAGAGAAACTTTAACATTTTCAGCAATGCATGCAAGATAACACGTTTGTCTATATGCCACTATTTGATTATAAACTAAGAGACTACAAATCAAACATACAATTAAATCAGGAGTAAGAACACCATAAAAAAATCTTCTTGGTATGCAAACAATTAATCAAATTGGGCTAAAGCAGAGACATATGTACAGTCGTTCGAGTAAATCCAATGAAGGTAAATACCATATTCTTTTATGTTCTAGAAGTGGGTGTAATTATACATCCATATGCAACATTTGACAAGGTCACAATCCTCGGACTCTGAGACCAAAAGCTAAAGGTGTAACTAGAACAGCCATATGCAAAATTTGGCACGGCTTGTTTGCATCCTTCACATGTGATGTAAACGTGAACATGAGATAACCTGGAGATTGTTCACACATGTGATTGTCACATAGAGAGGAGGAGGAGGAGGTGGCGGTGGCTAGGGGGAGTAAAAGGGAACAGAAGATGAGGGGGGTCATATGCGTGCCTCCGTTAGGTTTTCACCCATCTAGGAAATAAATCCGCACCGAAATGAGCAGTAAACTTCATCTCATTCCCTTAGACCCACACATACCAAGGTCCACCCATCAGCCACCTCTGTACCCTACACAAAAGTGACACAACTAATGAGATCGCATGGTATAAAAAATGAAAGGCAGTCAAAGAGTACTACAGTAACTTCATCCGATGGTTAAAAGACCATTTGAACCCTCAAATGGCATGAGGAGGCAGGTTGGCCAGCCTATTTTATAAGAGGAAAATGGTCGAGAATTATATAATAAATAGTCAAGTATGCCTAGTCATATTGTTGATGTTATCGCCACTATATTCTGTTATTCAAGGGCAAATTAATTTGACTAGCATGCATAAATACAGACATGATTCATCTCACAGTAGAAGACAACAATGACCATGACAAGTTTTAATGATAACCAAGTTGAAGGATCTACACAAATCAGTCAAAAACAAAGCATGAATGAGCTCAGATACATTGTTCCCTAGTTTGCCAGTAGTTGTTCTGAAAGAAAAGGTTAGAATAGGTGACACATTATAAAAGTACTCTTTTGAGCAAAGGGGCACATTTTATGGATACTTTTCAGAAATTACATAACATGTAGTGTAACTGCTTGACAATAAATACTGCAGATTATATAGGTGTGTTATCTGATATGTAAAGAGACATCCTGTCTATATTTTCATGAATGAAACTAGCAGAGAACACAAATTACCAAATAGCCTACTAGTACAGCGAGAAAACAATAACTGAAATGATGTCTGCACTATACGGCCTCTCATGATTATAATTCATGCATAACAATTAGCAAATTATAATGTGGCCCTGCAAAGTTCAAACCACAATGGACGTCTTAAACACGTATTGCCAGCTAAGCTCTTTAATACCAATTTCCAGATGTGAGCCACAACAGCAACTTTTAGAATTAATTTGTCGAAAATAAATTCCTCATTTGCCAGCCAATGTGCTGGCATCAATATTGGTATTACCAATACCACACAGATCTCCAAGAAACTGTAGGGAGAATGTTCTACTTATTATGTGTAACGTTCATATGTCTAAAATAAGCAATACATGTCTTTAACTTAAAATAACATAGTGCAAATAGTCAAATACTACTAGGTAGCATGAAAACAATGAGAAACACTAAAACAAGAAAATCTAGACACGCCAAAAAATAAAAGCAAAGCAATATAAATCAAGATATTGGAATCACATGAAAAGTTTGTTCCCAAATGTCATAGCATAATTAAACAAATGAGCATGAAACACTTCATAATTCTAATTGTGTGTGTGCTCCAAAGTATATACTATGTGTGTGGGATCATAGAAATTGCAGAGAAGACCTGATGTTTGAGAATAAATGCCAAGGTTGGCATTTGACCGATAATTGGTCACATATGTTAGATATAATATTTGTCCAAGTATGCCTAGTCATACAGCCTAGCATTAACATTGATAGTGAAAGAAACCAAAATACCGTAGAGAGATATCGAGATAAATAACTCAAAAGATATGTGCAATCAATCAAAAAGCAATAGCTACAAACAATTATACACAGAGAAAATGGTAAAACTGTAAGATGAAAATGAGCTAATGAAAAGTACCGAATATGAAGACTCTTGACGTAGGGAAATCATATGAGGAAGGTGGGGACTATCTTGATGTCATTGCGAACTCCAAAATGCACACACAAATTCAGAATTTTCACGCTTGTGACCATGTCATTCTGCTCACCTTTATCCCAGCCTGAAATTACCCAATTCAGGAATGAAGGTTACAAATTGACTCGGACATATTTACTAACTTGGACAAGAGATGGGAGATGTACCATGATCATGGTGTCTCGAATTTGCTAAACATGTTTTCTTAGGTCAAAAAATATGAATGTGTTTAGCTTGGGGGCGTCGCCAATCCCGATCGTCGTACACAGCAGCCGTCAAAGTTCCAAGGGCCATAGAAGATGTGCCTCTCGAGGCGTGGAGCATCCACAATGATGATGTTCTCCATAATCAAGCCGCCGATTAGCAAACACCGTATGCTCTAGTTGGCAAGACTAAGATGTAACACTTTCATGCATCCCTTGATGTTCAGGATCTCCAGGACTGGGCTCCTGGAGACAAGGGAGTTGACAACACCTTTCTCCATGATAACTAAGCAGATACTGTTGGAAATATGCCCTAGAGCCAATAATATTTGTATTATTATATTTCCATATTCATAATTAAAGAGTTTACATTCTATGCTATAACTGCTATGATCATGGAATATGTGATTCAGTGGAAAACTCATATGCACGTGTGGAATGATAAATAGTTAAATAAAAGGTTCCTAATCTTGCCTCTATGACTAGATCAAGTGTTGTTGGTGGCCGTGTTTTTTGGATATTAGGATATCATTAAGTGTAAACAATAGTCATGAAACAACATTAAGATTATGAGTTCGAAGAACGATCATATTGAATCGACCGAAACTTGTTTGTTATGAATTGAGTTTATATAGTCTGTAATCAATTTAATAACACGAAGTGTCAAGCGTGTGATTTTGCTCCTTAGACCATGAGAGTATCTGCTACTTGTGAGATGCGTTGGGATTTTCTTCGAAGAGGAAGGGTGAAGCAATATAGTAGCAGTCATTATTTCCCTTAGTGAGAACCAAGGTTATCGAACTAATAGGAGAACCACGCAAATGCCTAGTAAGTAGCACCTACACACAAGAGCAAATACTTGCAACCAACACGGGCAAGAGGGTTGTCAATCCCCTTGAACTCGTTGCTTGCAAGGATTAATTATAATAGTGATAGATATATAAATTGAAAAGTAAAATAAAAAAGAGTAAAATTGCAGCAAGGTCATTTTGGTTTTAGTAATGTGATAAAAGTAGACCTGGGGCCATAGTTTTCACTAAGGCTTCTCTCTCGAAACATAGCATACGGTGGGTAGATGAATTACTATTGGGCAATTGATAGAAAAGTGCATAGTTTTGATGTTATTCATGGCAATGATCACATATATAGGCATCACGTCCTTGACAAGTAGACTGACTCCTGGCTGCATCTACTACTATTACTCCACCAATCGACCGACTCCTGCCTACATCTATGGTATTAAGTTCATAACAAATAGAGTAATGCTTTAAGCAAGATGACATGACGGAGACGGAATAAAACCAAGCAATATCATTAAACCCCGTCGTTTCACCCGTAATGGCAACAATACAAATACGTGCCTCGCTACCCCTTCTATTACTGGGTGAGGACACCGCAAGATTGAACCCACTACAAAGCACATCTCCCACTGAAGATAAATCAATCTAGTTGGCCAAACCAAACGGATAGATCGGAGAGAAATACAAATCTATAATAATCATGGATAATAAAGTGCAAAAAAGACTCAATTACTTTCAATGAATAATCTGATCATAAACCCACAATTCATCGGATCCCAACAAACAAACCTCAAAAGAAGATTACATCAGATAGAGCTCCAGGGAGATCAAGGAGAATAGTGTATTGAAGATCAAAGAGTGAGAAGAAGCCATCTAGCTACTAGCTATGGACCCGTAGGTCTGTGGTGAACTACTCACACATCATCGGAAGGGCAGCAAGGTTGATGTATAAGCCCTCCGTGATCGATTCCCCCTCCAGAGTACCGGAAAAGGCCTCCAGATGGGATCATGGAAGAACATAAGCTTGCAGCAGTGGAAAAATTATTTCGGGTGGCTCCCTGGGGGTTTTCTAATATTTGAAAATTTATAGAAGTGGAATTAGGTCAGATAGAGCCACATGGGGCCCATAAGGCATTAGGGCGCACCCTTCCCCCTGGGCATACCCTTTTGCCTTGCCGTCTCCTTGCTTGTCGTCTGGTCTCCTCCCGAAGCTTCTAGGGGCTCTTTTGTCCAGAAAAAAATCGTTAACAAGTTTCGCAGCGTTTGGACTCCGTTTGGTACAGATTTCCTGGGAAACAAAAAACAAGCAGAAAACAACAACTGGCACTAGGCACTAAGTTAATAGGTTAGTCCCCAAAATGATATAAAATTGTATAAAAGTATCCAAGATTGATAATGTAATAGCATGAAACAATAAAAAATTATAGATACGTTGGAGACGTATCAGTATCATAGTCACTTCTTACCGTACGATGGACTTTGGGGTTGCTCAAACGTCACCTGTAACATAGTGGTCATAACGACAACTTACAGGCTCATCGGAAAGTTTGACAAGGGACTAGGTAGCTCAAGAGTGGGATTTGCTCCTCCAACAATGTTGAAATATTCTTAGGGCCCTCTCGGTGTGAAGACATCCATCATCGTCTAGCTAGACATAGGTGACTATGTCATGGGAATGCTGGAACACGACAAAGAGAAAGAAGAACAAAACCGGTAACGAGGATAATAGTATAGTGAGCCTGTAGTGACTCGGGAGGATACCGATGCATCCCGAAGAATCACGAAGCAAAGGGAACATCACATGATAACCAAAGGTTCACTCGAATATCATTCGTGTGCTCATAGGGATAGATATGCATGTCCACGGTTCCGCTATCGGTCATTGAATGAAGGGCTTTTATACATGTCTATGAGTTACTGAACCTACGGGATCACAAGTTTAAGGCAATCACGATCTACTAAGTGTTAGTAGGACGGGAGTGATGAGAATATATTTGTGGAATTGTTTCATAAATATTCTAAATAGTTTCGAGAGGATCCGAAAGCGTTTTGGAGTCATCGGAAGGGTTTTGGGGAGTATCGGGCAATTACTTAGTAAGATAACAATGTTTCCAAATAACAATTATATTATTCATTGCTATACAGTTGTGATGTATATGATTGAAAATTATGATTCTATACAATTTAAACTTTATGATGTACAAAAAAATTATTTATTGTTGAAAAATCTTTTGAATTTATTTTCTAATATTGCATAAACTATATGGTGTATACACATATATTTGTATATCTATGTGTGCGTTCATATATCTTTTAATAATGTTGAATGTTATGGTACAGATTTTTAAATCATATACACACTAACAAATATTTTAATAGTGGTTTATATTGTATATTAGGCAGCCATATTCATAGAAACTTCTAGGGCATAGAAAATGTGACTTGCAAGTTGGGTTCAGTAATAGAATCATCGGAGAACCAACAAGTTTTTGAGTCTACTTTTGCGTATGATCAGAGCCGGGCCAAACCATTTTCGGGCCCGGGACGATGTAAACCAACTTTTCATACTAAATTTTTATACTTGTTTCAAATTAATAAGTGTACCATATAAAATTGTAATTAATATGATTTTTCTATTACTTATAAACATAACAATGTTTCCAGATAATAGTTATATTGTTCATTGTGATATAGTTGAAATGAATATCATTAAAAAATTGATTCTACAAAATTTTAATTTTATGATCTACCAAAAAATTATTTATTGTTAAAAAATCTTTAAAAAGTATTTTCTAATATTTCATAAACTACATGGTGTATACACATATATTTGTATCTCTATGCGTGTCTTCATATATCTTTTAATAACATTGAGTATCATGGTAGAGATTTCTAAATCATATACACACTAACAAATATTTTAATAGTGGTTTCTTGTGTATATTAGGCAGCCATATTCATAGAAACTTCTAGGGCATAGAAAATATAACTTACAAGTTAAGTTCAATAAAAAAATCTTCGGAGAAACAAAAATGTTGTTTACTGTACTTTCGTGTATGATTCGATTATCTGCCATGCTCGTCTTGATTCACTTCGTTTGATTTGGTGCAAATGAGATGTTCTACCAGTTTCTCAAACTAAAAATTGTGCATTAGTTTGAACATTGAAATCTAGTTATCATAATTTTCATTATGATACTAAGACGTCCATCGGAAAGAGAGACTAGTGTATTTGGACTCAACTTCGCCAGTCGGATTGGTTTGCCTCTGCGTGATATATCTAGTATGTGGTGTGAACTTACGCTCTTGCAAAGGATTCCAAAATACTCTCTTTATTTTGCTTCCACAGGAAATTGTGCTAAACATGGATTAAATCAAGTGCATACATGGAAAGGAGCAAATTGGAGATAAGAAGGAACAAGTGGGAGGCGCAGGAAACAACCAGAGCGCAAGACAGTGTTTGGTATGAGTGCACATGCTTGTGCTATTCCCTTTGCTTCATGATACTTTACGAAACCCGAGGTGAGATATATCGGTATCACCGTGAGTCATATACATTCTCACTATACCGGTCTCCTCGCTACCGGTTTTGTTCTTCTTTCTCGTTGTCGTGTTCTGGCATCCCTGTGAGAGAGTCGCCTATGTCTGGCCAGAAGATGATGTATGCCATCACACTGAGAGGGTCCTAATAATATCTCCCTATTGTCGGATGAGAAAAATCCATTCTTGAGCTATCTGGCCCCTTGTCATTGTTTCCGATAAACTTGTAAGTTGTCGTTATGATCATCGTGTTACAAATGACATTGGAGAAACCCCGAAGTGTATCATCTGGCATGAAGTGACTTGATACCCTCATGGTCTAAGGAACTAGGCACACATTAACTCTCTGTGTGATTGACAATAGACTTGTGACGAGAACATCTCTAATGAAGGAAATATGCCCTAGAGGCAATAATAAAGTTGTTATTTTATATTTCCTTATTCATGATAAAGGTTTATTATTCATGCTAGAATTGTATTGATCGGAAATCTAAATACATGTGTGAATACATAAACAAACACCGCGTCCCTAGTGAGCCTCTACTTGACTAGCTCGTTGATCAAACATGGTTATGATTTCCTAACGATGGACATGAGTTGTCATTTGATAATGGGATCACATCATTCGGAGAATGATGTGATGGACAAGACCCATCCGTTAGCTTAGCATAATGATCGTTCAGTTTTATTGCTATTGCTTTCTTCATGTCAAATACATATTTCTTCGACTATGAGATTATGCAACTCCCGGATACCGGAGGAATGCCTTGTGTGCTATCAAATGTCACAACATAACTGGGTGATTATAAAGATGCTCTACAGGTATCTCCGAAGGTATTTGTTGAGTTGACATAGATCGAGTTTAGGATTTGTCACTCTGAGTATCGGAGAGGTATCTCTGGACCCTCTCGGTAATACACATCATAAGCTTGCAAGCAAACGACTAATGAGTTAATCATGAGGTGATGCATTACGGAACAAGTAAAGAGACTTGCCTGTAACAAGATTGAACTAGGTATGAAGATACCGACGATCGAATCTCGGGCAAGTAACATACCAATGGACAAAGGGAATTACATATGTTGTCATAACGGTTCGACCGATAAAGATCTTCGTAGAATATGTAGGAGCCAATATGGGCATCCAGGTTCCGCTATTGGTTATTGACCGGAGAGGTGTCTCGGTCATGTCTACATAGTTCTCGAACCCGTAGGGTCTGCACGCTTAATGTTCGATGACGATATAGTATTATATGAGTTATGTGATTTGGTGACCGAATGTTGTTCGGAGTCCCGGATGAGATCACGGACATGACGAGGAGTCTCAAAATGGTTGAGAGGTAAATATTGATATATAGGACGATGGTATTCGAACACCGGAAGTGTTTCGGGGGGTACCGGGTACTTATCGGGTCACCAGAAGGGGTTCCGGGCACCCCCGGCAAAAGATATGGGCCTTATTGGCCAAGAGGGGAAACACACCAGCCACAAGGGGCTGGTGTGCCCCCCATATGGGCCGGCCTAAAGAGGAGAAGGAAAAGGGAGAAGGGAAAGGTAAGTGTGGATTAGGATTCCCACTTCCTTCCCTCTCCCCCCCTCTTTCCTTTCCCCTCCGACAAACATGGCAGAGGGGCGCGGCCAAGGGCAGGAGCCCTAGTAGGATTCGGACCTACTTGGGGCGCCCCTTGGCCTCTCTCCTCTCCCTCCCACCTATATATATGAGGAGGGGGCGCCTAGCACACCCCAGACAATTGCCTAGCCGTGTGCGGCGCCCCCTCCACCGTTTACACCCCCGGTCATATTTTCGTAGTGCTTAGGCGAAGCCCTGCGGAGATCACTTCACCATCACCGTCACCACGCCGTCGTGCTGACGGAACTCATCTACTACCTCGATGTCTTGCTGGATCAAGAAGATGAGGGACGTCACCGAGCTGAACGTGTGCAGAACGCAGAGGTGCCGTGCGTCCGGTACTTGATCGGTTGAAGCGCGAGGAAGTTCGACTACATCAACCGCGTTGTGAAACGCTTCCACTTACGGTCTATGAGGGTACGTAGACACACTCTCCCCCTCGTTTCTATGCATCTCCATGGATAGATCATTGCGTGTGCGTAGAAATTTTTTGTTTTCCATGCAACGATTCCCAGCAGTGGCGTCATGAGCCAGGTCTATGCGTAGATGATATGCATGAGTAGAACACAAAGAGTTGTGGGCGGTGATAGTCATACTGCTTACCACCAACGTCTTATTTTGATTCGGCGGTATTGTGGGATGAAGCGGCCTGGACCAACCTTACTTGTCCACTCACATGAGACCTGTTCCACCGACAGACATGCAACTAGTTTTGCATAAAGGTGGCTGGCGGGTGTCTATTTCTCCTACCTTAGTTGAATCGAATTTGACTGCGGCTGGTCCTTGAAGAAGGTAAAACAACAAACTTGATGAATCACCGTTGTGGTTTTTGCCATAGGTAAGAACAGTTCTTGCTAGAAGCCCGTAGCAGCCACGTAAAACTTGCAACAACAAAGTAGAGGACGTCTAAGTTATTTTTGCAGGGCATGTTGTGATGTGATATACGTTGCTGTATGAGAGGATCATGTTTTGTAAGTTATCGGCAACTGGCAGGAGCCTTATGGTTGTCTCTTTATTGTATGAAATGCAAACGCCATGTAATTGCTTTACTTTATCGCTATGCGTTAGCAATAGTTGTAGAAGAAATAGTTGGCGAGACGACCACGACGCAACGATGGAGATCAAGGTGTCGAGCTGGTGACGATGGAGATCATGACGATGCTTTGGAGATGGAGATCAAAAGCACGAGATGATGATGGCCATATCATGTCACATATTTTGATTGCATGTGATGTTTATCTTTTATGCATCTTATTTTTCTTAGTACGGCGGTAGCATTATAAGATGATCCCTTCACTAAATTTCAACGTAAAAGTGTTCTCCCTGAGTATGCACCGTTGCTATAGTTCGTCATGTTGAGACACCACATGATGATTGGGTCTGATAGACTCTACGTTCACATACAACGGGTGTAAGACAGTTTTACACATGCAAAATACTTGGGTTAAACTTGACGAGCCTAGCATGTACAGACATGGCCTCGGAACACTGGAGATCGAAAGATCGAACGTGAATCATATAGTAGATATGATCAACATAGAGATGTTCACCATTGATGACTACCCCATCTCACGTGATGATCGGACATGGGTTAGTTGATTTGGATCACGTATCACTTAGATGACTTGAGGGATGTTTATTTAAGTGGGAGTTCTTAAGTAATTTGATTAATTGAACTTAATTTATCATGAACTTAGTCCTGATAGTATTTGCATATCTATGTTGTAGATCAATGGCCCGTGCTACCGTTCCCCTGAATTTTAATGCGTTCCTAGAGAAAGCTAAGTTGAAAGATGATGGTAGCAACTACACGGACTGGGTCCGTAACTTGAGGATTATCCTCATTGCTGCACATAAGAATTATGTCCTTGACGCACCACTAGGTGAAAGGCCTGCTGCAGGAGCAGAAGCTGATATTTTGAACATCTGGCAAGCTCGATTTTATGACTACTCGATAGTTCAGTGTGCCATGCTTTACGGCTTAGAACCGGGACTTCAAAGATGTTTTGAACGTCATGGAGCATATGAGATGTTCCAAGAGTTGAAGTTAATATTTCAAGCAAATGCCCGGGTTGAGAGATATGAAGTCTCCAACAAGTTCTATAGATGCAAGATGGAGGAGAACAGTTCTGTCAGTGAACACATACTCAAAATGTCTGGCTATTATAATCACTTAACTCAGCTGGGAGTTAATCTTCCAGTTGATTGTGTCATTGACAGAGTTCTTCAATCACAGCCACCAAGCTACAAAGGCTTCGTGATGAACTATAATATGCAAGGGATGAACAACACAATTCCTGAGCTCTTCGCAATGCTTAAGGCCGTGGAGGTAGAAATCAAGAAGGAGCATCAAGTGTTGATGGTTAACAAGACCACTAGTTTCAAGAAAAAGGGCAAGGAAAAGAAAGGGAACTTCAAGAAGAATGGCAAGCAAGTTGCAACTCCCGGGAAGAAGCCCAAAGCTGGACCCAAGCCTAAAAACTGAGTGCTTCTAGTGCAAAGGAACTGGTCACTGGAAGCGGAATTGCCCCAAGTATTTGGCGGATAAGAAGGATGGCAAAGTGAACAAAGGTATATTTGATATACATGTTATTGATGTGTACCTTACTAATGCTCGTAGTACCGCCTGGGTATTTGATACTGGTTTGGTTGCTCATATTTGTAACCCGAAACAGGAGCTACGGATTAAACGAAGATTGGCTAAGGACGAGGTGACGATGCGCGTCGGGAATGGTTCCAAGGTCGATGTGATCGCCGTCGGCACGCTACCTCTACATCTACCTTCGGGATTAGTTTTAGACTTGAATAATTGTTATTTGGTACCAGCGTTGAGCATGAACATTATATCTGGATCTTGTTTAGTGCGAGACGGTTATTCATTTAAATCAGAGAATAATGGTTGTTCTATTTATATGAGTAATATCTTTTATGGTCATGCACCCTTGGAGAGTGGTCTATTTTTGTTGAATCTCGATTGTAGTGATACACATATTCATAATATTGATCCCAAAAGATGCAAAGTTGATAATGATAGTGCAACATATTTGTGGCACTGCCGTTTAGGTCATATTGGTGTAAAGCGCATGAAGAAACTCCATGCAGATGGGCTTTTGGAATCACTTGATTATGAATCATTTGATACTTGCGAACCATGCCTCATGGGCAAGATGACTAAAACTCCGTTCTCCGGAACAATGGAGCGAGCTAATGACTTATTGGAAATAATACATACCGATGTATGCGGTCCGATGAGTGTTGAGGTACGCGGCGGGTATCGTTATTTTCTGACCTTCACAGATGATTTGAGAAGATATGGGTATATCTACTTAATGAAACACAAATCTGAAACATTTGAAAAGTTCAAAGAATTTCAGAGTGAAGTGGAGAATCATCATAACAAGAAAATAAAGTTTCTACGATCTGATCGCGGAGGCGAATATTTGAGTTACGAGTTTGGCCTTCATTTAAAATAATGTGGAATAGTTTCACAACTCACGCCACCTGGAACACCATAGCGTAATGGTGTGTCCGAACGTTGTAACCGTACTTTATTAGATATGGTGCGATCTATGATGTCTCTTACCGATTTACCTCTATCGTTTTGGGGTTATGCATTAGAGACAACTACATTCACGTTAAATAGGGTACCATCTAAATCCGTTGAGACGACACCGTAACTATGGTTTGGCAAGAAACCTAAGCTGTCGTTTCTTAAAGTTTGGGGTTGCGACACTTATGTCAAAAGGCTTCAGCCTGATAAGCTCGAACCCAAATCGGAGAAGTGTGTGTTCATGGGATACCCTAAGGAAACAATTTGGTACACCTTCTACCACAAATCCGAAGGCAAGATCTTTGTTGCCAAGAATGGAACCTTTCTAGATAAGGAGTTTCTCTCGAAAGAAGTGAGTGGGAGGAAAGTAGAACTTGATGAGGTAATTGTACCTTCTCTCGAATTGGAAAGTAGCACATCAGAGAAAACCGTTCCCATGATGCCTACACCAACTAGAGAGGAAGCTAATGATGATGATCATGAAACTTCGGATGAAGTTACTACAGAACCTCGTAGGTCATCCAGAACACGATCCGCACCAGAGTGGTACGGGAATCCTGTACTGGAAGTCATGTTACTAGACCAAGGTGAACCTACGAACTATGAAGAACCTATGATGAGCCCAGATTCTGACAGATGGCTTGAGGCCATGAAATCTGAGATAGGATCCATGTATGAGAGGAAAGTGTGGACTTTGGTGGATTTGCCCGATGATCGGCAAGCCATAGAGAATAAATAGATATTCAAGAAGAAGACTGACGCTGATGGTAATGTTACTGTCTATAAAGCTCGACTTGTCGCAAAACGTTTTTGACAAGTTCAAGGAGTTGACTACGATGAGGCTTTCTCACTCGTAGCGATGCTTAAGTCTGTCTGAATCATGTTAGCAATTGCCGCATTTTATGATTATGAAATCTAGCAAATAGACGTCAAAACTGCATTCCTTAATGGTTATCATAAAGAAGAGTTGTATATGATGCAACCAGAAGGTTTTGTTGATCCTAAAGGTGCTAACAAAGTGTGCAAGCTCCAGCGATCCATCTATGGACTGGTGCAAGCATCTCGGAGTTGGAATATACGCTTTGATGAGGTGATCAAAGCATATGGTTTTATACAGACTTTCGGTGAAGCCTGTATTTACAAGAAAGTGAGTGGGAGCTCTGTAGCATTTTTGATATTATATGTGGATGACATATTGTTGATTGGAAATGATATAGAATTTCTAGATAGCATAAAAGGATACTTGAATAAGAATTTTTCAATGAAAGACCACGGTGAAGCTGCTTATATATTGGGCATCAAGATCTATAGGGATAGATCGAGACGCTTAATAGGACTTTCACAAAGCACATACCTTGATAAAGTTTTGAAGAAGTTCAAAATGGATCAGCCAAAGAAAGGGTTCTTGCCTGTGTTACAAGGTGTGAAGTTGAGTCAGATTCAAAGCCCTACCACTGCAGAAGATAGAGAGAAAATGAAAGTCATTCCCTATGCCTCAGCCATAGGTTCTATCATGTATGCTATGCTGTGTACCAGACCTGATGTGTGCCTTGCCATAAGTCTGGCAGGGAGGTACCAAAGTAATCCAGGAGTGGATCACTGGACAACAGTCAAGAACATCCTGAAGTACATGAAAAGGACCAAGGATATGTTTCTCATTTATGGAGGTGACAAAGAGTTTGTTGTAAATGGTTACGTCGATGCTAGCTTTAATACTGATCCGGATGACTCTAAGTCACAAACCGGATGCGTATTTATATTGAATAGTGGAGCTGTTAGTTGGTGCAGTTCCAAGCAGAGCGTCGTGGCGGGATCTACGTGTGAAGCGGAGTACATAGCTGCTTCGGAAGCAGCAAATGAAGGAGTCTGGATGAAGGAGTTCATATCCGATTTGGGTGTAATACCTAGTGCATCGGATCCAATGAAAATCTTTTGTGACAACACTGGAGCAATTGCCTTGGCGAAGGAATCCAGGTTTCACAAGAGAACCAAACACATCAAGAGACGCTTCAACTCCATTCGTGAACAAGTCAAGGATGGAGACATAGAAATTTGCAAGATACATACAGATCTGAATGTAGCAGACCCGTTGACTAAGCCTCTTCCACGAGCAAAACATGTTCAGCGCCAAGACTCCATGGGTGTTAGATTCATTACCATGTAATCTAGATTATTGACTCTAGTGCAAGTGGGAGACTGAAGGAAATATGCCCTAGAGGCAATAATAAAGTTGTTATTTTATATTTCCTTATTCATGATAAAGGTTTATTATTCATGCTAGAATTGTATTGATCGGAAACCTAAATACATGTGTGAATACATAAACAAACACCGTGTCCCTAGTGAGCCTCTACTTGACTTGCTCGTTGATCAAAGATGGTTATGGTTTCCTAACCATGGACATGAGTTGTCATTTGATAACGGGATCACATCATTAGGAGAATGATGTGATGGACAAGACCCATCCGTTAGCTTAGCATAATGATCGTTCAGTTTTATTGCTATTGCTTTCTTCATGTCAAATACATATTTCTTCAACTATGAGATTATGCAACTCCCGGATACCGGAGGAATGCCTTGTGTGCTATCAAACATCACAACGTAACTGGGTGATTATAAAGATGCTCTACAGGTATCTCCGAAGGTATTTGTTGAGTTGGCATAGATCGAGATTAGGATTTGTCACTCTGAGTATCAGAGATGTATCTCTGGGCCCTCTCGGTAATACACATCATAAGCTTGCAAGCAAACAACTAAGGAGTTAGTCACGAGGTGATGTATTAAGGAACGAGTAAAGAGACCTGCCGGTAACGAGATTGAACTAGGTATGAAGATACCGACGATCGAATCTCGGGCAAGTAACATACCGATGGACAAAGGGAATTACGTATGTTGTCATAATGGTTCGACCAATAAAGATCTTCGTAGAATATGTAGGAGCCAATTGTAACACCCCATGTCATTAGCCACAGTAATCACTTTTGATAATGACAAGTCAGCATGTTTAACAGTGCATGATCATCATTAGCATCATATTGCATTTCAACTCCTAAGTCAAAATTCAAATTTAAATGAAAGTGGAAAATAAAAGTTGTCCAACATAGAAACTAAAATGTTCAATAAATTGCAAATATTACAGAGGCTATTCTAAAATTGTAACCAACAATTAATAAATTAATTAGGTGGCTCTAACATTACCAAAACAGCAAGGTTTAATACATTTTATTTAATATAAAATTTGTGTGAACCCCATTTGTCTCCAAACCAATTTTTGGTAGTTGTAGATATTACCTAGCATCTAATGGGCCAAGTCACTAATTTTGTAAAAGTCAATTTGAGGCCTAACTGTTTACAAAACAGAAATTAAGAATAAATAAAAAGAAAAAGACAAAAAGAAAACAAAATAAAAAAAAGGAAAAGAAACCCCCCGTCCCCACTGGGCCTCGGCCCAACTGACCAGCCCAGTTGGCCGGCCCACCCCGCGCACCCCTGGCCGCACCCAAACCCTAACCTACCCCCAACCCCACTCACTCCTCCCCCCACGATCCGATCTGGAACGGCGCCGTCGCCCGTGCCCGGCGTCGCCCCGTCGTCCTCCTCGTCTCCTCCTCGCCGGCGACGCGTCCCCGACCTCCTCCCCGTTGGTCGCCATCGAGCCTCGCCGCCCCGTGCATCTACACCGGGGGAGAGAACCCGCGTCGCGCACTCTTTCCCCCCTCTCTGCTCCGGCTCGGCGCCCTGCGCCCGCCGTCCGCGCGCGCGCGCAACCTGGCCTCGCCCCGCACCCGCGTCCCGTGCGCCCCGCCGCTGCCGCCCGCTCTGCGCTGCTGCTGCCGCGCCGTGCGCGCTCGCCATGCTCGAGCCTCGCCCGCGCGCGCGCGTGGCCGCTGCCGGCCGCTCGGCCTCCTCCCGCTGCTGCCGCTGCTTCGGCTGTCGCCATCGCCACCAACCGCGCGCCACCGCTGCCGCTGTTGCTCGCCCCGCCGCTCCCAACCGAGGCCGCCTCCGACCTGCTCCGCCCCACGCGCACCCGCTCCCGCGCCGCCCTGCCGCTACTCGGCTGCTGCTGCTACTGCCGGCTGCCGCTGTGGCCGCCCACGGCCGCTGCCGCCGCGCTCGGCCGCGCCTAGCCACGCCGGCGCGCGCCTGCTGTCGCCTGTGCATGTGCGCGTGCACAGCCGCGTGGGCTTGGCCCTATGCCACTGACCACTGGGCCAGTGTCCCCTAGCCCTATGACATGTGGGGCCTAGCCCCTGAAATGTTTTTAAATAAAAGCAAAAAGAAAATTAATTAATAATAAATAAAATAAATATTAATTAGTTAATTAATTAAATAATTAATTAATTAATTCTGTTAATTAAACTAATTATCTGATTAAACTAAATAATCTGTAATTAACTTAATTAATCTGTATTTAACTTAACTAAACCCTAATTAACCTAAACATAGAATGACATGTGGGACCCACATGTCAGATTGACCCAGTCAACGCACTGTTGACTGCTGATGTCATGCTGACGTCATGACGATGTCAGCTCGCACTATTCTGGATAATTTTTTTTTAATAATTTAAATAATTTGAGAATATTGTTTAAACTTTGTAAAATCATATAAAGTAATTCGTAGCTCAGATCGAAAAACTTTGTACATGAAAGTTGCTCAGAACGACGAGATGAATCCGAATACGCAGTCCGTTCGTCCGTCACACGTCCCTGACTATCCGAACATGGAACCGTTCCCCTCCGGTCGTCTATCTGACAAATGTCCGGAACCGGGAAAACATTTCCGGATGGATTCCTCCTTCCTCGGTAACGTGCAACCACACGTTAGAACACACCCGGCACTACATATTGTCATGTTATACTTTGTGTAGCACTTGTTTGCTTAGTATTTACTGTTTCTTCCCCCTCTTCTCTCTCGTTAGACCCCGACACCGACGTCGTCCCCGAGACCGACGCAACTCAGGAGCCCGACGACACCATTGACAACCTTGCCCTTGCCACCGAGCAACCAGGCAAGCCCCCCCCCCCCTTTGATCATCCCGATATCGCCCATTCTCATTTCTCATGCTTGCATTAGAATTGCTGCTGCTACTGCTTTACCTATTCTGATGCATAGCCTGTTTATTGTAACCTGCTATTGATATTTACCTGCATATCCTAAACTGTCTAGTATAGGCTGGGTAGAGACCTATCAGTGATCCTACTAGTCCTGACTGCCCCGCTGGATTATCAGAAGACCCGATCAACGGGATTGAAGACTAGACCCCGGCACCGCACATCACCCCCCCCCCTTAGTTGTAACGACACTGCAGCGTTACTATCGAGTGCCGAGGGTGATACCTCGTGTAGCACTTCTGATGTTAACTCTGTAGAGTAGCTAATCGGTCGTGGTCATCAAGGGTGATTCCTCCTTCACCGCTTCCGATAACGACGCCGTCGTACAACACCTCAAGTGTGAACCCAACGAGGGTGATTCCTCTGAGTTCACCTTGACGAATACATCGTGTAGGAATCCAACAAGGGTGACACCTCGAATTCCCCTGATGTTATGGACACACGGATACTTGGACTGTACTGTTGTTACTTGGAAAGGCGGGTCGATCCTGAGGGGTACCCGCGTGTGATGTGAAGACGAGTTGCCTGGATGGTGCCCGAGTTATGGATACGAGGCGTGGCCAGGCATTCTTGGCCCTTGCCGCAAGTCCTCGAGACGGGGCGACGGGGTCACATCTTTCGTGAGTCTCTGCTTGTTACCGCAACCCCAAGGTACTAACGGTTTGGATATTTGATTCGAGTGGGCCTCTGGCCCGATAGCACTAACCATCACACGGGAATAAATATGGGTACTCTGCATCGTGGCATCAGCCGAAAGTTCTGTCAGATGTCCAGTTCAGCATTGTGGCATGGTCGGATCGTGCCGACCCTTCGAGGCGGTGCTGGTATCCACCCTGCACACAACGACCCGGAGTGCGCAGGGCGATGGCCCAAGACCCCTGAGTTCTTAGGATGTAGACCGGTGGGGACCTCTTTGCTGAGCCCTAGGTAGGGCTGTGGTGTGTCGTTTGGCTGAGGCCGGGCATGACCCGGAAAAGTGTGTCCGGCCGGAGTTAAGCGAGTGTGGTGGGTAAGTTGGTGCACCCCTGCAGGGAAGAACTAATCTATGCATAGCCGGATCCTCGGTAACGGACACTCGGAGTTGTATCCCGATTGATACAATTAGAATTGGATACTATGGCTCTGGGATTGCTTCTCACAGGGAGTCGAGAAGGGATCTCAGGACGAGGTTGATGACTGTATGGCTCTAGGATTGCTTTCTCGCAGGGAGTCGAGAAAGGATCTCTGGGTGAGGTTGAGACTTGATGATACTACTACTTTATACGGTACTAATCTACACTCTTCTAATGCTGCAAGACCTCTGAAGATGCTAGTCTCCGATTGGACTAGGCCTTTCTCTCTATTCTGGCATTTCTGCAGCCTAGTCCACATATACAGCCTCCTCTTGATAATGTTGCATATGTAGTGTAGATCCTTGCTTGCTGAGTACTTCGGATGAGTACTCACGGTTGCTTTGCTTTCTTTTTCCCCCATATCCTTTTGATGCAACCAGATGACGGAGCCCCGGTTATAGCTGCCCCCGCCGACGATCGCTACTACTACCTCGAGGGTGGATATTACTACGAGCTTGTCATCGACCAGGAGTAGGATCGGAGGGTCCCAGGCAGGAGGCCTGCGCCTTTCGATCGTAGTGTTTTCTTTTGTCCCTCCTTTTAAGGGCCTTTCTGTGTTTTCTTTTATATCTGTA
Organism: Thinopyrum elongatum; assembly: GCA_011799875.1. Lineage (NCBI taxonomy): Eukaryota > Viridiplantae > Streptophyta > Magnoliopsida > Poales > Poaceae > Thinopyrum > Thinopyrum elongatum. The sequence continues at coordinate 688,918,796 of CM022298.1, read as the reverse complement.
CTCAGGTATCTGATGCTTCCGCTGACGCTTGTATGCGAGCTTTTGTATTCGAGCCCTCGAGGCCCCTGGCTTGTAATATAAAGCTTGTATGACTTTATTTATGTTTTAGAGTTGTGTTGTGATATCTTCCCGTGAGTCCTTAGGCTTGGTCGTGTGCATTTGCGTGTATGATTAGTGCACGATTGAGCCGGGGGCGTCACACCAATATGGGCATCTAGGTTCCGCTATTGGTTAGTGACCGGAGAGGTGTCTCAGTCATGTCTACATAGTTCTCGAACCCGTAGGGTCCGCATGCTTAACGTTCGATGCTGATATAGTATTATATGAGTTATGTGATTTGGTGATCGAATGTTGTATGGAGTCCCGGATGAGATCATGGACATGATGAGGAGTCTCGAAATGCTCAAGAGGAAAAGATTTATATATAGGATGATGGTATTCAGACACCGGAAGTGTTTCGGGGGGTACCGGGTACTTATCGGGTCACCGAAAGGGGTTCCGGGCACCCCCGGCAAAAGATATGGGCCTTATGGGCCAAGAGGGGAAACGCACCAGCCACAAGGGGCTGGTGCGCCCCCCATATGGGCCGTCCTAAAGAGGAGAAGGAGAGGGGAGAAGGGAAAGGTAAGTGTGGATTAGGATTCCCACTTCCTTCCCTCTCCCCCCCCCCCTCTTTCCTTTCCCCTCTGACAAACATGGCAGGGGGGCACGGCCAAGGGCAGGAGCCCAAGTAGGATTCAGACCTACTTGGGGCGCCCCTTGGCCTCTCCCCTCTCCCTCGCACCTATATATATGAGGAGGGGGGCGCCTAGCACACCCCAGACAATTGCCTAGCCGTGTGCGGCGCCACCCTCCATCGTTTACACCCCCGGTCATATTTTCGTAGTGCTTAGGCGAAGCCCTGCAGAGATCACTTCACCATCACCGTCACTACGCCGTCGTGCTGACGGAACTCATCTACTACCTCGACATCTTGCTGGATCAAGAAGGCGAGGGGCGTCACCGAGCTGAACGTGTGTAGAACGCGGAGGTGCCGTGCGTTCGGTACTTGATCGGTTGAAGCACTAAGAAGTTCGACTACATTAACCGCGTTGTGAAACGCTTCCGCTTATGGTCTACGAGGGTATGTAGACACACTCTCCCCCTCGTTGCTATGCATCTCCATGGATAGATCATTGCTTGTGCGTAGAAAATTTTTGTTTTCCATGCAACGATTCCCAACATCTAAGTCTAACAAACAACTAGGGTCAATTCAATATGATTGTTCTTCTAACATCGTATTCTCGATGTTGTTGGCATCCCCGTTTCACTAAACAAATGCCTATGACCAGGAAAACATAATCATCATACAACACTTGAGCTTATCCTAGAGGCAAGACTAGCACTAGTAGAGAAATGGCTAGCCACAACTTTAGTTGGTGGCGTGCCATTTTCAATCAACGCCACCACTATGTTTTTCGAATAGTGGTGGCGTTGGCATATTTGGTATGACAGCATTATTAGGTTAGTGCTGACATTGCTTTTTTTAACACGCCACAAATCGGTGGGCCCAGTTGTACTGACTAGTTGGAAGATAGTGGTGGCATTGGATTTCTATGCAAGCCGTAGATAATTAGTCTAGTGTTGGCGTGCTAACTTGTGTGATCCCAGATTTTTTTTCCTTTTATCATGTATTTTAAGTATTTAGTAATTATATTAGTCAAAATATCATTTTATTATTATTAAAGTAATAATATCATTTTGTAATTGGTGAACATATTATATTATATTTTTGTCTTTATATTTTAGCCTTTTATTATATTGAGCATTTTTTATCATTTTAAGTCTTTTAATATATTTAGTCTTTTATTATTTTGATTCCTTTATTATTTTTAGATTTTTTTTATCATTTTGAGGCTTTTATTACTTTGAGTCTTTTATTATATTGGTTTTTTTATTATTCTTAGTCTTTTTCTATTTGGGCTTTACTTAGTTTTTTTTAGGCGTGGCTATACTTAGTTATGGTGTGCGTTTTAGGCCCACACCAGCACTGGTCAGTCCCCTCTTCGTAAAAGACCTAGGCACTCTTCTCCATATCATTTTCACTCTCTCCCCCAACCAGCTGCCACCACCACCTCCGCTCGTGACCGCACGTCGCCGCCCGTCGCCACACCGCCGGCAACATGCTCGATCCTCTCCTTCCCCTCCCCTCGGGCCTCCTCCGTCTGCGGATGACATGCAATCCATGGGATTCATGTAATAAGTTGATTTGTGTAGAATTTAATTAGTGTTGAATTCGAATTTAGTGATGTACAATCCAATGTTAGTTCCATGGGTTGCTTTGTGTAGAAGAGTAGAATGTGTTGAGTAGATGTAATGATGCTATGTATGACATGGTGAGATAAAAGATGACATTGATTATTTCACCAATATACTTTTTAATGTGATGCTTTAGAGACTGTGGTTTTTACACTAAAAAGAGCGCCGTCAAATTTGTTGAAATAAGTGGTACTTTGCAGGTTATCCGAAATGATTGGGTATTCCTCTATCACTACGCCGAGGAAAAGTGTTTTGCCACTGAGTGTAGAAATTGTGAAGAAAATGTTTTCTGCAAAAGAGTGAGTGGGAGGACAGTGCAACTTGACAAGATTGCAGAATCTTCGTGATTAGGTCAAAGAAAAGAAACACTGTACGTAATTCTAGAATTTCCTACCGCAACTGATATGAAAGTCTCTACATGAGATATAGAGACTTATGTCAAACTTGTAGCTAAACTATATAGGTTGAAAAAAATTGTGCAGACCTTTGTGGTGTGTAGACGAAATATTGTTGAACAAACAATGAACCTATAATACACAAAGAAGTGTTGATGAGACCTGACTCCGGAAATTGGCTATGTGCCAATGCAACATAAGCCGATATAGTATCCGTATACATAAATCAAGCATAGAACTTGATGAACCCTTCGGAAGACTTAGAGTCTAACGAATAGTAATGGATCTATAGACTGACAAAGATAAAAATGTTTTATAATGCTTGACTTGTTACAAATAGTTTATGACAACATCAAGGAGTTGACTATGACGAGATTGTCTCATCATAAGAAAACTTAAAGTCAGTTCGGATTGAACTAACAATTACAAAATATTTCAATTATGAGATATAATAGATGGATGTCAAAATGATTCCCATGAGATGGAACTAGAACCAAGGTTGTATATTTGATACGGTCCAAGGCAATTTTGTCAATCCAGAGGATGCTAAGTAAGTGTGCAAACTTCAAGAGATCCTATAATGATCTGAAGCAAGCATAGTGGAGTTGGAATCTTCATACTGATGAAATGATCAAATAATTTGATTTCATCGAGAAAAATGAAGATGCTTGTATTTACAAGAAAGTAAGTGGGAGCATGATAATAATTCTAAACACTATATGTGCAAGACACACTGTGATTGAAAATTATATAAATTTCTTGTCACGGATTAAGACTTTATTGAAACTAGTTTTTAAGTAAAGTACTTGGGCAATATATAGTCCTGGTATTAGGCATAATGGTCTATGGAGATAATAGTGTCCAAGTGGGCTTAGCCAAAATACAAATTGATAAAATACTAAAGCAATTTAGTATGAAATACGCAAGAAGAGTTTCTTGTCAAAGTAACATGGAAGGAGTTTTAAGCAAGAATCGGTATTCTGAAACACTAATGAGCGAAATGCATGATTTCAATCTCACTTGTGTTAAATATGTTCCATGATATGTAAACAATGAGATATGTCTAGTACTCTAAGTAAGTTGTGAGTAAAGTTACCAGAATGACCAAATTGTTGATAATAGGACAACAGTGAAATGTCGTTAAGTACTAACGACATGTTTCTCGCATACACAGAAGATGAAGAGATTTTTGTAAGGAGTTACATCAATATAAGCTCATTGTAAGTAGTACATCGATAAAATCTTCATCAGAGCTCCAAGCGATTTTTGGTTTCAATTAAATGACTTATGGTGGCATAGTAAGTTGGAATTGGTCCAAGAAAGTTATTGTGGTGAATTCTATAACAGAAGGCTGAGTATATTGTTGCTTTAAAAGCAACAATAGAGGGTGATGAATCAAAGGTTCATTTATGAACTTGGTATGGTTTCTAGATGATTGTGCCAATGGAACACTGTTCTCAATAGTGGTTTCATAGCTCAGTCTAAGGAATCAAAGGTTCTGTAAGTGATTCAATATATACAAAGCTTATTCACATAAATTATGAATTCTTGTGAAAGCATGATAGATTCATAAGATATGCAAATGATGCACACAAATCTGAAGTTGTCAAGATCTGGTAGGACGAAGGCTATACCACAAGCAAAGCATGGACAAACACCGGATTCCATTGGTGTAAAAGAAAATGTGCTAACTAGATTATTAACTCTAGTGCAAGTGGAAGACTGTTGGAAATATGCCCTAGAGGCAATAATATTGTATTATTATATTTCTATGTTCATAGTTAAGAGTTTATATTACATGTTATAACTGTTATGATCCTGGAATATGCAATTCAGTGGAAAATACATATGCACGTGTGGAATGATAAATCGTAAAGAATAGGTCCTAGTCTTGCCTCTAAGACTGGCTCAAGTGTTGTTGGTAATCATGTTTTCCGGATCTTAGGATATTGTTAAGTGTAATGATAGTCCTAAAACAACATTGAAAGTATGACGTTAGAAGAACGATCATATTGAGTCGACCCAAACTTGTTTGTTATAATTTGAGATAATATCATATGAAATCAATTGTTATAACATGGAGTGTTAACATGTGTTTTTAGTTCCTTGGACCATGAGAGTATCATAGTAACTTCCTACCGTACGGTGGGCTTTGGGGTTGCTCAAACGTCATCTATAACACGGTGATCATAACGAAAACTTACATGTTCATCAGAAAGTTTGACAAGGAACTAGGTAGCTCGAGAGTGGAATTTGCTCCTCCGACGATTGCTTGGGGCCCTCTGGGTGTGACGGGATCAATCATCGTCTGGTCAAACACAGATGACTATGTCACGGGGATGCCGGAACACTTCAACGAGAAAGAAGAACAAAACCGGTAACGAGGGCAACGGTATAGTGAGCATGTGTATGACTCAGGAGGATACCGATGCAACTCGGGTTTTGTAAGGTATCACGAAGCAAAGGGAACACCACATGATAACTAATGGTTCACTCGAATGTCATTCATGTAATCATAGGGATTGGTATGGACGTCCATGGTTCCACTATCGGTCATTGAACGAAGGGGTTTCGTTCAAGTCTATGTTCTACCAAACCTACGAGGTCACAAGCTTAAGGTAATAATGATTTGTTGAGTGTTAGTAGGATGGGAGTATTGAGGATTTAGTTCTGAAATAGTTTTGTTAATATTCAGAATAGTTCCGAGAGGAACCGGAAGCCTTTCGGGGTTACCGGAAGGGTTTCGGAGTTTATCGGGTAATACCGGGTATTACCAATAAATAATATATAGGTGGAAAATGTTTCTAGTGATGTTAAATTATAATAAAAGGCTCTAGTAATTGTTAGGAGGGTTTTATATTAATTTTATACCACGGGCCTTAAAATGCCAAGAGGTGGAAGGCAAGTTGTGCCACAAGGGCTCGTGTAGGGAGGCGCCCCACCCCCCAATTCCAAGTGGGGAGAACGAATCCTAGTGGGGGGAGGATTCCTCCTGCCCCCCTTTGGCCGGCGCACAAAGGAGGGTCCTTCCCTCCTTGGTGGCAACCCCTTCTCTTCCCTCTAACCTATATATACTAGAGGATTTGCCCTTTGGGACACATAAGTTTTGGAGCCTCCTCTAGTTCCTCTAGTTATTGTTCTAGTTGATCCTAGTTGCTCAATTAGAGTTTGAGCTAGATCCTCTAATCCTCATAATTAGAAGCCTAGTGTGGTTCTAATCTCCTCCCTCTAATTCTCCGACGATGATTAGCTCTGGACCGCGAAGCGCTGCCAGATCATGAAGACTGTATGCTTGCAACCAAGTAGAGAGGCCGTGCTTTTGGTCTTCTGTTCGAGGGATCGTTCATGGGTGGTTCGAGGGAACATTCATCTATGGTACGAGGGACTGCAAGTAATATCTACACTGACTCGCCTACTTCCGCTGCTCTACAAAATCGATAACGATAGTTAATCCAAACCTTATATGCATTTTCATATTGTTCCTGGGTGATTGTAGGGCGATTTTTTTTGTTTTCTACTATGTTTCCCAATAGAGGATACTCTGGCTTGGCACTTTGAGAAATTGGGCAACTTCATGGTCCGGAGTGCGTATAGGCTGGCGGCGTCCCTCCAAAACCAAACCAACCATCCAGCCTCGAGCTCTGCTAACGAAGATGATGATCGCAACATCTAGGATATCATCTAGAAAGCTAAGATCCCAGAGAAAATTAAGATCTCCGGTTGGAGGGTTGCGACAAACACCTTGGGTACAAAAAATAATAAGTGGAGGCGCACCCTTGAAGTGGACAGTACATGCATATGCGGCAATGGAGAGGAAGATGAATATCATGTCATTGTTACCCACACTAAGAGAAAGGCGCTAAGAAACGAATTGAGAGAGATTTGGGATCTCCCTAGCGAAGCCCATTTTGGGTACACTAGAGTGGACTGGCTTCAGAACCTTCTTAGCTCATGTTGCATGGAGACTAGGACAAAGATTATGCTCATACTGTGGCGGTGTTGGTTCTTGCGCGACGACTGTACCCATAAGAGCAAGTACAATAATGGACTTATAGCCCGCTTACATCGCATTTTTGCCTATGTGGAGGAGAGAGACATGGAAAAATGATGGGAGTGGGCTCTCATACAAGAGCCTAGCTATAGGCGTACTCCTAGGCAAATGCAATTAATATGAAGAAAGAGATAGAGAGAAGATTACAAAATAGTACACTCTTATAGCCAACCTTATAGCTGACCTTATTATATGAGTGAATATGAGTGGTGACTATATATGACATGACAACACCATACAGCCAACAGTTGGCCATACTATTAACAATGCTCTAATGCAGGCTGGGAACGATCTCTTTTCAGGGAATCACTCCCGTCGAGAGGCCCTCTTCCTCCCTTTTTCTGAATCTGGGAGAGAGGCAAAAGAGAAGTCCAGAGGTCTAAAAAATCGGCTGAGCTTTTTTTCAAAACTATGACTAAATTTATAGCCTTTTTGAAAACTATTGAGCAAAATGCAAAAATATCAGAAATAGTACCCTGTTGGCCTGGGCTGGGCCGACGGGGGGCCTGTCGGCCTGCGGTAGGCCGATGGGGGGCCTGTCGGCCTAGGGTGGGCCGATGGGGGGCCTGTCGGCCTGGGGTAGGCCGATAGCGGCCTGTCGGCCTGCTGTGGCCCGATGGGGGGCATGTCGGCTTCCTGGCAGCCGATAGGTGCCTTTCGGCCTCCTGACGGCCGATAGGCGTGTGGATAAGCCCGACGGGCTCCTTTCTTCTTCCTCTGCTCACTAGGCCTTCCTCTCTCTCTCGTTTCTCTCTGTACTCTCCACCCCCGCGCCGATCTCTTCCCTCGTCCACCCATTTTCATATCCAACCCGCAGAAACAATAGATCATAGCATTCTCCGTCGGCGTACGTAATTTTTTTTTGCTATGGTGTAGTTTTTTGTGCGTGGTGGTGAGGAGGAGGTGGTGGTGGTGAGTAGGATGTGGTGGTGAGGAGGAGGTGGTGGTGGTGAGGAGGATGTGGTGGTGAGGAGGAGGTGGTGGTGGTGAGGAGGATGTGGTGGTGAGTTGGAGTTCCGGTGGTGTCGTCCGGTGGTGCAAGTAGTCCGCGAGGTGGCTGGTGCCGCTGAGTTGAAGAGAGGACGAAGAAGAAGGGGACACACGCGTCAAAGGTATACCATTGTCGTCACAAATATTTTTGTAGCCGGTAATATTTTTAGTTAGTGTAGCCGGTAATATTTTTAGTTAGTGTAGCCGGTAATATTTTTGTTTAGTGTAGCCGGTAATATTTGTAGTTAGTGTAGCCAGTAATATATTTTTTAGTGTAGCCGGTAATATTTTTAGTTAGTCTAGCCGGTAATATTTTTTTTAGTGTAGCCGGTAATATTTGTAGTTAGTGTAGCCGGTAATATTTTTTTTAGTGTAGCTCGTAATATTTTTAGTTAGTGTAGCCGGTAATATTTTTTTAGTGTAGCCGGTAATATTTTTAGTTAGTGTAGCCGGTAATATTTTTTTTCGTTGTGATTAATGAGAAGGTGGCAATGTCTAACAGGTGAAAATGTCTGAATCAGTAAATTTGACTGTTTACTACGGCCCTGGTAATGTTCGATATAATGAGTTGGGGGTTGATCTTAGCGAGTTTAAAAATGGCGTCACGACACTTTCAGACCCGAACAGAATGGACATTAGACAGTTGAAGTACTGGTTGACTACTAGTTTTGGGCTGGATCCTGAAGTATGTTCCGTCAGTATTCATGCATTGTGGACGAAATCCTGTAAAAATGTGAAGTGGGAGTTGATGCCGATAGATAGGAGCCAGCATTGGTTGACCCTGTTAAGTCGTTGCCGAGAAAATGGTGGGAAAGAACGACTGTGGTATGGAGGGAAAGGTGGCGGGAACATATGGCGGGAAGGGGTTGGCGGGAAATGGGTGGCGGGAAGGGGATGGTGGGAAATGGGTGGCGGGAAGGGGTTGGCGGGAAACGGGTGGCGGGAAGGGGTTGGTGGGAAACGGGTTGCGGGAACATATATCGGCATAGAGTTGGCGGGAAAATATTGAGGGAAATGAGGGGGAATGGTTGTGCAGCAATTATAATGAATTTATTTGTAAAAAAAACACTTAGAACCCCTCGGCCCACAGCACTGCCTACTACACTACACTGCACTGCCTACCCACCTTACTGTCAAGGGGGTTTTATAGGAAGAGAGTAGAAAATGGCGGGAAATAATGGCGGGAAAGGGTTGACGAGAAAGGATGGCGGGAAAGGTAGGCCCGCGGAAGCATAAATAATATTTTTACAATATTTATAGGACGGGCAATCGTTGTACATCATTAATAAGTCAAATTTCACAAAAAAAACATTTCGGCTTACCATGGGCCAACAGGATCCCACCCGGCCGTGTGGAGGCCGACAGCCACTCGTCGGTTTCGTGTAGGCCGACAGGCCACTGGTCGGCCTACTGCTGGCCGACAGGCCCCCCATCGGCCCACCCTAGGCCGACAGGCCCCCCATCGGCCCACCCTAGGCCGACAGGCCCCCCGTCGGCCAGCCCAGGCCGACAGGGTGCTATTTCTGATATTTTTGCATTCTACCCAATAGTTTTCAAAAAGGCTATAAATTTAGTCATAGTTTTGAATAAAAAAAAACTGAGCTTTTTTTCAAAACTATGACTAAATTTATAGCCTTTTTGAAAACTATTGAGCAGAATGCAAAAATATCAGAAATAGCACCCCGTCGGCCTGGGCTGGGCCGACGGGGGGCCTGTCGGCCTAGGGTGTGTTGATGGGTGGCCTGTCGGCCTGGGGTAGGCCGATAGCGTCCTGTCGGCCCGCTGTGGCCCGATGGGGGGCCTGTCGGCTTCCTGGCGGCCGATAGGTGCCTGTCGGCCTCCTGGCGGCCGATAGGTGTGTGGATAAGCACGACAGGCTCCTTTCTTCTTCCTCTGCTCGCTAGCTCTTCCTCTCTCTCTCTCGTTTCTCTCTGTACTCTCCACCCGCGCGCCGATCTCTTCCCTCGTCCACCCATTTTCATATCCAACCCGCAGAAACAATAGATCATAGCATTCTTCATCGGCGTACGTATTTTTTTTTGCTATGGTGTAGTTTTTTGTGCGTGGTGGTGAGGTGGAGGTGGTGGTGGTGAGGAGGATGTGGTATTGAGGAGGAGGTGGTGGTGGTGAGGAGGATGTGGTGGTGAGGAGGAGGTGGTGGTGGTGAAGAGGATGTGGTGGTGAGTTGGACTTCCGGTGGTGTCGTCCGGTGGTGCAAGTAGTCCGCGAGGTGGCCGGTGCCGCTGAGTTGAAGAGAGGACGAAGAAGAAGGGGACACACGCGTCAAAGGTATACCATTGTCGTCACAAATATTTTTGTAGCCGCTAATATTTTTAGTTAGTGTAGCCGGTAATATTTTTATTAGTGTTGCCGGTAATATTTTTATTAGTGTAGCCGGTAATATTTTTGTTAGTGTAGCCGGTAATATTTTTGTTTAGTGTAGCCGGTAATATTTGTAGTTAGTGTAGCCGGTAATATATTTTTTAGTGTAGCCGTTAATATTTTTAGTTAGTGTAGCCGGTAATATTTTTTTTAGTGTAGCCGGTAATATTTGTAGTTAGTGTAGCCGGTAATATTTTTTTTAGTGTAGCCGGTAATATTTTTAGTTAGTGTAGCCGGTAATATCTTTTTTAGTGTAGCCGGTAGTATTTTTAGTTAGTGTAGCCGGTAATATTTTTTTTCGTTGCGATTAATGAGAAGGTGGCAATGTCTGACAGGTGAAAATGTCTGAATCAGTAAATTTGACTATTTACTACGGCCCTGGTAATGTTCCATATAATGAGTTGGGGGATGATCTTAGCGAGTTTAAAAATGGCGTCATGACACTTTCAGACCCGAACAGAATGGACATTAGGCAGTTGAAGTACTGGTTGACTACTAGTTTTGGGCTGGATCCTGAAGTATGTTCCGTCAGTATTCATGCATTGTGGACGAAATCCTGTAAAAATGTGAAGTGGGAGTTGATGCCGATAGATAGGAGCCAGCATTGGTTGGCCCTGTTAAGTCGTTGCCGAGAAAATGGCGGGAAAGAACGACTGCGGTATGGACGGAAAGGTGGCGGGAACATATGGCGGGAAGGGGTTGGCGGGAAACGGGTGGCGGGAAGGGGTTGGCGGGAAACGGGTGGCGGGAAGGGGTTGGTGGGAAACGGGTTGCAGGAACATATATCGGCACAGAGTTGGCGGGAAAATATTGAGGGAAATGAGGGGGAATGGTTGTGCAGCAATTATAATGAATTTATTTGTAAAAAAAAACACTTAGAACCCCTCGGCCCACAACACTGCCTACTACACTACACTGCACTGCCTACCCACCTTACTGTCAAGGGGGTTTTATAGGAAAAGAGTAGAAAATGGCGGGAAATAATGGCGGGAAAGGGTTGACGAGAAAGGATGGCGGGAAAGGTAGGCCCGCGGAAGCATAAATAATATTTTTACAATATTTATAGGACGGGCAATCGTTGTACATCATTAATAAGTCAAATTCCACAACAACAAAAAAACATTTCGGCTTACCATGGGCCAACAGGAGCCCACTCGGCGGTGTGGAGGCCGACAGGCACTCGTCGGCTTCGTGTAGGCCGACAGGCCACTGGTCGGCCTACTGCTGGCTGACAGGCCCCCCATCGGCCTACTGGTGGCCGACAGGCCCCCCATCGGCCCACCCTAGGCCGACAGTCCCCCCATCAGCCTACCCCAGGCTGACAGGCACCCCGTCGGCCCAGCCCAGGCCGACAGGGTGCTATTTCTGATATTTTTGCATTCTGCCAAATAGTTTTCAAAAAGGCTATAAATTTAGTCAAAGTTTTGAAAAAAAATCGGCTAAGCTTTTTGTCAAAACTATGACTAAATTTATAGCCTTTTTGAAAACTATTGAGCAAAATGCAAAAATATCAGAAATAGCACCCTGTCGGCCTGGGCTGGGCCGACGGGGGCCTGTCAGCCTAGGGTGGGCCGATGGGGGGCCTGTCGGCCTGGGGTAGGCCGATAGCGGCCTGTCGGCCTGCTGTGGCCCGATGGGGGGCCTGTCGGCTTCCTGGCGGCCGATAGGTGCCTGTCGGCCGCCTGGCGGCCGATAGGCGTGTGGATAAGCCCGACGGGCTCCTTTCTTCTTCCTCTGCTCGCTAGCTCTTCCTCTCTCTCTCGTTTCTCTCTGTACTCTCCACCCCCGCGCCGATCTCTTCCCTCGTCCACCCATTTTCATATCCAACCCGCAGAAATAATAGATCATAGCATTCTCCGTCGGCGTACGTAATTCTTTTTTGCTATGGTGTAGTTTTTTGTGGGTGGTGGTGAGGAGGAGGTGGTGGTGGTGAGGAGGATGTGGTGGTGAGGAGGAGGTGGTGGTGGTGAGGAGGATGTGGTGGTGAGGAGGACGTAGTGGTGGTGAGGAGGATGTGGTGGTGAGTTGGAGTTCCGGTGGTGTCGTCCGGTGGTGCAAGTAGTCCGTGAGGTGGCCGGTGCCGCTGAGTTGAAGAGAGGACGAAGAAGAAGGGGACACACGCGTCAAAGGTATACCATGTCGTCACAAATATTTTTGTAGCCGGTAATATTTTTAGTTAGTGTAGCTGGTAATATTTTTAGTTAGTGTAGCCGGTAATATTTTTATTAGTGTAGCCGGTAATATTTTTATTAGTGTACCCGGTAATATTTTTGTTAGTGTAGCCGGTAATATTTTTGTTTAGTGTAGCCGGTAATATTTGTAGTTAGTGTAGCCGGTAATATTTTTAGTTATTGTAGCCGGTAAATATTTTTTTTAGTGTAGCCGGTAATATTTGTAGTTAGTGTAGCCGGTAATATTTTTTTTAGTGTAGCCGGTAATATTTTTAGTTAGTGTAGTCGGTAATATTTTTTTTAGTGTAGCCGGTAATATTTTTAGTTAGTGTAGCCGGTAATATTTTTTTCATTGCGATTAATGAGAAGGTGGCAATGTCTGACAGGTGAAAATGTCTGAATCAGTAAATTTGACTGTTTACTACGGCCCTGGTAATGTTCGATATAATGATATGGGGGTTGATCTTAGCGAGTTTAAAAATGGCGTCATGACACTTTCAGACCCGAACAGAATGGACATTAGACAGTTGAAGTACTGGTTGACTACTAGTTTTGGGCTGGATCCTGAAGTATGTTCCGTCAGTATTCATGCATTGTGGACGAAATCCTGTAAAAATGTGAAGTGGGAGTTGATGCGGATAGATAGAAGCCAGCATTGGTTGACCCTGTTAAGTCGTTGCCGAGAAAATGGCGGGAAAGAACGACTGCGGTATGGAGGGAAAGGTGGCGGGAACATATGGCGGGAAGGGGTTGGCGGGAAACGGGTGGCGGGAAGGGGTTGGCGGGAAACAGGTGGCGGGAAACGGGTGGTTGGAAGGGTTGGTGGGAAACGGGTTGCGGGAACATATATCGGCACAGAGTTGGTGGGAAAATATTGAGGGAAATGAGGGGGAATGGTTGTGCAGGAATTATAATGAATTTATTTGTAGAAAAACACTTAGAACTCCTCGGCCCACAGCACTGCCTACAACACTACACTGCACTGCCTACCCACCTTACTGTCAAGGGGGTTTTATAGGAAGAGTGTAGAAAATGGCGGGAAATAATGGCGGGAAAGGGTTGACGAGATAGGATGGCGGGAAAGGTAGGCCCGTGGAAGCGTAAATAATATTTTTACAATATTTATAAGACGGGCAATCGTCGTACATCATTAATAGGTCAAATTTCACAAAAAAAAACATTTTGGCTTACCATAGGCCAACAGGAGCCCACTCGGCCGTATGGAAGCCGACAGCCACTCGTCGGCTTCATGTAGGCCGACAGGCCACTGGTCGGCCTACTGCTTGCCGACAGGACCCCATCGGCCTACTGGTGGCCGACAGGCCCCCCATCGGCCCACCCAAGGCCGACAGGCCCCCCATCGGCCCACCCAAGGCCGACAGGCCCCCCGTCGGCCCAGCCCAGGCCGACAGGGTGCTATTTCTGATATTTTTGCATTCTGCCCAATAGTTTTCAAAAAGGCTATAAATTTAGTCATAGTTTTGAAAAAAAATCGGCTGAGCTTTTTTTCAAAACTATGACCAAATTTATAGCCTTTATGAAAACTATTGAGCAAAATGCAAAAATATCAGAAATAGCACCCTGTCAGCCTGGGCTGGGCCGACGGGGGGCCTGTCGGCCTGCGGTAGGCCGATGGGGGGCCTGTCGGCCTAGGGTGGGCCGATGGGGGGCCTGTCGCCCTGGGGTAGGCCGATAGCGGCCTGTCGGCCTGCTGTGGCCCGATGGAGGCCCTGTCGGCTTCCTGGCGACCGATAGGTGCCTATCGGCCTCCTGGCGGCCGATAGGCATGTGGATAAGCCCGACGGGCTCCTTTCTTCTTCCTCTGCTCGCTAGCTCTTCCTCTCTCTCTCGTTTCTCTCTGTACTCTCCACCCCCGCGCCGATCTCTTCCCTCGTCCACCCATTTTCATATCCAACCCGCAGAAACAATAGATCATAGCATTCTCCGTCGGCGTACGTAATTTTTTTTTGCTATGGTTTAGTTTTTTGTGCGTGGTGGTGAGGAGGAGGTGGTGGTGGTGAGGAGGATGTGGTGGTGAGGAGGAGGTGGTGGTGGTGAGGAGGATGTGGTGGTGAGGAGGAGGTGGTGGTGGTGAGGAGGATGTGGTGGTGAGTTGCAGTTCCGGTGGTGTCGTCCGGTGGTGCAAGTAGTCCGCGAGGTGGCCGGTGGCGCTGAGTTGAAGAGAGGACGAAGAAGAAGGGGACACACGCGTCAAAGGTATACCATTGTCCTCACAAATATTTTTGTAGCCGGTAATATTTTTAGTTAGTGTAGCCGGTAATATTTTTAGTTAGTGTAGCCGGTAATATTTTTATTAGTGTAGCCGGTAATATTTTTGTTTAGTGTAGCCGGTAATATTTGTAGTTAGTGTAGCCGGTAAAAAAAAATAGTGTACGCCGGTAATATTTTTTTAGTGTAGCCGGTAATATTTGTAGTTAGTGTAGCCGGTAATATTTTTTTTAGTGTAGCCGGTAATATTTTTAATTAGTGTAGCCGGTAATATTTTTTTTAGTGTAGCCGGTAGTATTTTTAGTTAGTGTAGCCGGTAATATTTCTTTTCGTTGCGATTAATGAGAAGGTGGCAATGTCTGACAGGTGAAAATGTCTGAATCAGTAAATTTGACTGTTTACTACGGCCCTGGTAATGTTTGATATCATGAGTTGGGGGTTGATCTTAGCGAGTTTAAAAATGGTGTCATGACACTTTCAGACCCGAACAGAATGAACATTAGACAGTTGAAGTACTGGTTGACTACTAGTTTTGGGCTGGATCCTGAAGTATGTTCCGTCAGTATTCATGCATTGTGGACGAAATCCTGTAAAAATGTGAAGTGGGAGTTGATCCCGATAGATAGGAGCCAGCATTGGTTGACCCTGTTAAGTCGTTGCCGAGAAAATGGCGGGAAAGAACGACTGCGGTATGGAGCGAAAGGTGGCGGGAACATATGGCGGGAAGGGGTTGGCGGGAAATGGCTGGCGGGAAACAGGTGGCGGGAAACAGGTGGTGGGAAACGGGTGGCGGGAAGGGGTTGGTGGGAAACGGGTTGCGGGAACATATATCGGCACAGAGTTGGCGGGAAAATATTGAGGGAAATGAGGGGGGATGGTTGTGCAGCAATTATAATGAATTTATTTGTAAAAAAAACACTTAGAACCCCTCAGCCCACAGCACTGCCTACTTCACTACACTGCACTGCCTACCCACCTTACTATCAAGGGGGTTTTATAGGAAGAGAGTAGAAAATATCGGGAAATAAAGGCGGGAAAGGGTTGATGAGATAGGATGGCGGGAAAGGTAGGCCCGCGGAAGCATAAATAATATTTTTACAATATTTATAAGACGGGCAATAGTTGTACATCATTAATAAGTCAAATTTCACAAAAAAAAACATTTTGGCTTACCATGGGCCAACAGGAGCCCACTCGGCCGTGTGGAGGCCGACAGCCACTCGTCGGCTTCGTGTAGGCCGACATGCCACTCGTCGGCCTACTGCTGGCCGACAGGCCCCCCATCGGCCTACTGGTGGCCGACAGGCCCCCCATCGGCCCACCTTAGGCCGACAGGCCCCCCGTCGGCCCAGCCCAGGACTACAGGGTGCTATTTCTGATATTTTTGCATTCTGCCCAATAGTTTTCAAAAAGGCTATAAATTTAGTCATAGTTTTGAAAAAAAATCGGCTGAGCTTTTTTTCAAAAATATGACTAAATTTATAGCCTTTTTGAAAACTATTGAGCAAAATGCAAAAATATCAGAAATAGCACCCTGTCAGCCTGCGCTGGGCCGACGGGGGGCCTGTCGGCCTGCGGTAGGCCGATGGGGGGCCTGTCGGCCTAGGGTGGGCCGATGGGGGGCCTGTCGGCCTGGGGTAGGCCGATAGCGGCCTGTCGGCCTGCTGTGGCCCGATGGGGGGCCTGTCGGCTTCCTGGCGGCCGATAGGTGCCTATCGGCCTCCTGGCGGCCGATAGGCGTGTGGATAAGCCCGACGGGCTCCTTTCTTCTTCCTCTGCTTGCTAGCTCTTCCTCTCTCTCTCGTTTCTCTCTGTACTCTCCACCCCCGCGCCGATCTCTTCCCTCGTCCACCCATTTTCATATCCAACCCGTAGAAACAATAGATCATAGCATTCTCCATCGGCGTACGTAATTTTTTTTGCTATGGTGTAGTTTTTTGTGCGTGGTGGTGAGGAGGAGGTGGTGGTGGTGAGGAGGTTGTGGTGGTGAGTTGGAGTTCTGGTGGTGTCGTCCGGTGGTGCAAGTAGTCCGCAAGGTGGCCGGTGCCACTGAGTTGAAGTGAGGACGAAGAAGAAGGGGACACACGCGTCAATGGTATTCCATTGTCGTCACAAATATTTTTGTAGCCGGTAATATTTTTAGTTAGTGTAGCTGGTAATATTTTTAGTTAGTGTAGCCGGTAATATTTTTATTAGTGCAGCCGGTAATATTTTTGTTAGTGTAGCCGGTAATATTTTTGTTAGTGTAGCCGGTAATATTTGTAATTAGTGTAGCCGGGTAATATTTTTAGTTAGTGTAGCCGGTAATATTTTTTTTTTAGTGTGGCCGGTATATTTGTAGTTAGTTAGCCGTAATATTTTTTTTTAGTGTAGCCGGTAATATTTTTAGTAGTGTGCCGGTAATATTTTTTTTAGTGTAGCCGGTAATATTTTTAGTTAGTGTAGCCGGTAATATTTCTTTCCGTTGCGATTAATGAGAAGGTGGCAATGTCTGACAGGTGAAAATGTCTGAATCAGTAAATTTGACTGTTTACTACGGCCCTGGTAATGTTCGATATAATGAGTTGGGGGTTGATCTTAGCGAGTTTAAAAATGGCGTCATGACACTTTCAGACCCGAACAGAATGGACATTAGACAGTTGAAGTATTGGTTGACTACTAGTTTTGGGCTGGATCCTGAAGTATGTTCCGTCAGTATTCATGCATTGTGGACGAAATCCTGTAAAAATGTGAAGTGGGAGTTGATGCCGATAGATAGAAGCCAGCATTGGTTGACCCTGTTAAGTCGTTGCCGAGAAAATGGCGGGAAAGAACGACTGCGGTATGGAGGGAAAGAAGGCGGGAACATATGGCGGGAAGGGGTTGGCGGGGAACGGGTGGCGGGAAGGGGTTAGCGGGAAACGGGTGGAGGAACATATATCGGCACAGAGTTGGCGGGAAAATATTGAGGGAAATGAGGGGGAATGGTTGTGCAGCAATTATAATGAATTTATTTGTAAAAAAAACACTTAGAACCCATCGGCCCACAGCACTGCCTACTACACTACACTGCACTGCCTACCCACCTTACTATCAAGGGGGTTTTATAGGAAGAGAGTAGAAAATGGCGGGAAATAATGGCGGGAAAGGGTTGACGAGAAAGGATGGCAGGAAAGGTAGGCCCGCGGAAGCATAAATACTATTTTTACAATATTTATAAGTCGGGCAATCGTTGTACATCATTAATAAGTCAAATTTCACAAAAAAAAAAAACATTTCGGCTTACCATGGGCCAACAGGAGCCCACTCGGCCGTGTGGAGGCCGACAGCCACTCGTCGGCTTCGTGAAGGCCGACAGGCCACTGGTCGGCCTACTGGTGGCCGACAGGCCCCCCATCGGCCTACTGGTGGCCGACAGGCCCCCCATCAGCCCACCCTAGGCCGACAGGCCCCCCATCGGCCTACCCCAGGCCGACAGGCCCCCCGTCGGCCCAGCCCAGGCCGACAGGGTGCTATTTCTGATATTTTTGCATTCTGCCCAATAGTTTTCAAAAAGGCTATAAATTTAGTCATAGTTTTGAAAAAAAAAATGGGCTGAGCTTTTTTTCAAAACTATGACTAAATTTATAGCCTTTTTGAAAACTATTGAGCAAAATGCAAAAATATCAGAAATAGCACCCTGTCGGCCTGGGCTGGGCCGACGGGGGGCCTGTCGGCCTGCGGTAGGCCGATGGAGGGCCTGTCGGCCTAGGGTGGGCCGATGGGGGGCCTGTCGGCCTGGGGTAGGCCGATAGCGGCCTGTCAGCCTGCTGTGGGCCGATGGGGGGCCTGTCGGCTTCCTGGCGGCCGATAGGTGCCTGTCGGCCTCCTGGCGGCCGATAGGCGTGTGGATAAGCCCGACGGGCTCCTTTCTTCTTCCTCTTCTCGCTAGCTCTTCCTCTCTCTCTCGTTTCTCTCTGTACTCTCCACCCCCGCGCCGATCTCTTCCCTCGTCCACCCATTTTCATATCCAACACGCAGAAACAATTGATCATAGCATTCTCCATCGGCGTACGTAATTTTTTTTTTCTATGGTGTAGTTTTTTGTGAGTGGTGGTGAGGAGGAGGTGGTGGTGGTGAGGAGGATGTGGTGGTGAAGAGGGGGTGGTGGTGGTGAGGAGGATGTGGTGGTGAGGAGGAGGTGGTGGTGGTGAGGAGGATGTGGTGGTGAGTTGGACTTCCGGTGGTGTCGTCCGGTGGTGCAAGTAGTCCGCGAGGTGGCCGGTGCCGCTGAGTTGAAGAGAGGACGAAGAAGAAGGGGACACACGCGTCAAAGGTATACCATTGTCGTCACAAATATTTTTGTACCCGGTAATATTTTTAGTTAGTGTAGCCGGTAATATTTTTAGTTAGTGTAGCCGGTAATATTTTTATTAGTGTAGCTGGTAATATTTTTGTTAGTGTAGCTGGTAATATTTGTAGTTAGTGTAGCCGGTAATATTTTTTTTAGTGTAGCCGGTAATATTTTTAGTTAGTGTAGCCGGTAATATTTTTTTTAGTGTAGCCGGTAATATTTTTAGTTAGTGTAGCCGGTAATATTTTTTTTCATTACGATTAATGAGAAGGTGGCAATGTCTGACAGGTGAAAATGTCTGAATCAGTAAATTTGACTGTTTACTACGGCCCTGGTAATGTTTGATATAATGAGTTGGGGGTTGATCTTAGCGAGTTTAAAAATGGCGTCATGACACTTTCAGACCCGAACAGAATGGACATTAGACAGTTGAAGTACTTGTTTGCTACTAGTTTTGGGCTGGATTCTGAAGTATGTTCCATCAGTATTCATGCATTGTGGATGAAATCCTGTAAAAATGTGAAGTGGGAGTTGATGCCTAGGAGCCAGCATTGGTTGACCCTGTTAAGTCGTTGCCGAGAAAATGGCGGGAAAGAACGACTGCGGTTAGGAGGGAAAGGTGGCGGGAACATATGGCGGGAAGGGGTTGGCGGGAAGGGGTTGTTGGGAAACGGGTTGCAGGAACATATATCGGCACGGAGTTGGCGGGAAAATATTGAGGGAAATGAGGGGGAATGGTTGTGCAGCAATTATAATGAATTTATTTGTAAAAAAAACACTTAGAACCCCTCGGCCGATAGCACTGCCTACTACACTACACTGCACTGCCTACCCACCTTACTGTCAAGGGGGTTTTATAGGAAGAGAGTAGAAAATGGCGGGAAATAATGGCGGGAAAGGGTTGACGAGAAAGGATGGCGGGAAAGGTAGGCCCGCGGAAGCATAAATAATATTTTTACAATATTTATAAGACGGGCAATCGTTGTACATCATTAATAAGTCAAATTTCACAAAAAAAAACATTTCGGCTTACCATGGGCCAATAAGAGCCCACTCGGCCGTGTGGAGGCCGACAGCCACTCGTCGGCTTCGTGTAGGCCGACAGGCCACTGGTCGGCCTACTGCTGGCCGACAGGCCCCCCATCGGCCCACCCTAGGCCGACAGGCCCCCCGTCGGCCCAGCCCAGGCCGACAGGGTGCTATTTCTGATATTTTTGCATTCTGCCCAATAGTTTTCAAAAAGGCTATAAATTTAGTCATAGTTTTGAAAAAAAAATTGGCTGAGCTTTTTTTCAAAACTATGACTAAATTTATAGCCTTTTTGAAAACTATTGAGCAAAATGCAAAAATATCAGAAATAGCACCCTGTCGGCCTGGGCTGGGCCGACGGGGGGCCTGTCGGCCTAGGGTGGGCCGATGGGGGGCCTGTCGGCCTGGGGTAGGCCGATAGCGGCCTGTCGGCCTGCTGTGGCCTGATGGGGGGCCTGTCGGCTTCCTGGCGGCCGATAGGTGCCTGTCGGCCTCCTGGCGGCCGATAGGCGTGTGGATAAGCCCGACGGGCTCCTTTCTTCTTCCTCTTCTCGCTAGCTCTTCCTCTCTCTCTCGTTTCTCTCTGTACTCTCCACCCCCGCGCCGATCTCTTCCCTCGTCCACCCATTTTCATATCCAACCCACAGAAACAATAGATCATAGCATTCTTCGTCGGCGTACGTATTTTTTTTGCTATGGTGTAGTTTTTTGTGCGTGGTGGTGAGGAGGTGGTGGTGGTGGTGAGGAGGATGTGGTGGTGAGGAGGAGGTGGTGGTGGTGTGGAGGATGTGGTGGTGAGTTGGAGTTCCGGTGGTGTCGTCCGGTGGTGCAAGTAGTCCGCGAGGTGGCCGGTGCCGCTGAGTTGAAGACAAGACGAAGAAGAAGGGGACACACGCGTCAAAGGTATACCATTATCGTCACAAATATTTTTGTAGCCGGTAATATTTTTAGTAGTGAGATGGTAATATTTTTTGTTAGTGGTAGCCGGTAATATTTTTATTTAGTGTAGCCGGTAATATTTTGTTAGGTTAGCCGGTATATTTTGTTTAGTGTAGCCGTAGTAGGTAATATTTGTAGTTAGTGTAGCCGTAATATTTTTTTAGTGTAGCCGGTTATATTTAGTTAGTGTAGCCGGTAATATTTTTTTTTAGTGTAGCCGGTAATATTTTTAGTTAGTGTAGCCGGTAATATTTTTTTAGTGTAGCGGTAATATTTTTAGTTAGTTGTAGCCGGTAATATTTTTTTTAGTGTAGCCGGTAATATTTTTAGTTAGTGTAGCCGGTAATATTTTTTTTCATTGCGATTAATGAGAAGGTGGCAATGTCTGACAGGTGAAAATGTCTGAATCAGTAAATTTGACTGTTTACTACGGCCCTGGTAATGTTCGATATAATGAGTTGGGGGTTGATCTTAGGGAGTTTAAAAATGGCGTCATGACACTTTCAGACCTGAACAGAATGGACATTAGACAGTTGAAGTACTGGTTGACTACTAGTTTTGGGCTGGATCCTGAAGTATGTTCCATCAGTATTCATGCATTGTGGACGAAATCCTGTAAAAATGTGAAGTGGGAGTTGATGCCGATAGATAGGAGCCAGCATTGGTTGACCCTGTTAAGTCGTTGCCGAGAAAATGGCGGGAAAGGTGGCGGGAACATATGGCGGGAAGGGGTTGGCGGGAAACGGGTGGCGGGAAGGGGTTGGCGGGAAACGGGTTGCGGGAACATATATCGGCACAGAGTTGGCGGGAAAATATTGAAGGAAATAAGGGGGAATGGTTGTGCCGCAATTATAATGAATTTATTTGTAAAAAAACACTTAGAACCCCTCGGCCCACAGCACTGCCTACTACACTACACTGCACTGCCTACCCACCTTACTGTCAAGGGGGTTTTATAGGAAGAGAGTAGAAAATGGCGGGAAATAATGGCGGGAAAGGGTTGACGAGAAAAGATGGCGGGAAAGGTAGGCCCGCGGAAGCATAAATAATATTTTTACAATATTTATAAGACGGGCAATCGTTGTACATCATTAATAAGTCAAATTTCACAAAAAAAACATTTTGGCTTACCATGGGCCAACAGGAGCCCACTCGGCCGTGTGGAGGCCGACAGCCACTCGTAGGCTTCGTGTAGGCCGACAGGCCACTGGTCGGCCTACTGCTGGCCGACAGGCCCCCCATCGGCCTACTGCTGGCCGACAGGCCTCCCATCGGCCCACCCTAGGCCGACAGGCCCCCCATCGGCCTACCCCAGGCCGACAGGCCCCCCGTCGGCCCAGCCCAGGCCGACAGGGTGCTATTTCTGATATTTTTGCATTCTGCCCAATAGTTTTCAAAAAGGCTATAAATTTAGTCATAGTTTTGAAAAAAAATCGGCTGAGCATAGACCCACTGAATCCGTTGCTGTGGGGGATGGTCTGTAGAGGGGGGATCCCGATGCAACCAGATCAAATTAGTGGACCCCTCCAACAACGGGAACTGTCAAGCTGAACATATATGCTTCATTCCTGGCCGACAACGGCGAGCCCCATGCAGGTCAAATTTGGTGTTTTGACCCTTTTGCAAAAGTTGAGCGAGATTTAAACCTGCTTTGATAAAATTTCGTCATCTGACCCTTTTTCCTACTGACATAGTGCCTGGCGGTAGGGTATAACCACATACCGTCACGAGTCTTGGCAGTAGAATTTAACTGCATCGTCACATCTATTTAACTTGAAAAATACCCTACCGCCAGGGCCCTTGGCGGTAATTTGTGCAACCCTAACACCAAAGAGCCTGGCGGTAGGCATGTAGCCACCTCTAACGCTGCACCCTAGCTACTCTTTCTACTTTGCATGTGTCATGGTGTAGTACATGCTCGGCAGATGATGGATAGATGGACTGATCGCTGCATACATGCATGTTGCGCAGAAATAAAAACAAAAGGAAAAAAGTAAAATGAAAGCTAGAGCAGTAAGCTAGCATGAATGCAAGTACACATAAGACTGCACCTTTGCAGGATGGATGCATGCGTGCTAGTTGAGCTCGGTCGTAGTGATAGAAGAGTTAGAGGAGATGCATGCAACCCGCTTTTTAAATCCTTCACAGTTTCAGAAACAGTGGCTGGCTTGCAGCGACATCTAACGTGTTTTAATTGCTTTGTTTGCTGCTCACTCGTGGCTACCGCCAGGATCTTTAGCGGTAGGGTAACACATCCTACCGCCAAGGCCGTTGGTGGTAGGGTATTTTTTTATATCAAACGGACGTGACGGCGTTGTTAGGTCTTACCTCCAGAGACCATGGTGGTAGGCTATGTTACCCTTCCGCTATCGACCCCGGCGGTAGGAAAAAGGTCAGATCCCAAAATTTTATCAAAGCAGGGTCAAATCTCGCTCAACTTTTGCAAAAGGGTCAAACCACCAAATTTGGCACCCCATGTAGGTGCTATTGTGCGAGATTAGAGGGGGCTTGTCTTCTTCCCGTTGTCCGAAGGAATAGATACATGCTCTTTAGTGGAGGAAGCCGAGGCGCAGGCTCTACTGGTTGGACTGCAGGACCTGTCGACACTATACAGAAGGCCAATCAATGCTGAGACTAATTGCTCTTTCCTTGTGAATGAACTATATATGGCCCATCGCCAGCATCCTCTCTGCCTGGTTTTTCGTGTTAAGGGCATACCAACCTCGACCCTCAATCCTCCTGCAACCGTCTGGACCACGTTGTCTAACGCGTGCCTGTATCGGTCCACAGAGCGGTCCGGACGCAATATCTCCCACAAACCGGGGACAAATGTGTGTGTGTGTGTGTGTTGGGGGGGCTTTGCGGGAGTCCGGACCGATCCCACGCCCTCTTCTGACCACCCTGGCCCACCAAAACCCCTCCTCCCTCGCCCGCGCGCGTTCTCGCCTCATATGACTTCAACGTATCTATAATGTTTGATTGTTTCATGCTATTATAGTATCCATCTTGGATGCCTTTTATAATATTTTATATCATTCTTGGGAACTAACCTATTAACTCAATGCTAGTGCCAATTCCTGTTTTCTGCATGTTTTTTTGTTTTTCAGAAAATCAATATCAAACGAAGTCCAAACACGATGTAACTTTAAGGTGGTCTTTTATGGACGAGAAGGGGCCCTCGAAGCTTCGGGAGGAGGCCAGAAGATGTACGAGAGGGCCACAAGCTTGCACGGCGCGCCCCACCAGGGGGGCGTGCTACTTGTGAGTGTAGGAGATATGCCCTAGAGGCAATAATAAATGTTATTGTTTATCTCCTTGTTCATCATTATGTTTATGTTCCATGCTATAACTGCTATGGTTCTCGAGTCTACAATAACACGAGGCTTGAAGGAAGACTCATATGCACGTGTGGAATGATAAACAGTAAAATGTATTCCTAGTCTGGCCTCTAAGACTAGCTCAAGTGTTGCATGATGGTTTTGTTTTCCTGATCATGGGCATGACAATGCCGGCAACTTTGAGGGAACAATGTTAGAAGAACATTTGTGTTGAATCGACCTGAATTGATGTTATGCTATGAGATACGTTCGTCACAAGTTTATGGTTAATAACACACAGATGGTTAATGTTTGCATAATTCCTTAGACCATGAGAGTATCGAGTTTCTTCATACTTGCTTCATGAACTTTGGGGTTTGTTAAATGTCATCCGTTAATGGGTGGCTATTATGGCGGCTTACGGGTTCATGGAAAAGTGTGCCAAGTAACTTGATAGCTCAAGATTGGGATTTGCTCCTCCGACGATGGAGAGATATTCTCGGGCCCTCTCAGTGTTACGGTATCCATCATCGTCTGGCCAGACACAGTGTGATTTGATCACAGGGATGCCGGAACACGGAAACGAGAAAAGAGAACAAAACCGGTAACGAGGTAACTAGCATAGTGGACAAGTTGTTGATCCACGGGGATGCAAGTAAATCTCACCTCGGGTATTTGTAACATATCGCGAAGCAACAGGAATAGCACACGGCAACTGGAGGTTCACTCGAATATTCATTCGTGTGGGTATAGGGGTCAATATGGGTGTTCAAGGCTCCGATGTTGATCATTGATCGGAAAGGGTTCCGGTCATGTCTATACTTCACCAAACCTATAGGGTCACACGCTTAAGGGTCATTTATCTACTGAATACTAGACAGGGAGTCTGAGAGAAATTCGTCGAAAAAGTTTCGGAGACAACGGAAGAGTTCCGGCGAGAGAATAGCGAAATAGTTTCGTAAAACTGAAAAGTTGTTTCGGGGTATACCATTAAGTCAAATTGGTTTCGTGACACGCCTGATAATTCTTGGAGGGTGCCAGAATTATTCTGGAAACTCCTGGGATTTTTCCGGAGGAAAAACCGGAAATGTTCCGGAGCTGCCGGAACCGCTTTGTTTGCTTTTCGCAGAGGAAAATCACTAATCCGGAATTGTTTCGGAACGCGTTGAAATTTATTTTAGTGGGTACTAGAAATGTTCTAAGCCCACATAAATATTTTCATTTCGAACGGACGCTGAAAAATGTTGTCATGAATAGTGAAAGTGCTTTTTTGGTTTACTTTTTTTGGAAAGCCACTATTTTGGGCTTTTGCTCAAAAGATCTTGGGGTGTGACATGGATGGATAGGAGCCCCCTTTGGGGGGCCCTACTAGAGGTGGCCGGCCACATGTGGGGCTCTTCCTTCGAGCCCCACTTGTCCCTTGGTTTGCCTTTTAGGCCCTTGAGAAGGATTCCATTCATGTGCACTTTTGTTTTTTTTTTGGAAAACAACCCTACCCCTTGGGATTTCCTATAAATAGAGGTGGAGAGCCACTCTCCACACTCACTCTTTCTCACATACAAGTGCCATGCATGATCTGGCTTCTCTCTCCCTCCCAGCGAAATAGTTTCGTAGAGCCGAAAGGCTGTCTGGGTTCCGGTGGGAACTAGTTCTGGACGTCGAAGCCCTGCCGGATAGATGAAACTGTATGTGTGCAACTCTATAGAGAGATCATAGTTTCGGTCTTAGTTCGAGAGTGCCTCCCGAAGGGCTTTCCATGTGACCATCCGAATTTCGAAGGTCCTCCCGAAGGGCTGTCCGAGTGTCCGTCCGAGTTTCAAAGGTCCTCCCGAAGGGCTGTCCGCGACACCGTCCGAGGAACTGTCCGACCGCCTCCCGGAGGGCTGTTCGAGGGGCAGACGAGGGTATACATCCTCGCAGTTGGGAGGTTGTAAATCCTAGCTGTGGGGATCTGCACCGCCGATCGTCATCGACTTCACTTCCGCTGCACTACGAGTCGGTAACGAAAAAGATCAAACCTTGTATGCAGTCTTCATAGTGGTCCTGGGCTGGTGCGCAGGTCGGAAAATTTTTGTTTTCTGCTGCATTACCCTACAGTGAGTTGCGTTGGGATTTCCTCGAAGAGGAGAGGATGATGCAGTACAGTAGAGATAAGTATTTGCCTCAGTTAAGAACCAAGGTTATCAATCCAATAGGAGAACCACGCAACTCCTCATGAACAGCACCTACACACAAAATAACAAATACTTGAACCTAACGCAAACAAGGGGTTGTCAATCCCTTGGCGGTTAATTGCAAGGATCAAATATCGTAGTGATAGATAGATAAACAAAAATAGAAAATAAAAGTAAAGTAAATAAATTGCAGCAAGGTATTTTTGGATTTTAATATATGATAAAGATTGACCCGGGTGCCATAGTTTTCACTAGAAGCTTCTCTCTCGAACAAAAAGCATACGGTAGGTAAACAAATTACTGTTGGGCGATTGATAGAAAAGTGCATAGTTATGACGATATCAAAGGCAATGATCATGTATATAGGCTTCATGTCTGAGACAAGTAGAATGACTCCTGCCTGCATCTACTACTATTACTCCACCCATCGACCACTATCCAGCATGCATCTAGAGTATTAAGTTCATAAAGAACGGAGTAACGCCTTAAGCAAGATGGCACGATGTAGACAAAGTAAATCCAATCAATATGAAAAAAAAACATCATTTAATCCTTAATGTCAACTATACAAATATGTGTCACGTCCCTTTCTGTCGCTGGGATTGAGCACCACAAGATTGAACCCATCACAAAGCACCTCTCCCATTGCAAGATAAATCAATCTAGTTGGCCAAACCAAACAGATAGATCGAAGAGAAATACAAAGCTATAATAATCATGCATAAAAGAGTTCAGGGAAGACCCAAATAATATTTATAGATAATCTGATGATAAACCCACAATTCATCAGATCCCAACAAACACACCAAAAAAAAGGATTACATCGAATAGATCTCCAAGAACATCGAGGAGAACATTGTATTGAAGATCAAAGAGAGAGAAGAAGCCATCTAGCTACTAGCTATGGACCTGTAGGTCTGTGGTAAACTAATCACACATCATCGAAAGGGCAGCAAGGTTGACATAGAGGCCCTCCGTGATCGATTCCCCCTCTGGCAGAGTGCCGGAAAAGGCCTCCAGATGGGATCTCGTAAGAACAGAAGCTTGCGGCGGTCGAAAAAGTATTTTAGGTGCCTGTCTGTTGGTTTCCCAATTTTAGAGAATTTATAGAGATGGAATTAGGTCAAACGAATGAGGGGCCCACGAGGCACATGGGCGTGCTCATGCGGCTTGTGGCCCACTCCTTCGCCTTCTGGCCTCCTCCCAAAGCTTCTAGGCTCTCTTATGTCCAAAAAAAACATCAAAAAGTTTCATGGCATTTGGACTTCGTTTGGTACTCATTTCCTGGAAAACCAAAAAACATGCAAAAAAAATAGCAACTGGCACTTGGCACTAAGTTAATAGGTTAGTCCCAAAAAATGATATATAATTTCATATAATTGCATATAAAACATCCAAGATTGGTACTCTAATAGCATGGAGCAATCAAAAATTATAGATACGTTGGAGACGTATCAAGCATCCCCAAGCTTAATTCCTGCTCGTCTTCGAGTAGGTAAATGATAAAAATAGAATTTTAGATGTGGAATGCTACCTAACATGTTCATCATGCAATCTTTCTTTTGTGGCATGAATATTAAGATCCGAATGATTCAAAGCAATTGTCTATAATACTCAGGCATACCAACAAACAATCATGCCTTTCAAAATATCAATGCTAAATAGCATTATCCCTACAAAATCATATAGCCTTGTCATGCTCCATCTCCTTAACAAAAAATAATGCACTTTAGCTTTTTCAACCCTCACGCAATACATGAGCGCAAGCCATGGATATAGCACTATGGGTGGAATAGAATACAGTGGTTGAGATTAATATGGAAAAGACAAAAAAGGAGAAAGTATCACATCGACGAGGCTAATCAATGGGCTATGGAGATGCCCATCAATTGATGTCAATGCAAGGAGTAGGGATTGCCATGCAACGGATGCACTAAGAGCTATAAGTGTATGAAAGCTCAAAAAGAAAACTAAGTGGGTGTTGATATGTCTCCAACGTATCTATAATTTATGAAGTATTCGTGCCATGTTTACAACAATTTTATATGGTTTTTGTATGATTTGGATGGAACTAATCTGGACTAACGCTGTTTTCAGCAGAACTACCGTGGTGTTGTTTTTTGTGCAGAAATAAAAGTTCTCCAAATGCAACGAAACTTTTTGACGATTTTTTTGGAACAAAAGAGGCACTAGAAGCTTCGTGGGAGGGCCAGAAGAACCACGAGGAGGGCACAACCCACCAGGCGCACCAGAGGGGCCTGGCTTTGCCCCGGTGGGTTGTGCTCACCTCGAGGCCCATCTTCGCATGAAACCGACGCCAAAAAATCCTATAAATACAGAAACCCCCAAAAATAAGCCTAGATCAGAAGTTCCGCTGCCGCAAGCCTCTGTAGCCATGAAAAACCAATCTAGACCCTGTTCCGGCACCCTGCCGAAGGGGGAGATCATCACCGGTGGCCATCTTCATCATCCCGGCGGCCACCATGATGAGGAGGGAGTTGTCCACCCTCGGGGCTGAGGGTTTGTACCAGTAGCTATGTGTTTAATCTCTCTCTCGTGTTCTTGATTTTGCACGATCTTGATGTATCGCGGGCTTTGTTAATATAGTTGGATCATATGGTGTTTTCCCCTCTCTATCTTGTTGTGATGAATTGAGTTTCCCCTTTGAGATTTCGTTTTATCGGATTGAATACTTTTATGGATTTGAGAGCACTTGATCTATGTCTTGACACTCAACTCGCGGATTCCCGAGGTGACATTGGGGTAATCTATGCATAGGGGTTGATGCATGTTTTCGTCCTTGTTTCTCCGGTAGAAATCTTGGGGCACTCTTTAAGGTTCTTTGTGTTGGATTGAGTATTATGAATCTGAAATTGTTTGATGCATATCGCATAATCAACTTACGAATACTCGCGGTGACATTGGAGTATCTAGGTGACATTAGAGTTGGTTGATGTGTATCATATGGTGTTATTTTAGTATGAACTCTAGGATAGATTGATCGAAAAGAATAGCTTTGAGGTGGTTTCATACCCTACAAACAATTTCTTCTTATGTTCTCCGCTAGATAGGAACTTTGGAGTGATTCTTCATCGCACGTTGAGGGATGGTTATATGATCCAATTATATTAGCATTGTTGAGAGATTGCACTAGCGAAAGTACGGACCCTAGGCCTCATTTTCAAGCATTGCAATACCGTTTGTGCTCCGTTTTATCAATTGCTACCTTGCTGTTTTTTATTGTTTCTATTACAAAAATCAATATCTACTATCATTACTACGCTTGTATCACCATCTCTTCACCGAACTAGTGCACCTATACAAATTACCATTGTATTTGGTGTGTTGGGGACACAAGAGAATTTTTGTTATTTGGTTGCAGGGTTGTTTGAGAGAGACCATCTTCATCCTACGCCTCCCACGGATTGATAAACCTTAGGTCATCCACTTGAGGGAAAATTGCTACTGTCCTACAAAACTCTGCGCTTGGAGACCCAACACGAGTCTACAAGAACAAGTTGTGTAGTAGACATCAAGCTCTTTTCTAGCGCCGTTGCCGGGAAGATGAGTGCTTGAAGGTATATCTTTAGATCTTGCAATTAAATCTTTTTGTTTCTTGTTTTATCACTAGTTTGGTTTATAAAAAGAAAATTTTGAAAAAACGGAATTGAGGTTGCATCATATTGTTCATCTTTATAATGTCTTTCGTGAAAATGATGGAAAGGAAAATTGTGCTCAATTGATAGAAGAAGAATTCAATAAAATGTTTGGCATTAATGATAAGCATGATTGCAATGTTGTTAGTATGAATTCTATGAATATCCAAAATACTAATGATGATTGCACTAGTCATGTTAAAAATGTTTCTTATAAGCATGTCATTTTTTGTGGAGTGCATAAAGTTTGTGAAGACGTGCCTTATAGGGAAGATCGATTTTGTAAGAAGCACAAACATGATAGAACCAATTTTTTGCTCAAAGTGATAGATGAATTTGCTACAAAATTATGTTCTCTCTGTCCTATTACTTGTGAACTTTGTAATAAGGTTGGTCATCTTAATTTCCAATGCAAACTTTTTCATGACCGAATCGTGGCCAAATATTGTAATGACTTGATCAGCCTTGAACTTTATAATGAGCTTTGTCTATTTTTGGGGAGTGAAGAATTGACACACAAAAATAGTTGGTTTGAAGTATTCATTCTCACGGACGACATTGAAACTAATCTAAAAAATATCTATATGTTTTGCATGGTAAATTGCAATGAGAATGCTTCTATTGCCAACTATAGAAAGATGGGGAAACCAATAGAATATAAAAGGAATACTAATTAAAGGGTAAAGATTTCCACTTCCCTCCTATTGTCTCTCATGATGAAATAGGTGACGAGGAGGAGCTCCTTATTCAACCAATCTCATCAATAAGAAGCTCGAAAAAATTATTTAAACCCACACATGATGTGGTGAAGAAGAAGAAAAGAAGAAAGAATATAGGTAAAAAGGTATCTCTCCCAAATAATGTTGCTCCTATTATTTATGTGCCTCATGAAAATGAATCAAAAATAATCGTGGAAGATGATGCACTTGATGATGATATTGCTTCTTTGTCTTATGGCACAATGTCCAAGAGCACTATTGATGATGATTTTGTTATGCCTATTACTTGTTGTGATAATTATGATTGGGAATATAATGATACTTCTTATAATCTTGGAAATCTTTTTGGCACCAACTTGGGAAATTATGATGATAGCAATTGTTATACCATTGGTGCTATTCATACTATTAATGATGAGAGTAACTATGCTTATGATATCCAAGCCACAAGCTTGGGGATGCTATGTTTGATGAGAATGACATGTTTGAGAATTTATTTGCTGCAATTAATGTTTGTCCCAAGCTTGGGGATGCTATTCCTAATAAATATGATCTTTTTAGTCCCCCTACTTTGAATGATCAAATTTGCTATGATGATTGCATGCCTCCTATTTATGATGATTGCAATATTTATGAAAGTGGGTTTGGAAGAGTGTCAACTTTAGATAATATTTATCCCACTATTTTGGAGGGTGTTGAATCTTATTATAATGATAAAAGGGGATTTGGAGAGGCCATGACTTTATTTAGTAATGATTCCACTATTCTGGAAGAGGTTTCAATTGACTATGATGAGAACAAAGTTGCTACTTATGATGATTATTGCGATGATACTTATGTTATAAAAAGTAGTAATAATTATTGTCAGAATTTTGAATATTACTGAACATTACTCTTTTAATGTGGAAACAATTTATAGTATTCGAGTTTCATATGATACTCCCACTATTGTGAATGAGAATAAAATTTCTTATATGGAGAGTAATAATTTTTCTATGCTTTTGGATCATGAAAAGAATGCTTTATGTGATGGTTATATTGATGAATCTATTCATGATGCTACTGAAAATTATTATGAGAGAGGAACTTATGATTCATGATGCTCTTGTTATGTTTCAATTCTTATCTTTTATGTGAGCATAATTGAAATCATCATGCCTAGCTAAAAAGGCATTAAAAAAAGTGCTTGTTGGGAGACAACCCAACATTTACCCCTAATGTTTTTGTGTGTTAATATGATTAGGCTACTGTAGTAATCATGTTTTGTATCTTTTGTTTCAATAAAGTACCAAGTAAAGCCTTTGGGAGAGTGTGGATGATAGTTGACTTGATTCTGTGCAAAAACAGAAACTTTTGCGTCCAGTGAAGAAATTCCTATATTTTACTGGAACGTGTAAAAATTCTGAATTTTTCACAGCTGATGGTCATACAAATTTTATACGTTTTCCTAAATTTTCAGAATTTTCGGAGTTACAGAAGTGTGACTTTAATTCAGATCTTTACATACTGTTCTGTTTTTGACATATTCTGTTTTCAATGCATAGTTTGCTTGTTTTATGGTTTCTATGGCTTATATTGATTAATATAAATTGTGGAAATTATAGGGTACAGTAGGAATTGTGTGAGAACAATTATGAATCTTATATTGACAGTACCAAAGTGAATGATTTGTCTTTATCATACTAACCCATCTCACGAAGTTCCGTTAAGTTTTGTGTGATTGAAGTTTTCAAGTTTTGGGTGAGATCTCGATATGAGGAGAATAAGGAGTGACAAGACCCTAATCTTGGGGATGCCCAAGGCACCCCAAAGTAATATTAAAGGAAGATCCAAGCAACTAAGCTTGGGGAAGGCATCCCGTCTTTCGGCTTCAACATTATCGGTAACCTCACTTGGAGCTACATTTTCATTCGTCACATGATATGTGTTTTGCTTGGAGCATCATTTTCTTTTGTTAGGATTTGATTGATGTTATTTATAATAATGTTTTGTATCTTTTACTTCAATAAAAATGTCAAGTATAGCCTTTGCTATGCTCATTTTGCAAGTCTATATGTTGCTGTTTGAAAACAGAAAGTTGCACGCTAGTGCGTGAATTCTTGAGAAAATTCAGAATATGATAAAATGTTGAAATGTTTTGCACAATAAGATATGTTAAATTTTCTACAGTGTGGTAAATTTTCAGAATTTTTGGAGTTAGGAAAGTGTGAGTAAAATTGCACTCTTTACAGACTGTCCTGTTTAGACAGATTGCTGTTATGTTTGCATATGTTTGCTTGTTTAATGATTCTATTTGAGGATTGGAGTATTAAATATGCAGAGGCATTTAGTATTCAATTTTGAATAATAATTCTAGTGATTTGTTACAGTAGAGAATGATAAGGTGTTGCATTGATTTATACTAACGTATCTCACGAGTTCTTGTTGAGTTTTGTGTGGATGAAGTTTTTAAGATTTAGGGAAACCGTGATATAAAAGGAATTAAGGAGACAAAAAAGCTCAAGCTTGGGGATGACCAAGCCATCCCAAGATAATATTTCAAGAAGTCTCAAGCATCTAAGCTTGGGGATGCCCCGATAGGCATCCCACCTTGCTTCATCAACAACTATCGGTTAGTATCGGTTGAGCCTAGGTTTTTGCTTCTTCACATGATGTGTGCTATTTTTGGAATGTCATTTTGCTTTGTTTAGATTGTTGTTTTAATAAATACTTAGATCTGAAAGTTTTTAAATAAGAGAGAGTCCTCAATTAGCTACCCATTTACTTAACTTCTCTCTTGATCTTCACTTATATCTTTTTGGAGTAGTTTGTCATTTACTCTTGTGCTTCACTTATATCCTATGAGTAAATTGTTGAATGAATTGAATATCATGAAGTTGAAATTATATGTCTATATCATGCCTAGTAGTAGCTTCACTTTGGGTTTAGAAAGTGAAATCTTTTGAAGCTTGACAATCACAATATTGGTCATACAAGCAATTCATGAATGATTAGTATAAGGAAGAGATCTTTCACATATAAATATATTATCTTGGACATTTTCTATGAGTGTGAATATCCATTAATTATTTTCAAACTTGAGCAAATTAGTTGAAGTTAGACAAGGAAGACAATGTAATGAGTTATGGTTGTGTATATTTGCATAGAAGTTATATTGTTATGGATCCTCCAACATGTGGTGTTTGCTTAGGATCTTTTGCTAGCCAAAAATTCATACTAAGTAGAGATACTATGATAACCCACAAGTATAGGGGATCGCAACAGTTTTCGAGGGTAGAGTATTCAATCCAAATTTATTGATTCGACACAAGGGGAGCTAAAGAATATTTGCAAGTATTAGCAGCTGAGTTGTCAATTCAACCACACCTGGAGATTAATTATCTGCAGCAAGGTGATCAGTAGCAAAGTAGTATGGTAGTTTTGATAGTAGTAGCAACAGCAATAGTAATGATAACAGTAATAGCAATGATTTTGTAGCAAGTGCAAGAGTAACAATAGCAATGGTAACTTAGCAAGAACAATATGAGAGAAATTCGTAGGCATTGGATCGGTGAATTCGTTCGATGATATTCATCATATAACAGTCATAACCTAGGGCGATACAGCACTAGCTCCAGTTCATAAATATAATGTAGGCATGTATTCCGTAAATAGTCATACGTGCTTATGGAAAGAACTTGCATGACATCTTTTGTCCTACCCTCCCATGGAAGCGGGGTCCTATTGGAAACTAAGGGATATTAAGGCCTCCTTTTAATAGAGAACCGGAACAAAGCATTAATACATAGTGAATACATGAACTCCTCAAACTACGGTCATCACCGGGAAGTGTCCCGACTATTGTCACTCCGGGGTTGCCGGATCATAACACGTAGTAGGTGACTATAACTTGCAAGATCGGATCTAGAACATAGATATAGTGGTGATAACATAAACGGTTCAGATCTGAAATCATGGCACCCGGTCCCAAAGTGACAAGCATTAAGCATGGCAAAGTCATAGCAACATCAATCTCAGAACATAATGGATACTAGGGATCAAGCCCTAACAAAACTAACTCGATTACATGATGAAACTCATCCAACTCCTCACCGACCAGCGAGCCTACGAAGGAATTACTCACTCCCGGTGGGGAGCATCATGGAATTGGCGATGGAGGAGGGTTGGTGATGACGATGATCGAAGATCCCCCTCTCCGGAGCCCCAAACAGACTCCAGATCTAGCCTCCCGATGAAGAACAGGAGGTAGCGGTGGCTCCGTCTCGTGAAACGCGGTAATTCTTTCTCGCTGATTTTTTTTCTCTAAAAATATGACTTTATAGCATCAGGGTTGGAGTCTGCGGGGCCACCAGGTGGGCACAACCCACCTGGGCGTGCCTGGAGGGGGGGCATGCCCTGGTGGGTTGTGCCCACCCAGGTGCCCCCCTCCTGTAGTTCTTGGCTCCAGAAATT
The DNA here is from genome assembly GCA_011799875.1 of Thinopyrum elongatum. NCBI lineage: Eukaryota > Viridiplantae > Streptophyta > Magnoliopsida > Poales > Poaceae > Thinopyrum > Thinopyrum elongatum. The sequence continues at coordinate 688,883,682 of CM022298.1, read as the reverse complement.
ATCTTATATTATATAAAAAATCCTCGCGAAGTTTCGTTCCAATCCGAGAACTTTTATTTCTGCACAAAAACAACACCATGGTAGTTCTGCTGAAAACAGCGTCAGTCCAGGTTAGTTTCATTCAAATCATGCAAATTAGAGTCCAAAACAAGAGGAAAAGCGTTAGGAAAAGTAGATACGATTGAGACGTATCAACTCCCCCAAGCTTAAACCTTTGCTTGTCCTCAAGCAATTCAGTTGATAAACTGAAAGTGAAAAAGAAAAACTTTTACGAACTCTTTTGCTCTTGTTTACGTAAATAAGCTTAAGTAGCACGCAGGTTTTCAGCAAAGATTATAACTAACCATGCTGACAATAACTCTTAAAAATTATATTAACTCATAACAATGGCATAATCAACTAGCGAGCAATAATATGATATCTCAAACAACAACACTTTGTCAAAGCAACCATGATATAATATGACAATAGTGGTATCTCGCTAGCCCTTTCTGAGACCGCAAAACATAAATGTAGAGCACCTCCAAAGTCGGAGCAGCGACTAAACATTGTAATTCATGGTAGAAAAGATCCAGTCATGATGCACCCAACATTAGCTACACACAATGCATGAGGATGACAATAGTGCTCTCAGGTTCTGGCGCTTATTTGAGAAGGTGATGACACAACATAAAAGTAAATAGATAGTCCCTTCGCAGAGGGAAGCAGTGATTTGCAGAGGTGCCAGAGCTCAAGTTTTAAAAGAGGTAAATGAAATTTTGAGAAATGCACCCTTCTTATTTACTTTGCGACCATTAGTTATCGGTATCTTCCATGCTAAACACATTAGTGGCGGTTCCCAAGTGATAAAAGTAAAGGTTTACTCCCCCTCCACCAACAATCACACTCCACGGCATGTCTGAAACAACGGGTGCCATCCATACCAACAACATTCCTGGGGGAGTTTTGTTTAATTATTTGCAATTTGAATTCGGGACTGGGAATCCCTATTACCGCCCCTCTCGTGCAAGGACGAGTGAATAAACACTCATCATGAGAATAACCCGCTTAGCATGGAAGATACTGACTACCTCCTGTCGCTCTATGAACAATCCAGGCACATAAAAAAGGATATTTATTTGAAGTTTTTAGAGGTGGCACATGCAAATTTACTTAGGACGGCAGGGTAATTCCGCATATAGGTAGGTATGGTGGACTCATCTAGAATAACTTGGGTTTCAGGGTTTTGATGCACAAGCAGAATTCCCACTTAGTACAGGCGAAGGCTAGCAATTAGGTTGAGAAGCGGCCAGCTAGAGAGCAAAAATGGTCATGAACATGCATTATGCATAAGTAACATTGGATACTAGCATGAGTAGGATATGAACACCATGAACATAAATATCATAGAGGCTATGTTGGTTTTGATTCAACTACATGCATGAACATGTGCCAAGTCAAGCCACTCGAACATTCAGAGGAGGATACCATATCATCATACTACATCACAACTATTTTAACGCAATGTTGAAATCCAAGATAAAACATTATCCACTCCTAGCTACTTAAGCATGGCATGAGAAACTATAATCTCTAAGGGTCATTGCAAACATGTTTGATCATAATGAGCTGAATCATGGATACTAGGTTAAACATATTTACAAAAACAGAACAAGTTGAATTCATACCCGTTTCTCTCTGCCATAGCCAGTTCATCAAATATCATCATTATTGCCTTTCACTTGCACGACCGAATGATATGAAAATAATAACAGTGCAAGAGTGCCGTGGACTAAGCTGGAATCTGCAAACATTTATTCAAAAAGAAGAAAACAAGGTAATATGGGCTCTCTGTTAGATCAACAACAATGCATATGAGAGCCACTCAACATTTTCATCGTGGTCTTCTCCTTGGTATGACTCAATAAAAAGAAATTCAAAGAAACACACTAAAATATTTTTGGATTTTTTGGTTTTCTGAAAGAAAGCAAATTTAAGAAAGGAAAAACAAAAATGAGAAAAACTATTTACACGGGAGAGCTCCCAACAAGCAACAGAAGAACAAGGAAATCTTTTTGGTTTTTTTTAAATACTACAGCTAATTATACTAGAAAGAAAAATAAAAAAGGAAGCAGGAAATATTTTTGTATTTTCTCAAAGTTTTTTAAACACACAAGAAGAAGGCGAGAAAATAAATCTAGCATGGATAATACAATGAAAAGTGTGGACACCGACAGCTGGAATGAAAAGTGTGAACATGAAAGTAATGTCGGTGGAAATACGTACTCCCCCAAGCTTAGGCTTTTGGCCTAACTTGCTAATCTCCATCAGTAGCCTGCATAATGGTTGGAGTGATAGCTCACGGAGGCTCTAGGTGCATATGTCTCAGCCTGTCGTGCAGCCACAACTGTCGCGTTATGTGCTCGGGCCTCGCTCTCAAGAACATAATATCTTCCCTTGCTATGAACATCAAAGAGAGCAGGTGCAGGCAAAAAGGTGTCCACAACGGAACTTTTATTAAACAACAGGTTATAAGTAAAATTATGGGGTTCACCACTAAGGATCTTATGACGTTTCATAGCATCAAAGTCAAGGTATTGCGTTGGTAAGATGGGGTCATAAGGCCAAGGTGAAAGACCTAGCTCTCTTGCTAAGAGTGTGGCGTAAATCCCACCATAAAAATATCCACTACCAGCGTTGTGTTGCAATCTACGTGCCACTATCGCTCCAAGGTTATAACTTTTGTCACCGATGAGAGCGGTGTGGATAAGGCTCAAGTCTGGAGCACAAAGTGTACTACAATCTTGTTTGCCTACAATGCATTTTCCATTAAATAGTGCAGAGTATTGGATTGAGGGAAAATAAATGCTCCTTATTCTACCTTGAGTCACCCCTCTAGTCTCACCATAGCAAAGGCTAGTCAAGAATATCTCAAACTCCGACCTTGGTGGCTCGTCCAATGAACCCCAAAATGGAATTTTGCAGTGATTAGAAAATGTCTCTAGAGGTATAGTAAATGAATTGTCATATAGTTTAAATGATACTCTGGACTCACGAGGATGGAATTTAAATTCTTTTGTAAATGATTCAGTGAGGCTCAGGTGTTGGTTGCACTTATCTGCAATGTAGGGACCGAGCTCGGAATTGTGAACATATTGCTCAAATTCTTCTTTAATGCCCACACACGCCATATAATCGTTGCATGGCCATAAACATGATTTGGTAGTGGCATCTCGAATGGAATTTTCACTTGGTTCAACATAGGACCGACGAACGGAGCTGCTACTAGAAGATTCCTTCGAGGACCTCCACCTCGAAGAACTCCTTCCAAAGAGGTTCATCATATTCACGTACAATTTTCTGGAAAAAAATTGTGTCATGAATTTTTGTCAACAAAACATTATAAGAATGATAGCAACTACTCATAGGGATGCATAGAGGCCATATCAAGCATTCAAACTACTTAGAACTCTAAGAATTTAACATGCAAGCTCATCTACAGCAGCACCAAGAGTTACTAATTATTCGAAATATAAACCACTAAAGCAAAAACTAATTGGACCAATGGAGGAGGCACATACCAAGCAACAATCCCCCGAAACAGTTTCGGAAACGGAGCTTCGAGCAAAGAGATCGAAATCTGCGGGTTTGAGAGCAAGAACACGAGAGAGAGAAAGAGCAATGGTGATTTTTTTTTCTGGAGGTAGGTGATGATGTGGGATGAAGAGATAAGTGAGGGGGCCCACGTGGGGACCACAACCCACCAGGGCGCGCCTGGGGGTGCTGGCGCGCCCAGGTGGGTTGTGCCCACCTGGAGCACCTCCCTCTGATGTTATTTGCACCAAAAATTCTTAAATATTCAGAAAAAAATCGTATTAAATTTTCAGAGCATTCTGAGAACTTTTATTTTTGGGTGATTTTTGTATTGCACAGAAAACTCAGAAAATAGGCAAGGCATGGCATTTTATTTTATTTAACTAATAAAAACAGAAAACAAAAAGTAGGGATAGAAGGTAGTGCTCACTGAATTCATCAACTTCATACCTCTCAAAAATGATATATTAATAAGGTTGATCAAGTCTTATTAACAACCACTTGCGATTAGCATGAAACCGAAGAACTTTCGTAAAACACTAAGTTACCTCAATGGGGATATGGATGTCCCCAACAATAAGCATTTTGTATTTCTTTTTGGCAGTAGGTAGAGGTAGTTGAAAACTTCCAATAGTGATTGTCGGAGATTTTTCAATAACATTAATACCATTCACTTGGAATTGTTTCTTCGGAAAGTGCACCGTATGTTCATTACCATTGATATGAAAAGTGACCTTGCTTTTATTGCAATCAATAACAGCCCCTGCAGTATTCAAGAAGGGTCTACCGAGGATAATTGACATGTTGTCGTCCTCGGGCATCTCAAGTATAACAAAGTCAGTTAAGATAGTAACATTAGCAACTACAACGGGCACATCCTCACAAATACCGATAGGTAATCAGCCATTTGCAAAGATATTTCAGTAGGTGTGAGTTTATTCAAATCAAGTCTTTTATATAAAGAGAAAGGCATAACACTAACATCTGCTCCTAAATCACATAAAGCAGTTTTCACATAATTTCTTTTGATGGAGCAAGGTATAGTTGGTATTCCCGGATCTCCAAGTTTTTTAGGTACTCCATCCTTAAAAGTATAATTAGCAAGCATGGTGGAGATTTCAGCTTCCGGTATTTTTCTCTTATTGGTGATGATGTCTTTCATGTACTTTGCATACGGAGGCATTTTCAAGATATCAGTCAAGCGAGTACGCAAAAAGACCGGCCTTAGCATTTCAGCAAAGTGTTCGAATTCTTCATCATCTTTCTTTTTGGTTGACTTAGGTGGAAAAGGCATAGGTTTTTGAACCCACGGTTCTCTTTCCTTACCATGTTTTCTAGCAACAAAGTCTCTTTTATCATATCTTTTATTCTTGGGTTGTGGGTTATCAAGATCAACTGCTGGTTCTATCTCAACATCATTACCTGGTTCTTTATTATTTATTTGAGTGCCTTCATGAACCTCATCATTGTATTTTTCATTATCAGAAGGTGAGTGTTCATTACCAGATTGAGTTTCAGCATCAGAGATAGAGACTTCATTATCATTATCAAGAGGTTTTTCAACTTCAGGTTCACTAGAGGCATGCAAAGTCCTATCATTTTTCTTCTTCTTTTTCTTTTTAGAAGGACTAGGTACATCAGTGTCAACTCTTTGAGAGTCTTGTTCAATTCTTTTTGGGTGTCCCTCAGGATAAAGTGGTTCCTGAGTCATTCTACCTCCTCTAGTCATTACTCTAACAGCATGATCATTGATATTATTATTCATTTCATCAAGCAACTCTCTTTGAGATTTAGCAACTTGTTCTAATTGACTTTGAACCATAGAGGCATGTTTTCCCACACCTCTAACATCATTTGAGATTCTAAATAACAAGTCACTTAAGCGAGCAATCATATCAGAATTGTATTTCAATTGTTTCATAACATTTGCATTGAAGTGATCTTGCTTTCTAATGTATTTATCAAACTCATAAAGGCATTGACTAGGATGTTTACTATAAGGAATATCACCTTCATTGAACTTTAGTAAAGAATTTACCTCTACCACCTTAGGTGGTGGTGGTGTTTCAAGCCCATGTATTTCTTCGATAGGTGGTAAATTTTTAACATCCTCTGCTTTAATACCTTTTTCCTTCATGGATTTCTTTGCCTCTTGCATATCTTCAGGACTGAGATATAAGATACCCCTCTTCTTCGAAGTAGGTTTGAGTGGTGGTTCGGGAAGAGTCCAATCATCATAATTTTTCAATATGTTATTCAATAATTCTTCAGCTTGTTCAACAGTTCGCTCCTTGAAAACACAACCAGCACAACTATCTAGGAAATCCCCTAGAAGCATCGGTTAGTCCATTATAGAAGATATCAAGTATTTCATTTTTCTTAAGAGGATGATCAGGCAAAGCATTAAGCAATTGGAGAAGCCTCCCCCAAGCTTGTGGGAGACTCTCTTCTTCAATTTGCGCAAAGTTAAATATTTCCTGTAAGGCAGCTTGTTTCTTATGAGCAGGAAAATATTTTTCAGAGAAGTAATAAATCATATCCTGGGGACTACGCACACAACCAGGAGCAAGAGTATTATACCAAGTCTTAGCATCACCCTTTAATGAGAACGGAAATAATTTGAGAATATAATAGTAGCGAATCTTCTCATCATGAGCAAAAAGGGTGGCTATGTCATTCAACTTAGTAAGATGTGCCACAACAATTTCAGTTTCATAACCATGGAAAGGATCAGATTCAACCAAAGTAATTAACTCTGGGTCGACAAAGAATTCATAATCCTTATCATCAACAAAGATAGGTGAAGTAGCAAACTTAGGATCACATTTCATTCTAGCATTCAAAGTCTTTTATTTATACTTGCATAATATTTTTTCCAGATCATCTCTATCCTTACAAGCAAGAATGTCTCTAGTTCTCTCCTCATCCATAACATAACCTTCTGGTACCTTTGGCAATTCATATCTAGGAGAACTAGGTCTAATAGGTGTTTCAAGATTTTCAGTTTCAAGCTCTTCATCAGTTTCAGCATTCTCAAAAGCTTTAGTTCTAGCAAGTTGTTCATCAAGAAATTCACCTAGTGGCACATTATCATCAAGCAAGGTACTAGCATCATCATGAGTAGCATTCATAGCAGAAGTAGCATCATCAATAACTTGCGACATATCAGAATTGATAGCATGTGGTGGTGTTGCAAGTCTACTTATAACAGAAGGTGAATCTAAAGCGGAGCTGGATGGCAGTTCCTTACCTCCCCTCGTCTTAGAGGGAAAAATCTTAGTCTTAGCATCCTTCAGATTCTTCATCGTGATAATTTGATAATAATCCCAAGTGACTCAACAAATATAGTTATGCTCCCTGGCAACGGCGCCAGAAAAAGGTCTTGATAACCCATAAGTATAGGGGATCACAACAGTTTTCGAGGGTAGAGTATTCAACCCAAATTTATTGATTCGACACAAGGGGAGCCAAAGAATATTTGCAAGTATTAGCAGCTGAGTTGTCAATTCAACCACACTTGGAGATTAATTATCTGCAGCAAGGTGATCAGTAGCAAAGTAGTATGGTAGTTTTGATAGTAGTAGCAACAGCAATAGTAACGGTAACAGTAATAGCAATGATTTTGTAGCAAGTGCAAGAGTAACAATAGCTGTGGTAACTTAGCAAGAACAATATGAGAGAAATTCGTAGGCATTGGATCGGTGAATTCGTTAGATGATATTCATCATATAACAGTCATAACCTAGGGCGATACAGCACTAGCTCCAGTTCATAAATATAATGTAGGCATGTATTCTGTAAATAGTCATACGTGCTTATGGAAAGAACTTTCATGACATCTTTTGTCCTACCCTCCCGTGGCAGCGGGGTCCTATTGGAAACTAAGGGATATTAAGGCCTCCTTTTAATAGAGAACCGGAACAAAGCATTAACACATAGTGAATACATGAACTCCTCAAACTACGGTCATCACCGGGAAGTGTCCCGACTATTGTCACTCTGGGGTTGCCGGATCATAACACGTAGTAGGTGACTATAACTTGCAAGATCGGAATTAGAACATAGATATAATGGTGATAACATAAATGGTTCAGCTCTGAAATCATGGCACCCGAGCCCAAAGTGACAAGCATTAAGCATGGCAAAGTCATAGCAACATCAATCTCACAACATAATGGATACTAGGGATCAAGCCCTAACAAAACTAACTCGATTACATGATGAATCCCATCCAACTCCTCACCGACCAGCGAGCCTACGAAGGAATTACTCACTCCCGGTGGGGAGCATCATGGAATTGGCGATGGAGGAGGGTTGGTGATGACGAAGATCGAAGATCCCCCTCTCCGGAGCCCCAAACGGACTCCAGATCTGGCCTCCCGATGAAGAACAGGAGGTGGCGGCGGCTCCGTCTCGTGAAACTCGATAATTCTTTCTCCCTGATTTTTTCTCCGAAAATATGACTTTATAGCATCAGGGTTGGAGTCTGCGGGGCCACCAGGTGGGGATAACCCACCTGGGCACGCCTGGAGGGGGGCGCGCCCTGGTGGGTTGTGCCCACCCAGGTGCCCCCCTCCTGTAGTTCTTGGCTCCAGAAATTCTCTTTTATTATATAAAAAATCCTCGCGAAGTTTCGTTCCAATCCGAGAACTTTTATTTCTGCACAAAAACAACACTATGGTAGTTCTGTTGAAAACAACGTCAGTCCGGGTTAGTTTCATTCAAATCGTGCAAATTAGAGTCCAAAACAAGAGGAAAAGTGTTAGGAAAAGTAGATACGACGGAGACGTATCATACTACTTGTGCATCCAAAAACCCTTAAACCCAGTTTCTTGCCATGAGTGTCCACCATACCTACCTATGGATTGAATAAGATCCTTCAAGTAAGTTGTCATCGGTGCATAAAGCAATAAAAATTGCTCCTAAATATGTTTGATCTTTTATTGTAAGGGAAAATTAAGCGTTGTACGAACTTGTGATGGCAAAGTAATAAAAGCGACGGACTGCATAATAAAGGTTGCTATCATAAGGGGCAATATAACATGATGTTCCTTTGCATTAAGACCTTGGGCATCCAAATAAGAAGCACATGACAACCTCTGCTTCCCTCTGCGAAGGGCCTATCTTTTACTTTTCAGTATTTACTTTTATGCAAGAGTCAATAGTATGCATTCTCATTTCAACCTCAATTATTCTCTAGTTGGCAAGCATCATGTGGTGGGGAAAGATCTAGGCACATATGGCCAGTCAAATATATTTGATCATGATTTATTATTGTTGACAATTATCTCTATGATAAATGAGTTGGGAGGTGAAACATTAAGCCCCTATCTTTCTCTGTGTTTGATGAATGCCATTTGTTCTAAAAATATGCTTTGAGTACTAGCATTCATAGAAGACTATATGATGATTGAGTATGTGGAGCTCTTACTTAGACTTTGTTGAATAAGTTGAATTGCAATTGCTTGGTGACTGAGAACATAGGTTGTTAAGTTTCAAGAGAATTCATTGTTTGAACCGTAACATGTGAATTGGTTGCTACTTTAACATGAGAAGTTTTATGAGAAAGAATTATTGTTATGATGCTAGGAAAAGTGATTGAAATTATCATTGATCAAACTTATGCACTTTGCTAGCATTCACACTTCATAAATTATTTCTTTTATCATTTACCTACTCGAGGACGAGTAGGACTTAAGCTTGGGGATGCTGATACGTCTCCAACGTATCTATAATTTATGAAGTATTCATGCCATGTTTACAACAATTTTATATGGTTTTTGTATGATTTGGATGGAACTAACCCGGACTAACGCTGTTTTCAGCAGAACTACCATGGTGTTGTTTTTTGTGCAGAAATAAAAGTTCTCCAAATGCAACGAAACTTTTTGACAATTTTTTTTGGAACAAAAGAGGCACTAGAAGCTTCATGGGAGGGCCAGAAGAGACACGAGGAGGGCACAACCGACTAGGGCGTGCCAGAGGGGCCTGGCTTGCCCCGGTGGGTTGTGCTCACCTCGAGGCCCATCTTCGCGTGAAACCGACGCCAAAAAATCCTATAAATACAGAAGCCCCCAGAAATAACCCTAGGTCAGAAGTTCTGCCACCGCAAGCCTCTATAGCCACGAAAAACCAATCTAGACCCCGTTATGGCACCCTGCCAGAGAGGGAGATCATCATCGGAGGCCATCTTCATCATCCCGGCGGCCACCATGATGAGGAGGGAGTAGTCCACCCTCAGGGCTGAGGGTTTGTACCAGTAGCTATGTGTTTAATCTCTCTCTCGTGTTCTTGATTTGGCATGATCTTGATGTATCACGGGCTTTGTTAATATAGTTGGATCATATGGTGTTTTCCCCTCTCTATCTTGTTGTGATGAATTGAGTTTTCCCTTTGAGATTTCATTTTATCGGATTGAATACGTTTATGGATTTGAGAGCACTTGATCTATGTCTTGGCACTCAACTCGTGGATTCCCGAGGTGCCATTGGGGTTATCTATGCATAGGGGTTGATGCACGTTTTCGTCCTTGTTTCTCCGGTAGAAATCTTGGGGCACTCTTTGAGGTTCTTTGTGTTGGATTGAGTATTATGAATCTGAAATTGTTTGATGCTTATCGCATAATCAACTCACGGATACTCGCGGTGACATTGGAGTATCTAGGTGACGTTAGAGTTGGTTGATGTGTATCATATGGTGTTATTTTAGTACGAACTCTAGGATAGATTGATCGGAAAGAATAGCTTTGATGTGGTTTCGTACCCTTCAAACGATTTCTTCTTATGTTCTCCGCTAGATAGGAACTTTGGAGTGATTCTTCATCACACGTTGAGGGATGGTTATATGATCCAATTATATTAGCATTGTTGAGAGATTGCACTAGCGAAAGTACGGACCATAGGCCTCATTTTCAAGCATTGCAATACCGTTTGTGCTCCGTTTTATCAATTGCTACCTTGCTGTTTTTTATTGTTTCTATTACAAAAATCAATATCTACTATCATTACTACGCTTGTATCACCATCTCTTCGCCGAACTAGTCCACCTATACAAATTACCATTGTATTTGGTGTGTTGGGGACACAAGAGACTTTCTGTTATTTGGTTGCAGGGTTGTTTGAGAGAGACCATCTTCATCCTACACATCCCACGGATTGATAAACCTTAGGTCATCCACTTGAGGGAAAATTGCTACTGTCCTACAAAACTCTGCGCTTGGAGGCCCAACACGAGTCTACAAGAACAAGTTGTGTAGTAGACATCAGGTGTGCATCCAACTTTCTTGCTCATGAAGACCTCGGGAATTTGAGGAAGCCCATCATTGGAATATACAAGCCAAGTTCTATAATGAAAAATTCCCACTAGTTATATGAAAATGAAAGCATAGGAGACTCTTTATGAAAAACATGGTGCTACTTTGAAGCACAAGTGTGGAAAGGATAGTAACATTGCCCCTTTTCTCTTTTTCTCTCATTTTTATTTTCTTTTCTTTTTTCTCTTTTTTCTTTTTCTTTTTCTTTTTTTTGTTGGGCTCTGTTTGACCTATTTTTTATGGGCTCTTTTTGGCCTCTCTTTTTCCTCACTTGGGACAATGCTCTAATAATGAATAATGATGATCATCACACTTCTATTTACTTACAACTCAAAATCACATCTCGATACTAGAACAAAATATGACTCTATATGAATGCCTCTGACGGTGTGCCAGGATGTGCAATGATCTAGCTTAAAATGTATAAAAAGATGAACGGTGGCTGAGCCACAAATACTATGTCGGCTATATGATCATGCAAAGAAATATGACAATGATGATGTGTGTCATAAAAACGGAACATTGGAAGTTGCATGGCAATATATCTTGGAATGGCTATGGAAATGCAATAATAGGTAGGTATGTTGGCTATTTTGAGGAAGATATAAGGAGCCTTATGTGCGATAGAGCGCATCATATCACGGGGTTTGGTTGCACCAGCGAAGTTTGCACCACATCTCAAGGTGAGAAAGGGCAATGCACGGTACCGAAGATGCTAGCAAATTGTGGAAAGGTAGGAGTGCGTATAATCCATGGACTCACATTAGTCATAAAGAACTCGCATACTTATTGCAAAAGTTTATTAGCCCTCGAAGCAAAGTACTACTACGCATGCTCCTAGGGGGAGGTTGGTAGGAGTTAACCATTGCGTGCCCCCGACCTTCACGCAAAGGAAGACACTCAATAATAAATTGTGCTCCAACTTCTTAGCAGAACGAGAGACAATATGTGCATGCTTCGAGAATCACAAACCTTAACACCAATATTCTTACTAAACCACAATCATTCACTAGTACCCCCCACATATTACCATCTTTATATCACAAAACTATTGCAAGGAATCAAACTTATCATATTTAGTGATCTACATGAAATTTTTTATTATATCCCTCTTGATTACCTTACCTATCATATTAGGACCAATTTCATAACTTGTGCATATTGACATTACTATTATCAACTCTCAAAATGATATAAGTGTTGGGAAACGTTGCATGGAAAACAAAAAAAAATCTACGCACACGCAATGATCTATCCATGGAGATGCATAGCAACGAGGGGGAGAGTGTGTCTATGTACCCACATAGACCATAAGCATAAGCGTTTCACAATACGGTTGATGTAGTCGAACTTCTTCGCGCTTCAACCGATCAAGTACCGAACGCACGGCACCTCCGCGTTCTGCACACGTTCAGCTCGATGACGTCCCTCGCCTTCTTGATCCAGCAAGACGTCGAGGTAGTAGATGAGTTTCATCAGCACGACAGCATGGTGATGGTGATGGTGAAGTGATCTCCGCAGGGCTTCGCCTAAGCACTACGAAAATATGACCGGGGGTGTAAACGGTGGAGGGGGGCGCCGCACACGGCTAGGCAATTGTCTGGGGTGTGCTAGGCACCCCCTTCCCACATATATATAGGTGGGAGGGAGGGAGGAGCAGCCATAGGAGGCACCCAAGTAGGAGGAATCCTACTTCGAGTCCCTCCCAAGCCGCCCCCCCCCCCCTGCCATATATAACCGAGGGGAAAGGAAAGAGGGGGGGAGAGGAAAGGAAGTGGGAATCCTAATCCACACTTTTCTTTCCCTTCTCCCCTTTCCTTCTCCTCCTTAGGCCGGCCTATATGGGGGCGCACCAGCCCCTTGTGGCTGGTGTGTTTCCCCTATTGGCCCATAAGGCCCATATCTTTTGCCGGGGGTGCCCGGAACCCCTTCCGCTGACCCGATAAGTACCCGGTACCCCCCGAAACACTTCTGGTGTCTGAATACCATCGTCCTATATATCAATCTTTACCTCTCGACCATTTCGATACTCCTCTTCATGTCCGTGATCTCATCCGGGACTCCGAACAACATTCGGTCACAAAATCACATAACTCATATATACTATATCGTCGACGAACGTTAAGCGTGCGGACCCTACGGGTTCGAGAACTATGTAGACATGACCGAGACACCTCTCCGGTCAATAACCAATAGCGGAACCTGGATGCCCATATTGGCTCCTACATATTCTACGAAGATCTTTATCGGTCGAACCGTTATGACAACATACGTAATTCCCTTTGTCCATCGGTATGTTACCTGCCCGTGATTCGATCGTCGGTATCTTCATACCTATTTCAATCTCGTTACCGGCAAGTCTCTTTACTCGTTCCGTAAGACATCACCTCATGACTAACTCCTTAGTCATTTGCTTGCAAGCTTATGATGTGTATTACCGAGAGGGCCCAGAGATACCTCTCCGATACTCGGAGTGACAAATCCTAATCTCGATCTATGCCAACTCAACAAACACCTTCGGAGATACCTGTAGAGCATCTTTATAAGCACCCAGTTACGTTGTGATGTTTGATAGCACACAAGGCATTCCTTCGGTATCCGAGAGTTGCATAATCTCATAGTCGAAGGAATATGTATTTGACATGAAGAAAGCAATAGCAATAAAACTGAACGATCATTATGCTAAGCTAACGGATGGGTCTTGTCCATCACATCATTCTCCTAATGATGTGATCCCGTTATCAAACAACAACTCATGTCCATGGTTAGGAAACCTTAACCATCTTTGATCAACGAGCTAGTCAAGTAGAGGCTCACTAGGGACACGGTGTTTGTTTATGTATTCACACATGTTTTCAGGTTTCCGATCAATACAATTCTAGCATGAATAATAAACTTTTATCATGAATAAGGAAATATAAAATAACAACTTTATTATTGCCTCTAGGGCATATTTCCTTCAGTCTCCCACTTGCACTAGAGTCAATAATCTAGATTATATTGTAATGAATCTAACACCCATGGAGTCTTGGTGCTGATCATGTTTTGCTCGTGGAAGAGGCTTAGTCAACGGGTCTGCTACATTTAGATCCGTATGTATCTTGCAAATTTCTATGTCTCCATCCTTGACTTGTTCACGAATGGAGTTGAAGCGTCTCTTGATGTGTTTGGTTCTCTTGTGAAACCTGGATTCCTTTGCCAAGGCAATTGCTCCAGTGTTGTCACAATAGATTTTCATTGGATCCGATGCACTAGGTATTACACCCAGATCGGATATGAACTCCTTCATCTAGACTCCTTCATTTGCTGCTTCCGAAGCAGCTATGTACTCCGCTTCACACGTAGATCCCGCCACGACGCTCTGCTTGGAACTGCACCAACTGACAGCTCCACCATTCAATATAAATACGTATCCGGTTTGTGACTTAGAGTCATACGGATCAGTATCAAAGCTAGCATCGACGTAACCATTTTACGACGAGCTCTTTGTCACCTCCATAAACGAGAAACATATTCTTGGTCCTTTTTAGGTACTTCAGGATGTTCTTGACCGCTATCCAGCGATCCACTCCTGGATTACGTTGGTACCTCCCTACCAAACTTATGGCAAGGCACACATCAGGTCTGGTACACAACATAGCATACATGATAGAACCTATGGTTGAGGCATAGGGAATGACTTTCGTTTTCTCTCTATCTTCTGCAGTGGTCGGGCTTTGAGTCTGACTCAACTTCACACCTTGTAACATAGGCAAGAACCCTTTCTTTGACTGATCCATTTTGAACATCTTCAAAACTTTATCAAGGTATGTGCTTTGTGAAAGTCCTATTAAGTGTCTTGATCTATCCCTATAGATCTTGATGCCTAATATATAAGCAGCTTCACCGAGGTCTTTCATTGAAAAACTCTTATTCAAGTATCCTTTTATGCTATCCAGAAATTCTATATCATTTCCAATCAACAATATGTCATCTACATATAATAATAGAAATGCTACAGAGCTCCCACTCACTTTCTTGTAAATACAGGCTTCACCAAAAGTCTGTATAAAACCATATGCTTTGATCACCTCATCAAAGCGTATATTCCAACTCTGAGATGCTTGCACCAGTCCATAGATGGATCGCTGGAGCTTGCACACTTTGTTAGCACCTTTAGGATCAACAAAACCTTCTGGTTGCATCATATACAACTCTTCTTTAAGAAATCCATTAAGGAATGCAGTTTTGACGTCCATCTGCCAGATTTCATAATCATAAAATGCGGCACTTGCTAACATGATTCGGACGGACTTAAGCATCACTACGGGTGAGAAAGTCTCATCGTAGTCAACCCCTTGAACTTGTCGAAAACCTTTTGCGACAAGTCGAGCTTTGTAGACAATAATATTACCATCAGCGTTAGTCTTCTTCTTGAAGATCCATTTATTCTCTATGGCTTGCCGCTCATCGGGCAAGTCCACCAAAGTCCACACTTTGTTCTCATACATGGATCCTATCTCAGATTTCATGGCCTCAAGCCATCTGTCGGAATCTGGGCTCATCATTGCTTCTTCATAGTTCGTAGGTTCACCTTGGTCTAATAACATGACTTCCAGAACAGGATTACCGTACCACTCTGGTGCGGATCGTGCTCTGGTTGGCCTACGAGGTTCAGTAGCAACTTGATCTGGTGTTTCATGATCATTATCATTTGCTTCCTCTCTAGTTGGTGTAGGCATCACGGGAACGGATTTCTTTGATGTGCTACTTTCCAATTCGAGAGAAGGTACGATTACCTCATCAAGTTCTACTTTCCTCCCACTCACTTCTTTCGAGAGAAACTCCTTCTCTAGAAAGGTTCCATTCTTGGCAACAAAGATCTTGCCTTCGGATCTGTGGTAGAAGGTGTACCCAATTGTTTCCTTAGGGTATCCTATGAAGACGCACTTCTCCGATTTGGTTCGAGCTTATCAGGATGAAGCCTTTTGACATAAGTGTCACAACCCCAAACTTTAAGAAACGACAGCTTAGGTTTCTTGCCAAACCATAGTTCATACGGTGTCGTCTCAATGGATTTAGATGGTGCCCTATTTAACATGAATGCAGCTGTCTCTAATGCATAACCCCAAAACGATAGTGGTAAATCAGTAAGAGACATCATAGAACGCACCATATCCAATAAAGTATGGTTACGAAGTTCGGACACACCATTACGCTGTGGTGTTCCAGGTGGCGTGAGTTGTGAAACTATTCCACATTGTTTTAAATGAAGGCCAAACTCATAACTCAAATATTCGCCTCCGTGATCAGATCGTAGAAACTTTATTTTCTTGTTACGATGATTCTCCACTTCACTCTAAAATTCTTTGAACTTTTCAAATGTTTCAGACTTGTGTTTCATTAAGTAGATATACCCATATCTACTCAAATCATCTATGAAGGTCAGAAAATAACGATACCCGCCGCGTGCCTCAACACTCATCGGACTGCATACGTCGGTATGTATTATTTCCAATAAGTCATTGGCTCGCTCCATTGTTTCGGAGAACGGAGTTTTAGTCATCTTGCCCATGAGGCATGGTTCGCAAGTATCAAATGATTTATAATCAAGTGATTCCAAAAGCCCATCTGCATGGAGTTTCTTCATGCGTTTTACGCCAATATGACCTAAACGGTAGTGCCACAAATATGTTGCACTATCATTATCAACTTTGCATCTTTTGGCATCAATATTATGAATATGTGTATCACTACAATCGAGATTCAACAAAAATAGGCCACTCTTCAAGGGTGCATGACCATAAAAGATATTACTCATATAAATAGAACAACCATTATTCTCTGATTTAAATGAATAACCATCTCGCACTAAACAAGATCCAGATATAATGTTCATGCTCAACGCTGGCACCAAATAACAAGTATTCAGTTCTAAAACTAATCCCGAAGATAGATGTAGAGGTAGCGTGCCGACGGCGATCACATCGACCTTGGAACCATTCCCGATGCGCATCGTCACCTTGTCCTTAGCCAATCTTCGTTTAATCAGTAACTCCTATTTCGAGTTACAAATATGAGCAACCGAACCAGTATCAAATACCCAGGCGCTACTACGAGCATTAGTAAGGTACACATCAATAACATGTATATCAAATATACCTTTGTTCACTTTGCCATCCTTCTTATCCGCCAAATACTTGGGGCAGTTCCGCTTCCAGTGACCAGTCCCTTTGAAGTAGAAGCACTCAGTTTCAGGCTTGGGTCCAGCTTTGGGCTTCTTCCCGAGAGTGGCAACTTGCTTGCCATTCTTTTTGCAGTTCCCTTTCTTTCCCTTGCCCTTTTTCTTGAAACTAGTGGTTTTGTTAACCATCAACACTTGATGCTCCTTCTTGATTTCTACCTCCGCATCCTTAAGCATTGCAAAGAGCTCGAGAATTGTTTTGTTCATCCCTTGCATATTATAGTTCATCACAAAGCCTTTGTAGCTTGGTGGCAGTGATTGAAGAACTCTGTTAATAACACAATCAACCAGAAGATCAACTCCCAGCTGAGTCAAGTGATTATAATACCCAGACATTTTGAGTATGTGTTCACTGACAGAATTGTTCTCCTCCATCTTGCAGCTATAGAACTTGTTGGAGACTTCATATCTATCAACCTAGGCATTTGCTTGAAATATTAACTTCAACTCTTGGAACATCTCATATGCTCCATGACGTTCAAAATGTCTTTGAAGTACCGGTTCTAAGCCGTAAAGCATGGCACACCGAACTATCGAGTAGTCATCAGATCGAGCTTGCCAGATGTTCAAAACATCAGCTTCTGCTCCTACAGCAGGCCTTTCACCTAGCGGTGCATCAAGGACATAATTCTTCTATGCAGCAATGAGGATAATCCTCAAGTTACGGACCCAGTCCGTGTAGTTGCTACCATCATCTTTCAACTTAGCTTTCTCTAGGAACGCATTAAAATTCAGGGGAACGGTAGCACGGGCCATTGATCTACAACATAGATATGCAAATACTATCAGGACTAAGTTCATGATAAATTAAGTTCAATTAATCAAATTACTTAAGAACTCCCACTTAAATAGACATCCCTCAAGTCATCTAAGTGATACGTGATCCAAATCAACTAACCCATGTCCGATCATCACGTGAGATGGGGTAGTCATCAATGGTGAACATCTCTATGTTGATCATATCTACTATATGATTCACGTTCGATCTTTTGATCTCCAGTGTTCCGAGGCCATGTTTGTACATGCTAGGCTCGTTAAGTTTAACCGAAGTATTCTGCATGTGCAAAACTGTCTTACACCCGTTGTATGTGAACATAGAGTCTATCACACCCGATCATCATGTGGTGTCTCAACACGACAAACTGTAGCAACGGTGCATACTCAGGGAGAACACTTTTACCTTGAAATTTAGTGAAGAGATCATCTTATAATGCTACCGCCGTACTAAGCAAAATAAGATGCATAAAAGATAAACATCACATGCAATCAAAATATGTGACATGATATGGCCATCATCATCTCGTGCTTTTGATCTCCATCTCCAAAGCATCGTCATGATCTCCATCGTCACCGGCTCAACACCTTGATCTCCATCGTTGCGTGGTGGTCATCTCGCCAACTATTGCTTCTACAACTATTGCTAACTCATAGCGATAAAGTAAAGCAATTACATGGCGTTTGCATTTCATACAATAAAGAGACAACCATAAGGCTCCTACCGGTTGCCTAATATCTTACAAAACATGATCATCTCATACAATAATGTATATCACATCATGTCTTGACCATATCACATCACAACATACCCTGCAAAAACAAGTTAGACGTCCTCTACTTTGTTGTTGCAAGTTTTACGTGGCTGCTACGGGTTTCTAGCAAGAACCGTTCTTACCTACAGCAAAAACCACAACGGTGATTCGTAAAGTTTGCTGTTTTAACCTTCTTCAAGGATCGGCCGTAGTCAAATTTGATTCAACTAAAGTAGGAGAAACAGACACCCGCCAGCCACCTTTATGCAAAACTAGTTGCATGTTAGTCGGTGGAACCGGTCTCATGTGCGTGGACATGTAAGGTTGGTCCGGGCCGCTTCATCCCACAATACCTCCGAATCAAAATAAGACATTGGTGTTAAGAAGTATGACTATCACTGCCCACAACTCTTTGTGTTCTACTCGTGCATATCATATACGCATAGACCTGGCTCATGATGCCACTGTTGGGAAACATTGCATGGAAAACAAAAAAAATTCTACGCACACGCAATGATCTATCCATGGAGATGCATAGCAATGAGGGGGAGAGTGTGTCTACATACCCTCGTAGACCGTAAGCGGAAGCGTTTCACAACGCGGTTGATGTAGTCAAACTTCTTCGCGCTTCAACCGATCAAGTACCGAACGCACGGCACCTCCGCGTTCTGCACACGTTCAGCTCGATGAAGTCCCTCGCCTTCTTGATCCAGCAAGACCTCGAGGTAGTAGATGAGTTCCGTCAGCACGAAGGCATGGTGACGATGATAGTGAAGTGATCTCCGCAGGGCTTCACCTAAGCACTACGAAATTATGACCGGGGGTGTAAACGGTGGAGGGGGGCACCGTACACGGCTAGGCAATTGTCTGGGGTGTGCTTGGCGCCCCCTTCCCACATATATATAGGTGGGAGGGAGGGAGAGAGGAGCAGCCATAGGAGGCACACAAGTCGGAGGAATCCAACTTGGAGTCCCTCCCAAGCCGTGCCCCCTGCCATATATAACCGAGGGGGAAGGAAAGAGGGGGGAGAGGGAAGGAAGTGGGAATCCTAATCCACACTTTCCTTTCCCTTCTCCCCTTTCCTTCTCCTCCTTAGGCCAGCCTATATGGGGGGCACACCAGCACCTTGTGGCTGGTGCGTTTCCCCTCTTGGCCCATAAGGCCCATATCTTTTGCCGGGGGTGCCCGGAACCCCTTCCGGTGACCCGATAAGTACCCGGTACCCCTCGAAACACTTCCGGTGTCCGAATACCATCGTCCTATATATCAATCTTTACCTCTCGACCATTTCGAGACTCCTCATCATGTCCATGATCTCATCCGGGACTCCTAACAACATTCGGTCACCAAATCACATAACTCATATAATACTATATCGTCAACGAACGTTAAGCGTGTGGACCCTACGGGTTTGAGAACTATGTAGACATGACCAAGACACCTCTCCGGTCAATAACCAATAGTGGAACCTAGATGCCCATATTGGCTCCTACATATTCTACGAATATCTTTATCGGTCGAACCGTTATGACAACATATGTAATTCCCTTTGTCCATCGGTATGTTACTTGCCCGAGATTTGATCGTCGGTATCTTCATACCTAGTTCAATCTCATTACCGGCAAGTCTCTTTACTCGTTCCGTAATAAATCACCTCGTGACTAACTCCTTAGTCGTTTGCTTGCAATCTTATGATGTGTATTACCGAGAGGGCCCAGAGATACCTCTCCGATACTCAGAGTGACAAATCCTAATCTCGATCTATGCCAACTCAACAAACACCTTCAGAGATACCTGTAGAGCATCTTTATAATCACCCAGTTACGTTGTGACGTTTGATAGCACACAAGGCATTCCTCCGGTATCCGGGAGTTGCACAATCTCATAGTCGAAGGAATATGTATTTGACATGAAGAAAGCAATAGCAATAAAACTGAACGATCATTATGCTAAGCTAACGGATGGGTCTTGTCCATCACATCATTCTCCTAATGATGTGATCCCATTATCAAACAACAACTCAGGTCCATGGTTAGGAAACCTTAACCATCTTTGATCAACAAGCTAGTCAATTAGAGGCTCACTAGGGACACGGTGTTTGTTTATGTATTCACACATGTATTTAGGTTTCCGATCAATATAATTCTAGCATGAATAATAAACCTTTATCATGAATAAGGAAATATAAAATAACAACTTTATTATTGCCTCTAGGGCATATTTCCTTCAATAAGTGAATCATGAGAGTGCAACTATTTCTTTAAAATATAATCACCGCCGTGCTCTAAAAGATATAAGTGAAGTACAAGAGCAACTGCCTAGCTAAAAAGATATAAGTGAAGCACAAAGAGTATTCTAACAAATCATGAATAATGTGTGTCCCTCTCAAAAAGGTGTGTCCAGCAAAGATGATTGTGGCAAACTAAAAAGCAAACAAAGCAAAGACTCATATAATACATGACGCTCCAAGAAAAACTCATATCATGTGATGAATAAAAATATAGCTCCAAGTAATTTACCGATGGTTGGTAGAAGAAAGAGGGGATGCTATGCGGGGCATCCCCAAGCTTAGATGCTTGGGTCTCCTTGAATATTACCTTGGGATGCCTCGGGCATCCCTAAGCTTTGGCTCTTGCCACTCCTTATTCCTTCATTCATCATGATCTCACTCAAAACTTGAAAACTTCAGCACAAAAAACTCAACAGAAAAGTCGTGAGATCCATTAGTATAACAAGCAAATCACCACTTTAGGTACTGTTGTAAACCCATTCATATTTTATTATTTCATAATACCTACTGTATTCTAACTTCACCATGACTTAGACCCCCCCCCCCCCCCGATGCAATCCATACATTCATCAAAACAAGTAAACAATGCAACAAAAACAGAATCTGTCAAAAACAGAACAGTCTGTAATGATTCGAACAATGACCATACTTCTGTAATTCCAAAAATTCTTATAAATTAGGACAACGTGGGAAATTTGTATATCAATCATGTGCAGAATTTTACCACTTTCCAGTGAATTTAAACAATTCTGTTGCTTGGCGAAAAACTTTCTGTTTTCTCACAGAATCAAAGCAACTATCATCCAAATCATCCCAAAGTCTTTACTTGGCACAAACACTAATTTAAAAACAAAAACACAACCATAAAAGTAGCATAATTGTGTGCACACCAAAAAACAGGAAAGAAACAAGAAAAATAAAGATAGCTATTGGGTTGCCACCCAACAAGCATTATTGTTTTACGACCCTAGCTAGGCATAATGCATAGTTTCAAGTGTTGTCATCCTTCAAATTAATTCCATAGGTGGCCCTCATAATAAATTCATATGGTGGCTTAATTCTCTTTCTAGGGAAGTGTTCCATACCCTTCTTTAATGGAAATTAGAACTTTATATTACCCTCTTTCATACCAACAATAGCACCTATGGTTCATAGGAAAGGCCTACCAAGTATTATGGGACAAGACGGATTGCAATTAATATCAAGAACAATGAAATCAATGGGCACATAATTCCTATTTGCAAGAATAAGAATATCATTTTATTCTACCCAAAGGTTTCTTAATAGTGGAATCCTCTAAGTGCAAATTAAGAGAACATTCATCCATATTGGTAAATCCTAGCACATCACATAAAGATTTTGGTATTGTGGAAACGCTAGCACCCAAATCACATAAAGCATTGCACTCGTAATTTTTAATTTTAACTTTAATAGTAGGTTCCCACTCAGCATATAATTTTCTAGGTATTGAAACCTCCAATTCTAGCTTTTCTTCTAAAGCTTTCATCATGGCTTCTACAATATGTTTAGTAAAAACTTTATTTTGTTCGTAAGCATTGGGTGAATTTAGCATGGATTGCAACAAGGAAATACACTCAATTAAAAATATATCATAATTAAAATCCTTCAAATCCAAAGTAGTGGGAACATCACTATTTAAAGTTTTGACCTCTCCAAACCCACTTTTATCAATTTTTCATTAAGATTTTCACCCTCCAAATAATGCGATTGCCTTCTAGATAAAGTTGACTCATCTCCAGTCCCCTTTTTATCAAGTTTTATATTGCTAAACAAATATTCAATGTGTGAGACACCAATCATTTTTATATCTTCATCT
Source organism: Thinopyrum elongatum (assembly GCA_011799875.1). Lineage (NCBI taxonomy): Eukaryota > Viridiplantae > Streptophyta > Magnoliopsida > Poales > Poaceae > Thinopyrum > Thinopyrum elongatum. The sequence continues at coordinate 688,860,918 of CM022298.1, read as the reverse complement.
TTGCAACGATAAAAACTGGGCGGAATCACTTTTTCTAAGAATTCTCGCTTAGCCCTCAACCTTGCGGTTCTTTCTTTACTTTCATCAATGGAAACATAGAGAGCTTTAATGGATTCATTAATATCAAGCTTGGGTGGCAAAATTTTAGATTTGAGATTTTCCACATCATGAAAAATTCTATCCATGCTCCTAGACATATCATCAACTTTACTCAATTTTTCCTCTATCATAGTATTGAAAACCTTTTGAGAATTAATAAATTCTTTAATATTACTTTCAAGATCAGAGGGCATCCTATTATTATTATTATTATTATTATTATTATTATTATTATAAGAATTACCACAGGAATTGCCATATTTATTAGAGGAATTTCCAGGAAACGACCTAGGATTAAAATTACCTCTATAAGCATTACTATTCAAATTGTTTCGTGAGACAAAATTCACATCTATAGGATAATTATTTTGCTCAATCAAAGTAGACAATGGCACATCATTAAGATTAATATGAGCACACTTACTAGCAACCATTTTCATAAGTGCATCTACTTTATCACCAAAGTATTAATTTCTTCAACATAATTCACTTTTTACTAGTTGGGGTTCTTTCGGTATGCCATTGTGAATAATTTGCCATAATATTATCAAGCAATTTTTTAGCTTCTCCTAGTGTGATTCCCATAAAAGTACCACCCGCGGCTGAATCTAAAAGATTTCTAGAAACAAAGTTCAATCCCGCATAAAAAATTTGTATGATCATCCATAAACTTAAGCCATGAGTAGGAAAATTACTTATCATTAGTTGCATCCTCTCCCAAGATTGGGCAACATGTTCATGCTCAAGTTGCTTAAAATTCATAATTTGATTTCTAAGAGAAATAATTTTCGCGGGAGGAAAATACTTGGCAATAAAAGCATCCTTACACTTATTCCAAAAATCAATACTATTTCATGGCAAGGATGAAAAGCAAGTTTTAGCATGATCTCGTAGTGAGAACGGAAAGAATTTTAATTTTACAATATCATTATCCACATCTTTTTTATGTTGCATGTCACACAATTCAACAAAAGTATTAAGATGGGATGCAACATCTTCATTAGGACTACCAGAAAATCTTTCATAACAAGATTTAGAAAAGCACCATTAATATCACATGACTCCGCACTAGTGGCGGGAGGAGCAATTGAAGTACTAATAAAATCATTATTATTAGTATTGGAAAATTCACACAGCTTGGTATTTTCTTGAGACATCGTGACTAAGCAAGCAATCAAGCAAAAAGGCAAGCAAAAAATATTTATGTGTTTTTGTGAAAACGTTTTAGAAGTGGGGGAGATGAAAACGAGAGGCAAATGGCAAATGAAAGTAAATGCAAGGAGATGAAAGTTTATGCGATGGTACTTGATAGGTGTTGGTGATGTCTCCCCTACAACGGCGCCAGAAATTCTTCCTGCTACTTGTGAGATGCGTTGGGATTTCCTCGAAGAGGGGAGGATGATGCAGTAAAGTAGAGATAAGTATTTTCTTCAGTTAAGAACCAAGGTTATCAATCCAGTAGGAGAACCACGCAACTCCTCGTGAACAACACTTACACACAAAATAACAAATACTTGCACCCAACACAAACAAGTGGTTGTCAATCCCTTGGCGGTTAATTGCAAGGATCAAATCTCATAGTGATAGATAGATAACAAAACACAAAAGTAAATAAATTGCATCAAGGTATTTTTGGATTTTAATATATGATAAAGATAGAACCGGGGGGCCATAGTTTTCACTAGAGGCTTCTCTCTCGAACAAAAAGCATACGGTGGGTAAACAAATTACTGTTGGGCAATTGATAGAAAAGCACATAGTTATGATGGTATCCAAGGCAATGATCATGTGTATAGGCATCACATCCGAGACAAGTAGACCAACTCCTGCCTGCATCTACTACTATTACTCCACACATCGACCGCTATCCAGCATGCATCTAGAGTATTAAATTCATAAAGAACAGAGTAACGTCTTAAGCAAGATGACATGATGTAGACAAAGTAAATCCAATCAATAAGAATAAACCCCATCGTTTTATCCTTAATGGCAACGATACAAATACATAAATCTCATTCACTTGATTCTACCGTCAAAAAATAAAAATTATTGCGTCCTAGGCGTTAGATTCCAAAAATCAGTCGGGTCGCCAACCATTAGATCAGACTCACAGAGCGGTCATAGCACTGCCTTCGCCTCGCGCATACCCCTTCCAAGTTGCAGCCCGGTCACAAATATCTCCCCCATACCCCACCAGTCCCTGTTTCGCAACATCACAACACCTTTGACCGCCGTAACATCATCAGTCGCCTACCATGCATTAGTGCAGCACCTGCGACATGTCCTCGGTGACCGCAATACCGGCGATGCTCCTGAAGCAACGGCACACTAGGTGAAGCTCCCGAAGCACTGTCGACACTCCTGCAACGGCTACAACACCCACAATGGCGTCAACTATTGCAACATCGCATAACTGGTTTTGCAGCACGGTGCCCCGACTTTGCAGCAAAAATAAAAAAGAAGGGTAGCTTGCAGTTGCAGCAAAAGCCGCTAACCTTGCATCATCGCACACCAATCTTGCAACATTGAGTACCCCGTGTAGCGACACCAAGCATCCTTGCAGTGTTTGCAGATCTTGCTTTGTCACTTCATACAATAGATCTTTCGAAAAGATCGTCGGCCGGGTCACGAGCCATTGGATCCACTATGGGATAGTTGTCCGATCCCAACTGACAAGGTTTGCTACATGGGTCAGGTTGCGCTCAGAGGTTTGCAACATGGGTCATGTTGCGCTCGGTAGCGCTCAAAAGTCACGGGTCATGTTGTGCTTGGAAGTTGGCAACATGGTTCATGTTGTTCTTGGTCACTGAGGAAGTTTGCAACATGGATCATGTTGCACTCGGAGGTTTGGAACATGTGTCATGTTGCGCTTGGAGGTTTGCACGATCAATGCTTTTGCAACATGATCCATGTTACGCTGGGGGTTTTGCAACATGGCCCATGTTACGCCGAGAGGTTTTGTATCTAGACATTTGCAACACGAGCCATGTTGTCACCACAACATACCCTCCTAGGTCCATTTGCATCCGCAACACCACAACGCCAACACTGCTGTTGTTCGCCATTGTCGCTGTTTGTAGCACCGCCACGTAGCCCTCCAATTACAAGACTCATTCACAACATGGTGGCACCTGCCACAATATCGGCTAGCAGTGCCATGCGTCCAGCTTGCATCAATTCACGTCGGGGTTGCAGCATCACGCGGCCGACTTTACAACTGACCTACCTTGTAAAGTTAAGCGTACGACGTGCAACAACGCCAGCCATCCTTGCAACGCCGGCATGGCTAACCTTCCTACACAACAAAATGTCCATTTGATCGCAGCAGAAAACATAAAAAAATTGTATATATAGCGTAGGGAGCCAACGCTTATAGCACTGAAAAACAATTGCAGCACGAGCCATAGGTTTTGTTTTTTAAGGCAAATGTTGCATGCAAAGGGGAAGATATTAGCGGCAGCGATGGGCCAGCAGGCCAACGGCGTGAAGCAAATAAACAGCCCCATACAAAAAAAAAACAAAGGGACACGTGGCTGGCCAGCAAGGAGGTGGACGCGTTCCCACAATCACCCGGTTTAGAAGGAGATGTCAAAAAGCGGTTTAAAAGGAACGTTTTCCTTTAAAAATAGCATGCGACAGTTTGCGTTGGTGCAAAGGACCCATGTCTTCAGACCGAGAAATGTTGAGGATAGATTAATTTGCATGGCTACTCGCAAGCCTGCGATTCCTAGTAATTTCTTTCAAAGGTATTTCTTTCAACAACTATATTAATCAAAGTTCAACACAACAGGTTGGCTTTTAGATTGGTGTTGTGCAGGAAGGCTTATCACTTTGAGTCCAACCTTGAATGGTGACCTTTCACTTGTGTCTGGTCGGCCCTTGATTACTGCTTTTCCCAACAGGTCAATTTTGTGTTGTGTGTGAAAGAACACCATCTAATATTTGTATCTTCGGTGGATGATTCAAATACTCAGATGTTACATGTCAGTGGAGTTGTGGATGATGTAGCTAGAGAGGCTGACACATATGGTCTAAATGGAGGTGGCTCATATCGGAAGATCATGTAGCACCTCCAGCCATTATAAGGCTGATATCACAAATGTGGCTTCCTTCATCGAAAATGCAGATACTGAATACTGAGTTCTTGTTCCATGTATCTGCAAAGAAAACTCAGTCGGTTAGACCCACCAAATGTGAACGTTTTATTGTCCAGGTTAATTGGGCTTTCCAAGTCTTATTAAAAAAAATCTTTGATATGTATCTGAGAATTGCTGATGTGATTTCAACAAATCTTCAACGTGTAATGGAGAAAATGCCAACATGCATTTAAAATTGAAAATTCTTCATCATCTATTTAAAAACTAATTATACGTATATTTGAAGAAACATCATGTATTTAAAAATAAAAATTGTTCATCGTGAATTTAAAAACCAATTATAAGAACGGTCATCGTGTAGCAAAAATAAAATGTTCATCGTCTATATTGAAAATGTCCTCTATTTTAACAATGTTCACCGCATTAATTTATAAAATTTATTCACAAAGTTCACACATATATAAAAATGTTCGTCTTTCCAAATTAGATGATGAATATTTTTTGAAATACTCAATGAACGGTTTCTAGATTCATCTTTAAAAAATTAATACATTATAAACCATTGTTAATACATGGTCAACCTTTTTAAACTACAAGACACACATTTGCAAATGGATGATGAATATTTAAAAAAGCACTACGAGCATTTTGTAAATACTCTGAACATTTACAAGATGACCAAATTACCATGATCATCATTTTCAATAATTGATGGATGTTTTACATGATGAATAAATTACAAATAATTGATGGATGTTTTAAAATACAATAACCCCTTTTTTGAAAACATCCTAAATATTTGAGTGGATGCGTCGACTCACCACCGACATATCCCCGTCAATAATTTTTATCGACAACCACTTCCATTGTTGGCATAAACATTAAGTTGGTTATTTCATTTTTCACTCACTTCTTCAAGACAATCATTTTGCCGCTCCCTGTGGCAAGGATCGCACAGCCCACCCCTATTGGGCCAGCCTCGCAGGTAGGGCCCAAATTCCTAAATTTGTTTCTTCACATTTCTCATTTTTTATTAAAAAATATATTTGAAAATATGTTCTTAAAAATATTGTTAAAACAAGTTTAAATATTATGAAAAAAATGTTTATTGTGTATTGAAACAATGTTCATCTTGTATTGAAAAAATGTTCATCATGTATTTGAAACATGTTCATTGTGTATTTGAGAAAATGTTCATCATGTATTTAAAATGTGTTCATTATGTAGTTGAAAAAAATTCATGTATACACATGAATTATTATTTATAAATGAAACGAGCAAAGGAACAAAAAAAGAAAGAAAAAGAAAAATGTTCATCATGTATTTAAAACATGTTCATTGTGTATATGAGAAAATGTTCATGTATATGCAACAATTATTATTTATAAATGAATATGAAAAAAAAGGAAAAAGAAAGAAATGAAAAATGTTCATCATGTATTTAAAACATGTTCATTGTGTATTTGATATAATGTTCATGTAAACACAAGAATTATAATTTATAAATGAAAATAAAAAAGGGAAAAAGAAATGAAAAAAGAAGAAAACTAAAAACCAAGAGAAAATAAAAATTGGAAGGAATAAAAAGGCTTTTCACTTTGAGTCCAACCTTGAATGGTGACCTTTCACTTGTGTCTGGTCGGGCCTTGATTACTCCTTTTCCCAATAGGTCAATTTTGTGTTGTGTGTGAAAGAACACCATCTAATATTTGTATCTTCGGTGGATGATTCAAATACTCAGATGTTACATGTCAGTGGGGTTGTGGATGATGTAGCTAGAGAGGCTGACACATATGGTCTAAATGGAGGTGGCTCATATCGGAAGATCATGTAGCACCTCCAGCCATTATAAGGCTGATATCACAAATATGGCTTCCTTCATCGAAAATGCGAATACTGAATACTGAGTTCTTGTTCCATGTATCTGCAAAGAAAACTCAGTCGGTTAGACACACCAAATGTGAACGTTTTATTGTCCAGGTTAATTGGGCTTTCCAAGTCTTATTTAAAAAAAATCTTCGATATGTATCTGAGAATTGCTGATGTGATTTCAACAAATCTTCAACGTGTAATGGAGAAAATGCCAACATGCATTTAAAATTGAAAATTCTTCATCATGTATTTAAAAACTAATTATACGTATATTTGAATAACATCATGTATTTAAAAATAAAAATTGTTCAACGTGAATTTAAAAACCAATTATAAGAACGGTCATCGCGTAGCAAAAATAAAATGTTCATCGTCTATATTGAAAATGTCCTCTATTTTAACAATGTTCACCGCATTAATTTATAAAATTTATTCACAAAGTTCACACATATATAAAAACGTTCGTCTTTCCAAATTAGATGATGAATATTTTTTGAAATACTCAATGAACGGTTTCTAGATTCATCTTTAAAAAAATTAATACATTATAAACCATTGTTAATACATGGCCAACCTTTTTCAACTACAAGACACACATTTGCAAATAGATGATGAATATTTAAAAAAGCACTACGAGCATTTTGTAAATACTCTGAACATTTACAAGATGAACAAATTACCATGATCATCATTTTCAATAATTGATGGATGTTTTACATGATGAACAAATTACAAATAATTGATGGATGTTTTAAAATACAATAACCCCTTTTTGAAAACATCCTAAATATTTGAATGGATGCGTCGACTCACCACCGACATATCCCCGTCAATAATTTTTATCGACAACCACTTCCATTGTTGGCATAAACATTAAGTTGGTTATTTCATTTTTCACTCACTTCTTCAAGACAATCATTTTGCCGCTCCCTGTGGCAAAGATCGCACAGCCCACCCCTATTGGGCCAGCCTCGCAGGTAGGGCCCAAATTCCTAAATTTGTTTCTTCACATTTCTCAATTTTATTAAAAAAATATATTTGAAAATATGTTCTTAAAAATATTGTTAAAACAAGTTTAAATATTATGAAAAAAATGTTTATTGTGTATTGAAACAATGTTCATTTGTATGAAAATGTTCATCATGTATTGAACATGTTCATTGTGTATTTGAGAAAATGTCATCATGTATTTAAATGTGTTCATTATGTAGTTGAAAAAAATTCATGTATACACATGAATTATATTTATAAATGAAAAGAGCAAAGGAACAAAAAAAGAAAGAAAAAGAAAAATGGTTCATCATGTATTTTAAACAACATGTTCATTGTGTATATAGAAAATGTTCATGTAATGCAACAATTATTATTTATAAATGAATATGAAAAATAAGGAAAGAAAGAAATGAAAAATGTTCATGTGTATTTAAAACATGTTCATTGTGTATTTGATAAAAGTTCATGTAAACACAAGAATTATAATTATAAATGAAAATAAAAAAGGGAAAAAGAAATGAAAAGAGAAAAACTAAAAACCAAGAGAAAATAAAAATTGGAAGGAATAAAAAGGCTTATCACTTTGGTCAACACTTGAATGGTGACCTTCACTTGTGTCTGGTCGGGCCTTGATTACTCCTTTCCCAATAGGTCAATTTTGTGTTGTGTGTGAAAGAACACCATCTAATATTTGTATCTTCGGTGGATGATTCAAATACTCAGGTTACATGTCAGTGGGGTTGTGGATGATGTAGCTAGAGAGGCTGACACATATGGTCTAAATGGAGGTGGCTCATATCGGAAGATCATGTAGCACCACCAGCCATTATAAGGCTGATATCACATATGGCTTCCTCTCATCGAAAATGCGAATACTGAATACTGAGTTCTTGTTCCATGTATCTGCAAAGAAAACTCAGCGGTTAGACACACCAAATGTGAATCGTTATTGTCCAGGTTAATTGGGCTTTCCAAGTCTTATTAAAAAAAATCTTCGATATGTATCTGAGAATTGCGATGTGATTTCAACAAATCTTCAACATGTAATGGAGAAAATGCCAACATGCATTTAAAATTGAAAATTCTCATCATGTATTTAAAAACTAATTATACGTATATTTGAAGAAACATCATGTATTTAAAAATAAAATTGTTCATCATGAATTTAAAAACCAATTATAAGAACGGTCAACGCGTAGCAAAAATAAATGTTCATCGTCATATTGAAATCCTCTATTTTAACAATGTTCCACCGCATTAATTTATAAAATTTATTCACAAGTTCACACATATATAAAAACGTTCGTCTTTCAAATTAGATGATGAATATTTTTTGAAAACTCAATGAAAGGTTTCTAGATCTACTTTAAAAAAATTAATACATTATAAACCATTGTTAATACATGGTCAACCTTTTAAACTACAAAACACACATTTGCAAATAGATGAGAATATTAAAAAAGCACTACGAGCATGTTTTTAAATACTCTGAACATTTACAGATGAACAAATACCATGATCATCATTTTCAATAATTGAGGATGTTTTACAAGATGAACAATTACAAATAATTGATGGATGTTTTAAAATACAATAACCCCTTTTTGAAAACATCCTAAATATTTGAATAAATACTATGATGTGAACAAATTTCGAAACATTTCTGGAAAAAGATGAACAAATTTCAGAACCATGAACAAATGAAGTTCCAAACATTTTTTTAGAAAAAACGTGAACAAAATTTTGGAATCCAAACATTTTTTTGAAAAAGAGAACTAAATTTGAAACTTTGAAAAAATATGAATGTCTGAACTTTCTTATTAATTCTTTGAAATTAAAAAAAAAAACATAACAGAAACACAAAAAAAAAAAAAAGGAAAAAAACGGAAAAATGGAGAAAGGAAGAAAAACAAAAAGGAAAAGAAAAGCCGAAAAAACCCAGAAGTAGAAACCAACAAGAAAAAGCCGAGTTCAGGAATCCTAAAGTCGGTAGAAATACTGTAGAAAAAAAAAGGGTCGTAGCAATCTGGCGACCCACTAATTTGTTCACTGCCGCAACCAGTGTGAAGCTTCGACATTTTGACGCATTCTTCTCATTTGTTAAATCGCAAAAATAATGTGGTCCAGGTGAATTGAACACAGACCCTCGGGGTACCAAGTACGTTTACCAACCGCCACCTAGCCAGATCTGGTAAGAAGCAAGTTTCTCTTCTTTTATCTTTCCTTTTCCTTTTTTCCCTTTCTTTTTTATTTTTTTCCTTTCCTTTTTAAATTTTGATGTACTGTTTCAAATTCGATGTAATTTTTTCAAAATTGATGAACTTTTTTTAGATTCTATGAACTTTTTTCAAATTTGATGAACTTTTTTCAGATTCGATAAAACTTTTGTCAATTATGATGAACTTTTTTAGATTCGATGAACTTTTTTAATTATGATGAACTTTTTTCAAATTCGATGAACTTTTTTCAATTGATGAACTTTTATTGAACATAATGAACTTTTCCATTTTTGCGAGTTTTTTTTTAAATCATCAACTTTTTAACCAGTGAACTTTTTTTTTGTGAATGATTTTTTTAATCCTATATTTCCAAAAAACTTACACATGTTTTTTGAACAGTCAACGGTCAACTAGGAATTAGGAATAGTTTTTAAGTAGCGTCGGTGGAATAGTTTTAAGTAGTGCGCGCGAATCAATCACTAGTTCCTAATTAAATCTTTTGAAATTATTTTTCCATTGATGAGCAGTTTTGTGAACTTTATTTTTAAAATTGATGAACATTTTTGTAAAAATCGATGAACTTTTCATTGTTTTGATCTTGTTTCATTTTTTGATGAACTTTTTGATATCGATGAACTTTTTTCGAAAATGGTAGAACTTTTTTCAAAACCCATGAACTTTTTTAGAAAATCGATGAACTTTTTAAAAAACAATGACCTTTTTGTTAAAATTGATGAACTACTTCAATTTGATGAACATTTTTCCAAAATTGATGAACTTAAAAAAAATGAACTTTCCGTAAAACGAAACTTTTTTCAAACTAATGAATTTTTCAAAATTGAATATATATTTTCAAAAAATGAACCATTTTTCAAAATTGATGAACTTTTTCAAGTTTGTAAACATTTTGCAAATTCATGGAAATCTTTGAATTCGTGAACTTTTTTTTAATTCATGGTTTGTTTTGGAATCTGCGAACTTTCAAATTTTTCACACTTTTTGTGCAAAAATCACGTTTTTTTCAATTTATATATGCAGTAAATAGCGTGGCTATGCTTACTTCTTAAGAAGTTGAGCCCTAATGATTAACCAGAACTGTATAGTAGAATATGAAAAAATAAGGAAAAAGAAAGAAATGAAAAATGTTCATCGTGTATTTAAAACATGTTCATTGTGTATTTGATAAAATGTTCATGTAAACACAAGAATTATAATTTATAAATGAAAATAAAAAAGGGAAAAAGAAATGAAAAAAGAAGAAAACTAAAAACCAAGAGAAAATAAAAATTGGAAGGAATAAAAAGGCTTATCACTTTGAGTCCAACCTTGAATGGTGACCTTTCACTTGTGTCTGGTCGGGCCTTGATTACTGCTTTTCCCAATAGGTCAATTTTGTGTTGTGTGTGAAAGAACACCATCTAATATTTGTATCTTCGGTGGATGATTCAAATACTCAGATGTTACATGTCAGTGGGGTTGTGGATGATGTAGCTAGAGAGGCTGACACATATGGTCTAAATGGAGGTGGCTCATATCGGAAGATCATGTAGCACCACCAGCCATTATAAGGCTGATATCACAAATATGGCTTCCTTCATCGAAAATGCGAATACTGAATACTGAGTTCTTGTTCCATGTATCTGCAAAGAAAACTCAGTCGGTTAGACACACCAAATGTGAACGTCTTATTGTCCAGGTTAATTGGGCTTTCCAAGTCTTATTAAAAAAAAATCTTCGATATGTATCTGAGAATTGCTGATGTGATTTCAACAAATCTTCAACATGTAATGGAGAAAATGCCAACATGCATTTAAAATTGAAAATTCTTCATCATGTATTTAAAAACTAATTATACGTATATTTGAAGAAACATCATGTATTTAAAAATAAAAATTGTTCATCATGAATTTAAAAACCAATTATAAGAACGGTCAACGCGTAGCAAAAATAAAATGTTCATCGTCTATATTGAAAATGTCCTCTATTTTAACAATGTTCACCGCATTAATTTATAAAATTTATTCACAAAGTTCACACATATATAAAAACGTTCGTCTTTCCAAATTAGATGATGAATATTTTTTGCCATACTGCAAAATTTGAACGGTTTCTAGATTCATCTTTAAAAAAATTAATACATTATAACCATTGTTAATACATGGTCAACCTTTAAACTACAACACACACATTTGCAAATAGATGATGAATATTTAAAAAAGCACTACGAGCATTTGTTAAATACTCTGAACATTTACAAGATGAACAAATTCCATGATCATCATTTTCAATAATTGATGGATGTTTTACAAGATGAACAAATTACAAATATGATGGATTTTAAAATACAATAACCCCTTTTTGAAAACATCCTAATATTTGAATAAATACTATGATGTGAACAAATTTCGAAACATTTCTGGAAAAAGATGACAAATGTAATCAGAACCAATGAACTGAGGCCCAACATGACCCACGTTCCAAACATTTTTTTAGAAAAAACGTGAACAAAATTTTGGAATCCAAACATTTTTTTGAAAAAGAGAACTAAATTTGAAACTTTGAAAAAATATGAATGTCTGAACTTTCTTATTAATTCTTTGAAATTACAAAAAAAAAACATAACAAGAAACACAAAAAAGTAAAAGAAACAGGAAAAATGGAGAAAAGGAAGAAAAACAAAAAAGGAAAAGAAAAGCCGAAAAAACCCAGAAGTAGAAACCAACAAGAAAAAGCCGAGTTCAGGAATCCTAAAGTCGGTAGAAATACTGTAGAAAAAAAAAGGGTCGCTAGCAATCTGGCCGACCCACTAATTTGTTCACTGCCGCAACCAGTGTGAAGCTTCGACATTTTGACGCATTCTTCTCATTTGTTAAATCGCAAAAATAATGTGCTCCAGGTGAATTGAACTACAGACCTCCCTCGTGTTACCAAGCTACGTTTACCAACCCGCCACCTAGCCAGATCTGGTAAGAAGCAACGTTTCTCTTCTTTTATTCTTTCCTTTTCCTTTTTTCCCTTTTCTTTTTTATTTTTTTCCTTTCCTTTTTAAATTTTGATGTACTGTTTACAAATTCGATGTAATTTTTTCAAAATTGATGAACTTTTTTTCAGATTCTATGAACTTTTTTCAAATTTGATGAACTTTTTTTCAGATTCGATAAAACTTTTGTCAATTATGATGAACTTTTTTAAGATTCGATGAACTTTTTTTAATTATGATGAACTTTTTTCAAATTCGATGAACTTTTTTTCAAAATTGATGAACTTTTATTGAACATCAATGAACTTTTTCCATTTTTGCGAGTTTTTTCTTTTAAATTCATCAACCTTTTTTTAACCAGTGAACTTTTTTTTTGTGAATGATTTTTTTAATTCCTATATTTCCAAAAAACTTACACATGTTTTTTGAACAGTCAACGGTCAACTAGGAATTAGGAATAGTTCTTAAGTAGCGTCGCTGGAATAGTTCTTAAGTAGTGCGCGCTGCAATCAATCACTAGTTCCTAATTAAATCTTTTGAAATTATTTTTCAAATTGATGAGCATTTTTGTGAACTTTATTTTTAAAATTGATGAACATTTTTGTAAAAATCGATGAACTTTTCATTGTTTTGATCTTGTTTTCATTTTTTGATGAACTTTTTGCATATCGATGAACTTTTTTCGAAAATGTATGAACTTTTTTCAAAACCCATGAACTTTTTTAGAAAATCGATGAACTTTTTTAAAAAACAATGACCTTTTTTTGAAAATTGATGAACTACTTTTCAATTTGATGAACATTTTTCCAAAATTGATGAACTTTAAAAAAAAATTGAACTTTCCGTAAAATCGATGAACTTTTTTCAAAACTAATGAACTTTTTTCAAAATTGAATATATATTTTTCAAAATTAATGAACCATTTTTCAAAATTGATGAACTTTTTTCAAGTTTGTAAACATTTTGCAAATTCATGGAAATTCTTTGAATTCGTGAACTCTTTTTTTAATTCATGGTTTGTTTTGGAATCTGCGAACTTTCAAATTTTTTTCACACTTTTTTTGTGCAAAAATCACGTTTTTTCTAATTTATATATGCAGTAAATAGCGTGGCTATGCTTACTTCTTAAGAAGTTTGAGCCCTAATGATTAACCAGAACCTGTCTAGTATAGCGGTTGGGCATCACGCGCTGGAGGTGGACGTCATGAGATCGAATCCTGGCGGGGGATTTATTTTAACGTGGTTTTTTGCGCTATTTTATGAATTTCCACTGTGCTGCTTGTACTGGAATGGGCCAACTTCGAAACCGGCCCAACCAGGGAACCTGCAGGCGCCAAGTTGCCTAATCGGCGCCTTCAGCGCCGACTAGGGGCTCCCCATTCAGCGGTGCATAGGGTTTTCTCGTTCTACCGGTAACTCTAAGTAGCTGGCGCCCGTAATATTGGTAGCGAGCCCTAGACGGGCTGGCCCAGCCAGGCGGAAGACACAGCCTGTTTTTGTTTCTATGTTCTCTTCTCATTTTTTTGTTATTTTTGTAATTTTATTTATAGATTTTCATCGGCTTCATTTTCGTTCAACACATGTCAACTTTTTTCAGTACTCATTCTACATTTTTCATATAATTCTTTTATATACACATTTAACATTTTTAAATACATTGTGAGCTTTCATTGATAACTAATTCTTTTTACGTCTAATGTTTGTGACATTTTAAAAAAATGGTCACACATTTCAAAAAAATGTTCTTGACATTGTTAAAAAATGTTTATACAATGTAGAAACATGTTTTGCTTAGTTTGTAAAAAACTATTTAGCGTTATTCAGAGAAGTGTTCAAAGTATTGGATCTTATTTTCAAAACTTGCATTTCAATAATATTCATTATGTATTTCAAAAATGTTAAATGTGTACTGAAAAATGATCTAATTTTCTGTACTCCTAGGAGTATGTACTCCCATCTTCAATATACCTCGTATAGTCATTGATTATACCTCTTTATCATTCTCAATATACTGCATTAAATATTCTAAGATACCTCAATACGAGTTTTGTTGAAAAAATATCTTTTGCGACGTACTTTTTGTAATATACCTTTTTCATATACAAACAAATCAGTATATACGTAAACCTTCGAAAATATGAGACACACATGATTTTTTTTCATTAAACTAATTTTGGGGTATCTAATAATTATTAATGAAGTATATTAAAAATAATAAAGAGGTATAAAAGATTCATTTATATGGTATATGAGGAGTGGGAGTACATACTCCTAGGAGTACACAATCATTTAACGCTAAACTTGAGTAACGGTACATAAGCGTGAGTGTAGAATAGCTTATTCTACACCCCAGTAATGATACATATAAAATAGAGTAATTTTCGTAAAAATGAAGTAAATTACAAACTTAGGTAGTAAAAAATATTTTCCTAATTACTACATTTTATACACCATTTTACTAGATTTTGTATATAGCGATATTAGGGGGTGTAGAATAAGATATTCTACACTCACGCTTAGTATAGCGTTATATATAGGGTAACGCTATTCTAAGTGTGAGTGTAGAATAGCTTATTCTACACCCCCTAATATGTATATTCAAAATGTACAACCTCTATTGAAAATTTTAAACAAGTATTGAAAAAATTAAAAATAATATAAATGCAAAATAAAATCCCAAAACGATGAAAAAACCAAAGAAAACAAGTAAAGAAACATAGAAAACAAAAATAATGCTACACATGTATAAGAAATATTTCAACATTTAATGAAAAAACTACATGTATTATGAAAATAAAATAAAATAGAAACCAATAAAACCCGAAGAAAACTGCTTACGGATTTGTTTTTTGTTTTTATTTTGTTATTTTTCTTTCTTTTTCTTTTTTTTTCTTTCTGTCAAATACTTATTGATTTTTTCAATACACATTGTACATTTTTCTTATGCACGCATAACATTTTTTTAAACATGTTGAACATTGCTCGAATACATGATGAACTTTTTAAAAACATTTTCGAATACGCATTGATATATTTTTTTAAATGCCATGAAACATTTTTTACTATGTGAATTTTTAGAAATTGTATAAACATTTTTTTCAATGCCACAGACGTATTCTTTGAAGACATGAAGATTCATAAAAATGTCACAATTTTTTTTTTAATGGTATGAAACCTTGCCAGTACAGTACCTTTAACCAGCTTGTGCAGTAAGTTTTATGTTGTTCCTTATCTGAGAGTAGGGCATTTTGGAGACCGAGCTCCATGGAGCCCTTTATTTTGAAAAATTCAAAATTCATAAATTTCAGTTTAAAAAAATTCTTAAAAAAATACACATGTATGCAAGGATGTAAAGTGTATGTGTGAAAATTTTCAAAATGAAATACCTTGAATTGCGAATCTCTGCCGACATAATCCTAGTAGTAGCCTCCGGGTAGACCCAACGACGGCCTCTGGATATAATACTCAGGGCTGACCAAGAAAAAACTTGGCTCATATTTGTGAGATCGTGTCTAACATTGCTAATACCATAATGAAGTTGTTGCCCTTGTGCCAGATCGACGACCTCAGGTAATATTGCATCATTTTTTATGTGGTCAATACTTTCATGTTGCCTGCAAACATGACAAGTTATTGCACGTGTTTCAGAATGTCCAAGCTGAAAACAGGTGCAGTACTTTCCATGACAGCTATATTTCTTTTGGCCGTGTAGTGTGTGCTATCTTTGCACCTGCATTTGCATGTTCCTGGACAGCTTAATACGATTATGTTAATAACCTTGCAATTATTCTATATGACATGTACAGTAAATTTAAGACGAACGATGGGTAATGTTCTGGTTCGGCACATGTTATCCTCTGCCACCTAGCTAGCTTGTCGTACAGTATTAGAGTAATGTTCTCGTTCGGCATAGCTACCATAATCAGATGATCCCGTGGCAAGAACCCTGCCGACATAATCCTTTTACTTTCTGTTGGTGGTGAGAGCAAAGCATTTGAATGATGTGGTCTATGTTCATTCACAGTTTACCTTGATGGCCGGGCGCGGCAAGCGCACGCCTTCACGTTCTAGTGTATATATATATATATATATATAAAACAATTAAAGTGGCTAAGCTAGGACTGCTATGGTGCATTTGAAGTGTGTTGCGTGAGTCTTCCTCTGGCTGACACGTGTTAGATTTTCCATTTGGTTCATTATTGATTTATTTTTTCTTTTGTATTTTGCTACTGATTTTTTAACACAGTACAACCCAGATGCCACATACATGCATATACACTCACATTTATAAACGCACACTCTACCAGTATGAGCACCTTTGAGATATTGAGCCGGTACACTACTTTGAGATTGACAAAGTTACTGCAAGTGTCTTCGTAGTCGACATCGATGCCCACATACACGCACAGACACGCACCCATATGAAGGCATGCACACACATCGTACCTTTGTGAGCACCTCTGAGATACTGAGCTGGCACAACATCTTGAGATTGACGAAGTCACTGCAGGCATCTCCATAGTCGACATTGATGCCCACATAAACGAACATACACTCATCCCTATGAACGCACGCATGCACACCGTACCTCTATGAGCACTTTCGAGATACCGAGCCAGCACAACATCTTGAGATTATGAAGTCAACGCAAGCATGTTGGTAGTCGGCGTTGATACCCATATAACACATACACTCACCCCTATGAACGCATGCACGCACCCTATCTCTATGAGCACCTCCGAGATACTGAGCCGACATAACATCTTGAGTTTGACGAAGTCACCACAGACATCTTCGCCGTCGACGTTGATGCCCACGTACACGCACATACACTCACCCCTATGAACGCACGCATGCACACCGTATACCTCTATGACCACTTTCGAGATACCGATCAAGCACAACATCTTGAGATTATGAAGTCAACGCAAGCATGTTGGTAGTCGACGTTGATACCCATATGCACACATACACTCACCCCTATGAACGCATGCACGCACACCCTATCACTATGAGCACCTCCGAGATACTGAGCCGACATAACATCTTGAGTTTGACGAAGTCACCATAGATCGTCGTCGACGTTGATGCCCACGTACACGCATATACACTCACCCCTATGAACGCACGCATGCACACCATATACCTCTATGAGCACTTTCGAGATACCGAGCCAGCACAACATCTTGAGATTATGAAGTCAACACAAGCGTGTTGGTAATCAACGTTGATGCCCACATACACACATACACTCACCCCTATGAACGCATGCACGCACAGCCTTGAGTTTCACGAAGTCACCACAGACGTCTTCGTCGTCGACACTAATGCCCACGTACACACACATACACTCACCCCTATGAACGCACGCATGCACACCGTATACCTCTATGAGCACTTTCGAGATAGCAATCAAGCACAACATCTTGAGATTACGAAGTCAACCAAGCGTGTTGGTAATCAATGTTGATGCCCATATACACACATACACTCATCCCTATGAACGCATATGAACGCACGCATGCACACCGTACCTCTATGAGCACTTCCGAGATACTGAGCCAGCACAACATCTTTAGATTATGAAGTCAACACAAGCATGTTGGTAGTCGACGTTGATACCCATATACACACATACACTCACCCCTATGAACGCATGCACGCACACCCTATCTCTATGAGCATCTCCGAGATACTGAGCCGACACAACATCTTGAGTTTGACGAAGTCACCGCAGACATCTTCATAGTCGACGATGATGCCCACATATACACACATATACTCACCCCTACGATCCACATTTCATGTTCAACTCTTTCCAGAATCGATTTATAATTTCCTATTGGAAGTGTATCTACCTTTATACATTTCACCAGTATTTTGAATTAATTAGGATTTTTGGGTCGATCGATTGGTAGCTAAACTTAGAGATGCATTGTTTGTGTGCTTGCTTCGCACTCTTCCTCCCGATCCCTAATTCCTATTTCTCATTGTGTTGTGTGCAGGTCTATTGCAAGGAGTAGTCGTCGTCTAGGACACCTCTGCCACTTCGTTGATCAATCTTTTTCTGGTGCCTTTTATTTGTCCATCTCCATATCTTAGAGTCTTTTGTTGCACATTTTTCCGTCAACCCCAGATCGTCATCCCTGAAGTCAAGGATCAACTGATGATAACCATGCCACATGCTTAAGATAATTCATGTGGATAGGTCATGTAGCTATGCTTTTGAGCTTTCATTGATATTTTGTAGTACACAGTATACTGATCTAATTTGGAGCTAATTAGCCAATAAGAAAGTCAGTTTAAATTTAGAGTTTACCTTTTTTTTACATTGTATGCAGTTGCAAGTAGCTCAGTAGCAAAGTTGCTGGCTTTTAGTCCATTTTTTTACGTGGTTTACAACTACCTCTTTTTCTAAATAGTTATCTTTAGGTCGGCTTTCTACTTTTTACAAATTATATTTGTTTATCTTGGTCCGGTTTATCAAATTCTTTCTTAAACATCAACTTCACTGTATATAAAGAAAATCCCATTCTCTCCTTGGCAATAATTACTTTTAGTTATCAATTTTCCAATTTCAATTCTTCATGTTTCCGCCATGCAAAAGAACTAGGTATGCAAAGTTGTATCTTATGTAATACTACAAATAATACAATTTATTTTCTCAGGTTTCGAACATATAGATGAATTGTCTTTCAACTTATTGGTGATCCAATGACAATTCCAGATCTTAAGGGTGTACCAACACATTGTTTTGATGCTCCCTGTGAGTTTCTTCATCCCTTCTTCCACATGTTGTTAACAAGCATTTTCACTTCAAAGATGAATCTTATTGGATTGATCAAGCAGACATATGCTTCAGTTCAGAAGTTCTTTCTAGCATAGTCCTATAGTTAGCTAGGCATGCATGTTTGACACTTTCCAACTTTTTTCATATAATGTCTTTGTGATGTGTATCCATTGGGAAGAATTGAATATGTTGATTATCATCTACCGTGGAAAGGACTAATCTTGCTTGTTTGTCCATCTTAGTATTTTTATGGCAATTTTTGTGTGTGCCCCCTTTTCTTACATGAAATGACTATATTTCAGTACTAGCCTCGATTCATTTTCTATTAAACCCCATTGATAGCAACTAAATCAGTAAGTTTCAGGGAAAAAAATCTCTTTATGTGGGTCAAAGCAAAAATCGAATTAACATAAGGTTGGTTCTTTGGCTGCTATATATTTAATTTGGCACTCAAGCAAATTTGATTTTTTTTGTAGAAAGAACTCTTTTCGGTGTCAAATTGCCTTGGATAATGAGTTGTTTCACGTTTGGTGAGTTTAATTATTAGTTTTCCTTCTTTTATCTCCCAGTGGTTAGAAGCGACCAGTAATATTTTGAGATGACATAAGCTCGCTTTATCATGGCACTATAATTGGACCTAACTCCCCTATTTATTTCGGACTTGTGGTTAAGATACATTTGATGTTTTGGTTCAATAAGTCATAAACGAAACCATGGCTTAATATCTTTTTGCTCAAATATAGAGCCATAGAGAATGTTTAAACGATAATCAGAACACATTGTTTTTATGATAGCTTAGCCTGTAAAGAAAGCATTGCACTTCACTGGATTTTTTTGTCATTAGCAAATTTGTATCATCTAGTGTCGGGGTACACAAACAGGGGTGTATGTTTCCCCCTGACTTGCGCACGGACAGGCAAGTCTCCGGTGCGGCAACAACGAAGCAAGCTGCACTAAGTATCCAAGACAATGCCAAGCAAAAGAGATAGCTCTTTGAGAAATCAAAGGGCGGATCAAGAAGACCAAGACAAGCCAAAGGAACAAGATATCACTAAAGGGAAAAACCTCCCTTGCCGGGCAAGCGAGCCTGGTCAGGTCACCCCAAGGAAAAGTCCCAAGACCTCCTTGGCAAGGGTTGCCGGGGCACCGATGGCCTGCTTCCCTGCCAAGGCTCCACCGCTCCACCTCACAGCAACGCAAGTCACTCATCGAGGCCCCAAGTGATTAAGTGGTTGTCATTTAGCACGTGGCATCCATTTTTGGGGAAGATCACCCCTAAATGACACCCGTCCAGGGGCGTGTCACGCATGCAGATGAGAAGGTGGTTGAATGGCGCGGCAAGGCTTGCCGGATTACATCCACGATGTGACACTAAGTGGTGCATTTAGTGCACCTTGTCCTGTCTGCAGAGTTAGGTATGATAGCATTGTGGCTATCTAATCACTGGATAATGACTGTTTTGCCATTGTGGTAACCCCTTGACCTATAAAAGGAGGGCCGTGGCAACCTTAGAAAGGATTCAGACCCTTGTACACTCATACGCGTGTAGCTGCTATCCCTGAGGTGACCTTGCCGGGCTTGAGCGCTGCGCATTCGTCACAGTCCTCCATCCAATCCACCAAAGTAGGAGTAGGGTTTTACGCCTCGCGGCGGCCCGAACCTGGGTAAAAACCACCCGCATCACCATTGCCGTGCTGCCCTACGGACTCCGCTCTTTGTGCAATGTGCCCTTCCCCCTTGCCGAACCACAAGGGGCCGATGGCCCCATAGGTGATCGTGTCGAACCACGACATCTTTGGCGCGCCAGGTAGGGGGAAGCGCTTGTGCGAACCCGAGGACGTAAACAGCGCGTCAAGCTACGCCGACATCTGAAGGAAATATGCCCTAGAGGCAATAATAAAGTTGTTATTTTATATTTCCTTATTCATGATAAAGGTTTATTATTCATGCTAGATTTGTATTGATCGGAAACCTAAATACATGTGTGAATACATAAACAAATACCGTGTCCCTAGTAAGCCTCTACTAGACTAGCTCATTTATCAAAGATGGTTAAGGTTTCCTAACCATAGACATGTGTTGTCATTTAATAACAGGATCACATCATTAGGAGAATGATGTGATGGACAAGACCCATCCATTAGCTTAGCATAATGATCGTTCAAGTTTTATTGCTATTGCTTTCTTCATGTCAAATACATATTCCTTTGACTATGAGATTATGCAACTCCCGGATACCGGAGGAATACCTTGTGTGCCATCAAATGTCACAACGCAACTGGGTGATCATAAATATGCTCTACAGGTATCTTCGAAGGTGTTCGTTGAGTTTGCATAGATCGAGACTAGGATTTGTCACTCCGAATATCGGAGAGGTATCTCTAGGCCCTCTCGGTAATACACGTCACAAGCTTGCAAGTAAACGACTAAGGAGTTAGTCACTAGGTGATGTATTACAGAACGAGTATAGAGACTTGCCAGTAACGAGATTGAACTAGGTATGAAGATACCGACGATCGAATCTCGGGCAAGTAACATACCGATGGACAAAGGGAATTACGTATGTTGTCCTAACGGTTCGACCGATAAAGATCTTCGTAAAATATGTAGGATCCAATATGGGCATCCAGGTTCCGCCATTGGTTCATAAAGATGCTCTACAGGTATCTCCGAAGGTGTTTGTTGAGTTGGCATAGATCGAGACTAGGATTTGTCACTCCGAATATCGGAGAGGTATCTCTGGGCCCTCTCGGTAATACACATCATAAGCTTGCAACAAACGACTAAGGAGTTAGTCAATAGGTGATGTATTACGGAACAAGTAAAGAGACTTGCCGATAATGATATTGAACTAGGTATGAAGATACCGACGATCGAATCTCGGGCAAGTAACATACCGATGGACAAAGGGAATTACGTATGTTGTCATAACGGTTCGACTGATAAAGATCTTCGTAGAATATGTAGGATCCAATATGGGCATCTAGGTTCCGCTATTGGTTATTGACTGGAGAGGTGTCTCGGTCATGTCTACATAGTTCTCGAACCCGTAGGGTCCGCACGCTTAACGTTCATTGACGATATAGTGTTATATGAGTTATGTGATTTGGTGACCGAATGTTGTTTGGAGTCCCGGATGAGATCACGGACATGACGAGGAGTCTCGAAATGGTCGAGAGGTAAAGATTGATATATAGGACGAGTGTATTCGGACACCGGAAGTGTTTCGGAGGGTACCGGGTATTTATCGGGTCGCCGAAAGGAGTTCCGGGTACCCCCGGCAAAGCTATGGGCCTTATGGGCCAAGTGAGGGAACACACCAGCCCACAAGGGGCTGGTGCGCCCCCATAGCTGGCCGGCCCTAGGGGAGAAGGAAAGTGGAGACTAGGTCTCCCCTTTCCTTCCCCCTCCTCCTCTTTCCTTCCCCCTTGGGGAATACACGGCAGGGGGCGCAGGGCAAGGCAGGGCCCCTAGGGGGCCGGCGGCCAGCCTTAGGGCGCGCCTGGCTGCCTCCCCTCCCCTCCCACCTATATATACATGGGGAGGGGGCGCCACACAAGGACACAACATTGTCTTAGCCGTGTGCGGCGCCCCCGTCCACCGTTTACTCCCTCGGTCATATTTTCGTAGTGCTTAGGCAAAGCCCTGCGGAGATCACATCACCGTCACCGTCACCACACCGTCGTGCTGCCGGAACTCATCTACTACCTCGCCATCTTGCTAGATCAAGAAGGCCGAGGACGTCACCAAGCTGAACGTGTGCAGAACGCGGAGGTGCCGTGCGTTCGGTACTAGATCGATTGGAGCGTGAAGAAAGTTCGACTACATCAACCGCGTTGTGAAACGCTTCCTCTTACGGCCTACGAGGGTACGTAGACACACTCTTCCCCTCGTTGCTATGCATCTCCATGGATAGATCATTGCGTGTGCGTAGAAATTTTTTTGTTTTCCATGCAACGTTTCCCAACAGTGGCATCATGAGCCAGGTCTATGCGTAGATGATTTGCACGAGTAGAACACAAAGGAGTTGTGGGCGGTGATGTTCATTCTGCTTACCACCAACGTCTTATTTTGATTCGGCGGCATTGTGGGATGAAGCGGCCCATACCAACCTTACATGTCCACACACATGAGACTGGTTCCACTGACAGACATGCAACTAGTTTTGCATAAAGGTGGCTGGCGGGTGTCTGTTTCTCCTACTTTAGTTGAATTGAATTTGACTGCGGCCGGTCCTTGAAGAAGGTTAAAACAACAAACTTGATAAATCACGGTTATGGTTTTTGCCGTATGTAAGAACGGTTCTTGCTAGAAGCCCGTAGCAGCCACGTAAAACTTGCAACAACAAAGTAGAGGACGTCTAACTTGTTTCTGCAGAGCATGTTGTGATGTGATATGGCCAAGACATGATGTGATATACGTTGTTGTATGAGATGATCATGTTTTGTAAGTTATCGGCAACCAGCAGGAGCCTTATGGTTGTCTCTTTATTTTATGAAATGCAAACGCCATGTAATTGCTTTACTTTATCACTATGCATTAGCGATAGTTGTAGAAGCAATAGTTGGCGAGACAAAAACGACGCAACGATGAAGATCAAGGTGTTGAGCCGGTGACGACGGAGATCATGATGATGCTTTGGAGATGGAGATCAAAAGCACAAGATGATGGCCATATCATGTCACATATTTTGATTGCATGTGATGTTTATCTTTTATGCATCTTATTTTGCTTAGTACGGCGGTAGCATTATAAGATGATCCCTTCACTAAATTTCAAGGTAAAAGTGTTCTCCCCAAGTATGCACTGTTTCTAAAGTTCGTCGTTTCAAAGCACCACGTGATGATCAGGTGTGATAGACTCTACGTTCACATACAACGGGTGTAAGATAGTTTTGCACATGCAGAATACTTGGGTTAAACTTGACGAGCCTAGCATGTACAAACATGGTCTCGGAACACTTGAGACCGAAAGGTCGAACGTGAATCATATAGTAGATATGATCAACATAGAGATGTTCACCATTGATGACTACCCCATCTCACGTGATGATCGGACATGGGTTAGTTGATTTGGATCACGTATCACTTAGATAACTTGAGGGGTATTTATTTAAGTGGGAGTTCATTAGTAATTTGATTAATTGAACTTAATTTATCATGAACTTAGTCCTGATAGTATTTGCATATCTATGTTGTAGATCAATGGCCCGTGCTACCGTTCCCCTGAATTTTAATGCGTTCCTAGAGAAAGCTAAGTTGAAAGATAATGGTAGCAACTACACGGACTGGGTCCGTAACTTGAGGATTATCCTCATTGCCGCACAAAAGAATTATGCCCTTGATGCACCGCTAGATGAAAGGCCTGCTGTAGGAGTAGAAGCTGATGTTTTGAACGTCTGGCAAGCTCGATCTGATGACTACTTGATAGTTTTGTGTGCCATGCTTTACGGCTTAGAACCGGGACTTCAAAGACGTATCGAATGTCATGGAGCATATGAGGTGTTCCAAGAGTTGAAGTTAATATTTCAAGCAAATGCCCGGGTTGAGAGATATGAAGTCTCCAACAAGTTCTATAGCTGCAAGATGGAGGAGAACAGTTCTATCAGTGAACACATACTCAAAATGTCTGGGTATTATAATCACTTGACTCAGCTGGGAGTTGATCTTCCAGTTGATTGTGTCATTGACAGAGTTCTTCAATCACTACCACCTAGCTACAAAGGCTTCGTGATGAACTATAACATGCAAGGGATGAACAAAACAATTCCCGAGCTCTTCGCAATGCTAAAGGCTGCGGAGGTAGAAATAAAAAAGGAGCATCAAGTGTTGATGGTTAACAAGACCACTAGTTTCAAGAAAAAGGGCAAAGGGAAGAAAGGGAACTTCAAGAAGAACGACAAGCAAGTTGCCGCTCCAGGGAAGAAACCCAAAGCTGGACCTAAGCCTGAAATCGAGTGCTTCTACTGCAAAGGGAGTGGTCACTGGAAGTGGAACTGCCCCAAGTATTTGGCGGATAAGATGGATGGCAAAGTGAACAAAGGTATATTTGATATACATGTTATTGATGTGTTCCTTACTAATGCTCGTAGCAGTGCCTGGGTATTTGATACTAGTTCAGTTGCTCATATTTGTAACTCGAAACAGGAGCTGCGAAATAAACAAAGATTGGCTAAGGACGAGGTGACGATGCGCGTCGGAAATGGTTCCAAGGTCGATGTGATCGCCGTCGGCACGCTACCTCTACATCTACCTTTGGGATTAGTTTTAGACCTGAATAATTGTTATTTGGAGCCAGCGTTGAGCATGAACATTATATCTGGATCTTGTTTATTGCAAGACAGTTATTCATTTAAGTCAGAGAATAATGGTTGTTCTATTTATATGAATAATATCTTTTATGGTCATGCACCCTTGAAGAGTGGTCTATTCTTCTTGAATCTCGATTGTAGTGATACATATATTCATAATATTGATGCCAAAAGATGCAAAGTTGATAATGATAAGTGCAACATATTTGTGGCACTGCCGTTTAGGTCATATTGGTGTAAAGCGCATGAAGAAACTCCATTCAGATGGACTTTTGGAATCACTTGTTTATGAATCATTTGATACTTGCAAACCATGCCTCATGGGCAAGATGACTAAAACTCCATTCTCTGGAACAATGGAACGAGCTAATGACTTATTGGAAATTATACATACTGATGTATGCGGTCCGATGAGTGTTGAAGCACGCGGCGGGTATCGTTATTTCTGACCTTCACAGATGATTTGAGTAGGTATGGGTATATCTACTTAATGAAACACAAGTCTGAAACATTTGAAAAGCTCAAAGAATTTCAGAGTGAAGTGGAGAATCATCGCAACAAGAAAATAAAGTTTCTACGTTCTGATCGCGGAGGCGAATATTTGAGTTATGAGTTTGGCCTTCATTTAGAACAATGTGGAATTGTTTCACAACTCACGCCACCTGGAACACCACAACGTAATGGTGTGTCCGAATGTCGTAACCGTACTTTATTAGATATGGTGCGATCTATGATGTCTCTTACCGATTTACCACTATCATTTTGGGGTTATGCATTAGAGACAGCTACATTCACGTTAAATAGGGCACCGTCAAAATCCGTTGAGACAACACCATATGAACTACGGTTTGGCAAAAACCTAAGCTGTCATTTCTTAAAGTTTGGGGTTGCGACACTTATGTCAAAAGGCTTCAGCCTGATAAGCTCGAACCCAAATCGGAGAAGTGCGTCTTCATAGGATACCCTAAGGAAACAATTGGGTACACCGTCTACCACAAATCCGAAGGCAAGATCTTTGTTGCCAAGAATGGAACCTTTCTAGAGAAGGAGTTTCTCTCGAAAGAAGTGAGTGGGAGGAAAGTAGAACTTGATGAGGTAATTGTACCTTCTCTCGAATTGGAAAGTAGCACATCACAGAAGTCCGTTCCCGTGATGCCTACACCAGCTAGAGAGGAAGATGATGATAATGATCATGAAACTTCAGATCAAGTTGCTACTGAACCTCATAGGTCAACCAGAGCACGATCTGCACCAGAGTGGTACGGTAATCCTGTCCTGGAAGTCATGTTACTAGACCATGGCGAACCTATGAACTATGAAGAAGCTATGATGAGCCCAGATTCCGATAAATGTCTTGAGGCCATGAAATCTGAGATAGGATCCATGTATGAGAACAAAGTGTGGACTTTGGTGGACTTGCCCGATGATCGGCAAGCCATTGAGAATAAATGGATCTTCAAGAAGAAGACTGACGCTGATGGTAATGTTACTATCTACAAAGCTCGACTTGTCGCGAAAGGTTATCGACAAGTTCAAGGGGTTGACTACGATGAGACTTTCTCACCCATACGATGCTTAAGTCTGTCCGAATCATGTTAGCAATTGCCGCATTTTATGATTACGAAATCTGGCAAATGGACGTCAAAACTGCATTCCTTAATGGATTTCTTAAATAAGAGTTGTATATGATGCAACCAGAAGGTTTTGTCGATCCTAGAGGTGCTGACAAAGTGTGCAAGCTCCAGCGATCCATCTATGGACTGGTGCAAGCATATCGGAGTTAGAATATACGCTTTGATGAGGTGATCAAAGCATATGGTTTTATACAAACTTTCGGTGAAGCCTGTATTTACAAGAAAGTGAGTGGGAGCTCTGTAGCATTTTTTATATTATATGTAGATGCCATATTGTTGATTGGAAATGATATAGAATTTCTGGATAGCATAAAAGGATACTTGAATAAGAGTTTTTCAATGAAAGACCTCAGTGAAGTTGTTTATATATTGGGCATCAAGATCTATAGAGATAGATCAAGACGCTTAATAGGACTTTCACAAAGCACATACCTTGACAAAGTTTTGAAGAAGTTCAAAATGGATTAGTCAAAGAAAGGGTTCTTGCCTGTGTTACAAGGTGTGAAGTTGAGTCAGACTCAAAGCCCGACCACTGCAGAAGATAGAGAGAAAATGAAAGTCATTCCCTATGCCCCAGCCATAGGTTCTATCATGTATGCTATGCTATGTACCAGACCTGATGTGTGCCTTGCCATAAGTCTGGCAAGGAGGTACCAAAGTAATCCAGGAGTGGATCACTGGACAGCGGTCAAGAACATCCTAAAGTACCTGAAAACGACCAAGGATATGTTTCTCGTTTATGGAGGTGACAAAGAGCTCGTCGTAAATGGTTACATCGGTGCTAGCTTTGACACTGATCCGGATGACTCCAAGTCACAAACCGGATACGTATTTATATTGAATGGTGGAGCTGTCAGTTGGTGCAGTTCCAAGCAGAGCGTTGTGGCGGGATCTACGTGTGAAGCGGAGTACAGAGCCACTTCGGAAGCAGCAAATGAAGGAGTCTGGATGAAGGAGTTCATATCCGATCTAGGTGTAATACCTAGTGCATCGGGTCCAATGAAAATCTTTTGTGACAACACTGGAGCAATTGCTTTGGCGAAGGAATCCAGGTTTCACAAGAGAACCAAACACATCAAGATACACTTCAACTCCATTCGTGAACAAGTCAAGGATGGAGACATAGAAATTTGCAAGATACATACGGATCTAAAAGTAGCAGGCCCGTTGACTAAGCCTCTTCCACGAGCAAAACATGATCAGCACCAAGACTCCATGGGTGTTAGATTCATTACTATGTAATCTAGATTATTGACTCTAGTGCAAGTGGGAGACTGAAGGAAATATGCCCTAGAGGTAATAATAAAGTTTTTTTTATATTTCCTTATTCATGATAAAGGTTTATTATTCATGCTAGAATTGTATTGATCGGAAACCTAAATACATGTGTGAATACATAAACAAATACCGTGTCCCTAGTAAGCCTCTACTAGACTAGCTCATTGATCAAAGATGGTTAAGGTTTCCTAACCATAGACATGTGTTGTCATTTGATAACGGGATCACATCATTAGGAGAATGATGTGATGGACAAGACCCATCCGTTAGCTTAGCATAATGATCGTTCAAGTTTTATTGCTATTGCTTTCTTCATGTCAAATACATATTCCTTCGACTATGAGATTATGCAACTCCCGGATACCGGAGGAATACCTTGTGTGCCATCAAACGTCACAATGTAACTGGGTGATCATAAAGATGCTCTACAGGTATCTCCGAAGGTGTTTGTTGAGTTGGCATAGATCGAGACTAGGATTTGTCACTCCGAATATCGGAGAGGTATCTCTGGGCCCTCTCGGTAATACACATCATAAGCTTACAACAAACGACTAAGGAGTTAGTCAATAGGTGATGTATTACGGAACAAGTAAAGAGACTTGCCGGTAATGATATTGAACTAGGTATGAAGATACCGATGATCGAATCTCGGGCAAGTAACATACCGATGGACAAAGGGAATTACGTATGTTGTCATAACGGTTCGACTGATAAAGATCTTCGTAGAATATGTAGGATCCAATATGGGCATCTAGGTTCCGCTATTGGTTATTGACTAGAGAGGTGTCTCGGTCATGTCTACATAGTTCTCGAACCCGTAGGGTCCGCACGCTTAACGTTCGTTGATGATATAGTGTTATATGAGTTATGTCATTTGGTGACCGAATGCTGTTCGTAGTCCCGGATGAGATCACGGACATGACGAGGAGTCTCGAAATGGTCAAGAGGTAAATATTGATATATAGGACGAGGGTATTCGGACACCAAAAGTGTTTCGGAGGGTACCGGGTATTTATCCGGTTACCGGAAGGTGTTCCGGGCACCCCCGGCAAAGCTATGGGCCTTATGGGCCAAGTGAGGGCTGGTGCGCCCCCATAGCTGGCTAGCCCTAGGGGAGAAGGAAAGTGGAGACTAGGTCTCCCCTTTCCTTCCCCCTCCTCCTCTTTCCTTCCCCCTTGGGCAATACATGGCAGGGGGGCGCAGGGCAAGCCAGGGCCCCTAGGGGGCTGGCGGCCCGGGCGGCATGGCTTCCGCACTGCCCCTACCCAAAGGAGAAGAGCGAGGCACGCGGTGATGCTGTCCTCCCGGCGGGTTCCCGCCAAGCATGCCAGGTGATTAAGAGAATCACCAAGGCGGGCGAAAAGCATGGTACTGTCTCCTCCTCCTCCCTCGTTTTTGCTCATCGACGACAGAGCCGTGCAGGGGGCAACATTTTCAATGTCAAGGAGCCCACGCGGAACTCGGTTCAGCACTTACCCCGCCAAGGGGAAGTCCTGAGGGAAGCGCAGGTGCAAATCCGTTGATTGACGCCCTGGCAAGTACGCTCCGGCAGGGCTGTCCACACCAGCGTGACTTTTTATGCCCATGGCCGTGATGTCGTCGACAGCAAAGGGAGAGAGGAAAGAGGAACCAACCATCCCTTTTCGATGTACATTATCGCACGCAAACATTCGATTACCCCCCTCCGGCCCTTGCCTGGGGTGGGCATGCAACTAACAAACTGCCAAGTCTCTTTCTTGCGCGCGTTTCTGTTGTTGACCTTTGTAGACCTGAGGCCAACACGCAAATGCCGTCCCCTTGGGATATGCGGGTGTGATGAACGACCACGGTTAAAGGGGAAGGGAAGCGTGAGCGAAAGCTAAGTCCACGTGTTCGCTGCTTTTTCTCTCCAGAGTCTGCATTTGCTTATCCCTCGGATAACCAGGATGTTTCGTATGGAGGAATCTTTCGTGTGGTGGCACCTTGCCGGATTTGTCTATGCCCCCACTCTATTTCGAACCTGCTCACAGAGCGGGCGGCTGTGTTAGACGCCCAAGGAAAAACCTGCCGGGACGTGTCTTCGCCAGCTGAATGCTAAGGATCCGTTCCTCGCAGCAATCGCGGCAACATGCCATTGGCGGGCAACCAAAACACACAAGAAGAAACTAACCATACGAACATCCATGGATAAAACACAAGAGGGATAGCATGCATTTGAGATTCATGAAACACCAGTTCAGCGCGAGTAAAAGTAGTACAAGATCTAAACACAAGACATGCATAATGTTTCGTTACAGGGCAACACGGCGATGCGAATGATTCAGGGCCGTGCTTGGCGGCCTTATGAAGCCCTGGGGACGGAGAGCACCTTGTCGGCAAAAGGGGCAGCCTTCTCCTCGGCAGCGGAAACGTCAGCGCCTTCCGGCAGCCTCCTGAAGCCATCGGCGAGGTTGAAGTCTGGATGGCGGAAGGCAATGTTGCTCAAGACCATGAAGTGGGCATTTCGGGCAACCTTTCAGGACTCGCTTGCAAAATGAGCAGCTCTTTCTTCTTTGTGCGTCTTCAGCCCTTTGATCAATCCGTCGAAGAAGAGCGCTAGCTTGGCACTTGGGACCTCGTGCCTGCCAACCGAGAAGACTGGGCTCTCCATGCCTATCTTTGCGATCTGGGCAGTGAGGCGCTCAGGAATGTCGACTAGGTTTTTGATCCAAAGATCGCGCTGCTGAACCTGGTTCGCCAATTTCTCCTCCGCATCCTTCTAGAGGATCTTCATATTTTCCAAGTCCCTTATCAGCTGCTTCTCATGAACCCCGGCAGACTCAATCATGCTCTCTAAAGTGCCAAGCCTTGCCTTCGTACCAGTAATGGTGCCGTTAGCGGTATCAAGGGCCTGACCCTTGGAGGAGAGTTGTGATTGCACCTATTTCAGAAGGATCTCTGCCTTCTGCGCCTCCTCCTTAAGGGCTGCAACTTCCTTGGCACTCCCGGCTAGCTCCTCTGTCAGTTTGGCCACCTGTTGGTCAAGATCAGCTTTGGCAGTGGATGCAACGGCAAGGTCATCGGCAACCTTCTTCAGCTGGGTAGCGGAGTCAAGGGTGAGCGCGTCAAGGGTCACCTTCTGCTTGTCTTCCAGCTCCTTGGTGCATTGCTAGACGAGGGTCTCCAGCTCTCCGTCCTTGTTGCGAAGGGTGGCCTCAAGGCTCTCTTCCCGAGAAGAGATGTCCATCTCTCTGGCGTCCAGAAGCGCTATGCGCTCTGCCAGACGGGCTTCTCGGGCAGCGCCATCCTCTTTCGCCATGGTGATCGTCTCCTGTTGCCGCAGAAGGACTTGGAACTGCTTGCTGTGCCACTTGTGCAGCTTGCTGCCTTTGTCTCTCAGCTTCTGATCCATGCTGTTGGCGGAGTTGCGCTGCTCCTTGAGCGCCAGCCACTTCTGGCGGTACCTGTTCTGCATCTCCTTGATGCCTGTTGCCACCGACTCCAGGAAGGACAGGTCCAGAACTGCGCTGACTGAGTCATCAGCCTCTTCACCATGCTAGGACAACGGTGCCATGATACACTAGATTTCTTTGTTAAGATTATTGCTTCCTGCCGCAGACGAGCCAAGGGCTCCAAGTCCAGGTTGTGCGAGGGCCAACGCCAAACTGCTCGAGGATGGCTGTGGGGTTGCGGCCGAGCCGCAAAATTGGGGAGGAGGGCTCATGGTCTGAAGGGGGGCCTTCTCCTCTACCACCACCTCCAGTCCTGGCACGTTGCCGGGGGCCTCCTCTGGGACCTCTCGGATGTCCCCGGCAGTGTGTTCCTGGCCCTCCGCGGCAGCAATCTTGGCCGCCTCTTCAGCAGCATCCTTGCCGATGCCGGCCACCTCTTCCAGCAGTTCTGGTTCCTCGACCACCGGGGCTGCAAACCAGATCAGCAAACAATGGCAAGAAAATAATATGCGTCAGAAGACTAGAGACTTGAAGCAAAATGATGAAGGCAACAGAAGACGGAAGGACAAGCAAGTTACCCGGAGTCGTTTGCCGTGGAAGGGCCTCGGTTTCCCTGGCAGGGTTAGTTGCCGGGATGCGACCACCACCCTCTTCCTCGATGACCATGGCATCAGCTTGAGCCAGTCCTTCCGTGGAGGCCCTCGCCAGAGATCCCTCGGCTTGAGTATCAGGAAGGGTGGACCCCTCTTGTAGAGCCTCGCCGGGGGGAATCACCCCTTCTTCCTTGGCTAGAGGTGAGGCGTGTTCCTCCGTGCCACCCTTGGCGGAGGAGACCTATCCCATGCTTCCGTGCCGGGGGCTGGGCTGGGGGCTTGGCGCTAGATCATTCGTGCTGCTTCCTACCAAGCCCGTGCCCTCTGAGGGCCCCGACGACTCCACCTGCTTGGGCCATTTGGTCCGGTGGATGAGAGTTTCTTCGTCCTCTTCTTCCCTATCAAAGGCAGCAAACAAGATTGAATCAGTGAGTCAACAAATGCGCAAGACACCAACGGAAGGGAAATCATTTTCCTTACTCTGAGTCCATGAGCATGGAGCCCAGCATGAACTCCATAGATGGCGGGGGTGCTCTGATTCTCTTCAGGGTTGGGGGGCAGTGCTTCCTGGCAACTTCATGCCCTGCTGAGGTGCAGGGGGTTCCAGCAAGGATGAGCTGCGCGAGGAGCTCGAGTCTGATTGGGAGCTGGAGTCGACTCCCGTGACTGCCCGTTGCTTGGCGGGAGGGGTCTTGGCCTTGGAAAGGCGAGAAGAATGCCGGCACTCCATGTCCGGCTTGTCGCTCTTGGAGGCGATCTTCTTCACCTTCCTGACGGCAGGCGCGGGAGCAGGAGCCGCTGTTCCCCGACTGACCGCCTGTCTACGAGGGTGCTGGTCCAAGTCTGGCTCGGGGGCTTGTGGGCCCGCTGAGAGCCACTCCTCCTTGGGCTGCTCCACCACCTCGGTCTCGTCCCCTTCCTGGGATTCCGCTGCCGTGGCATACAAGGCTTCAATACCGGCAGGATCATCCCCGGCAATCTCCTCTGCGGCGTGCGCCTCGCTCTTGTCGCGGGAGGAGCCCCCGTCTTTGGCCTCCCCTTCCTCTTCCTCCTCCATCCTTCCGGGCCTTGCCTTCTCAGCGGCCCGGAACGCTTTGTCCTCCTCAATCCGCCTCTTGATAAACTCCACCTCTACCATGGAGGTGCACTTGAACATGTTGTTCTCCACCCTGGTAGCCCTTTCCACCAAATTGGAAGTCCACTCAAGCTCCGCGTCAAGCTCGGGCAATTGCCAATCACTCGCAACCCCGTAAGCGTTGCAGTCGGGCATCCACTTCAAAATCTGATCCAGTGCAGAGTTGACATTCAGCGGAACAACCCCTGCCGGCAATTTGAACGGCCCAAGGCTACCGAACAGTTGTTCGCATAGCCAGCCATGGCCATAAACTGACAGGTTCTTGATGAGGCCTGGATACAGGCGCATCCTATCCGCAGCATCTCCATACCACCAGGCAAACCTGTCCCTTTTCTGCAGCGGTGTGATGCGGCGTCAAAGAAAATCGGCTCCCACCTGTTCGATGGTTAGCCCGGCAGCTTTGAGACGGGCAATTCTGTTCAGCACCGACCGAAGCCTGTCATTAGTAAGGCCTAATTCCCTCCAGTCATTGCCGCGCACGAAGCACTCCGCCCGAGCCTGGCAGTACTCTGGAGCATCCTCATCCTGGATCCAGCACCAGTACGCCCGCCATTCCTCCCATCCGCCTTGCTGCTGGCCAAGAAGATAATCCCAAATCTCCCTCTTCTCTTGGGGAATCCAACTTATGTTTCCCGAGCGATGGGCCTTGTTTTCCACCCTCGGGACGAAAAAGTGCCTAAACGGATCCATGTTGGGGGCGACCCCGACAAAGTTCTCACACAGATGGGTGAAAATCACCATGCACGCCATCGTATTTGGCTTAAAATCTAAGAGGTGGAACCCATACACCACCATCATTGCCTCAAAGAAATCCGAGAAGGGGGGACAGAGGCCGCAGAGGAAATACGCGCAGAAAAATTGATATGAATTCGGCGGATCCTTCTTC
This sequence comes from Thinopyrum elongatum, assembly GCA_011799875.1. Taxonomy (NCBI): domain Eukaryota; kingdom Viridiplantae; phylum Streptophyta; class Magnoliopsida; order Poales; family Poaceae; genus Thinopyrum; species Thinopyrum elongatum. Next base: position 688,826,622 of record CM022298.1, on the reverse strand, counting down.
CCCTCTGGCAAGACCACGGGTGCACCATGCCCCTTTGGAACTTCCCTCCCCCACATATATCCATACCTTGCAACCAAGGTGTCGCTGTCCAAGCTCGACGGGAAGAAGACCACATCTCCCTGTCACTTCTTGTCCAGTTCCGCTGCTCTCCTCTTGTTCCCCTCCGCGGCCGTCTCCTTCACGGTGGTCGCCCGCTTCCCCTTGGCAGCGGGTTTCTTTCCCATCCTCAGGAGCTATGGAGGGGATGGAAGGTCGGGTGACGCATCGAAAGCGAATGCAGGCGCAGCACGGTCGCATGGCTTGAGGAAGAAGATGGCGGACGGAGAAACGGGTGCGAATGAGCTGCACCTTTCACGTTTTTCCTTTTTATGAGGAACATACATAGAGAAAGGGGGTGACTCTTCGCTACTTTCCTCGAAAAGTTACTGTTTTACATTAACTGCTATAGTCCCACGACCCCATGACTTGCGGTAATTACGCGGAGTGGACGTTGGTTTGACTGATCATCACAACCACTGCACGCACAACATTCCCTTGACACGTGTCCGCGCACTGTTTAGGACCTAACCCAACGTGCCCGGCAACACGTATGGCTCAGCCTGGGGGCTTCTGCCGGGTACACAAATAGGGGTGTATGTTTCCCCCTGACTTGTGCACTGACAAGCAAGTCTCCGGCACGGCAACAACGAAGCAAGCTGCACCAAGTATCCAAGACAAGGCCAAGCAGAAGAGATAGCTCTTTGAGAAATCAAAGGGCGGGTCAAGAAGACCAAGTCAAGCCAAAGGAACAAGATATCACTAAGGGGAAAAACCTCCCTTGCCGGGCGGGCGAGCCTGGTCAGGTTGAGGTCACCCCAAGGGCAAGTCCCAAGACCTCCCTAGCAAGGGTTGCCGGGGCACCGATGGCCTGCTTCCCCGCCAAGGCTCCACCACTCCACCTCACAGCAATGCAAGTCACTCATCGATGCGGTGTCGAGCCCCCAAGTGATTAAGTGGTTGTCATTTGGCACGTGGCAGCCATTTTTGGGGAAGATCACCCCTAAATGACACCCGTCCAGGGGCGTGTCACGCAGGCAGACGGGAAGGTGGTTGAATGGCGCGGCAAGGCTTGCCGGATTACATCCACGATGTGACACTAAGCGATGCATTTAATGCACCTTGTCCTGTCTGCAGATTTAGGTATGATAGCACTGTGGCTATCTAATCACTGGATACTGACTATTTTGCCATTTTAGTAACCCCTTGACCTATAAAAGGAGGGCCGTGGCAACCTTAGAAAGGATTCGGACCCTTGTACACTCATACACGCGTAGCTGCTCTCCCCGAGGCGATGTTGCCGGGCTTGAGCATTGCGTGTTCGTCACGGTCCTCCATCCAATCCACCAAAGTAGGAGTAGGGGTTTACGCCTCGCGGCGGCCCAAACCTGGGTAAAAACCACCCGCGTCACCATTGTCGTGCTGTCCTATGATAACCCACAAGTATAGGGGATCGCAACAGTTTGGGAGGGTAAAGTATTCAACCCAAATTTATTATTTCGACACAAAGGGAGCCAAAGAATATTTGCAAGTATTAGCAGTTGAGTTGTCAATTCAACCACACCTGGAGATTAATTATCTACAGCAAAGTAATCAGTAGCAAAGTAGTATGATAGTTTTGATAGTAGTAGCAACAGCAATAGTAATGGTAACAGTAATAGCAATGATTTTGTAGCAAGTGCAAGAGTAACAATAGCAGTGGTAACTTAGCAAGAACAATATGAGAGAAATTTGTAGGCATTGGATTGGTGAATTCGTTCGATGATATTCATCATATAACAGTCATAACCTAGGGCGATACAGCACTAGCTCCATTTCATAAATATAATGTTGGCATGTATTCCGTAAATAGTCATACGTGCTTATGGAAAGAACTTGCATGACATCTTTTGTCCTACCCTCCCGTGGCAGCGGGGTCCTATTTGAAACTAAGGGATATTAATGCCCCCTTTTAATAGAGAACCGGAACAAAGCATTAACACATAGTGAATACATGAACTCCTCAAACTACGGTCATCACCGGGAAGTGTCCCGACTATTGTCACTCCGGGGTTGCCGGATCATAACACGTAGTAGGTGACTATAACTTGCAAGATCGGATCTAGAACATAGATATAATGGTGATAACATAAATGGTTCAGATCTGAAATCATGACACCCGGGCCCAAAGTGTCAAGCATTAAGCATGGCAAAGTCATAGCAACATCAATCTCAGAACATAATGGATACTAGGGATCAAGCCCTAACAAAACTAACTCGATTACATGATGAATCTCATCCAACTCCTCACCGACCAGCGAGCCTACGAAGGAATTACTCACTCCCGGTGGGGAGCATCATGGAATTGGTGATGGAGAAGGGTTGTTGATGACAAAGATTGGAGACCCCCCTCTCCAGAGCCCCAAACAGACTCTAGATCTGGCCTCCCGATGAAGAACAGGAGATGGCAGTGGCTCCGTCTCGTGAAATGTGATAATTCTTTCTCCCTATTTTTTTCTCCGAAAATATGACTTTATAGCATTAGGGTTGGAGTCTGCGGGGCCACCAGGTGGGGACAACCCACCTGGCGCGCCTGGAGGGGGGGGCGCACCCTGGTGGCTTGTGCCCACCCAGGTGCCCCCCTCCTGTGGTTCTTGGCTCCAGAAATTCTCTTTTATTATATAAAAAATCCTCGCGAAGTTTCGTTCCAATCCGAGAACTTTTATTTCTGCACAAAAAACAACACCATGGTAGTTCTGCTGAAAACAGCGTCAGTTCGGGTTAGTTTCATTCAAATCGTGCAAATTAGAGTCCATAACAAGAGGAAAAGCATTAGGAAAAGTAGATAC